>OW799233.1:16140000-17340000 GCA_941918925.1 Phyto melanocephala | reverse complement strand
GGTGGCGGGTATAAAAACACGAAAAAACAAAGAAATAAAAAAAAAAATAATAACTATTTATGCCGAAAAATAAAAAATAACATTTGCCTCTCCTAACAAAATCTGGGTAATAACCTGCTATTTATTACTGAATAATATTACTTTTTGACATACATACATACCATCTGTCTTATTAATAAGTATTTTAATATTGACTTGAATAAGGCTATATATAGCTTTGTGTTTCCGTTTGTAATTTCTGAAAATTTGATATCTATTCCTTACAGTTGTAAAAGATAATGAATAGGGATAGGTAATGAATACATCTGTCTGTCCGTCTGTCTGTTTACGTATTGGTTGGAATCAGTTTTTAAAAGCCCCACATGCTGCACAGAACTTCATGTGCTATCAGTCTTTTGAAAATGTTTCTAAGATATAAACCCCTGTTTTCTCCCATATTTTTTTTTATAGAAATTAATATTTCTCAGACTTAGACTTATTTATTACTTATAAATAGGATTTGTTTCTAGGACTATTCAAAAAACCAAACGAAAGTGTATCAAATATATTATTAAATAAAATGGCGGATACATGGGTAAAATACAGTAATTAAGGCTTTGTCTCCTTCAAATTCCACAATACTATCAAAAATGAAAGGCATAGGAAAAAGACTGATAACGTTTATGGGCATCAAATTTAAGGGCCTTTATTTACTATTTTAGCAGCATATTTTGTTTAAAGTTGTACATAGTTAACTGTGTTCTACAAGTCAATCCTTTTAACTATGTATTCATATTAAGGGGCTTGAGAAAAAAACTATTCAACATTTTGTTTGCATTCTCCTGGTCAAGCTCTTAGCACCAATATTTTGGAGTTTAAATTTCAACACAATATCATTGTCTTTAATATAAAACACGTACATTATTCTTTAAAAAGATTTATCTAATTTAAAAAATCTTATCTTATTTAAAAAAAAAAATGCAAAAAAAAATATTTTTTGCCTTGGCCGGGTTTTGAAGCCAGGTTCACTTTAACCAGTGTTTTTATGGATGTGTCGTAAAAAAACGAGGTGGTCTTGTTTTTTTTCCTTTTATCTCAGTGGTTTATGGACTGATTTTTTAAATTTCCAATATTAATCTTGTACCGAATAAATCTCATATTTTGATATCACACACAGGTCTAAGTGAAAAACTAATTTTAACATATGCACATACAGATAGACAGAAAAATAATACTCAGTAGACTCTTCTTGCCATACGCTGTTAGAAAATTTATAATTTATGGGGTCGCAAATTAATAATGTTGAAAATTCACAGGGAATTACAAGCCTATATATGTATACCATTACACTGTCTGTTAAAAAAAATATATTTATTTACTTCAACAAATTTTGCAAGAACAAAAATCTTTCTACGACTCTTTACAATAGAGTCGTAAAATATTTATTAATTAAATATAAAATAAATAACAATCAATTAAATAAGAGTATTCAGCGCTACTGCCATCGCGCTTATTTAATAATATTTCGAATTAATTCGTCTAACTGTAGCAAGAATTTTTGGCAGCCGTACAAAACTTAAGAATAAATTGATGCAAAGTTAATTTTTTGTATTTAGGTAAATAATGACAAAACAAAAAATAAATTATTTCAAATTCGGTTCAAGTCCAAAAATTTTTTATTGATGTGCCATCACAGTGATGTAAGTATTTCTTATCAAAACATTTTGTTATTTATTATCTACAACTTACCAACCCAAATACGGTGGACATGTTATGGATAGTGCTGTCACCCAAACAATAAATATCATAAACAAAGCTAGACGTTTGGTGCGTCGATTTTTGGAATACGTCAAGGGTTGAGTTACAGCTAAATATCTGAAAAAAAAAATAGAAATAAGTATAAAGAATAAAAACAACAATTTCACAAACACATAAATATTAAAAAAATAAAATAAACAATTTATAGTAAAACACCACAGCAATAAAACAGGCCATAAAAATGACATTAGAACACTAAAAATAGTGTCATTAAATAGAAATTGTAGCCTGAATAAACACATTACAGACATGGTCAGACAAAACATAGTCATCATCAACATTTCTATCAATAACCGATAGCATGTAGTATATATGTGTAACAATATTTATTCAATTTGCAAACTCAGGTCATCCTCAAAAAAAAAGAAAAAAACCTAAATAAAATTACAATAATTAAGGACTTGTTCATAATGCAAGTATTTTTTTTTACAAAACTCAAATAAACTATATTATAACAACAAATTGCTGTAGTTAATTTTGTATGCATGTGTGTCTATACATATACAGGCCTATCACACATACCGATCAGACTGATTTTAATTGGCACTGACAATTCAAATCGTTCTTTTATACTTTCTTTTGATGCCTCTTATTTCAGTAGAACTAATTTATACTGAATAATAAAAATCATGCTTCAATAATTGGTATACATACATAAATTTATTTATTTATTTAATAAATTTCTTTGGTGAATTTCCATATAAAAAAACAAGGAATATGCATTAAAGAGCTGCACAAGCATATGAACAATAATCTTTATACGCATCCTAAAAAAAAATAAAATAGTGAGTGCATATTACTCTCTTCAATTATAAAACACATACTCGCAAAAATATGTATTTTGCTTTACGAGGAAAATATTGAAGAATTGAAAAAATTAAAATAGATCATATTCGAACTAACATAAATCTAAATAAAAGCAAAGATGAAATTGAATATAAAAACTAATATAGAACACTTAAAACATGTTTAAATGTTTTAATGGTTGATCAGCACCAGGGGATGAGTTGCCATATAAAACTATTAAAACTGAGAAGATTCCCTAATTGGCCATAGGTGTACCATTGCATATTTTGAGTTTAAATAGTACCAAAAAAATTACAATTGCAACAATTCTGTCAACTTTGATCTGCACTAGTCATAGGCAAAACATACCAATACAATTGCCATTTTATATGTGAGTTACCCTCTCCTTCTCTTTCTTTTCGTAACAACAAGCTCAAAGAAAATAAGTATACATTTTACATATCAATTTAACCAACAAGCGTCAACTCAACTCCCTTGCTTAAAAGATGATGCGAGACTGACTCAATTGTTTATTTCTAATTAATGCATGTGACACTTCTAGGTGCTGTGAGAAGATTATTATTAGCTTAGAGACGTGACTTGCTTATGACTGATCTAAACCAAAGATGCCCAAAAATATTTTGCAACCGTATTGGCAAGAGAATTTTATACAAAAGTGCTATGAAAAATAAGCGCCCAGATATTATTTAAATTCTGTACAAAAAATATTTTGGTTTTTAAAAATCTATAAGAATGCAGTTCACACTGAATTTGTTTTTTTTTTTTATTTTAATAAAAAAATAAGCGTTAAGACCTCTATTAAAATTTAATACACGAAATTGTTTTAGGTGTAAAGAACTAATAACAATGCAGTAAACACTAAAATTTATTTATTTTTTTGTTGTGTTCAATTCGACTTTTTAAAAATAAAATGTTTTTTTACTAGCGTCATAATTTTTTTACGCACTGTATTTAAAAATTTTTTAGCAAAACCGCTAAGCATGTGCACTCGCCAGTGTCTGAACGATGTCTAAATAAAAGACCATAAAAATAAAAAAAGTGGAGCCCATTTCATCTATGATTTAGACCAAACAACTTGCATAGAAAATTTAGTGTTTAATGTTCTGTAGTGAATGCATTTAGTAAAAATATCGCTTATAAAAATAGAGTTTGCATTTTAAACTGCCCTAAATGTTATTATTTAGTAAAACTG
Organism: Phyto melanocephala; assembly: GCA_941918925.1. Lineage (NCBI taxonomy): Eukaryota > Metazoa > Arthropoda > Insecta > Diptera > Rhinophoridae > Phyto > Phyto melanocephala. The sequence continues at coordinate 17,336,204 of OW799233.1, read as the reverse complement.
CTGTTTAATACTTTTATCGTTTGTATGTGTTCTATTGTATTTGATTTTCTGTTCTATTATATACCGTTTCTTTATTTCATTTCAGCAAATTCAACGAAATATCTAAAATTTTGGATTTATTATCTCATAAGCTGTTTGAAAATATTTATTTAAAAGTATGTTCTAACAAATGACCTCCGCGATTGAGCTTTTTAAACTCCATTCTGGCGGGTTAACTTTTGCAGCACTTTTTTAAGCACATCTGTGGTGCGATTCGCTAACTTTCAACAATCCGACAATCGTTAAATTTGTCGACACTTGTTGTTGTTTGCACTATTGACTTTGCGATTCAGTAAATACTGTTTGACGATACTCGACAACTGTAACATTAAAGTCATATAAAGAATCTTAATAAATTCACCTCTAATATCCCTCATACAGGTAGTCACGCCATAGCCGAGACTTAAACAAGTGACTTTTGAGTCGGGTATAAAATTCAACTTTTTGTCAATAAAATAAGCATTAAAAAAATTATTTTCGTTTAAATAACAATAACAACTGTCATTAAAATCTATTACTAAATACCGAAATCGATAAAATTGGTGTTCACTGTTTTTAACGATACCACTATCGTTGAAATAAGTTAGTGAATCGCACTACTGGTCTCAATTGATCAACACTGCGTTGAATGTTGGCTTCTATAAAATAAATCGGTACTGATTAATAGGCATAGATCACAGATTTAATGTACCCCACAAAAAGTAGTTCAAAGTTGTCGAAAACAAAGTGATAGTTTTGCGAGCTAATGACTAAACTCAACTGCGAATCACGAGTTGCTGAGAAATACTTCGGATCAATAAATTCGAGTCCTATGTAACACTTTCGCCTATAACGGCGTTTGCTTTTTTTTGCGAGTTCAATTTAGATGAGTGTTATCCAAAATGGTAAATGTGCTTATGTATCAAACCATAGTTGTGCATATCACCCGATCAGCTGGATGTGAATGAGCACCGTAAACTTGAAAAATTATTATATAATATTGGCGACCAAAAAACGAATTTTAGAATTAATTTCCACGATTTTTGATTTGTACACCGGTGTAAGACTTTGCTTGGCTATTTTCTCAATAATTCTAAAAAAATGTCTAGCACACTTCATTAGTTAGCTTCACAGTTATCCCTATCGCAAGTTTTACAGTTGTATATCTAAAATATATCATTAAGTTATCTTCTGATATAAAAATATATTTTTACTAAAAGTGTTTCACAATCTTAAGGTCCTTAAATTTACCTTATATCCTTTGGGTGTAAAAAAAAAATTAGTAACTTTGTGCAAATTAAATTAACTTCATTAACATTGTGAATACTACTTTTATTCTTTTAGAAATCTTTTTTATACATTTGCTATTCACTAACAACATTTCACTGATTTTTTGCACTTGACATAAAGGTTTTGTTTTTCTATTTTAGTTTTGTATAAAATCCTTGAAGCTTGCAAAGAGTACAATAAAGATATAATTTCATTCATCATACATAGAAACAATATTATGCATTCGTGTACATGTTTTTATAATAAAAAAGAGTTCCCAACACCCATAGCAAGAATGGAGTTCTTATTCGATTAAATAATATTCGCTGTTATGGAAGGCTAATTGTAAAACAATCAATAAAGCCCACGGAGTTGATAAAATTAAAGAAAACAATTTTGCACATATTGCACGTATTGGGTGTAACTTGTATAATTTATCATCTGGAAGGCTTTCGGATATGCACAAAAGCCTAAAAGCCTATATCTATCTGGCAAACTATAAAAGAGACACATTTATACTAGGGTAATCGACTCGGTTTTACAACCGGTGCAAAATCCGGTTTTTTTTTCTCTTGCAGCTAACGGTTTTTTCTAAATGTTGATTTTTCGAATATCGAATACATCGGTTTTTTTTTATCCGAAAAAAACCAGTTTTTTTATTTTTTTAAGTTTATTTTCATATATCTCTGTAACCAATCGTACCATAGTATATTTAGTATGCGAAAAATTTCCAAAAATCAGAAAATAAAAACTATTAAATATTCTTGCATAATATTGTAAGAAATTTATTTGTTGTTTAAAAAACAAATATAAAATAAGGAAAATAATTGAGCTAAAATATTATTTTTTTATAGGATATAAACCTAACGTTAAAAGTTAAAGGTAATTGAAGCATAAACTAAGCTAAGTAAAAAGTGTAGTTACAATAAAGAAAAACCAATAATCTCTCTTTCCAGATCGTAATTTTAACTAATGGCATTGAGTATCTGTCAACTTAAATTTAAATTAAACCATCGAATTTAGTATTTAGTTTATGCCTATATTTTTATGTCTGTCAGGGGTATAAGAAAGAATTTTAAAAATGAAATTGTAAAGATTTTCTCCCTAGCCTTTAAAATGTATTTCAAATTACAGAAATAATTTCAAACAGAATACGTTAGTGCATATTAGTTCTAAAGATCTATTTAATATTTAAAAAATGTACCGAAGGAGAAACAAAATTTTATAACACCCTTATAAAAAGTTTTATTTATTTATTTATAAATTAATTGTATTTATTTATATTACTTGCAAAGAGTACCTTTTTTCCTTAAATTCAACTAATAAAAACCAAATTAGTCAACTCATTCATGTCAGTTATTGCGTTATTGTGCAGCCAAACGTATATAAACTTTAAAAATTTCATATTTAGATATAATTTTTATTATAATCTTTTTTTACAATACTTTTTAATTGTTTCTTTAAATATTATATATTCGAACGGGTTAACCAGTTTTTTCTCAATTTTCAAAATAGCAACCAGTTTTTTTAAAATTTTAAATTTCAAACTATTTGAAAACCGGTTTCCTAAAAAAGTCGAATAATCGATCACCCTAATTTATACCCAGCAACCAAATTTAGAAGTAGAGCAAAATAGTTCACATTTACAGGACTTTAAAATCAAGAGTGCAAACTTATTCATTGTAAATAACTTAGAATATGCTAAATAATTTGTCTTGAATGATAGGCTTTAAAATTAATGCAAAATCATGGTAAATATCTGAAACAATTCATGTAAACAAACGACATTTCCTCATGAAACATCGGATTCTTTACACCTTATTCGCATTTCATTTATATAACACATGATTTCCAATGACACGCTAATGTTAAAATTATTAGCATTATCATTAAAATTAAATCATTTCATCATTAGTTAAAGCCCCTGCAAAATCAGTTCCTTGTCATCGATTTCTATGCTTGAAATTACTGCTGTAAATTGGTCACCAAGTATGGCCGAAGCGGAATTTTTTGAAGCCTTCGCAAAAATATTAAAAACGATAAATTATTTAAACTGTTGTAAAATAACAGCAGGTAATTTTAATATAGATTTAAGCAAAACATAATTTTACAAAAATAATATTGAATATATAATAAATGACAATAGCCTTAAGCAAATAAGGGAGAGAGAATAACCTTAAGCTACAAAAAAAATCGATTTTATTGTTTTATACAATGTAAGTATATCTGCGAAGATGAATACTACAAACAAAATCTTCGACATAGAACCAATTGATATTAAATTTAATAATAACAGAATTAATGAAAAGGTAAATAAAGAAATTTTAATACAACAGAAATCAATTGAATGTAGAAATATGGGGCATTGAACCAATAAATAATAATGATGCAAAGAGTAACGTATACATTTTCAATGAATAGTTAGAGAATGCAGTTAGAAACCTAACAACTAAAGAAATAATTAATAAGAAAAATAAAAACAAATGGTTGAATAGTCAAGTAACTCGGTTAAAAAGGAAACAAAATAATAAATATAAAACAGCATTACTAATGATGCATGGCTACACTATAAGACGAGCGAAAAAAAAATTGGATCTATAAATAACAAAATCAAAAAGAAAGATACAAAAATTAGTACTACAAAGAACGAAAAGGTAATGCAAACACAAAAACATGTAAAAAAACATGTGGAAAAATAATTTAATACGTAGTAAAAGGACAATTAGAGAAATTCATGGAATCAAATTAATAACTATCGAAATATCAATTGGGACTACATAATAAACATAACAAAGAGATGGAAAACAAATAAGAGAATTATTGCACTATTTTTCTACCTCAAAATAGCATTTGAAACTGTAGACAGAAATATACAGCTGTAAAATATAATAAATAATTTATCCAAGAAATATTATGGTTTGAATCCTATCAGAAAAATAAAAAAAAAATACAAAAGTAGGTAATAGATTTAACTAGAGGGTGGATAAATTTTAAGGGCTGATGTTGATTTTAAATAAAACACAAATTATTTATGAAATTACTGTCATTTATTTTTATTATGATAATATTGGCAGGCCTGGGCAGTATTTGAAATACTGGTATTTAAAATACAGATACAAGATACAAATACGTATTTTGTATCTGTATTTGAAATACATGGTTTGAAAGTACTTTGTATTTTGTATTTCAAATACATGTGGCTCAAAGACACATTTATACAAAATACATTTATTTTTTACAATAAATTTAAAAATAGGCTGTGTCATACAAAAGCGAAAATCGCCAGAAACTATGACCATTAAAATTTTACATTTCACAAAACTACTATTCAGGTTTAAATTGTTTCGTCTAAGGCGAATTCATTTACACTAATCATGTGATATCAAATGAAAAGCTAGAGAGTTATATTTGCAGAGGCATCTGATATGTGTTTGCCACACATTAAGTCTTTTAGCCACAACAGATTGCCTCGGACATCAGTTAGTATATCCATGTCCCACAAGATGGAACTCTCTTTTCGATTCCATAGTACAGCTAATGAAAAGAAAACCAAAATTAAATGAATTATTTGTTAAGTAAGATAAGGCTAACACGTTCTCAGCTATAGAACTGGAATACTTAGAGGAATTCATTGAAATATTGAAACCAATAGCTACGGCTTTGGACTACATACAGGGAAATAATTGATATTATGGAAACTTTTGCCCACTTTAATATCTGTAACAACCAGATTAGATCGGCTGCAATGTAACAATTTGAGACATTTCAGTTGTATATTACCAAAACTAAGGGAGAGCGTTGAGAGAAGATTTGTAAAGTTTTTCATGCTGGCACCTGAAGCAAATAGAGGTATTTGGCATCATGTTTCCACCCAAGTTTTAAAATTCGTTGGTTGCCAGAAAACATCACTGGAAACGAGAGGCAACGAATTAAAAACTTGGCAATAGATACCTTAGAAAAAAATTACAAAAAACGCGAAGCAGTGCTTGGATGCAGCAGAAAATAGATGAAGATTTTATTGTTTTTGCCGACAAGAACATTGATCAAGCCCGCACATCAAATTTGGAATTAGAGTTCATCAGTTTCCTAAATGATAAGAGCAAGGAGATTTCAGTTTTGGGAAGCTATCCAAATATTAAAAATGCATTAAAAAAATTTAACAGTAGCTTGTGTTCCTCAGGGCCTGTAGAAAGGTTATTTTCCTTAGCAGGTTTTATACATTCCCCAACAAGAGGCTGTTTATCTGATGATTCTTTAAAAAATCTAGGTCATATTAAAGGAAATACCTGTTTTATTGAATAAATTTTTTATTTACTAACTACTAGTTTCTAAATATGCTTTTTTCACTTACTTCTCCATTAAAAACTTGACGCGAAAAAATTACGCAAATTTACAAAATAAGTCTCTCAAATGTAAAAAGCAAATGAACTTTTTACTAATGAAAATTTTACACTTTAAGAATTTTATTGTTTAAATTATGTACGTAAATACTTATATAATAATCAAATAAAATATTGGGTGGGCCACTAAGTAATTGCGGAAGTCTTTTAGAAAATCAACATATATATAAATACATGTATAACTTAGTTTTGTTAAATTTATGTGAAATAAAATATTTAGAAACAGAACTAAGAAGAGATAAATATGTATGTATGTATGTATGTATGTATGTATGTATGTATGTATGTATGTATGTATGTATGTATGTATGTATGTATGTATGTATGTATGTATGTATGTATGTATGTATGTGTGTATGTATGTATGTATGTATGTATGTATGTATGTATGTATGTATGTATGTATGTATGTATGTATGTATGTATGTATGTATGTACGGCCGAAATTCAAAAAATATTTGTATTTTGTAGCTGTATTTTGTATTTGACATACACAGCTTAAAAGTATTTTATATTTTGTATTTGATATACATCAAGGTTTTTTTTTTGCCCAGCCCTGAATATTGGTATGGTTCAATTATGTATGAAACAAAATATCGGCCAAATGGCCGCCGCGACCTCGACAGCACACCTCCATCCGATGGTCGAAATTTTCAATGACAATGTTAATGTTCAATTGTTGAGCACGATTATGAGTCAAGGTTTACTGCTCTTTTGCCACACTATTGCGAAAAACAGCAATGTTTTCCTTTTAAGGAATTAAGAAGGCATTCACAGATGTTTTTAAATTTTATACAGACCTGTTTTACTGAAATTCAAATATTTTCACAATTTTCCCTATTGTGAACAAATTTGAACGATTATGTTGACCAAAAGAAGTGCACGAAATTGATTTTGATTTGAACGCAAATTTTCATAATAAGCCTGAATAACTTTAACGCGTTGCTCGATTGTGTATCTATTCATGGTTCAAATTTAGTATGAAATTGAGAAATGTCAAATTAAATGCCGAAAAAAACTTGACGTTTAGGTGTGGTTCACATTCAATTTCGGCCCTTAAAATGTAACCACCTTTTACTGACCTTCTCAGCTATGATGTATTTAAACGACATTTTATAAACATTGTTAAAATTGTTGTAAGTGTGTATTAAAAATTAATGCCAATACAACGTACAACAACTACGACAGCCTGTCAATTAAGCAAATATTTAAGTGAGAGATCATTAATAAGCAAAAGCAAATTTTTTACATCTAAATCATGTTGAAATTTTTTTTTTAGTTTCCTCCATTCATGTTATGTCAAAAAAAGAAAAGAAAACAAAAACAAACATATACACACATTTATGAGTGACACAAAACAGTAAGTTTTTAATGGTCGTTTATGTGTGTTAAAATATATAAATATTTAAAGAAATCGCATACATGAGAAATGTCAAGAAAGTTTTTATTTGTCAGCTAATACATGAAAATCTTTGAATCCTTATATATACCTTTAATTCGCGTAAGTTGTAATAGGACAAGCAAGACCTGAAGTTCTTATCTATTAATATAATTGTAATGTTCACCTACCTGTCTAAACTTATGGCACATAAGCTTAGTATGGAAGCTGTACACAGCAAAACATCTAAAGAAATCCAAATATCACATAAAATCCAACCAAAGCGCCATACTCCTGCAAACAAAAAAAAACAGATTTATCAGAGATATTTGTGTACATACATATTACTGATGTTGGTTTTGTATTTATTATAAATCATCATCATAAAAACTAATAAAATGAAAATAATTTGTTTATCTAAGTAAATATGATTCAAAGTGCTGATAATTCTGCAAATTGCTTGTAAATTTATTGTATACACAATCAAAGTAAATATACAGTGTGTAAAAAAAGTAAATTCTTAATACAAATGCAAAACCTGTGCTTGCAAAATTTAAAAAAATCATGCATAATTTTATTTAATTCTGTACTAATTTTTGTGTACCAGTGTAACTTGCTGTCGACCCATTTTACCGTAATTTAGCTTTTAATGATTTTTTAAATTCAAAAATATAACTTTATTCTAACTGTTAATTTTTTTAACTTGGCTTGACTTTCTTTTCAAATACATAAACGAACATAAAGATTTTGTGTTAGATCACTGTGACAGAGAAAAAATTCAACAACAGAGCATCTTTCAAACGAGACTATAAGTTGTGGCACTCTCTCGGTTTTTTCTCTTTGCCTTACACACAACGCTAGGAAAACAACTGCCAGGAATGGCGAATTATGCCCAACACGATAAATTCGTCGATAAAAATTCGCTGTGTAAACTCCTCATATGAAGCACAGAAAAGGCGGTATAAATGCAGTTTATGAAATTGGTACTCTTTGTGCAAAAAAAAAAAAAAAATAAGAAATAAATAAATAAATATTATTTCTATTAAAGTAAATTTTTTTTTTTTGCTTATCCAGGAAACCTCACATTTGCTTTCATATATTAGCTAATAGTGTGGGTCCATAAAAAAATAAAATGAACAAGTAAAAGCGCTCTTTTCGTCTACGCAGAATCTTATGTCCACTTCACACAGTTTGTACCACCATATTATGGCATTAACTGACAAATATATGACGTAACTGCGACCAAAACGTATTAAATAAATCAACAATTTACATTTTTTCCAACATTTTTGTACCGATTTCTTGTCCGTAATTCACCCATTGAACCAAGAATTTCTGTAAATATTGCCAAAGGTACACCTTTTATATGTATATATATAACAAACGTTGCAAAAGGTTCCATTGTGACTTTGGATAAAAAGCAAAGTAATGAAGTTTTGAGAAAAACGCATTTAAAAGTTTCATAACGCATTATCACTGTGAACACACCTTCAGTTAGGGGATGCGATTTGATATGATTAGTTATGCTTGAGTGCCGACTTTCGTGACGTCATGCCTATGTGGCGATGTATTTTTTTCGCTTTTAGTGTGACAATACCTTTTCTAATGTTGCTGCTCTGTATCTTATGATGTCGATACTTGATTCTTAAGCTGGAACAAGTGACCGTTTTGTGCGTTTTTATGGGGTAAATAAATCTTTGTCAGTAATCTTACTTATTTCACTTTATTCTACACCATTTTAGGTACCAGAATCCACTCTTAAGTCCAAACCTGTTTCTCGGAGAAGTCCACATAGTATATTTAAAAATATAAATAAAATACCCACAAAAATTTATAAGTTATCCCCTATGAAATCCCCTAAAGGAAGAAATAGAAGAGTTTGGCATAAGATTGTTATTGCGTATTTAACCAATTTAAATTGGACTGTTCAAGAATAATATTCTTGATTAAAAGATTGTCATTGAATTGTAATTTATCAATCAATTTTTTCATCCATCAACCCAAACGCATAACATGCTAAAGGTTCAATTTAACAAATAAATTTATTTAAAATGCGTTTATTTTCTTCTCATAATGCTTGTTTATACAAAGTCTAAAAGCCTTACGTTTTAAGATTTAAAAATTTTTCATTAGAATTGGTGACAAGGTAAACCAGATTGAAAAGGCTTAAATTAAAATGGGTCTAATAATAGTTGTATAATTCATTAATTTGGTTTAAACGGGTAAATAGTCATTTCTAAATAAATCTTGCATTTTCATTAAACTTTATTAATTTGTTAAGAACTAGTATATAATTATTTATTAAAGGAAAAAAATGCATTCTAAATTTTAATTTTTATTCTAAATTTTAAGGCGAGAAGCTAAAAATCATAACTTTTTTTTATGGGCGTGGTACTGCCCACTTCTCTAATCACGAAATTTTATAGTCATGACAGATAAATTTGTGTGAAAAGTTTCAGAAAAAATCAATCTAGTGCAAGTAGCTAAAAATTATAACTTATTTTTTGTAATCGTGGCACTGCCCACTTTTCTAATCACGAAAGTGTATAGTCGTGATAGCTCAATGTGTGTGCAAAGTTTCAGAAAAATCGGTCAAGTGCAAGTAGCTAAAAATTATAACTTTTTTTTTTATGGGCGAGGCCCTGCCCACCTTTTTAATCACAAAACTGTATAGTCATAACAGATAAATTTGTGTGCAAAGTTTCAGAAAAAATCAATCTAGTGCAAGTAGCTAAAAATTATTACTTATTTTTTGTAGGCGTGGCACTGCCCACTTTTCTAATCACTAAACTGTATAGTCATGATAGTTCAATGTGTGTGCAAAGTATCAGAAAAATCGGTCAAGTGCAAGTAGCTAAAATTTATAACTTTTTTTTTATGGGCGAGGCCCTGCCCACCTTTTTAATCACAAAACTGTATAGTCATGACAGATAAATTTGTGTGCAAAGTTTCAGAAAAAATCAATCTAGTGCAAGTAGCTAAAAATTATTACTTATTTTTTGTAGGCGTGGCACTGCCCACTTTTCTAATCACTAAACTGTATAGTCGTGATAGTTCAATGTGTGTGCAAAGTTTCAGAAAAATCGGTCAAGTGCAAGTAGCTAAAAATTATAACTTTTTTTTTATGGGCGAGGCCCTGCCCACCTTTTTAATCACAAAACTGTATAGTCATAACAGATAAATTTGTGTGCAAAGTTTCAGAAAAAATCAATCTAGTGCAACTAGCTAAAAATTATTACTTTTTTTTTGTAGGCGTGGCACTGCCCACTTTTCTAATCACTAAACTGTATAGTCGTGATAGTTCAATGTGTGTGCAAAGTTTCAGAAAAATCGGTCAAGTGCAAGTAGCTAAAAATTATAACTTTTTTTTTATGGGCGAGGCCCTGCCCACCTTTTTAATCACAAAACTGCATAGTCATGACAGATAAATTTGTGTGCAAAGTTTCAGAAAAATCAATCTAGTGCAAGTAGCTAAAAATTATTACTTATTTTTTGTAGGCGTGGCACTGCCCACTTTTCTAATCACTAAACTGTATAGTCATGATAGTTCAATGTGTGTGCAAAGTTTCAGAAAAATCGGTCAAGTGCAAGTAGCTAAAAATTATAACTTATTTTTTATGGGCGAGGCCCTGCCCACTCTTTTAATCACTAAACTGTATAGTCATGATAGTTCAATGTGTGTGCAAAGTATCAGAAAAGTCGGTCAAGTGCAAGTAGCTAAAATTTATAACTTTTTTTTTATGGGCGAGGCCCTGCCCACCTTTTTAATCACAAAGCTGTATAGTCATGACAGATAAATTTGTGTGCAAAGTTTCAGAAAAAATCAATCTAGTGCAAGTAGCTAAAAATTATAACTTATTTTTTATGGGCGAGGCCCTGCCCACTCTATTAATCTCGAAACTGTATAGTCATGATAGTTCAATGTGTGTGCAAAGTTTCAGAAAAATCGGTCCAGTGCAAGTAGCTAAAAATTATAACTTAGTTTTAATGGGCGTAGCCCTGCCCACTTTTTACCACCAAGACACACTCCCTGGAATGTTTACAACAACTTAACAAGGTTTGAGTCCGATGGGCTTTACGGTTTCGAGTCTATAGCTAACTCACACACACACACACACAGACAGAGTTTCACTTTTATATATATAGATATATAGATAGATCTATTTAAACTAGTATATAACTATATAGAACTAAACTAGTTGGGCCCTCTTAAAACCTTATATAAAAACTTTCAGTTTGATATATGAAAAAATAACATATAGGTTTGAAGTTGGCAACAACTAGCTTATTTCTAACCACATACTAGTTGTTTTGTCCGCAGGGTTCACTTAAATTTTTGTCTTTCAAATGCTTATAACTTCCAAATAACTGAACGAAGTTTAAAAAATGTTTGACTCTTCAAAAAAATCCTTTAAAATGTAAAACTTTCCACAACATTTTAATGTATTCTGTAAGCGTAAACTGTGCTACAGGAAATCAACTATTGTATATATAATACAATATATTAATATAGATATAAGATAAGTACATATGAAATTATGTGTACAATAAATTAAAACAAAACTCAATTTAAACAATTTTCCACAATGTGCCTAATAAAATGTGTAAATACTTTTGGTACCGTACTGTTGAACCAAAAAACAATAAACACTTATAAATGTATTTATAAACAAATAATCACACGTTTTCCAAATACCTTTTTATTTAATACATATTCATGATTGGCATGCCTAAGCCATGTAGTCGTGCAAGATTTTATGGCAAATAACAAATTTTGATTATGATTCAATAAAATCAAATAATTGTTATTGCCACCACCGCAATATTGGCCATTATTTGGCTAATAACAACAAATAATGTGTAGCAAATAGAAGCACACCATGAGAGAAAAAAATATTCGTGAAATAAAGAAATAACTAAATAAACTATGAAACGAAAATTTTGCAAAAAAGTGTGAAAATCCATATGAGTGGCGAACATGTATCAGTGGTATTCCGGAGATATAAAAATTGTATAACTTATCTTATAAAAAATTATTTAAATTATCTTAATATGTTTAGTTAATTTATTTTCAAAACATTTAATCTTTAAAAATTTTCAAACTCACTTTTATTAAAACAGTTTTTATAGATATTGATTTTAAAGCAGAGTTTCAATAAATATTAATTTTAAGAAATAATTTCATTTCTAATGCTGTATAATTTCTTTCCATCTTTGCTAGTCAACATGTTCTCCACTTTATATAAAAAATTATTTTTTCTTAAATATTTTAGCATAAGTTACCCGATCTTTTAACGAAGCGTTGGATACAAAAATCTTTCTTATGGAACACTAAACTTAATCTCGCAAATTAGAATAAAACATTAATTATATTTATTTTCAGACTCAATCAAGATGGCTATACTCAAATACCTGCTAAATTTTACTTCATGTGCTCGAAATATTTAAAAAATATAAAGAAGTCAAACTAACAACAGTATATTTATAGCGAGTCTTACTTTAATTAAGTCGAAAGATCCAGAGTCCAAAAAAGAAATATAATTATAAACTTTTAAATCCACAAATGTATATGTATTGGAGGAATACCGAAACATATCACTACAATTTCGGGTCCCTGTTCGACTCCCTTCGCTTCCAAGTGATTTTATAGCTACCTTTCGATACATTTCTGTTTAAGTATAAGCTTCAGGATTTTCATATAGAGATACTGATGTTACTATCCATGCTCTCATTGTGCAAGAAACCATTCGCTTTTAGGCTGAAAATAAGACCCCCACCCACATTCATTTACTCGACTCTTGCACTAGATTGCCATCTAAGTCTTCCATACCTATTTATGTACGGGGTCCAGGATTCTTTATTGCCCCAATCAGAGGAGCAGGTATACCCCGGACTAGAAATAACACCAAGGCGTCGTTACTTCGCCAAGGTAACATAACACCGGAGGCCAAGAACACTTGTAACTTTAAAGAAAATTTTAGACAAAGTAATGTACCAGATTTTTAAAATTTTTTTTTATAAAAATAATATATTTTTACATTTTATAACTTATTTTGTAACATTTTATGTTTTAAAATACAATAAACCAGATGTTACAGTATTTCATTTAGTACACGGCATACTCATATATAGGGCATATTAATTCATCTGGTAGTCTTTGATTCATCAGCTAAATACTTTTTTCATCACTTATTTTAAATTCCAGGTGCTAAAGGCCATAGATAAAAAACAAATTTCTTTCTTCTCTTATTTATTTCAAATGTCAAACTTCATACTTCAAAGTTATCTTACAACAACGCAACTTTGTAGTAGATGCTTTCCGTCAAGGCAAATTCATACATCAGGAATTAAAAATTTGTTCGGATCTGTTAATATTAAATATCTATGAAACCCATGATAAAGGGTGTAAAAGCAACACATAAATAAATTTAGTATATAAGTCAGATATTAAATACCGATACCCAAATCTAATTTTCCATCCCTGCATAGAAAACTAAAATCAGGTCAAATTCAGCAAATTTTATCATTACGTGTCCCAATAAGTTGTTGCGGCTAAATGCTAAACTTAAGTTAAGCGTCCGCCATCTAACTTTTTTTAACTAGTGCTTATTTCGTGAATGATAACACTTAGCTCATGTCTGATTTGACAGATAATTAGTTTTATCTTTCCGCTGAACGAATATGGTTGTGTATACGCTTGAACAACGCTGGGAAATATTGCTACATTACTTTGGCCGATTTTGCCAAAAAAAAAATCATCTCTTCAGATGAAGCTCATTTTGATCTTGGCGGGTATGTAAACAAGCAAAATTGTCGCATTTGGGGCACATAAGCCCGCACGCATACATTGAAAAGCCGATACACCCAAAACGAGTCACTGTTTGGTGCGGATTTTGTTACAGAGGCATAATTGGACCATTTTTCTTCGTAAATGAGCAAGGAGTGGCCGTAGTCAATGGTGATCGTTATCGGGCCATGTTGAACGAATTTTTGTTCACAAAAATTGAAGAGGAGGATATTTGCAACATTTGGTTTCAGCAGTACGGCGCTACGTGTCACACAGCCGAGGCTACGCTTTTTTTATAGCATTTTCAAAAAAAAAAAGTCATATGGCGGATCCTTTTTATTTACAGTAAAAACAATCTCTATAAGAACAAAAGAAAAATAATTAACATAATATTTGACTTAAAAAACTAAATCATTTTTATACATTTTGGAGGAAAAAAAATCATATTTTGATTCTGCAAAAATATGTTTTTTCCCATCCCTGTATAACTTCAATTTGTTGAATTGTAAGATTTGTGTTTAAAACAAATTAAAATTAAAAAAAAAAATTTAAGATTATGTCGATCTTTAATTCATACGAATGTTGACAAAATTTAATAGTGAAAAATCTGTGAAGATATTTTAAGTTTTTCAGTGTTTTCTGTATCCCGCAGGCTTAATCTTTTCCTTTGACGCCAATATTGTGGGGGTTGAACTGGGTACATTTGTATTTACTCGATTTGGCCTGTATTTAAATTATTTGCATGCCATTTTGTAGCAGAGATTATCTTGGATTTAAAATTTTTTTTTCTAGTTTTTTTTTATATTCCGCTAGTTAAGTAGTTTCTTTTGATATCCTCTCTCTTGTCTAAAATCTGAAAAAACTCGATTTGCGTTTGTAAATTTTTGGGAAAAAACACCAAAGCATTTGAATTTGTATGCTTATATTTCAGTTAGTTTCAAACCGTTTTGTCTGTTTCTGTCTGCAATAATATTCGAGGGAGGTAATGGTTCGAATTCTGCTGTCCTTAGCATGTTCAAAAATTAAAAAAAAAATATTTTTCAAAACAAATGTAACAAATGTTTCTGTAAGTTAACTTTGGGCTGGAAAATTTTGATTTTTGTGGTAAAACTATGAGAAAAACAGACGCAGTGGTGTTTGTTTGCTCAAAAAGCTATGTGATGACCGTGATGAATTACAATAGTGATTCATTTTCCGATATTTGCAAAATATTGGCATCACATATGGATCTGAATAACATGTGGGAGCTTTTAGAAGTTGATTTTTACCAAAACACGGACAGACGGACAGACGCACAGACCCCCATCAATTGTCCTTGTTGGACATGGCACATAAATATTTTAGAAATTACAAACAGAATGACAAAGCTATATATACCCCTGTCACCACAGGTGAAGGGTATAACAAAAACAAACGAAATTGCAAACACAAAATTAAAACCAATTCGATGGAAATGTGTGACAGACCCATATAAAACAAATGTCTTGAAATAACTTACAGCAAATAAATCTAATGCTCCAGAGAACACTTTGTTCTTTTAAATTAACTTTATGTTATGAAAAATTTTTGCCACAATATAGTCACTTCAAATTTCTATTAGTTGTTATGAAACTACCCATAATCTAATTTTTATTTCAATTTATTTGTGTATTTTTTGTTTCACATCATTATGAATTCGATTGGCAACATATTGTTGAATAAATAAATTATAATAAAAACACTCTTGAGACCAACAACAAAAAACTTTCATAAAGACCAAGTGGCTGGTGTTTAGAAAACTGAAAAATAATATCTGCTTACAGCTATTTTCTTTGAGATAAAAAAAAGAAAAGAAAAGAAAAATAAATCATATTTGAAATTACCGCAAGTATGTGAGAATGTTGTTAAGAAATTTTAAGAAAATATTATTAATTCTGTATATAAGTTTGTCAGTCGATGTGAGAAACTAAGAAAACAAATTATATCTACTAACTACAGTGAACTCAAGAACTCGTGAAAACGCATGAAACATAAGCGACACGGAAACCTGAACACTCTTTATTTTGCATTGGCTTTACAACAACCTTAGCAAAGTCCAAAAGTTCTTAAACGTGAGTGAAATTCTGCAACTTTAATTGTGTTAGATTTTATATTTTTATTTTAAATTTGGGGAATTCCAGCACTATAATGTTATATTTTTACACTATGAAACAATTTTGATAAAAAATACAATTCAAAAGAAATTTCAGTTTATTAGATTATAATTAATTTAGTTCCAAATTTCGGATTTTATAGATCATAATCAATATTCTCTTTATTTATATAAAATGCATCAACTTTCAGTCATTTCTGAAGGGCATTTAATATTCGATGGAGCCGGGAAAAAACACTTCAAATAGTTTTGTTAAATATTTTCAGCAAATGCGTATTGTGTTGAAATTAAATGCATTTGAAAAAAAAGAGTTTTTATGCAATAAATAAAAAGACAGCACAAAAATTGAAAATTGTTGTTCTCAGTTTTGAAATAGTTTTTTTATAAAAAAGAAATAATTTTTGTTGTGAACCCACAAAAGTACTCGTATTATGTAAAGTTTGGGCGTGTCGTTTAAAGACAAATTTGTTGTTATTTAAATTACTAACATACAAAATAAGTTTCTTATTTAATACTAGTAGAAACCGGACCATATTTGCTGGCCCCAGTATAAACATTTATTTATGGGGAGATTATTACGACAAATTAGACAAGTTGGCCTAGCAGCTTAATTTTTGCTAAATTAAAAATATGGTCATAAAAGTGGGCGTGATCAAATTTTCCTTTCGTAAAAATCTAAGCTGGGTCATGACAAATATTAAAATTTTAGTAGCAGCTGTTTTATAAATATTTAGTTTTTCAAGTTTAAACCTCTTTATATTGCTATATCCCAAATTCACATTAATAATAAATTCAAGCATATTTTGTATCTTAAGAACTTAAAAATTACTCACCTTCAGTTATATAATGGATAACAGCTGGTGGCATAACACACGTGCCCACTAACCAATCCGTTATGGCCAAATTAAGTACAAAACAATTTGTAACCGTACGCAAGCGACGTGTTGTCACAACAGACAAAATTACCAAAGTATTACCAACCACAGTGACCAGAATTAGCAACATAAATATGGCCACCACCAAAGCTTTCGACCATGACATACCCACTAAATACGAATCGATAAAAGGCGGCAAAGTTGCTGCACTGCTAGAGGAACGTGTGGATATTTCTATATTTGTAGTTGTGGCTGTTGCTGTTGCATCCCAAGAAAAATTGCCATTAAGGGACAGAGGAACTGAGTTTATATTAGAGTTGGTGATATTCTCTAGAGAGCTGAAAGACTTTTCAAAATCAACCACTAAGGAAGTGTCGAATGCTGCTGAAGATAATGGAATATTGTCCCAATAGGGGTGTGGCAGAGAAGTAGGAAAAGATGGTGACTTTGTTGCAAGTGGTGTTGGTAGGGTGGCATAGAGGTATGTTTTTGGCAATAAATTGGATGTCCGTTCAGCAGTTGTATTTTTACTCATATGCACCAAATCGTATATTGTTGTCGTTGTGATGCTTGTTGATGACGTTGTTATATCTGTTGCCGTGGCTGTTAAATTGTTGTCACTTTCGTTGTAGCTGTTTATTAAAGTTGCTTTTGTCGTCTGTATTGAAGTTGTTGGAACTGCAGTTGTTGTTGTTGTTGTTGTTGTTGCCTTTATCAATTCATACAGCATTGACATGAATTGTGGTTTTGGTTGCTGTATTGTCATTTCGTTACACATTCATTTCTATTTTACATTTTAAACTGTATCAAAATGAATGATTTTCTGCAATGCATGTTACACGTATGAATTTTTAAAGTCATTTTTGTGATTGTAGTCTCTGTTTTTTTTTTGTTCTGTTTTATTTCAGTTTAAATTTTTTTCTCTACAATTTGTGTTGTATAGGTTACCACAACATACTTTTTACTGTTGTGAAAATGTTATTGTTTCATAAGTAGATGGATAACTATAGACTATTATGACATTTGCACAGAGTTTTTAAAGAAAAATTTTGATAATGTTTTGATTTATAATATTGACACCAAAATTATGATGTCCAGCAGTCAAGGATAATCCTTCAATTTTTAAGAAATTAATGAAAATTTTATTTAAAAAATTTTCTGTAGAATATTTCGATTTAAAAAAATAATAATATTTTCAATTTATTTTGCCTTAAATTCTTTTTGTAAGTATTTTTTTAAATAAAAACAATTTTAGTTTTATAAAAAGAATTAAATGAGCCAGAAGAAATAAATAATTTAATTTAAAAAAAAAACATTACATCTGACAAGTTTACTAACATGCAAAGTAAAAAAAATAGAAAAAAAAATCCAAAAATATTTTTAATATCTCTTAGAATATGCGCAGTCCCCAAAAAAGTTGAAAAATCTCTTAATTGAGGACAAATCAATATTACTGGCAATCCTTCTATTCATGTTAATTATTAACTGTTGCTATCAACGTTGTTCTCGTAAAATATACATGCATAGTAATCTATATATATAAAAATCAATGTGTGTTTGTATGTTTGTATGTTTAAATATATGGTTGTATGTTTGTTTGTGCTTTATAGACGGTTAAACGGCTGGTCCGATTTCCTTGAAATTTTCACAGAATCTTTCTGTATGTCTGAAAGGAACTATAGGCTATACCTTGATTTGAAATTGTAAGTGAGCGGGGTGCCACGCCCTATTTAATAATAAGTATTAAATATTATATTTCACGAAAGTTAAGGCAGCCAGAGTCTTCAAATTTAGTACAGTAAACTTTGACATCCACACGAACATTTGGGTAAAAATGGGCGTACTTGCAATAGTAGGCGTGGCCACATGTATTAAATACTAAAATTCGTATATTTGGAAAACGATACCGATTAGAGTGGTAAAATTTTGCAAGAGCAACTTTGACACCCAAATGAACATTTAGGCAATAAATGGGTGCATTATCAATAGTGGGCGTGGCACCTACCATATGAATTAAATAATAAAATTCGTATATCTGGAAAACGATATCGATTAGAGTACTAAAATTTTGCAAAAGCAACTTTGATATTCAAATAAACATTTATTGAAAAAAAATGGGTGCATTAACAATAGTGGGCGTGGCACCTTCCATATGAATTAAATAATAAAATTCGTATATCTGGAAAACGATATCGATTAGAGTACTAAAATTTTGCAAAAGCAACTTTGATATTCAAATAAACATTTATTGAAAAAAAAATGGGTGCATTACCAATAGTGGGCGTGGCACCTGCCATATGAATTAAATACTTAAATTTGGGGTGGCGAAGCACACCGGGTATTAGCTAGTATTGCAATAAAAATCTTTTTTTTTGTCTACTTGTTAATTGTGAGTTTACACTCACAATTAAGGGATAATTTTTTTTTATTTTTGTTGCTTTAATTCTACATAATATTTTTAATGTTTCATTGACCTCAATTCTTTGCACATGTTTTTTAAATATTTATTGTTGGATTTTTGTTTCAAGGAAAATTATTTTTTCTATTTGTTTTTACATATAGTGAATATTTAGCTCATTGCTGGTTTTAATTATTGTTATTAGCTCTGTTCAAAACTAAAACTAGTAGCTTTTGATTATAAATAATTTTATTACGTGGCTGTTGATTGAGCCGAATTTTTGATACCCACCACCAATTTGATGCACTTTAATAGCACAAAATTTATTATTTTGTTATTAACAGTAATCGCTATGGAATAATCTTTTTATACTAAAATCTGTATCACTTTCTTTGTACATATAACTTCGATATGCTAGTTAAATGTTTCCGTAAATTTAGTCTTTTAATAAAAGTGGGCTTTAAAGTAGGCGTGTCAATATAGTTTCTGCTAATAAATAAATCTGAGATATTTCATAATAATCCTTTATTCTTTCGAAAACTATGTCCATAGACATATTATATGATAAGACGTTATATGAGAGGTAGGCGTTTAAGTGGGCGTCACCTAAATTTTCTCGCATAACAATAACATTGATTGGAAGGATATATGTAGGAAATTTCATCATCATACCTGTAATTCTGTCGGTTTTATAAGCTTTTAAATTTCACTAACAGTAGATTACATGAAAATAGGGCGTAAAAGTAGGTGTGCCGATCTAGTATTTATTACTAATTTTACGACTAATATTTCAATATAGTCCTTAGCTTGTCAAAAATCATTGTTCATAGAAAAATTATATGAATTTGAGCCAAATCGTTATATGGGAGATGGGCGTAAAAATGAGCGAGTCACATTAATTTTCTCTTAATACAAATCTATTGACCAAAAAGCAAGCATCGTATGTCTAATTTTGTAGGTTTTATGTTGTTATAAAATTTAAATACTCTGAAGAAGACACTGTGCGGTATAAATTTTCGTACATTTTTATCTATAACTTCTTTCGCAATCTATATATTTAGGAAATTTTTAATAAAAGATATCTTCTTTACTGAGGAAATATATATTTATGGCTCTACGTTACAACGTTTAGACACAATTGCATTTTATTCGGTGTTGGAAGAACATTGTTTATTGACCTTCTATTGCATTACGACCTAAAACTTTCTTCCCAATATACCGATTCAATCCATTTTCAATACCAAAAAAGCCTTTTGTATAAAAAATACTCTAGCAAAATCTATGCCCCCTAGCTTTTTCGGTCCGACCTCTATCAAGCTTTCAACAGACGGACAAACGGAAGGAAATAGTAAGATAGTCCTAAAATAAAACCAGGACCCAGAAATTATATACTTTAAGGGGTCTTAAATGGATATTTCGATGTGTTAAAGACGGTGTATAAAAACAAAATAAATATACCCACACCATTGTTTTGTGTGAGGATATAAAAAGTTTTAATTTTTTTTTTGTAAAGTTAATTTAAAACTGATGTGATACAGAACGAAATATTTTTTTACAATTGGAATGCGTAGTCTTTTTTATATAATTCTTGTTTTTAATGATAATTTTTTCAGAGAGAGATAACATTTTATACCTCTCAAGATCCTTCCTAAAAAATAAATGAAGTAATAATTATGGCGAATTCATATCAGGTGAACTATTTAGCCCAGCTACTCATCAGCTGTGAACGAAGTTAAAGAACAAAATGTTAAAATTTGTGTTTTTATGTTTGTTTAAATAAATGTTTAAAAAGTGAAAAAATTTAATTCGTATGGATAAAACAGATTGAATTCAAAGTAAATATATGTATGAACATTTGTATTAATTGTTTGAAAATTAAAAAAAAAAATGTTTTCTTATTGAAAGTTTTAAAATATAAGTACAACTATTGAATAAAAAAAAATAAAAAAAATTGCTTAACAATAAGTTTCAAAACTTGTTTTTTTTTTGCAGAAAATTGTTGATAATATTTTTATATATTTTTTTTTTTCATTAAACTAAATTTTTGTTAAATGTTATATTCATAAAAAATATGTATACGTTTTCTATTAAGCTTTTTTTTAAACCAAAATATTAATTTTATCAAAAAAATATTTTTGGCAAAATTTTATAAATAAAAAAAATGTATGTTTAATAGTTTTTTAAGCTTAAGGTCCTTTTAATAATAAAAAATCTTTTTGTTATCTTTTTTATGTTATTTTCAATTTTGTTAATCAAACTATAAATTTATTTAAAAAATAACAAATATCAAGACACAAATCCAGCAAAAAACTAATATATAATAAACAAAAAACAGTGCTATAGTCGGCCGTGCCGAATCTTATATACCCTTCACAACGTGTAGTCATGCAATAACAACTGTTTGTATCACCATTCATGTCATATAAAATACGTACGTACATACATACATGTAAAAGACCATTGTAAAATTGAGTTTACGTATGTATGTTTCAAAAAAAAATATATTAAAAAAACAACAGAAAAAAAAACAAAAAAAAATTTAAAAACAATTTTTTAAAATTTTTAAAAAAAAATTTTTTAAGAAAATTAAAAAAAAAAATTAAAAATAAATATATAAAAAAGCCCTCTAACAGGTAAGACCGTCTTATGCATGTTGTTGTTGTAATTGTGAAAAAAAACGAGATGGTCGTAGTTTTTTGCTCATATCTCAGAAAGTTATCGGGCGATTGTGCTGAATTTCAATAGCGATTTATTCCCGGATATTTCCAAGAGATTGATACCATATACAAATTTGAGGAACATATAGTTGCTTCTAAAAGTTGATTTCAACCAACACACGGACATACGGGCAGAAGGGCAGACGGACAGACGGTCAGGGCTTAATCGACTCCTCTATTCATAAGCTTTCAAAAAATATATACTTTATGCGGTCGGAAATGAAAAATGTAGAAATTACAAACGGAATGACAAACCTATATATACCCTTGTGCACCACAGGTGAAGGGTATAAAAACGTGTATCCTGATGATGCTACACAAAGAAGTAGCGAAATATTGATCAAATAATATAAAACAAAACAAAAAGATTTTCTATTATTAAAGGTCAAAAAAAAAACAATAATTATTAATAAAAAAAATTCATAATAATTTTTATTTTGCGCAAAAGTTCTGTTAATTTATTTTTATATAAATTTTTGGATCCACTATTACAAATAAATAAATTAACAGCAGTAGTACACGCAGATTGAATTCAAAATAAATATATGTAAGAACATTTGTGTTAATTGTTTAAAAATTAAACAACATAAAAAATTTGTGTTTTGGTTGAAAGTGTAAAAAATTGTAAAGGTTTTCGTGAAAAAATGCCTTCCTGCGCGATGTGTAAACAAAATACTTTATGGGTAGTGTAACTTTATTTTGTGTATTAAGTGATGAGCAAAATATATAAATATGTATATATATATAGTTCTCAAAAAAAAAAACAATAAAATTCTTTAATCACCTGATTAAAATCGCCTTGATAATAATATTGGTAGAATGACTTTATAGTCAATTCTATATTTAGCTACACTGCCAAGTATAAAGATGACAATAGACCATACTACGTAGTCAACTAGTTGCAAAAATAAAGCAGACGATAGAGATAACTACAAAGACGACTATAGAGTCGAATAAAGACTTGAATACTGCGACGACTTACAAAAAAAACATTCTCCTCTAAATTCTTCATTTATAATTGAAATATTTGGAATGCCTTGAGGTATTTAAGTGAACTGTATTCATTGGTTAAATACTTGCTTGCCTTTGTAAGTAAGTAAACGTTATCATGAAAATCCAATCAAATTAATTTTTCACATATTTACACGTGTTCTCAATTTGTTTATTTACTTGAAATTGTTTCAATTTAATATATAGTAAATCAAAAGAAAATTGTAAGGAATTTTTATTAAATAGCTAATTTATTGATGTTTTCTTGGAGTAGGATAAAAGAAATTAGCAATTTGTGTAAATCACTGGCATAAAGAACACACAATTTAAGTTCTCTCATTCCTATATAATTAAAAAAAAAAAAAATAATAAATTTTTGCAACGTACAGTGCTGTCTGGGTAGAGTGAACTAATGTTTGCAGAGCGATTTCACTATACCCAGGCTGTTCACGAAATCAGAAAGAAGTAACACTATCACATTTTTGAATTTCTTTTATAACGTCGCTTTTTGTTTTAAGGATAAATGATTTCTTTTTCAAACCCATTTTTATGTAACAACTATATAACTCCAATTATTCAGAAATTAACTTTGAGATACGACCTTACTCTAAAATAATCGTTACTTTACCGTAATTTTATGTTCTCTTTAATTTTTATACTCTTTTTCATTGTTTTTCTCCTTCGCCAAACCTAAAAACTCACTATAAAGTATGTTCTATAGAGGTTCATGAGTGTTCACTCTACAGAGTAGTCAATGTAAATAGTCTGGTTTTCACTCTAACGAGATATTCATAGCATTGGAGGTTCACTCTACCCAGACAGCACTGTATTTAAGTTGTATTATTTTTAAATACTTTTTAGATTACTGACAAGTTGTTAAGCTTCTTATTTTATATCCTCTTATTCACTTTTTCTTACATACACACGTTTATAAATTATGTTTTGTTTTTTCTATTACATCTAATTAAAGGCAAACATTTTAAAATAGACAATTTGTTTTATCTAAATGCGCAAAATGGTGTACATTATCTGTCTGTATATCTGTTCGTGTTGGTTGTGTATTTTTCTTCTTTTTTTTTTTTACCTTAACGCATGAAACTACTACAGTGCTGCAAAACCATTAGAAAAATACAGTTAATAGACAGTAAAACAAAAATTCATTTCTATACACTCCTTAAGCAGGATAAGCTTAAACAGTCATTCTTATTAGCAGTAAAAACAAGACAGGAATATTGTTTTTTATTAAAAAAAATATGTTAGAGGACATAAATTTTTTAATTTATTATTAGTTTTATTGTGCTTGCTTCACTGTGTATGTGCAGCGAAATGGCAAATGGATATAAATAAAGGGTGATTTTTTAGCTATTATCGTTTTGGCAACACTGGTTTAAACAGCTGACGCACGTTTCGTGTGTTGTTTCACTGTCAAACATCTTCAGTTTGGACTATAATTTAACCATGAATCGTCTTACAAGCCAACAACGCTTGCAAATTATTGAATTTTATTATCAAAATGCGTGCTCTGTTAAGAAAGTTCATCGCGCGTTTCTTATCGAAAAATTGTGTTCTGCGACGAAGCTCATTTTTAGCTTAATGGGTACGTTAATAAGCAGAATTGTTGATTTTGGAGTGAAGATCAACCAGAAGCTATGCAAAAGCTACCAAGAAAAAGTCACAGTTTGGTGCGGTTTATGGTCTGGTGGCACCATTGTACCGTACTTCTTCAAAGATGATGCGAATCGTAATGTAACTGCGAATGGTGAGCGCTACCGTGAGATGATATCCAACATTTTTATTGCCCAAAATACAAGATCTTGACTTGCATGACATGTGGCTTCAGCAAAATGGTGCCACATGCCACACAGCACGCTTAACAATGAATAAGTCCATTGGCGAGGCGAGTTCGGTGAACATTTTATTTCACGTACGGGACTGGTCAATTGGCCGCCTAGGTCGTGCGATTTAACGCCTTTAGACTATTTTTTTTGAGACTATGTTAAAGCTCATGTCTATACACACATGCCCGCTTCAATTGACGCGTTGGAAGACAACATTGAAGCATTTATTCATGAGATACCGGCCGAAATGTTGGAAAGAGTATGTCAAAATTGGACTAAACGGATGAACCATTTAGAGCACAGTCACGGCAACATTTGCATGAAATAATCTTCAAACATTAAATTATATGGACCGTGCTATCGATTCAAATAAAGATTTCATGCATTTTTCTAAATTTTATGTGTTTTTTTTACTTTCATATAGCTCCTAAAAAATCACCCTTTATAGTTAAAAGCGTAAATAGATATTTTAACAAGTTTTTAAAAATATTAAAAAGTTACTGGCATTTAGTTGCATTTTCAGTGAGTATAGACAATTTTGTACTTAACAAGTCATGAAGTTTAATTAAATTAATAATTTTCAATAAAATATTTTGTTTGTTTTGTATACACCTTAAGTAAATTAAATCTGTTTCTAGAAATTTCTAATAAATTTGCAGAAGAAACTGCATTTCATTCACATTCGCTTAAGTTCATAAGATATTGCACATAGATTATTTTAATAGTCCATAATCGCCCTAATTTAAAATAAAAACAGAAAAACTACAAAAAAATAATTTAATGTAATGAACAAAATTATAGAAATTACAAATTTCGCTTTGACCAAAAATAATATTCAACCGTAACCGTCTAAGTAACAAAAATTTAGAAAAATGTGATTGGGTAGTGAATGCTTTCGCACATGAAATTGTGCAATTTTATTGCAACGTTTGGCACATTGTGTTTCTTATATATATATATTTTTTTTAATTAATTTTTTTTTTACTTATTTTTGTTTTCAAATACAAAATATCATTTCCTATATTAACAGAATTTTAATGGTTAACCAACTGGATTAAACTGAGAATCAAATAATTAAATAAAAATACTTAAATATTTTTTTTAATAATTTGACTACATGTCGGTTACAAATAGAAAGTTAACAAATTAATTTGTGTTATCTCACTTAGTGAAATTAATTAGCAAATTTGTACCAAAATATGTTTCAAAAATTGTGTGCAACCACAATTTTAAATGATAATCACAAAAGCGTCAAAAAATAATTTTAAAATTTAGTAAAAATTTTCTAGTTTTAAAAATTAGTAATTCAGTAGACATAAATACACTTTGATGAACACTACAGCTATTCAAGAATAGTTCAGCCGATCTTCCCCTTAGATTTAAGATTAATTTTAGATGATTTCAGAAAAATTGTCTATCCTTAGATACCCCCTTTTTTTGTATAATGCGTATACGAAGCAAATTCCAGTTGTGATCTGTGATGCCCAATATCTTGAATAAATGCGAAATAATGCTCTATACTGATTAGTCTTTTCGGAAGAACATACAGCAGAAAAATGTTATGAAAACTTAATAAAAGATATTAGTTATTATTGGTAAATGTTTGAAAATGAAATAAATTCATTTCCAGGATTTTTCTATCGGGCTCAGATTTGTTTTTATGGACATGCCTAATATTTCTCCTAAAACAAAGCGGTTATGCTGATACATTTCATCATAACTTAAGAATGATAAGTTCAATTTTGATGATATAATTAATAATAAAATATTTTCTTATGTCAACTAACTAACGTTTTTTTAAATTTTTAAGTTTTTAGGAGATATTCAGAAATTAGTAGCAATAAAATAAAAAATTAGTACGTTTTTTCAAAATGTCATTTAAGAATTATTAGTAATTATTATTAATAATTGTCATTAAACAATTATTAGAGTCAACATTTTACATTTTTATCCAGTAAAAAAAACAGGAATATTGCTAATAAAATAAGCTATAAATTGTCGGTGGATAAATGTTGAAAGTCCTTTTGTTTGATACCAATATTGAGAGGGTTAGGTTAGATTCGGCAGCCGCACGAAGGCATAGCTAACTTGGGTCCTCCGAGGGTCCCGTTGGGATACCATGAGCACCAATGCCCGTTTGTCTACGTCCTCTGGCCGTCGTTCCTCAGCCATCCTGTCCTCTTTTTAAAGATATGGGTCTTTCCCAGATCACCTGCGGAAAGACAAGTTTTACTTTTAATTATTCGCTGACCTAGAATCTGGTGTCTTAAGTCCCCGAATGCAGGACAATTACAGAGAAGATGTTCAGTTGTCTCCTCCTCTTACTCGTTATTGCAACTTCTGCGGAAGTCGTTGTAAGGGATATTTAGCCTTTTCGCAAATGTCCACTATGTGGTCCATAAGGTGGATTCGGGGCATATTCACCGCATATTGCGTCTTATGCGCATCCATGTCAGGCCAGATCTTTCTGGTTTCCAAGCAAGTTGGTTCTCATCCATCTTTCCTTAGTTTCCAAATAGAATCGATGCGAGATAAGCTGCTTTCCCTTTGATAATATACCAAAAGCAAAACTGTACTTAACAGACCCTAAGGTGGTATCGGCTTTTGCAAATGCATCAGCCCTATTATTACCATCAAAATCTCCATGTCCTGGAACCCACACAAGGGTCGAGTGTCTCACTATCTCCTTAGGAGACACCCGGCATTCCCGGGAAATTTTCGATTTGCTATACACACTCTCCAGGGATCTAATAGCCGCCTTGCTCTCAGTTAATATATGAATATTCCTGCCAAATATTCCATGATACTGAATCTATTCCGCGGCTGTCTTAATAGCCATTAATTCGGCCTGTATCGCTCTACAGTAATCTGGTGGCCTCAGGGATAATTCCAAACCCCACTGGATCGAAAAGTTACAACATCCAGTTCCAGCATATGAATATTGAGACGGTTAAAGTGGGAAAATTCCTAGTAAATAGATTTGACCATCAGTAATTTTCGGCACTATAGCTTGTCCAAAAATTCATAAGGAGCTTTGATAACTTGATATATTTAGAAAGTAAGAAGTTTATTTTTCAAAATTATTTTTGTCACTAACTTTGTCGGTTAGTAACCGATTTTTTCAAACAGCTTTAAGAACTTCGCCAGAGGCATATTGTACCTAGAAATATGTAACAACAAACGCCTCTAAAAATTAAAAATATGCAGTTAATTTAAAGCTAACAACTTTGTTGTGATATTTTGGAAGGCACCAGCAATGCCTCCCAAGAAGAAAACAAGAACCATGAATAAATATTAGTGTATAATTATGACATTAAACTTTTTTTTTCTTGCAAGTCTACACCAAAATGCTTTAAAAAAAAATGTTCAACGTTAACCAACTACCCACGTTTGTTAAGTCATCATCATAACTAACCCAATGCGTTGTCCCCCTCTTTTTAATGCTTATCTCGCTGTGCGAAAATTTTTTTTCTCGGTAATGATTAGATTGTTTGCAGCAAACCTAAAATTCAAATGTTTTCAGCCTTCAAAAGTGACTTTACAGAATATTCACAATTCAGAAAATATATTTAGGTTTTCTTTACGATTAGTCACAGTACTGACTTTTATAATGTCCTTTTCAGTACGTTAAAAAACATTATCTGCCAGTAAGAACGACCATTCGACAAGAGAAAACACAGTTGAATTTTTTTATTCTGTCCAGGTCAACCGCTCTGCAAGGCAGATAGATCTTGCAAAGAAAGATTTTTTAACTAGGTCCCATTTTCAAAGTTACTTACAGAGCTCTGTGGGGCCAACGACAGGTTTTTGAGGCAATAAATCACAGAAAACTGTCAGACCTTTTAAATTTCGTATATACAATAATAATGAGTCTTGAGTAAAAAATTTAAGTCAATTGGGCAGTGCCACGCCTATTTTCGGTAGATAGATTAAAGTGCTACTGCGGTTGAAGATCACTGGAATATAATAAGTTCTTGAATTAAAAATGGATCATTTGTGGCTCACCAAAGACGTTGGTATATTTTTTAAGTCAATCCGCCTACTGCAACACCCACCTCGTGTGGCAGGATATGTATGCACGGTAATAACTGGCTCATAAAATTTAGCAATAGTTACATCATTCTATTAAAGATATCATTTATTAAACACCTAACTTTTAATCGCAAATAATATAAATAAATAAATTTCAGAAAATTACTTTAAAAAAACTAATAAATTTCATGCTGTGAGTGTTCACAACATACTGGGTGTTTGGATTGTATCATCAACATTTAATCAGTTCAAAAAGAGAAAATTTTATTATTGTAATATTTACAAAATATTGTTTTTGTTATAAATACAATTTTCACTGATTGTTCTATTCAATTTCGCGGAAATCCAGTTGATAACATAAATGCATTTTTTATCATTTTCCAACCAAAAGTTAAAAATATCCGAATTTTTAGGCTTTATGATATCTGGAAATTGATTTTTTTTCTTTTTAAATACGGCGAATTGATGCAGATCGTTTTTCCAAAAAAAAAATATAGTGCACATCATTACCTTTCCCCACACATAAATTTTTTCACGGATACACTCAGATAAACAAAGTTCTACTCCAAAGGACATATGGACGACAACAGAACCTTCACTAAAAAACCAAGCACTTTAACACAAATAATTCTTTACCACATCTGACTTTTTTAAACAATTTTGATATGATTTTAATTTACGTAGCTTTATAAGTATGTTCCATTTTACAAAACTTTTATGACCTTAAAAGTTTTTGTTTGACGACCGAAATTCGTTTGTTATTTGTTTATGATAGAATGTCACAAAAAGTAGCAAAACAAAATATGATAACTTTGGCAGCTTGGCATGTCTTCACGAGTTGCTACCTGACTTTTGTTTTTAGTATTTGAGTATTTTATTATTTTTTTTTTAATAGTTGACTTAAAAAATTTACTTTTTGCCTCAAAAACCTGTCATTGGCCCTACAGTGCAGACGTAAATAAGAGACTTTTGTTTCCTTTTCGCTTCAGGTATTCAAGGCCCACAGTGTTATATGCCAAAAATCATTGCAATCATATTTTATTTTTTTTTTAACACAAGCCACTAGTTTATGTCTTTAACGACTCAATATAAAAAAAATATAAATTTAACATGAACTTGATTTTCTACACTCAACGGTGTAGTAGTGACTGCTCTTTTGTGTACTGAACTAACTGACATAATACATTTGACTCAATATAAAAAGACACCAAACAAATGTTCAGTAGAATAGTTAGTAAGCAATTGCGTAAAAGGAGTAAAAATGTTCATTTATTTATCCTTAAAAAATGGACCAGTTTTAGTAACTAAAAATAATGGTTATGAATGACTTAAGTTTGTACCACACTCTGTAGAGAGAAATCAAAACTACGAATAACAAAAATTTTTTTATCTTTTCTATTAAATTTATTACTCGTTTATAAATAAATAAATGTTTTTATGGCGTCGTTTTATACTAAAAACTTAAAAAAACTGGCAATGCTATACGCTTTATTTGCAAATAGTCTCCTTTCTAAGTTGTTGTGTAGGTGAGTTAATAAATTTACTTACCGATTATATAAAAAAATAATAATTTTATTTTCAAAAAGGACACATCTATATATAAACGTAGTTAAGTTTTATTAATTCATTTGAATTTGTGGTGGTGTAGTAATTTCTATTTTCATTGTTGACGTAATATTACTTGTGGGTATACAAGCGCTTACATAGATAATGTGTTGGCTCTAGACAAATTATGAGTTATGATGTCTTGTTGTTATACCAAATTCGACCAATAAATAATAAAATTTATAAAATTGTACAACTGAATAATATTATTAATGGATTTGAGGCTGATGGAAATGAAAGGAATTCAAAGAAAAAGTTACATACATAATCAAATTGTAATAAATATGACAAAATAATTGTGTAAATAATTATTTGTTGCAACTTTAAATTTTGAAAAAGTACAACACGTCATAGTAATTATATACACAATTTAAAAAAAAATAATAAATAAAAACAGCAGAACCCATATGAAATTAAAACAAATCGATTTTTTTCCTTTCATTTACACAAAAACACATTATTATTAACACAAGATCTATTGATTAATGCCCAACATCTGGTCACTGATTACATATTAATGTAAACAGTTTGTTTTAAATAGACCTCCGCTTAATACAAAGATTCCTATCGGGTCTTATTGAGGCTATTTTTTGGCAATAAATTTAGTACAAATACAATTTGTTTTATAAATTCTATCACTACTACGACATTGCAATCACTATGTTGTCATAGACAACTAAATAAACATGAATGAAATTGACGGAACAAAATTATTATAAAATAAACTTTATGTTGTTGTGTCGCTTGTTTATTTACACAAAAACGTGGTTTTCGCTGTTACACCAGAAACAATAAACTTGCCAAATGACATTAGAGTAAAAAATTAATAAAAAAAAACAAAAAATATATATAACAACGTCTACAATAATAAACACAGTCACACACATACATAAACACAAATCTATAAACATTAAATATTCCGAGAAAGTATTTACAGAATAATGATGTTCATGTTTGATATTGTTGTTGCTGCGGTTGTTTTTGTTAGTCGAAGTCAGTAATGATAATGATGATGATGATGATGATGAAGATTGCTTTGAACTGTGTTGCCGGATATTAAATATTTATTAAACATATATTTAATTTTATGTAAATGATGAATGAATCAGTTTCTGTAGCAGTTAAACTTTGTTTTACTTTCAAAGTGTCAATCATTAATATTTAAAAAACTTATGATTGACAACATTTTAACATACATATAAGTAGTGACAAAAAAATGGAAACTTTTTGAAACAAATACAGTAAAAAATCATATTTTGCTTACTGATAATATCCAACAAATGGTTTGTTTGACTTGAACAGAAAATATGTATTGTAAAATTTTCTAAATTATTAATTTTACAGAAAGGTTTATGAAAATATATTCTTAATAACTAACTCACCTTTTCAAGGTAATTTAATACCTTGAACAATTAGCTCACCTTTTTTAAAGCAATTTTAATTTTAGAATTTGTTTGTTATATACCTGTGTGTTATTTCTTATGATTTCAAGTTAAGATTAAACTTTCAGCCTATAGGTGGCGCTAAAAATATATTTTTTACTAAAAACTGTAACAGGTTCCTCCAATAATTGTCTTTAAAATTTGAGTAAAAAGAGCAATTCAGTGCTTTTCAAAGAATTATTCAAGTTAACAAGAATCTATTATCGTGATATTTACTCACAATAATTAGTTGTTGAAGGAATCTTAGTTATTAACTAACAATAAAATATTTTTTTATTTAAATGTATTTTTTTATATGAATTGACGATGGGCTCAGCACAGTATATTACAAATTGTTCTTAGCCGACTAAAAACAAATACAATGTTTCGTTAAGACATTTATTTTATATTTTATATTATACTAGCTAATACCCGGTGTGCTTCGCCACACCAAATTTTAGTATTTAATTCATATGGCAGGTGCCACGCCTCCTATTTCTAATGTACCCATTTTTTCCATAAATGTTTATTGTTGCTTTTGCAAAATTTTAGTACTCTAATCGATATCGTTTTCCAGATGCCACGCCCACTATTGATAATGCACCCATTTCTTGCCTAAACGTTCATTTGGGTGTCAAAGTTGCTCTTGCAAAATTTTACTACTCTAATCGATATTGTTTTCCAAATATACGAATTTTAGTATTAAATTCATGTGGCCACGCCTATTATTGCAAATACGCCCATTTTTTACCCAAATGTTCGTGTGGATGTCAAAGCTTACCGTACTTAATTTGAAGACTCTGGCTGCATTAACTTTCGCGATATATAATATTTAATACTTATTCTTTAATTTGGCGTGGCTCCCCGCCCACTTACAATTTCAAACCAAAGTATAGCCTGTAGTTCCTTCCAGACATACACAAAAATTTTGTGAAAATTTCAAGGAAATCGGTCCAGCCGTTTGACCGTATATAAAGCACAAACAAACATACAAACATATAAACATACAAACACACATTGATTTTTATATATATAGATTATTTTGTGCATAAGTGTCTTTTTGTTCATATAATTAAATAAAAATAAGAATTTTAAATGTCTAAAGCAATTAATAAGAGACTGAAATATTTTTAGTCGTAAATGTTTGTAAAAGACCTTTGACAGGGTAACAAGGAATACCTCAAAATACAAATTTCAAAAATGCAATAGGAGTAAAACGAGCCATCAATATGTGTTTCTCAAAAAAAAAAAAAAAACTACGCAACATAAAACTAAACTTGTTTCTTATGATGTTAAAGTTATAAACATTTAAATCAAAAGAACCCTCTATAAGCCCTAAAACCCATTGAGAACCATAAATTTTAATCAACTATAAAAAAAAGTATTGTTAATTTTTTAAAATTCCTGATTTTATTGGAAAAGTTTAATTTTGGAATTTAAGAATGAGGCATAATATTATTCACATGACTAGTATGACTAGCTTGGTAGTACTCCATTCGATCAACCCAATTTTGTTCTTAAAGAAGTATAAGAAATTATCGATTCCCAAGTATAATGACAAGTTAATGTTGATGGATGCTCTTGCACATTCTCAGCCAAAACAGCAGTTTTTTTTTTTTTTAATTAAAAATATTCTTTGTAACAATAAGAATGTTTATATGAACTCAAGCCTGATTAAAATTTTAAATAATAGTTTTTTCAATTTTGTCTAAGAGTATAACGTCCCATTTTGCAAATGTCAAACACAAACCTCAAAATCGGAATTAATATTATTCTGCATTTAAAAGTCAAAGTATAGTTCAAATTTAAAATGACCCACTTTTATAAAAATATACAGTTAACATATAGTAGCCTATTTTCTATAATAGGTTATTTATCTAGAATTACATAAATGAATTAATAATTACCATTAACAAAAACCTTACACTTGGTTTTTACATTTGCTTATTCTGTTAGGTCTGGCAAGCCAAAATATAACCATAATAAAAAAAGTTATTGATAAACATTTACATTACAATAATAACAACAATAAAATGTCACAAGTTTTTATTTACTTTTTTCATGCCAGCATTCAAACATAAATGATCACACTTGTTGCTGGCAGTTGAGTGTTTGCGGTTGTCACTAAGAATTATGTTTAAAATACAAAAATCGAATGCGGACGACAGACTAAAATTTATTAAAGATTGTGTTATAGACTGGTAAATTCTTTTTGCTGGCACCTTAACTTTAGAGATAAAGCAAAATGTTAACGAACTGAACTACTTATAAAAGCTCAAAAAGACATGATTAAAATATAATCACCACAATCATATTATTCTCTATGACTATATTGGGTTTTCGAAAACAAATAATAATTATTTTTGTTTTGTTTTATTATTTACTTCGTCACTCTACACTCAAGTGTTTTTTTTTTGAATTTTATCATTTAGTATTTACTTTTCATGAAAACTTTAATATTACGACAAAAATAGTATAATCTCATTGCAAAAATTATAATTATTCAAAAGCATTTGAATTTACAAATAGCCGTTTTGATTAATTATTAATTAATATTAAAATATTAGCGAAAAAGCTTTTTTGGAATAGAAATAATATTTATAAATTTGACGTGTTCTACAAAAAAATTTAACTTTTTCATTTTAATTAAAATTTTAAAATTTAAAATTAACAGCTTTCTCAGCTATAATAACTTAAATGTTTTCATTCGACGATTTAACACTGCCAGTTTTTTCGATGAATATGAAACCAATATCCTAGTGATATTCTTGGCATTAGTCTATCTATCTTCTATGTATAAATATATAAAAAAGTATCGTGACTGACTGACTGACTAACAGTCTGACTAATTCATCATCGCACAGCACAAATGCAAAGAGCTAAAGACATTAAATTTAGATAATCGGTTCTCCTTTCGATGTATAGCTTCACTTAAAAGGGATTTTTGAAAATTCGTACTTGAAGGGGGTAAAAGGGTAAAAACGGGTAAAATCGGTAACCTTATATCTGCTTAACTTAAAATCATACAAATTAACTTGAAAACGTATTGTAATTTACACAAAAACTAAGCTGACAGGTCTGGCTTTTTTTTGAATTTTTAACCCCTAAAGGGTAACAACTATAATTTGGTACTTTTTTGGTACCCTATGTAATTTCCAAACACAAAAAGCTAGAAAAAAATTTTAATTGTATTAGTTAATCTGCCAAAAAATTTTAATATGATTTCGGCACTTTTTTTAAAATTCGCCTGCATAAGGGTTAAAACATTTTCCACTTTTTTTGTACTTTTTTAAAAAAATATTTTTCTTATTGTATTCAATAAGACATACAGTGCTGTCTGGGTAGAGTGAACCCCCGATACTATGAATACCTCGTTAGAGTGAACACCAGAATGTTTACATTGACTGCTCTGTAGAGTAAACACTCATGAACCTCTATAGAGTGAACATACTTTATAGTGAGTTTTTAGGAGAAGGAGCAAAACAATGAAAAATAGTATAAAAATTAAAGAGAACATAAAATAACGGTAAAGTACCGATTCTTTTAGAGTTATTTGACAAGTTACTCTCACTAATACGCATTCTATGAATTGTTAACTTATTTAAGTGTGCGCGCATGTTCTATTAAGGTTGTATCTCAAAGTTAATTTTTAATTTTTTCCAGTCATAAATTTAAGCTTTAGTATTACGTGGAAATAAATAAAATTTATAGCCTATAAATGCATTTAAAATAAAAAAATTTGTTTTTTTTTTTAATAAACAAAAATTTAACCTTGACTTAGTGAACAACCTGACTATAGTGAAATCACTCTGCAAAAATTAGTTCACTCTACCCAGATAGAATATAGACCATTATTTAGGTAACATTTTTGGAAACTTTTAGGGGGACAAAAATTGGATCAATACGGGGAAAACACCGGAAAAAGTGAATAATTCCTAATAACAGTGCCAGTTTGTATAAAATTTTTAATTGGGATTTCACAAGACATAAAGAACTATGTAATTTAGAAAAAAACGCATAACGCATTTGGGAAAACATTTTGGTTCTTTTGACAACATAATTATTTTTATGCAAAATAGAGTAGATTTACTCACTTTCAATCATGTCTATGAAAATATTTTTTACAAAGATATTTGAAATTTTTAAACTTGGAATTTAAACATTGATATAGAAAACCCAAAAGTCTTCTTTCTTTTTTTTTTTTTTTTTTTGGTACTTTATGTATTTTATACGTTTATGAAGCTAAAATTATGAAACCAAAAACTATTGACACGAGCTACGGCTGAAAATGTTATGGGCGACTTTTCTACTTTTTTAAACTTTTATGGTACTTTTTGTATTTTCTACGATTATGTGGCTAGAATTTTTAAGTAAATGACTTGCGTCAACAAATTGAGACTAAATGTGTTATTGGCTACCAAAAAGGTACTTTTTCGAATTTTTATGATACTTTTTGAATCGTCTTCGTTAATGAAGCCAGAATTTTTAAAGTAATGACTATAGATATTGTGGCGAACCGAAAAAGTACTTTATTAGTCTAAATAAAATGAATCAGAAAAACAAGTTATCATAAGTTTAACGAACAAAAAATAAAGTAATTAGTAAAAGAACTTAAGTATTCAATAAGAATAGGTAAGAACAGCGCTAACAAAGTAGTTGATATTTTGCTAGTTTTGAATTGTTTTTAAGGCAACTGAGCACAAAAGAAAAAAGAACAGAGTTTTCAGATCTGAAAACAATATGGAAGTTTCCACTCTTTTAAATTCCTAAATATAAAAAGAATTTGTTCTATTTACAAGAAGTCTTAGAGACGATATCAGACACGCTTTGTAGGTACACTTATATAGGAAGCGGTGCCAGCCCAACTGATTATTTTTTTGTGTCCCAATGTATGTAAATATGTTGAACTCCAAATATAAAAGACGAATTTCAGACCTAAGAATTGTAAAACTATATAAAAAAAAGAGAGACGAATAATTCTGTCTGCCTGCGCTTTCACGTGTGATTACAACATGATGGAGCAACAACTTAGCACAATAAAATTTGTGTCAGATTGGTGCATTTTTAGCAATCCTTTAAACCTTTCTTAAGTATTATAATAAGTTGTTAACAAAATACATATACACATACAGATAAACAGAAGTGCTTTACTCATAAAGTGATGATAATATCCATACCTAAATAAGAGCGTTAAGCCGCAAGCGACAAACGTTTTGTTGTTGTTATAATAATATAAATGTTAAAGTCTTACTCTTAATCCTCTTATTTAGTTATGGTCTAATGGTTGGCATAATCTTATTTACAAAAGATATTGATAATGTTTTTCTAAAATATTTACATATATCTTAAATTAATGACAGGTTATAATGTCATAAAAATAATTAGTTATAAGGACAATGATAGAAATATCAATTTATGTTCCTTTAATTTTTTTAATTATTTGAATTATTGCCGCTATTTTTTATATGAATTCACATTTAAAATTATTCACTTCTGGTATTTTTTATTTGTGTTTTTATTCCTTCTGTAAAAATACTCTTATTAATTTTTTGATTTTCCTTGTTAAAAATACAGATTCAGTGAAACATAATTTCACAAATATTTTAATTACAAACTTTGTTTATGTCTTTACCATTAGCTGTTTATTCTAAAATTTATTTACGCAAATTTAATAGAAAAAACATTTTTTTTTGTCTTTTAATATAAAATTTGTATTGTTTTCTCAATGTGCAGTTTAACATATTTTCAATATCTTAAACTTTTGAACAGGTGTTTCCTTTATTTGCAAATCGAAATGAGTTAACACAAAATTCTTTATTATAAATGTAGGATTTCAGCAAAGTTGTTTATATTTTTATATTCACATATATTTTTTTAACACATTTTTGGTATATTTTAAAAAATTAATTTTAATATTTGCGGCAAAAAAAAATTATAATATTCAATTTTTTCCATTTTTGTATGATAGATAATTTCTAACACCATTATTAGCTTTTTTGTTGATTAATTAAATATATTTTTTTAATTGAAATATTTTATAAAATCCTTTAATTCGTTTTTGTTTCTTGAAATTCACGTTTATGTATTTCTTTGAGCTTCGTTGCTGATTTCTTTAAATTTCACACGCAAAACTACGCCAAAATAATTTACGACATTAGCTTCGAAACGAAATTCAAATTCTTGCGCTTTAAAGAATTTAATAGATTTAACCGTTACAAACAGTTTGCAAGTTCAGGTTCAACTGAAGGCACTAAGTGAAAAAAAATTTAAACTGTAAAAAATGGTTGTCTATTTAATAAATATACGCTCACTCTCTTTTTCTCTCATTCTTAGAAAATTTAAACTGTAAAAAATGGTTGTCTATTTAATAAATATACGCTCACTCTCTTTTTCTCTCATTCTTAGAAAATAATGTTAGACGAACACGCACACAAACAACAACAAAAACAATATTGTAAATAAATGAAATTGCAAAAGAAACACGCTTCAAACCATTAACCTAATCATCATCGTGATTAAAGGCAACATCATCATTATGTTTACCATTAATGGTTAGCTAAACATCATTAGCATAATCATTCGTCAAAGACATAAATAAAACCGAATGATAAAAAACAGAAGCGGAAAAAAAACATCCATCAACAATATAATCAGTTAACTGTACTTACATGAAACCAAAATTTCGGTAAGATTAAATTATTAAAACACACAGTGAAGTAAGAGGGATGGCTGAAAAGTGCTTTAATAAGTTAAACAATTTGTAGTAATCTTTATTTCGTTTAATTATTTAATGTGTCTCCATAATCAAGTGTTTGCTATAATTCTATCATACAAGATACACTTTTCATAAAATCTTCGATTCGTAAAAATAACTTTATATTCAAAAATTATAATATCAACTAGATGTTTGCTTTAACAATAGTATAGTTACAAAGCAAACAAGTTAAAATTTTTTCGTTTGTTTTTGAAAGTTCTTTTTCCGGAGAATATAAGCCTTTTTAACGATGTCGAAAGAAAACCCAAGCGAAATTTTCATTCATACAAATACGTTAGAAAAACAAAAACAAATTTTTAGTTTTTGTTGTTGTATTTAATATATTTGTAAGAATGAAAATTTTGTTCGCTTTTAGATAAACAGGCAGTAAATTTTTTATTATTTTAAAAGACTGACAGTAAATATAAAGATATTTGGAAAAATTACAGAAGTAATGAAAACAATCGATAAAATTAAAGAAAACCGATAAAAAAAAGCATATTTAATCAATATAAATACATAATGGACCAACAGTCAACATTTTAAAATTTTTATAAGTTTTTCGTTTACAACGGGTAATTCATCATGAGTTTTGATTCTCTAAAGGCTTTTCTTGACAAACTGCACATTAGTCGAATGAAACAGTTTTGTCATTTTTGTTCAGTGATCGTTTGAAAAGTCATAATGAAAATACTCACATGAAAATACTCACAGAAAATCACAACAGCGTGTCCAACCTAATTAGCTAAATTACAAAAAAAAAACTGGGTTCTGTAAGAAATATTTTTCGTGTAAAATCCAATGTTGTATCGTAAAACAATGCATACGTTAAAAAGAAAACTTGCTGCATTTAGGCTGATGAGCAACCAGAAAAGCATTGTCGTAACTATAAATTTTTTCTAGGTGCTACAAAGGCTTAAAAAATTCTTTTATGGGGTGGGGGACTCGCAATCCCCCGAAATTGAGTTCATTTTATATGCATTATATATTGTTATGTTTATACCTTTTATAAATGTTGGCTTACTTCCTTTTAATACACCTTGAGTTCGTTTATTGCAATTAACAACACTTGAAATTCGTTATAAAATTAAGAGCTCCTTATTTACTTAAAGACACTCAGATGTTGTTCTATAGCACTTTACTTATTTCACTTATCGTTATACATTTTAATATCAAACTCACTTAGATACGCGCTTTACAAGCTCTATTGTTATACACAACATGTTAGCTGTGTCGTTCAGCTATTTATAGTAGCATAGTGGTGTTCGGTAACATTCGACAAAGTTGTCGTATGTACACACTAGTACATTCGAAAACCGTTGCATTTAAATTAAGACGTTAAGTAATATGCAGGAATAATAAGAGTGCCCAAAAGTATGCTACACATAATAACAACTTAATACCATGTTTGAACAGCCAGCGAAATAAACTAATTAAAATAAAACTACAGTAACTTAAACTACTACAATTAAAATAAATTATAATGTAACAATATGTATATAGCGAATTCATTTATTCAATATAAAAGCCTCCCTGAAAGGTCTGGTTACGCCCATGTCCAAGAGCTACCATTACATCCATTAAAAACAACGCTATGGTGTGGTTTTTGGACTGGTTGAATCACAGATCTATATTTCATCAAAAATAAGGCAAATCAGAAAGTAAAAGCACCAAGTAAACGGACTATGTGCTTCCATGAACTCAAACGCATGATCTCGTTGAAATCTGTTTTCAAGAAGATTGTGCTTCGAGAAATACAGCTGGTGAAACAGTGAACTTGTTGAGAAATCATTTTGATAAACACTTAATTTTACGTTTTGCTCCGGTTTACTATTCTGCTCGGGCGATATCATAACCGTAGACCATTTTCTCTGGGAATATGTAAAATCTGAAGTCTTCAAAAATAATCCAGCTACGATTGGGATTTCGAGAGCCAACATTATTCGTGTTATGCTCGAGATACTACTTGCTATACTCGAACGAATCGCATAAAATTAGTCTTTTCGTATGGATGACCTAAAACGGTTTCCAATATTTACATGATATCATTTTCAAATTGTGAATGCCATAAATTGTTCTTCTAACCGATAAAACAAATTTTAAGTTTGTTTTAAAATGTATGTAGTTTATTTTACATTATAAATCAATCCTTACGATTGTAAACTATAAAAGTGAAGATTTGTAACACTAGTATCCATATACTGAATTCTGAACTTTTTTATAAAATTAAAACTGTTAAAAAAGTGCAATAAAACTAAAATTTCCAAATTTTTATACGAGAACTGACTCTCAGTTGAATATGTTAAAATTTTTTTTTTCCATAATAAAGTTCAAAAGAAAGGTGTAGATATGAAATACAAAATTTTTAAAATGAACTCCATTTTTACCTTCGCAATGGTGGACTTGTTTAAGAGTTTTTCAATAAAATCTTTTAAAATTTGTGGCTGCAGCGATAGAATGTTTGGTCTTGAATTCAATGATTGTTTCGGGCTTTTTCACATTTACTCGCTCTTTAAATTTACCCGAAAAAATAGTCAGGTGCTGACAACGCGCTGGCCACTTAGTTTTAAAACTTTTAGAAATTATTCTCTCTCCAAATATTCTATTTAAGTGTCACTCGAACCAGCTGAAAATATATCTAAGGTCTGTTTTAAAGAGTAGGACAAAAAAATGTTTTTTTTCTCTGATTTAAAAAACTTCAGAATCTACAGTTCTGATTTACAAACCCAATTAAAGATAAATGAACTTTATCCTCATAATCAGATTTTCAATAAAGTGGACTTCATTTCGGGCCAACTTTTAAAATTTAACAAGAAAATTAAGACGTTTTCGCTAATCTTTGGATTTTGATACTTTCACCAATTGGCAATAGCAGTAAATCCGTTTTTTAAACATGTGCCGTAGTGCTATTCCAGACAAAGCGAAACGAGTTCTCTTAGATGTGTCTGGTTTTTTATTAACATTTTGCTTTACACGTTCAATATTCTCCACAATTTGAATTAGACGTTGCCTACCAGTTCGATACTAACCTCTATGGTGGCGATGAAATAAGGAATGAATCATTGTTAAAGGGAAAGATATTTTGACGTAAAATGTTGACGATATGCTTTTTGAGTTAAAATTATTTATCGCCGATTTAAATAATAACATTTTACTATTCTGGTTCTTAATGCAGTTGAAAATCTCTCCATTTTTAATTCTCCAGTTGTTATATTTATAAAATAGATTTTAAATCCCACAATATAAAATCAAAAAAAACATTCATTTGTTTTAAAAAAGACCACAGATTGTCCTTTTAATTTTTCGTCATAATATGGTAATTGGATGATACTGCACATTAAACATAAAATATTTATGTTTTGCAACCATTATATGTTTTAAACTTAATCACACAATCTAATCACAGTTTATTGCTGTTTGATTATGATTATTAGCACAATGTTTTTTCTTTGCATGCAGAGTATACATTAAAGGGGGCTCTCAGGTTTAAGCTATGGCAGACCAGCCTCTTAATAATTTAAGAAGCAACATTACTCTGTTTATAAATACTCATGTTTTTCACATACAATAATAAAACCTCTTATTGGGAGACCCTTCAGTTTAGAAGAAAATTATATGTTTGTTTTACAAAAGATTCTTACCTCCAAAGCAAGTGAAAACATCACAATATTTTCAATTTCTGTTCAATTCTGCTACTAAGCCTTCTCAGCCTATCCTCGTCACCTATTCTAAATTCATCTGTATTGCATTAAAAATACAATAAATATGAAACCTTAACTTGTTTTAATAATACGCTAACAATGTTGTTGTTAAAATTATACTTAATTCAATCAAACATTTATTCTTCAATGTTGTTCATGTCATCGTTTCACGTTGATTTCATCTGCTTCTTTTTGATGCTAACAAACGAATTTTTCTAAATCATGTAAGAGTCTGTCTAATAAGCTTTTAGATTTTTATCCCAAAAAAAAAACACACACACATACAGCAGCCTCAATATGAAAACTTAGTAGAAAAAAAAAAGGTTTGAAATACATACCCAAATATGATACTTAATTTCTTTAACATCCTTAAAAATGTGCTAGCAGCAACAAAAAACATAAATAAACATAAAACTTAACTGAAATTTAAAAGAAATAACAAAAACGAATTGCTTATCTCTGTATTTTAAGTAAATAAAAACAAGGTTTCTCTCGATCCTTTTTGTCCCATTTTTGTTTCTTGTGTTGACATTGTAAAACGAAATTAAATACATTACTCAAATAGCTTAAAGCATACATTTGGTAAATGAAAACATTGGTCCTTTAACAAGATGTTATCTATGCTGGTTTTGAATATAATGTAACGTTACATGTTAGCATATGTGTGAATAAGAACTTCACTAAAGTTTGTTTTTAGTAAATAAAAAATTAATAAATCGTTCCGTTGACATAATCAAGATTTTTATTCATTATTAGAAGAGTTATGATAGCAAGTTTCACTCCTGTATGATTCTTGCAATAACAATTTGATGGCCACAAAAATAATATTGAATTCTGTATAGAGAAGTATTTTTTCAGCGAAAAAAAAAAAGACATCCGTAATAAAAAAAATTAAATCTAATGTATATTGAAATAAAATAATTTTATTAATAATACGCTTTTTCTAACAATTATTTTTTAAATCTTTATATCTGTGGTCGCAAGTAAAATTTTCAATTTTTTAGTTTTTAGTTTGCTGTTAAAAATAAAGGAATTCAGTTAATTTTGTTGTATGTTAATGATACATCAACGATCAATCTCCTAGTGTTTTTCTTTAAGATATTATGGAGTTACCTGATTTTTCCTTAAAACACATGGAGTTACCTTTTTTTCCCTAAAAACTGGTATTTAAGCCATTTTTATTTTGTAGATTACTCTTAAATGTGATACTTTTTCAAAATTTTGATCTGACAGAGTGATGGTAAATCCAAAATCCATCCAATTTTTGGTATTTTTTCAACTTTTTGGAAAAATGGAGTTACCTTGTTTTTCCTTGCGACCACAGATATATAAACATGAATCCCTTTTTCCCTTGGTCACGGCATCACGCGTGAATGGCTGGACCGATTTCACTAATTTTTTTTTGTTGTATTTGTTATTATTAGGAGAAGGTTCTTATGTAAGAAAATAATAATAATAATAATGTGTCATCGGCAGTAATATTCACGTAGTTGACATTAAAACAACAAAAAGTAATTTACATGCTATTTGCAAGTATATCGGTCGGAGTTGGTCTGTGGCCGGAGTTATAATAACAAAATACCTACATAATTCATTTACCATTTCTTAGTGTACTTTTAACATTGGTTTCTACAGGATAATTTGTACTGTGTGTTTTTTTCTGAAGTGTTTGTTCAACAAGGTAAGTAAAATTAATATAGTGTTGGAAACTAGATAGACAATTTTGATACTTTTACAAAAGAATAAGCATTAATCTTGAAAATTCATGTTTTTCACATGGACAGTTATATGTCGCCTGTTCCCGTGTCGGAATACCAACAATAATGCAATACAGATTTACAATACAAAAAATAAAACTAAGAATATTGTGTATCATAAAGCATTAGAATAATAAACACCTTGGTTTTGGAATAATTTTTGTTTATAAATATACTTAATACTTAATAAAGAAATTAACTTAATTCAGATAAAAAGGTAAGAGATATTTCTTGCAGTTCGCAGGGTCAGCTAGTTTTCAATAAAATTCAACTTTAAAAAATACCCCTCCTTTTGAAATAAAAAATATTTTATTAGAAAAGTCTTCAAATTTTAAGTTCAAATCTGAATGACAACAATTTCAAACTCTTTTTCTTATTATTTTTTTTTTTTATTTTTTTTTCAATCAAAATAATATTTTGTACACCAAAGTATAAATATTTACATCTTTTTGGCGCCGCAACTCACCCACCACATTATCTGCACAAATATATTCAAAGCATTGCAAAAACAACAACTAAAAAATTTAAAAGACAAATAAACCACTCATTTGTTTACACTGTGACATCATCTTCGCCATTTTGTAGTCACTTTTCGACTATTCTTGTTTAAATTCGCTCTCTGTCTTACTTTAATAATTTTGAGAAAAGTATCTTTATCAGGAAGCATAATTGAAGTAAAGAAAAATAATTTTGAAAACATAATTTATATTTTTAATTGCGACTATTAATGGACAAAATATTTAAACAAAAATTTGTTTGACATTTCTCAACAACCTTAATATTATACTGAATTATAATATTAATATTAAGGTATTTGAATTGAACTGAAAACAATAGAGTTGTATGAAGTATAAGACAATATTAAAAAATATTCGTTATAGCAATATATCAACTAA
The DNA here is from genome assembly GCA_941918925.1 of Phyto melanocephala. Lineage (NCBI taxonomy): Eukaryota > Metazoa > Arthropoda > Insecta > Diptera > Rhinophoridae > Phyto > Phyto melanocephala. The sequence goes on along the minus strand of OW799233.1, from coordinate 17,291,237 downwards.
ACTATCGATTTGTATAAGTAAGTATCGAAAAAATATGGTTGTGGTAATCATAATACTGATTGAATTGTACGATTGTGGTTAAATGCTAATTTCATCGGACAGTCACATGCGAGCTAGATAAGCGACCTGACATTACCCTAGATAATCTTCTAAGTATTGGTCTACTCAGTTTTAGAAAACAATCAGCAGTATTTTGCGACCTTCGTACTGTTTTCGCCATAGCCTAAATGTCATAAGTATTTTGTTAATCATACAATTTTGTTAGGACAACCACATAGAAGTTTTCACGAGAACTTAAAAATAAATGATAAAATTCAAAGAAACACTTGATAGCTATGACGGAAACAAAAACCAAATATTGTTACAGGGAATGTAATATTACCGGTTATCATCATGCTTCTAGCACACGCAAGCCAGCGAAAAAAATGTGAATTCTTGAGCAAAGTTTTTTATATAAAAAAATATTTTAATAAAATCCAATATTTCCCCATCTCGTTGGAAAGCTTTCTCAGGGAAAAAATAAAAAATCAATTTAAACTTTTGACCATAAAAAATTGATCTGAAAAATTTAAGCAGCCATATAGGGTGTACTAATTATATCCCTCACCAGAGTTGCTAGAGTATATACAGATTTGTCATTCCCTTTGTTATTACTTCAATATTCATTTCCCACCCCCCACCATAAGTGTTTATTATCTTAAAGTTTTTGACTAGCGGAGTCGTTTAAACAATGTCCAACTGTCCGTCTGTTTATAGAAATCAACTTTTGTAAGCCCCCACATGTTTCTCAGATCTGTATTGTGTATCAATCTTTTGGAAATATACGGAAATGAATCGCTATTGAAATCCAGTACTATCTCCCAATAATTTTCTGAGATATGAACAAATAGACACGACAGCCTTTAGTTTTTTACATATTTTTACAACAAATTCAATCCTTTTCAGACATGTTTGTAACTATTTATAGGTATTATATGCCACTACAAATATTAGTAGGAAAAAATCTATCACTAATCGGCAAAGTAATAGTTTAGAAACTAACTGAGATGCAAACACTAAAATACATATGCAACAGTTTTTTTTCCTTAACTTTTCACAGAATAAATCGATTTTTGTTAGCTTCTGGACAAACTGAAAAACGCGATATGCGTATCAAAACAAACAGCTTGACTAGCAGAACAAATACCAACATCTAGCAATTAAAAATACATCCACTTCAACCTATTCAATATTTGTATCAAACAACAAGGCTTGACAAGTAGAATACAGTAAACTATAAGAAATTAGCAAAATTGCGAACTTTTTTTCAATTCCATCAGCATGGGTCTCTTGACTAGTAAAATAAAATTGAATATTTAAAAATTCTAATTTATAAGTCTTAAAATATAAAGGGCCATTATTACAACTTGCCTTTAGTTAAAGGTAGGATTTTGTCTGCCCGATAAATAGTTTTGCATTATTACAACTTCCATTTTCTTTTTTAATTTTAATTATATTTAATGGATAAAAAAATAATAAATTAAGGGTTTATAATGCAAAGCCATTTATCTGTCCCACAAAATCCTGCCTTTAGGTAACGGCATGTTGAAATAATGGCCCTAAATCTTAAATCTAGGCTTATGTGACACATGTACATGATGGTAAAAGCTTGTGTCAGATTCAGCACAGCCGAATAAAGCACTCTTACTTGTTTAATCGCCGAAAAATATCGTTAGAAAGAGGAACTGAATCAGCATTTAGCTTGTTTTTAGCCAGACCTTAATAAGAATGTTTTAGCTGTTAAAAATTTGTATCCCCTTACGATTTGTGTCAAGCAAGCCAAAATACCATGCAGCACGGCAACGCTTTGCAAACAAAAATCCTATTTCAACCGAACATAAGTTCTGTACCAAAAAAAAGTCATTTTCTGAAAAATTATAAAAGGGTACATAAGTAGTTTTTCCTTATTGTCACAGAGTTATTGAAGTTGGCTGCAGTAGAACTGTATTATTAACTAAGCGTGAAAAGGAATAGCCTGTTGCCTGTTGTAATATTTATAACAATCCAGTGCCTTTAGCTAGAAATCCAAAGATAGGTGGACTAATTTTCTGCTAAATAATCAATCAAACAAAACAACCAACAAAAATGTAATTTATCAATTCAATTTATGCATCATAAATCCAAAGAGTAAAGAAATTGATTATTATTTTAATTATTTTTATTTGTTGTTATTTTGTTTAAAAATAAAAAAACATTTTCTGGTATTAAAAAAATATTCACTTTCTTCTCAATTTCACCCAGTTTTCACTTACAATTCTAGGAGCATTTTATGTCTCAATTCCATAAAAAAACGATGCGTAATTTTATACTTGTAAAATGTGAAACCAAATAAACTGAGGCACAATAAAAGTGTGTGTATTTTATTTGGATTGTTTTGTGGTTTTGCAATACAACAATAAAGTTGAGCAGATTTTATTTCAAAATACTTAACTTCAAATCAATTTTGTTTTTATTCGTTTCGTTTGTTTTTTATGAGTTTAAGTCGTTTTATGATTTTATTCACCAATTTTGGTAAAATTTCATAATTCTTTCACAAGAATTGTACGTGCTCTTTATACAAATAAATAATTTTATTTTGTGCTTTTTTATACCCCACATTCTAATAAGCAGGGAGGGTATAATCCGTTTATATTGATGTTTTTACAAATTAAATAAATGTCTGTGCTGTTGATATTGATTCACCTAGTCAATTTAACAATTGCTGTATTCGCAATCCATTTATAATGATGTTATTAATTTATCAAGTTTTGTTTGATTTGTATTATTTCTCTCGTTGTGCAACATCATCAGATTAACGGGTAGAAAAGTACTTAAAGATTTTATGAAATTTTGTTTTAATCTGCTGAAGCAGGATTTTCAGATTTTTCATATTTTTCATATATCTAATTTACAGTTACAGGGTCTTCCAATAATAGGTTAAAGTTGAATGTCCTTGATAACTTAACGAATATCATATTTGGGGTCATAAATCGTTTAAATACCATAACATAACATTCACACATCCCCAATAAATATTTCTTAAGTCATTAAATCCCACAATCTTTATGGCCAAATATGATTTCATCTTATAGAAACATATGGTTAGAAAGGATGGGGTTTGTGATTTAATTCACATCACCACTGGTACCATGAACTATAATCTGATGGTGGTTTTACCACTGGGTTGAGTTTCTGATGCTCTGTCGTTACTCCTGTGATCTAGTTTTGCTACTCAATATGCCACAGGTAGAAGTCTTATCCACATTAATTCGTGGTTAACATAAATGTACCTTGCTGAGGAGCTCGAGCTATGTATATCCTATCGTTTGTATGTCTCTGCAAGGCCATATTACTTGTTAGCGACAAAATTGGATGTGCGGTACGAAAAAGAACCAAATATTTCACTAAGTAACTACTTCTGTTGAAAGTTAACACTCTGATATATATATGTCTAGAACAATTTCTAAGGGCTTGTTTTATACCGATGTTTTAGATAGGAGTGTAGTCATAGGCAAATTTAGGCTCTCACCAGAATTTTACCGCTCTCAAAATACGGCTTCAGGAAACCAGAGGTGTTGCTTCTATCCCTCTATCCCGTTTTGACAAGACAGTTTAGCCTGACAGTAGCTTAGAAGATATGTCCCCAGGGAGAACCGTCTTTTTAGCAATAAACTTCGTCAATGTATTTTAATATTGGCCATACATACATTGTTATAATATAATATAATAATATAGCGTAATCTTTCTATCTAGGTCATTTATCCCGCCTTACCGAAAACCACACAGAACAGTTGCTCGTTAAGGATCTCCACAAAAATTTATTTTTTAATTTTAAAACCAGTTGAAATAATTCGGATTATTTTATATTGGATTCCTTACAGGTTGAAAACAAATTGGTGATGTCGTGATGCAGATAGTACTAAATTTCAACGTTGCTAACTTCCCTAATTATGTAATTAGTTACGATTAATTTAAATTCATTTTGTAACATAGTAATTAGTTAAAATTCAGCTTATATTAATTTAAGAAACTTATTAAATAATATAAAAATTATAAAAACTTTAAATATTCTTGTTTTGTGTTTTATAATTTAAGCGTCCAAAACTTCTTTGGACACCAGTTCTGACTTCATTAGCTTATTGCATTTCAAACATGGAAATGCTTATATTGTTTGTCTGTTATATTTTTTTTTCTTTTTTTTAGTAAAATAAAGAAGAGTTTACTTGTTAACAAATTTTTTTTATTTATTTAGTTTCTGCTACCTTATTTAGAAGTTCTTAAGGCAAAGCCATAATTTAAATACATGGTTTCTCTCAACACTATGGGCTACAATAACAATACCCTACCAATTCCAACCACATACGAAGTTAGCGGAAGGTCTATGCCAGACTGACCATCACCAGTATGGTCCCCCAGTATTTTCAAGATACACTGAAGAAGCCTACAAAAATCCACTTCAAAACTCCAGTACAACTTCTACATCAATAAACTTAGATGCTTAACATCATCAGACACTAAATCCTTAATACTAGGCAAAATCTGCTTAATTTACTCTTTAACCCTTGAATGCATGAGGTCATCTCCTTGCATGGATACTAACCTATTTTAATGTAAAACCGGTCGCTAATCACGAACTCATCATTTTTTTTTTTTGAGAAATGTACACTTTTTTCGGAAAATCGGAAAAATATACATTTTTTATCCGTACCATATATGGTACATCATGCATTCTTGCCATTGTTAGGTACACACAACACTTCATCATCACCATCATGAAGCATATCAGCAACCTTATTTGCATTGTACTTCTTTCCATCAATAATAATGCCATCCATATCTTAATAAATAATAACTATACAAAAATAATAGTGAAAAATAACTGACATCTGACACAATAAAAACTCATGCGCTGGTGCATGGTGTACCATATAAGGTACCTAGAAAAACTGAGAAAAAAACTATTCTAAAGCACAAAATGTGGGCAAGATTTATTATAATTACTTAAATAAGCCTATAATTTATACACAAACACTTACCTATAGACGAATAAATGAATTTTTTATTTCGTTATTCACTACTGAAATTTGATTTTAAAATTATGTGCAAAAAAACATGTGACCACTTTAGAATGTCATTATTAAGTAAATTAAATGGTGAGAGAGTTATAATGGTATTTTTATGAAGAGTAATATTGTCAGCATTACTTTAAACTGTACTAAGTTGCTTTTATGTTCACATGGTTGGAATATTGTACAATAAAAGAGATGTACCATATATGGTACGATATGCATTTAAGGGTTAAATCACGAATTTAGTTGATGTTTTGCATCTTCTCGCTACTAAAAATTTAATATTATCGAAGAAAGGGGATGTCTCCAGCAACCACTTAACTATTTCGCCTTTTTAAAAATGGTAAAAAAGCGATTAGGCAATTAAGCAGGCACATATGAACACGATAGGGAAGACAAACTTGGCATATACAGGAAGCGTGATCCTAAGTGGTACGCCCACAACCATAGCAAAATCTGAAAGAAAGCTTTCTAGGCCTTTCCTTTCACAGCTCGAGATTATTTAGAATATTGCATAACTCTATATTTCGTTCGGATGCACCTATCTTATTGCACTTGACAACCAGTCGGTTATAAAACGTATGCAGCGGATGGATGTGAACTCCTCTTTGGTGCTTGAGTGTGTTCTAAAGCTCAATAGGTGTGCCTCTACAAATGCCGTAACGCTGATGTGGGTTAAGGGATACGTGGGCATAGCTTGGAATGAGGCTGCTGACGAACTTGCGAAGAAGGGGTCTGAGGCTGCATTCTGCGAACCGGAACCCAAAACTGCTCTGGGTAATGGGTTAGTGCGGGCGAGGATCTTTCAATGGGTGAACTCTATGAACTTGAAAAGGTGGATGGAGGGAACCACGTGTAGACAAGCCCGTATGGTGCTCAGGGAGCCACTTGGCAGGGGTGCAGTGAAGATACTCGGTTTTAATCGGAGTATGATGAGCTGGATCACTGCGTTGATTACAGGACATGGTAACTTCAAATATCATCTGAAGTGGATGCGGATCGTGGATGATGATATTTTTAGAATGTGCCTGGAAGATACCGAGACGGCAGCGCATGTAGTATGCGAGTGTCCGGCGTTGGCGACCGGAAGATTAAGGATCACAGGCAAGCACACTTTAATTGTGAATGCGATGGGGGACCTTAGTCTGAGGGAGATGCTGGCGATTACAAAGCACTGTGCGATAAGGATTGTCGACAATCACCAGTCGGCAGTGTGAAATCGTTTTCCTAGTCCAGAGCAAACGCCGGTTGTGGCGCGGGACTCAGTGATTGAAGGTATACTGATCGGTAGACACGAAATCGCTGAGGAGCGAAGGGGTTCGAAAAGGGACCCGTGATAGTAGTGGTCTGCTTCGATATTCCCCCTACATGTGTATATATGTATCTGAAAAAACAAATAAAATATATTTTTTAATGGTTTTGGGGTTGGTAAGTTCTACTTTCCTTTTCCCTGGATCCATAATTGATTTATGATTATTACAGCCAAAAAATAATTATAAATTGAAAGCCACTCGTAAAACTATTTCTTTTCACAATACTTCATTTGTGTGTAGAGATTGTATTTGTAGCCTTGCAAATTTGACCTCTTAAGCCGTTTTTTTTCTCCCACTTTCCTTGAATAATGCTTTTCATAAAATACTCGACATAATAATATTCGACACTGAAACTCATTTCGCCCATAGTGCTGGAATAAAAATGATCACAAAAATGCAATACCTGAATATTGCTTAGACTTTATAAATAAATTTCTATTGCGTAAAATAAATATAAAATAAACGATTTGTATACACTAACAAGTTATCATATGATGAACAATTTCCGAATTGCTGTATTTAAAATTTATTTATTTTTTATTATTTTATTTTTTTTTCGTTATTTCCCTAGTATTCGTCAATTTGTTGGAAACTCGTTAAATTTTGTTTACGCTATAAGATACGTATTTATGGTATAAATTTTATTGGACTTCGTGTCTGTTTAATAGTGTGATAAATGTGTTTTTATTTTTTTGCTAATTTGATAAAAAATTTATTTATATAAACAAATATTTATGTGTTTTATAAAAAATGGTTCATTGAAAACTGTTGAGTAGGCTAGGAAACTTGAAAAAGAGGCACAAAAAATGCGTCAGCGTAGTCAATATTGATGTTATTTTTGGTAAAGCTTACGAAATAATATTTACTAGCTGACCCTAAACCATCTTGCTCGTTCTCACATATAAAAAAAGCTGGATTAGTAAACATAATTTTATTATTTATTGTAACTTAAGTTTTATCGTATCTACCCAGTACTATTAGATAAGACTTGTTTCTGTTGTGCTGTATTGATTAAATACATAAATAAATAAATAATTTAGATTTCACCAAATTTGAAACAAAACTAAAATTAAATTAAATAAAATAAAACAACAAAACATATTTTCAATTTGTACGAGTATATGTGTTTTGTCTTATATACCATACTCATAAAGCAATTTATTCTGTTGTTTTGTTACACACATGTGGTCTACAAATGTGTTAGTATAAACTTTATAACTCGTATAGCTATATATTGTGGACATCTGCAAGATAATCTCTTTAAAAAGGTACATAAAAATTGCTTGTATTGTGTGAGAAGAAATCAATTTGTCTATTTATTTAATAATATGTTTACTTTTATTAACACATAATTTTTATTTTTAGTTTTCTCATGGAAAATTCTTATTAATTTTTCTTACAATTTATGCAACTTTGATTGTCATAAGCAAAATATTCGAAGCTTAAAATCTAAGCAAAAAAATTGTATACACTTCGCTTGTGCTGCCAAGGATATATACAGCTTTTTCATAAACCTTTCCCACCCCATAAATTATATATCTTCTGAAACCTAATGAGTTGTGCTTGAAATTGAGAACTTTAAAAAGCTTTCGCATGCTTCACAGCCCAAGCGCCTTATTGGTCTCTGAGACACGACCAACTAAATACGAGTTTATAGCTTTATTAAGCTTAAATTAAATTTTACAAAACTATATATAAACTTCTATTTACTCAGCACACTCAGCTTTCCCCATTGCCTCCTGGGGCATGTTACCTTTTCTGAGTGTCCATGCCTTGGTGTTATTGCTAGCTAGGGGTATATAGGAATTGCCAATACTTCTGACTGGGGCATAGGAGAATTCTGCACCGTTTAGATAAATAAGTGAAAGAGCGAATATGGTTGAAGCCAATTGTAGCGAAGCTAATATAGAGCACTACAGGGCACTTCACTTAAAAACACATTTGTACCGCAGGGTACCTAAACTCACAATTATTTGGGTAAACTGTAATATGAACCCTGTTGTGACAATATAAATAAATGTGTGTGAAATAAGCCGCGCTTGGGAAATGACCGTATTACTTCAATTCGTCTGGCAAGCGTCTGGCGGCACTTGACAACATCAAGTGTTTGTGTGCCGTTATTCTTGCCGTTTTGGGCAAATATATAAACACACACACGAACCCATACTATTGGTGTGTGTGTGTATTACAGTATCGGCACGCTTCATATTACTTTCATTTTTCTGTTCATTCCCACGGTATATCAGTGTGGGACTGACAACTAATTTTTAAGTACTAACACTTGTAATTTAATTATAATAATAATTTTAGAATAAGTACTAACCAACACTAGACTAGTTTTAAGATTCTAATAAGTAGTATATAAGAAAATCATTTTAAGAACAAACAATCAATTGTATTTTAACCATACTTAGTAGAGCTTCCTAGAGGAGCTCCTAAAAGTAAATAAAATAATAAAAACCACAGTGGAGCTCCTAGAAGAGCTCACTGGAAACAAATAATTAATCTCGTTTAATTTATTAAATAAACAATTTACATAATTGAGCATCCAATGCGTTAAGTGGGCCTGCGATCAATTTACAGAAGATGTCGATCATGCCAAAAAAAATCATCTTTTCAGATGAAGCTTATTTTTATCTTAGCGGGTATGTAAGCAAGCAAAATTGTCGCATTTGGGGCACAGAAAACCCACACGCATACACTGAAAAGCCAATACACCCAAAACGAGTCACTGGTTGGTCCATGTTGTTGGTATCGAGCCATGTTAAACAAATTTGTGTTCACAAAAATTGAAGAGGAGGATATTGGCAACATTTGGTTTTAACAGGACGGCGCTACGTTTCACACAGCCGAAGCACAGTAGTTTTTTTTATAGCATTTTCAAAAAAAAAGAAGTTATTTGGCAGACCCTTTGCATTCAATAAATGGTTTGGTAACTTTTTAAGTGACAATAAAAAATCTTAATATGGAAAATTAGGAGTATTTTGTTGATAATAGTGTAGAAATATTTAGGAAAATCTAAATGCCATATCCCTCCTTCAGACTATCTGCAACGTACACTGAAATTTCGGTTGAGTTGTTTCCGTTGTTAGTGGTGACATCACAGTGTACACCGGAACAAAGGAGCAGAGTGTTATATTTTATATCTTCCTGACCTGTTCATGCATCAATTCTATATTGCAATATTTTTCGTTTTAGAGACTACATTTTGCTACTTTCACGTTAAATGCATACATTTCATGTTGTAAGCTTTAAACTGCATTTTATGCGTGTGTTTGATTTTGAGTCCGATACCATCAATCCGAATTGGTTTCATTCATCTTTATATTTTTGCATAGATAAGCTCACTTCAAAATTTCTGAGCTGCTATAGCAAACAAGGGGATTACACGTATGATTATCCCTTCGAATAGTATATTCTCTATTGTTGATTAGTCACTGCTAACATGGTAAACAGATGCTGCAGTTTAACAGTTTAAACTGCATTTCGGTCGAACGTCAACATACCTATTATAATGGATTTTTCTCTAATATTATACTTGACCTAAAAATTCACAGGAGTTAATTACCATATCTTTTGCAAGGTAGGTCAGGTTACACCACTAGTAGATTTAAAAAGGAATAGGACACAATTGACACTTAAATGTTGAATGCATCCGACACCTTCGTGCATTTTTTTCATTATTATGAAAATTCTTAAAATATTCCCAAAATATCTCCGTTTTTTTTTAATTTCAACAGCCTACAACTGTCTAAATTGTAGGAAAACCTTAATACACGTCTATGATTTTGTCAATATCATTTAAGTAGAAGAAGATAAAAAATAATAAATAAAAAAAGTTGGCAAAATATAATTTAAAAATTCCTTTACATTCAGAGATATCTAAAAAGACTTATGTGGTACCGTCGACTCTTGTAACTATTGAATTGTCAACTTAACGCCCACTATTTAAAAGAACGAGAATTGTAGATGGGCATTACTCAGCCTATTTTTAAACCATTTCAAAGATTACAAATCAAATAAATGTGTAAAGCTTCACATGAATCGGCTTAGAAGAAGTAATCAAAGGAAAATTTTTTTCCATGGTCGTTACATTTTCATTTTTTTCATATTACAAAATCGCATTTTCACTTCGTACTTATGCCGTCAGAGTTTTAAGTTAATCTCACATCTTTAAATTGAAAATAATTTCACATGCAAGTAGAACTAAAAGCGTACAAAAAATTGCTGAAATTTTGGTACAGTTTAAAATTTTATTAATATTTTAGACTTATTGCTCTTCCGAATATAAAACTGAATGTGTATCTTTTAATTCTTTTTAAAGCCTTAGTTTAACAGTTTATTATGTCATAAACAGAATAAAAAAAATAAAGTAATATCTTACGTCATTTAAATTAATTTATTACACAACCCTAATATATAAAGATTAATTTAATTCAGTATTTTATATAGCGCAAAATCCTATAATATAAAATAAAATATAAAATAAAAATATCCTAAAGGAGAATAAACGAGGAAAATAAATAGTATAAAGTCCCTACGTTAAAATATCGAAAACATTAATACGTTATTTCTAAAGACCCTTTTGTATTTTCATTAATAAATTTCACCCTTTTTTTAGTTTTTAAAAAGGAAAACCTAACCCTAGCGTGCAAAATTATATTATAATAATATTTTCTTTAGTATTTGCGAGTCCCATATTTGAACTCTCTTTTCATAAAAAAGGCTCTTGTAATTTGTGAGTATGATTAATAAGTAATGATTTCAAATTAAATATTACTCATACGTTATCTTTGAAGTTGCAGTAATAATGCCCAGCAAAAAAACGTTGCTCTACTTGAGAGTGAATACAATTTTTGTATGACTTCTAAACTTAAAGTTCTGGGGAATGCATTCTTCATGCCTTCTTTAAAAAAAAGTAGTTTGTTATATTGTATATTAAGTGCTAAAAAATACTTAAGAATTTATGCAAAATGTCCTAAAACATTCATGTAAACAAACATTGTTAACTCATGAAACATCCACTTTTTGTCATCTAATATGCCTGCGTCCTATACACTTATTGAAATGAAGTGAATTTGCAATTACCCATAATCTTCCATGACATGCTTATGTTTTAATTATTAATTATTTTCATTTACATTAAATCATTTTATCATCAATCGCCTCATGCGAAACCACTTCTTTGTCATCGTGTTTTTTTGTTGGGTATACCCTTATTTCAAGAGTTTATAAAATCATTTCTGTAGGAATACATTGTTGAACAACATTTTAATAAATTTAATAATGTAATTGGAGGGTCGAGTATTTGCGTAAATGTTTTTACATTTTGAATATATTATTACGAGTATGAATTTTAATAGAGATTATAAATTTGCATGCTTTTTTTAATATTCATAAAATATTCCGTTAAAATTCAGCTAACAAAAACCCGTTAGTTGGCAAGTTTTATGAACAAATAAAAATAACATAAACTTAAGCATAACTTCAACATAAACATCAACAGCAATAACCAATAAAATTATTTGCACCTGGAAATATGCAATATTTTTTATAAAAATAAATAAAATTAAAATTATACCCCACCACTAAATACAATCAAATAAACAATCAAAACAAGTCCACTAACAAATAAATTCTGGTTTACATAAATATTCATTAAATTAGCACGTGCTTGCATTTATGAATAGCAAATGATACCAAATTGAATATAAATTTAATTAAAGCAAGTACATACAATGTGTCAATATAAGAAATATTACCATTTTTGCTAAATAAATTATTGTTATTAAATATCTTTGTCATTTTTTTCTTTTTTTTTTTTGCCATTTATAAAAGTTTAAAATTCCACTGACTAATTTTATTTATGAGCTGCACTAATTATAACTACTTTTGTCATTACATTAAATAATAACAACAAAATATTTACAAATTGAGAAAAGCAAATCACGGCAATTTTCATAAATTGAAACGGCATTTCAATGACAGCCATTGTGGCCTATTATAAATTTTTGATATCGAATGTTGCAATTAATTTGCAGTGTTTGTATTTAAATTATTGTGCACTAGTTAGTACTGATACATATAAGTGACGTAAGAGGCGTGAAATGAAATAAAATAATAATAATTTGTAAGTAGATTATTTAAAAATTCTTAAAGAGCACAAACACTTTCTAATACAATTGACTGTGGCAGGGCGTATAAATGAATACAAAACAATATATTTATTAATTATGTTTAAAATTAATTGACTAATTTTACACTTAGATTATAATACATTGGCTCGATTTGCCTTTAACGAATTTGGCTTAGCTTGTCTTGTTTTACTTGATGTTTTCTCCACTGGTATCGCTCAAAGACTGTTGAGTTCAAATTGTTGCACGCTCTGTTCTGCCACATGCTGCGTTGTCTCTAACAGGGTTATATATTAGTCGATAGTCGTACAGAGTTGTATGTTAGCGAAAATTTACCAACATTAAGAGTTTGAAAAGAATTTTTAAAACCACTCTAGAAATTGTGACCTTGTGCGATCCACCATTTATAATATTGCCCTATGAATGATATGTTAAAGAAGACTTGAGAAAATTACTACAACTCCACATAGTTAATCCAAATCTTGTACAAACTCTAAGAAATCGTTTTGTAATATTTAATTGATTACATAAATAAAATAAAAATTTTGTATGACTGATTATTTGCAATAGAGCATTGTAGAGTACATATTGTTGAACTAAATAGTGTTATTGTGTGCGATTTATATTGTTAACAAAGAATATAATATGCTACACTTTAACGATGAATATTGTTTAACAAAACAGTACCCTCTAGCTAAATATTTAACTGGTAACGTATTGAATCAATACAATGAACCATAATAGTCCTAGTCCTGCATTCCCCCCTCCTGTCTACGTTTTGAACCAGTCATATTAATAGCTGTAATGAGACTAAAACACTGACTACAAATTAAGGCAACCATCATCGCATAATAAAAGAGTGTTTTTTTATTTAATTAACATCAATTTATTATAATAGTATGTTGGTGAAGTGGTTATAGCATGAAAGTTCAAAACAAAGATACCTTAGTTCAAATCTCAGCTCTCAACATTAAGTTCTGCGTTGTTGTGTAACGCAGAACTTAATGTTTCAATTGCTATGTAGAATGATTATTATTTTTTTCAGCATGTTGAGACAGGACGCTTTATATTTAAATAATTTTTTTCACTATTCGCAAGGTAAATACACTAACTCATCTCACAATATCTAGTATATCAAGTAGTTAAGCAATATAAACAAATATACTAGTTGAGGTCCTATGATAACCTAATGTTAAAATTGATAGCCTCATATATATAAAAAAAAGGCCAGTTATGTTACTTGTCTAAAATAAGAAGATACTAGCATATTTCAAACTACATACTAGTTAGTTTATCTGCAGGGTATGAATAAATATTCACTATCACAAATATACTGCATATGTTTAATACACACACAGTTTTTATAAGGGAAATATGATGAAAGAAAAACTTTAAATATAATTTTCCTGAAATTTAGAAAATTTACATCCTTAGCCCAATTTAAAGGAAAACACAGAAAAGCACAACTGAAATGGTATACAAAATCTCCACAGGTTGCTGTCAGTGAACTGTGTAACTGTTAATAAAATAAGCAGTGATGGATGAATAGAACATTGAAAGCTTTGCATTTTTAAGTACAATTACACAATCAGTGCCACAGGTAGAAATCCAAGTAATATAATATATACAGCTCTAGCTCAATTATAAAACACTGTGATTCGTTTCCTTTCAATACTAATCCTGTTTTGTGAATTCCTTTGAATTTCCTTACTTACTCTTTTGTCTTAATATTTTTACAGTTTGTTATGTTTTCGATAGCTTAAACATCATTTTAATGTTATGTTTAGTTATACATAGTTAATTGAGGTAGCTAAAAATTAAAAAAAATATATTTTCAACCCTGGTGCCCACACATATTTTATTAAACTAACTCAATTAACATTTTTCAACTGAAGATGTTTTTATTTTTCTCAGTAGAACTTGTGTGTTTAGTTTTAAAACAAAATATTTTTAAAAAATATATTCTCATAAAAATTTGGTTAAATTTTTAAAGAAATGTGTACAAGAAAAAATATCGAATTCAGCTGCTATTTCATTATTGTTTTGGGTTCTTTATTTATTTATTTTTGTATTTTAATCACATTTATTTTCATTATTATGTTCAATCCATTACTTGTTCAAAACAGTCACGTAAATATTTATTTATCAAACAATTTTAATAACTCACTGATTGTCTCTTACGTTTTTAAATTTATTAAAAAAATAAAGAAAACAAAATTTTTATATTTAAATTAATTAAGATCATATATTTTCAATAGACCTTTTTCACTTAAAGGACCTATTCAGCGGGCTTGTGCCCGCGACTTTATCTGCGCAATAACCGACATGAAAGGTTGCCTCTTTATATAATAATTGAGGTTGTTTTCTAATTATGCATTATTTTTCATTTAAATCCGTTTACTGATTCTTTGTGTGATTGAGCAAAAATATCCAAACATATACACATACTTATTGATCTGTGCGTTAAGATTTAAAGCAAATATTTAAGATAAAAGATTTATGATGATTTAATTTTTTCGCCAGTTCGTGTAAGTTTTGGACACTCGAAACCTTTGAATAACAGACTAACTAAATACAAAAAATTTTATTGAATATTGCTTGGTTATCGTAACAAAAGGTAGTCTATGTGTTAATCTATGTTGTTGTCTAGCTGAGTACCAAATTTCGTTTAGTTCCGTCCCATTTCGATTCGTTTGCCGTTATTGAGTAGCATGCATCCAAACAAACAAACAAACAAACATTCACATTTATTGTATTAAGTTAGATTAGCTGCCCCACGTACATTTTATTCCAGTGGTTTTTTTGTTTTTCATTTGTAATTGTTTACTGCACACGCACTTATGCTGTATATTCATTTAATTACATTATTTTTTTCTTTTTTAAATTTTTTAACTCTAATTCTATTACTCACTTAAAGCCACTTTGCAATGCTGTTATTTTTTATCACTTAAAATAAAAAAAAATTTATGCCATCATAGAACTTTAATACAAGTGTTTCATGCTGGCTCTCCTTACATGAAAGGAGTTGTGTACATTAGGGGGATTTTCACACTTTTATTTATTTTGTTTGTTTTCACAATAAGTGATTCTTTCACAACACTGCTTTTAAAATTTTTGCACAAAGATTTTCTACTTTTTTTCATTTAAATGCCGTCAAATTAAAAAACGGTTTTAACTATAACTATAACGTTTTAAAGTTGACTGATATTCTGAACTTTGCTTTCGCCTGTAGTTAATTTTTAAATGGCTTGTAGTCGTACCCTGTAGCAAAATTGTTAACTAGTAACTTTTTTTTCCAATCATATAACTAGTTGTAACGAAATTGTAACAGATCACATAAATATTCTAAAAAGAGCGTGCGTATCGGCCACTTAAGAATTGAAGATTACTTGGTATTTCAAACAAAAACCTTATTAATATCAATTTAAAATAATAGTGTAATGGTGCAGGCGTTCAAAATCGAAACTTCTTAAGCCAAAGAAGCCTGGTGTAAATCTCATCTGAGTCAAAAAAAACTTCACAGCACTTAATGCTTAAACTGCTGTATAAAAAGCGTTTTAAATATTTTCAGTATATGTAAGACGAATTCGCTCACTTACCGCCATCTAAAACTAACTAGTATTTAAACTTGTATAAAGCTATAAACAAACGAACTATTTGGGGATCTACATATGATAACCTTATGTTAAAATCGATAGTTTGGTATATGAAAGTGAACAAATATGTCTGAGGTCTGAAGTCAGCAGCAATTACAATATTAAATTTTTAACCACATTCTGCTTACTTTATCTGTAGGGTGCGTGCGTATATTCGGGTGTGTGTAAGCATTTTTGCTTGTTTAGAAAAAGAACTTTCATATGTGTGTATAAAGCAAAAAGCAAAGGCTTAAAAGCACAAACTGTTCAAACGCGTTCAGACATAAAATGGACGACTAAATGGACTAAATGAAAAAGCATTAGAGAAAACGGTTTTAAGAAAAAAAAACTTGGCCGTTTGGAAAATTATTCATTGAAAAAATTCTAAAGATTGACGAAAATTAAAAACACATTTTGGATATAAATAATATGTTTTCTTTTCTGTAAATTTTTTCATTTTACAACAATCTTAAAAAAGTTTAAAAGTATTTGCACGCAAAGTGGGCAACGTAGCAAGCACATAATAAATGTTTAATAAAACTTAAGAGGTTGGATTTAGCAACTAACTGTAGAAATTAGCTATGAAAAGTCCTACTAAAGAGAATATTGATGTTATTTAGATTGTTTTTAAAGTTAAACTTAACCATAATACGACCAATGCCCACTGTGGTAAATCACAAATCTAGCTTGAAAAAATTAACAAAAATTGTCTAGCAACATTCCTTCTGATCATTTAACGAGCTTCTCAATATAATAAATAACTGTAATTTATGTTGCGCTTTTTTGTTTTAAACTCTGATATGGAAAAAGTTAGCTTTAAAGTCAGCTGTTTTTAACTCATAAATTCAGATTTCAACAAGAAGCGTATTTTTTGTGTGACTTTGGTTTGTGATTAAAAAGCCTAACTTGATTTTGTTGTCATAATTTTTTTTTTATTGTTATAAAGCTTTATTTCGGAGATTTTATATCGCGATTTTTATTTAAATATTTCCATTATTAGTATTAAAAAAATTTTTTTTAACCTCAATTCAATCCCATCATAGACAGCTCGGACCCTACAAAATCACTTCTTCGAAATGTTTGTTAAAATAAAACAACTGTTTGATCGATATCGCATTTGTTTTGAAGCACATCACTTATGACAAATTATTTTATATTTAGGCAGTCAATTAGAATAAATCCTTTTTCAGTATTGTTTAAAAAATCTTTAAAATGTAATTGTGAAAAATAAATACTGAATGCTATTGTATTTATTTATTTCATCTATTTGTTTTTGTTAATATGTAGTCTTAAGTAGTTCTCTTAAATTAAAATTACAAATACTTAAACAAACAAGTTTTTATCCATAAAACAGACTACAATGCTTTTTTTCTTCTATAATGCATCCTTAAATTTCGATGAGATATTGAAGCAGCGATTTAAAATTTCGTACTATTTATTAAAGTATAAACTTGCGTTTATTGATAGTTTGCTTTCGTATAATGACATAATTTTAACAAAAAATATTTAATATAAAATGTTTCTCGTTGAAACCACTTCAACACTTTTGTCTGTTCATATTATACAGCTTATGAAATATAATATTTCATACTTTAAACGAAAAAAAAAAACGGTTTTTTACTTTGTAATATTTCAACTTTTGGTAATATTAGAACCTTTTGAGTGTAATGTGTTTTATTTAATGTCACACTTGGCGTATGAGCAACATTGAATTTTTGCATACACATAAATATTTAACACTCATACGCTATGGTGGAAAAAGGTAAATATAAAATGCATGAGAATGCTATATTCGTCAGTGCAGAAACATAGTTACCCTTCCATACAAGAAATGTTTGTAGACACCAATAGAATTCCAATTGGTTTCTCTGTCCCCTTTCGTGGATCAGTTTTGATATTTTTTTTTTCATTTGTCATTCCTTGGCGGACAATAGTTGTTTTTTGACAGACCACTTCAATACTTTGGTAAGGTGTTATTTAGGTGATTGTATCGCACTACAATTTTGCACATCCAACCAAATCAGCTTCAAAAGTTGACTTTTATGCATTACCTACAGCTTTAGTAACAGTTGATTTTGTATCAGTCGGTTCTACTGTAAACTGTAAAGTACAAAATTGTAAAGATAATTCAATATTAAAATCTACATTAGAATGTAAGACAAAATAATATGAATATCTGAAGAATAAATAAGAATACCTAAACTGCAAAATAAAATAAGAAAATTTAAATGAAAATTTGAATTTGATAACACTTTAAGCAAACAGAGGCACATGTTTATATTTAGACTCAGTGGTGTTTATTTTATGCTCACAACTAAACAAATCAGTTTTTTGTAAAGTGATTGATTGATTGATAGATTGATTGATTACCCTTCATAAAGTTATTTTACTGTTGTGCAAAAAATTTAAATTACTCTGTGAATCCCTACACCTTATGTAAGTTAATCCAATTTCTGCTTCTTTTGCATCCAGTTTGATTTAACTAAATATTATATGGCTTAAAATGGTTAAATCTTATGGGATTTAAAGGCGCTACGATCATACAGTAATATCAAGCCCTAAGGGCCAAAATAACAATATAACAACATAATAAGCCTGAGTACTATATAAAAAATAGAAAGAAAAAATATAATAAAAAATATATAAATATAAAAGTAAATGCAAATTAAAACTAATGGTTATTGGCTCTCCCGCCGCAAAATACGAAGTAAATATGTAATAAATAATACTATATAGGCCCAATCAGCAGCATTTAATTCAATTACAAAACAAAACAATCTATAAAAGAATTCAAAAACAGTTAAAAGGATTCTGATAAGAGTTCTTAAAGTCAAACGGAAAACATTATTTGATTGAGAGAAAGAACGTAGAGAATATGGCAAAATATTTCATAGCCTTGCGGCCTTTACATGAAACGATCGTTCAAAAACAGACACAGAGATTCTAGGTATACCAGTTTTGGGATTTTATGAAATTTTAAGAGTTCAAATTATTTTGGCAATTTCCATTTTTTTCTTAAAAACTAGTTTTTTAAAGACTGCCCTAGAAAACACAATCGATCACATAATTCAAAAAATCTGCTTAAGCACTCAAACAATTTCAGAAATTAATCACTTTTTAATCATATTTTTATAAATATTTTTCTTAATTATCAGAGACTCTATTGAGGCAGTAAGGAAAATCTGCTTATGTCTGTGTGTTTAGAGTCGTCAATTTAACGTCACGTTTCCGCTGGCGGCTAATACTGCGCCTTTTGGCCTAATACTGCGCCTTTTGGCCTTTCAGGATTCTCTTTATTGGAGCGGTATCCCAGCCACAATAAAGAAACTCCGGATAAACTGGCGTCTGACGGCAATGGCGGAGCGATAGGTATCGATTCGCTCTTGAAGAGGTGTCCCAACCTCCAATCGCAGCCTCCGATAGCCCTTCGATATACACTATTGGTGATGTATTCACGTTGCCAATAGTGGGTCTCGTGCGCTCCAAGGTGTTCTGTTGGCGGTGTATCCAAGCTTCCAACAGAACCTCTTGTATGTGCTCTTAGCTTAGGGGGCGGTAACCCAGCCTCCAGTTTCAGCACCTGCAGAAGATACACTATTGGTGGTGTATCCACGCTGCCAATATGTACCTAGCTGCTTAATACTATGGTTAGTATTCATATTAGTCATGTATCCTACGCTAATAGTTGTTCTTACCGTAGCGCAAGCTGCCAGCCTTAAGGTACAAACTTTTAAGGATTTCGTATTTAATAAATTTAAAGTAAAAGTTTAAATAAATTAGTGGTCTACAATTTCCATTGAAAAGATATAATAAATAAGTTTTTACTTTTTTCATTCTTGTGTGATTAAAAACATTTGAACCTAAACCTTTTTATATTAGTGGAATGGAAGTAAATGCAAGTAATTAGGAAAAAATACTTCTATATGACGTTGGATGATTAGTTTGCGGCACTGGAAACCTATCAACAACCTACGAAATAAATTTAAAAAAATAATTCGTATATTTCTGCGAATTTGTCGAGCCGTTTTTTAAATAATTGAGCAACAAATATCCACATATACAAACGTTCAAACATTCACATAAATTATTCTAGTAGGATCTTTTGTTAAAACAAAATAGAACTCTTTATATTTTTTACTGGATTTACAACTATTAAACGGCAATGGTGAGATTCAGTCTAAGTGCCATTTAACTAAATAATATTTTTAAGGAATTTAATTTTTTTTTTTTAATTTCTTTTTCACAATACTTTTTATACATGAAAAACGTAATAATATTTCAACTTTTTTTGAGGTTGGTTGGTAGTAAGTTTCTCGCTTACAAGAGTGCCGTACAATGACTCTACAATTAATTTCTCCTAGTGCTACGCATGGGCTAACAAATTTTTTTACACCCTTATAAAACAGAGTACAAAAATGTAATTTATGCTTTCGGAAATTTTCACATGCCCTTTTAATTTACATCTCTTCTTAAAAGATTACATATTTTTAATGGGAGCTTAAGTGAAAATTTTTATTAATACTCTTTGGGCATGCTGAAAGAACTTTAAATATAATGTGTGCCAATTTATGTACGTCGCTACAAGAAAAATAAATCAAAAAAGGAAACAGAAAAAAACTTATTTAGCCTAGAAGTAATTTTATGACTTGCGAACATTTTACATTACGAAATCCAAACTTAGTTTTATTTATACTTTAAACATGAAATTTATTAGTATTTTAAAATTAATAATAAATTTCTTTATATAATTAATGATAACATTACAAAATGTATTAAAAATATTTGCGTCTAATAAAATATTATAAAAGAACTTTGAAATTGTACAACTTAAATTTGGTTGGAAAATATTTATTAATTAAATGTTTAAATTTAAATTTATAAAAGGTGGTCAAATTTTAAGGAACAAAGTTGATTTTAAACAAAATCCAAATTTTCAATGACAATGTTGATGTTCAATTGTTGGGCACGACGATGAGTCCAGGTTTTACGAGTCGAGCTTTTTACCACACTTTCGCAAAAAACAGCAATATTTTCCGTTCAACTACCTAAGTAAGAAGATATTCACAGATGTTTTCACGTTTCATACAAACCTGGGTTCCTGAAATTTAAATATTTTTCACAATTCTCCCGATTATGGACGAATTTGAACGATTATATTGACCAAAAGTATCACTAAGTGCACGAAATGTATTTTGACTTGAACGTCCATTTTCACAAGCCTGAATAACTTTGACTTGTTGGTCGATTTTGTATCTTTCCATGGTTAAAATTAAATTAGTCTGAAATTGGGAAATGTCAAATGAAATGCGGAAAAAAACTTAAAGTTTAGGTGCGGTTTACATTAAACATCGGCCCTTAAAATTAACCACCCTTTAATAGTAGTCAATTGTATATTAAAACTACATTAAAAACCGCGTCTTATAAATATCTACTCAATTTCATTATTAAAGGAGGTCGAACCATAATACACGATATTTATTCTGACTCACTCATACCTTTAAGCTTAACCTTATTTGACATTTATTTGACTGAATATTAGACAAATTCAAACATAGAGAAGTACACGATCGAGCAGAACGTTAAGATTATTTAACCCTTTTACGAAAATGGGTGATCTAACTTAAATGCACTTCGTGCACTGTGTGATTGTTTTGATCAGTATAATCGACCAAATGTCTCCACAATGAGAAAATCATGCACAAATTTTAGCAAACCGATTCTATGGGAAATGTAAAAACACCAGTGCATGCTTGAACAATTCATTCTATGGAAAACATTGCTGTTGTTTGCCCCCCTAAGCAGAAGAGTTGTCTTCTTCGACACGCAATCATGCCCAACAATTGAACATCTTAGGAACATTACTTATTTCGAATTTTGAAAAGAAATGGATCCTAACTTACATGCTTACAAGGTTAAATTGACTCAAGAGCACGACGCTGTTGATCAGTTGCACCGTTTTCAAAACGCCTTTTGGCTGGTTGAAAAACAAAAGTGAGTGGGGACTCTACAAACAAAATTCATTTTCAGCGATTAGGTATACCTTCACCTCAGTGGATACGGTAGCCTGCAGAATTTACGCATTTGAGCAATTTATACTCTACAAGTGATTGTTGAAAACTGATGCTGATGTAGGTGTTTGCTACCGGTTTAGTGCACACGACCTCTTAGGGCCGTGCTTTTTTAAAAATTAGGTCGGCCAAGCAGTAACCGTGAATGGCACTCGTTATCAGAAAACGATAGCGGACATTTTGTGGCCATAAATTGAAGATATGAACCTGGCCGAAATATAGTTCCAACAGTTTGGTACCACTTGCTAAACAGCCAACATAGCAATAGCTGTTTTACGCGAAAAATTCAATGGCCATGTTTTATCACAACAATGTGCTTTGACACCATTGGACTTTTTCTTTGGAGATATTTAAAAGAAAAGTTTACATCAATAAAAGATAATTCAGCACATTAACGATAAGAAGCGCGCGATGGACTTTTTTAACAGAGCACGCATTTTGGTAATAAAATTCAATAACTTGCAAGCGTTGTTCGTTTGTGAGACGATTCGTGGTTAAATTATAAACCAAACTGAAGATGTCTGACAGTGAAACATCACACGAAACGTACGTCAGCTGTTTTAACCAGTGTTGCTAAAAAGAGAATAGCTAAAAAATCACCCTTATGAGCCAAACATTTAAAACCAAATTATCTCAAGCAGGGTACTTGGAAATAGACCATTTCGTTCGAGTGATTTGACATAAGGATATATCAAATCCCTGATCTATACCCATTACCCAGCATTAATTAATTAAGAAGCCTCAACGCATTACTGAAGAAATAAGACCGGGTATGCATTACAAATTGATAAAAATTTTACCGCCAGGATAACGTTGAAAAAGCGTAGTTGCGGAGCTCAAATGCCAGAAGTTATTTTAAAATATTCAATACTATACAATCTGTGAGCTAATAAAGCCATTATCTTGCTAATATCATTGAAATTGTTGTGTTTTATTTGAAAAAGAATTAAATCATATGGAAGACTTAAAAAATTTTTTATTCTTTATTTGTATTGAAATTTCTAATAAATAATTAAAGAATGAATATCTGTTTACGGTGCATGCGTATACACATATACTTAGAATAATTCTATTTAAAAATGAAAAAAAAAATTAGTTCCAATTGACAAATTTCACATGTACAGTGTTAGGCTTGTTGACAATCTGTTCTTTGTATAATTAGTCGCCCAATTACAAGTATGATAATCAAGCCCATATACTTTGTTCCAATTCTCTTTGTTTAATGAAAATCAAACATGTTTGCTTTCTAATTTAATTAGACAAACAATACTGTCCTTGTGTACAGAATCTTTTGGTTTTATCTCGTAAATATTCTAGTACGTAATTAAATTTTAATTGACTATTCCTTTGCAAAAAAAACAACAACTAAACTAACAATATAGAAATATGTAAATAAAATGTATTAATTAACTGCGTACATACATCAAAATGTTTAATTTGAAACCTTATTGTATTCCTTTTGTTAAGTAACATTTAAAATTAACCCTCGACAAATGTGTCACTGTCAATTCCTTTAGGATTAAGGAGTTTTTACATAACGCAAGTAGGGCATTTTGTATATTTTTTTTTAACACATACTTACACACTCTTCAAGTTGAAGTTTAGAAAAACAATAAAACACAAAGAGCCATTATTCATTTGATAATGAAAAGGCAGCTCAAACAAATCCATACAAAATTATAAAAAAAGTCGAACGCATATTTTTAAATAAACACAAGCGTATTCGTCAGGGTAAAATTGTCATATGAATATATTGATGGTCACAAGTAGAAAGGCCCTTAATCAGATGATTGTAGTTTTATAGGAGGATATAAAAACGTAACAGAAACTGTATTACCATGATGAAACTTCTTTTGTAAAATTGATTGTAAAGCTGTTATTTATGATATTATTGCATTAAAGCTTTTTGTAGAGTTTGTGCACTTGTGTGAAATAAACTAAAAAACTCGATTTCGTAAAAAGCACGATTTAGAGCCTTACTACTTATGACCATCGATATGTATTTATGTATCTGAGAAATGTATGAGTTGATACATTTTGCTCTCCACACACATTTATAATGCGTTTGTGTTGTTGTTTTTTTTTTTTGACATCAATATGCAAGAATGCTAAAAACAAGATAACGCATTGAGCATGTTTGTTGTAATTCTGCTCTTTCCTCCGTGACGTCACACCAGCGAACATGTTATGAGCAAAAATTATAAAAAAGAGAATAAAATGCTAAAATAAATAAATAAAAATAATTTAAAATAATAATAAAAACATAAAATACAAAAAAATAAATAAAGAACGTTATATCTTTTTTTTGTAAAATTAATTTTAATTGTATGATGCTTTAACAGCACTCAAGCAAAAAACCCAATTAGGGTACTGTAATTTATTTTATATTGCCTGTGCCAGTTGACTAAGCTAGTGAAAGAATATGGATATTTTCATATCGGCTGGTATCTCTTCGGTTAGTAAAACCTTTTTTCAAAAATACATGTTTATTTCAATTAAAAAATTAAAATAAAAGTTGTTTCTAAAAAAAGAATACTCATTACTTAACCTGTAACTACTTGACAGCTGATAAGTAAAAAGTATGTGATTAAAAAAACAAAAACGTTTTGAAATTATAAGAACTGACCACAAAATTTCAAAAAACTAGCGATCACAGTTCGGAAGTCAAATAAGTTTTTGAGTCTACGCAAATCATATATTGACTAACAATTTTGCAACTGATGGAAAAAGTTGTGGGGACAAGTTAGTGATATAAAGACACTAAAAATATCTTTGCCTTACTTCCTCAACCTCGTAACTTAAAAAATACGGTATTGACTTTTTCATATCAAACGATTGTTTTATGCTTTAACTAAAAAAGTTTAGTATATTATTACTACTAATATACATAAATACAATAAATTCCTTAATAATTGCATTTAAACTTTTAACCAAACACCGAAGTATAAAAAGATGAACCGTTTTTTTTTTCTGTCCTTAAAAATTTTATTTTTTATGATACGAGCTTGAGGAAGTAAGGCATCGATATCTAAAAATATTATGCTTTAGTCTAAAGTATTGAAGAACCGCAGGCTAGTACTTTTCCCATGAACTTTTTATTTTGACACTCCACAAATGACTTGACACCATATTTTCTGCAAAGACTTAGTTCCTGAGGCTCTTAACTTTCAGCTAATACAAGAACTTAAGCCTACTGTTAATCTACTTTACCGTGAAATGCATTACACTATTCCAAAATTTTATGAAAACATCATTTTGAGAGTTAAAAACTAAAGAATACTTTCTAAAATGCCTCTCAATTTTCAATGTGTGGCTGTTTGGAGCAGTAAGATATGACGGACTATATGCGGAATTTGCAGTTTCTATGAATAGATTGAAAATGGATATAGGTACAGGAGGAGATGATCATTAAGTTTTACAGACTACCTGATGATTGCAGTGTGTTTTAAGCAAAGATACTGGCTATCAATATGTCAACGGTTCTCGTAATGGAACATATCCCGACGGGGTTACTCTTTACGTAAATAGTTAGGCAACTCTCAGTGCCTTGAATTGACAATATGTCAACTCTAGTCTAGCTATAGAATAAAGGCTAGCTCCCGGTGAAATTATGGGCTTTTAATAGTCAGATTATGTTGGGTTCTAATGCATTGTGGATTTAAAGGCAAGAAAATCACAGAATAACTTGCGCATGAATATCAGACAGGACTGATATGGCATCGAGGAGTAGATTGGATCGCAACACTCGGACTACTGTTAGATTTTTAAGGATGACGAAGATATAAAAACGGTAGACCATGTTGTCCGTCACTGCCTGCCTTTATATATTTGCTTGCAAAAAAACAGACTTTAAAAAAAATAGTGAATGCATGGATTTAACTAATACTGAAATGGTTCAATTTTGGTGAAACATGCGAGGTCTTAACGTTAACATGTCACTTGAGGTTATTTTATTAAATGAATATATTAATAAGCTGCACTCTATTCTAAATAGAATAGAATTCATTCACATTTTGTGAAAAGGAATGCATGTTTCATGAGTTAATCACGTTTGCTTACATAATTTGTTTAAGATATTTTGCATAAAATTTCTAATCATTTTTCACAAATTATTTTGCATTTAAAGAGGCACGAAAAATGCATTATTTTCACAATTTCGAACATAACGTCATGAAAAATTGTATTTACTTTGAACTAGCATGACATCATTTACGTCATAACGTCACTTTTAAAATACTTGTAGGCTTAAACCTACAATTATGTAATTATATATCTTTATAATGATTTATGTTGTAATTTTTCTTTACGCTAAAAGAGGAAAAAATTTTAACTTGATACACTCTTAGCTCTTAATTAGTACTAAAAATGTTTAATGATTATAATGTTAACAAGTCTAATTGTTATGACCAAATGATGTCTTATACACATGTCTATTAAACATAATAATAGAGCAGACAACAATAAGAAATTAATGGCCAATTAATTGTTCGTGTTTAGGGTGATTCATTTAAATTCTCATTTTTAGGGTTCAAAATCAGAAGAAAAAAAATAAAAAAAAATCTGGTAGAATATATATACTTATTTCAAAATAATGCCTTGAAATCGTCGTCCCTCTGCGTGTTTAATTTATTTCTTCGATTACAGCATTTAAACAGTGTAAAATTGGCGTATACAAATTTTTCAATAAATAATTTTAAAAATGTCTTTCTTCTTTAACTTAAATGCACTAAGATTGCTGTCAGTACTTGTTTTTCTATATGGTTGATCGCATTAAAATTATTCATTTGCATTTTATACACACCAGCAGCTCTTGCAGGAATTACAAGCAACTTCGTTTTAGGCAAGTAAAATAACATCTGGTTTTTTATTTTTGCAAATTATAGTAAATTCATTTAATTTCTTTCTTCATGTTTTACACCCATTATGGTTGGTAATTATTTTATTTACAAGAGTGTGTTCTCATGTATGAATGTGATTACGCAAATTTGAATTTTAGTGGCAGCCATTAAACACATTATTATAATTAACATAATTTTGTAGAAACATTTGACACTTGGCGATGAACAGTGTGACCAGATTTTAAAAAAATATAAACCTAAATCAGGTTTAAAATAGAGCTAAAAAAAGCTAAAAAAAAAAATAAAACCCAAAAAATAAAGTTCAATTTTTGTATTGCTTTTCAGTTACATGAATTCATTATTCGTATTATCTATATATATAAAAGTGAAACTCTGTGTGTGTGTGTGTGTGTGTGTGTGTGTGTGTGTGTGTGTGTGTGTGTGTGTGTGTTAGCTATAGACTCCGAAACTGTAAAACCGATCGGGCTGAAACTTTGGTAAGTTGTTGTACACATACCAGGGAGTGTTTATGGGTGAAAAAAAGTGGGCGGGGCCACGCCCATAAAAAATTAGTTAGCATTTTAAGCAACTTGCACATGACCGATTTTTCTGAAACTTTGCACACATATCGAGCTGTCATGACTAAATAATTTCGTGATAAGAAAAGTGGGCGGGGCCACGCCCCTAAAAAAGTTTTAATTTTGAGGTACTTGCACTGGACCGATTTTTCTGAAACTTTGCACAGATATTGAGCTGTCATGACCTTATAATTTTGTGATTAAAGAAGTGGGCGGGGCCACGCCCATAAAAAAAGCTATTATTTTGAGGTACTTGCACCAGACTGATTTTTCTGAAACTTTGCACACATATTGAGCTGTCATGACGAAATAATTTTGTGATTAGAAAAGTGGGCAGTGCCACGCCCATAAAAAAAAGGTATAATTTTGAAGTACTTGCACTGGACCGATTATTCTGAAATTTTGCACACATATTGAGCTGTTATGACTTTACAATTTCGTGATAAGAAAAGTGGGCAGGGCCACGCCCATAAAAACAATTTTGATTTTGAGGTACTTGCACTGGTCCGATTCTTCTGAAACTTTGCACACATATTGAGCTGTTATGACTTCACAATTTCGTGACTAGAAAAGTGGGCAATGCCACGCCCCTAAAAAAGTTTTAATTTTGAGGTACTTGCACTTGATATTCAATTAAAATTCAGAATGCATTTCGATTCATTAAGGGGCGTAGCAACGCGCGCCGGGTTTGGCTAGTAAATAATATCTACACTTATGTACACATACTATGTAAAATCTTTTTTGTTTTTAGGAATGAGTAAAAATTTAACAAAAATATAGGACAAATCATGGAAATCTCAATCACGTGATCTTGAAATCGATCAAATTTTAAAAACTCTCCCATATTCAAAGTTCATAAAAATATTTCCTTTTATATACCTCATACTTTGAAAACCACTTTCCTATACTTAAACTATCAGGAAAAGCTGCGTCTATTTTTACGAAAATTCAATTGAAAATATTTGTCGTGATATCGATTTCCATGACATGGCCGAACATTTTAAACCAGTATTAAAATCAAACTATATTTATTGAACAAAAATATCTTCATTAGCATTAAATTCAAAATACATGTGTATGAATGTATAAACATTTGTGAGTTTTGATCGTTTTGAAAATGGTTGGTCAATCCAAAAGGTATTTTTTCGCATTTTTCGGTACTTTTTATATTTTCTGGTTTTATGAATTTAGATTTTTTGAAAATAAGTACCATTGATCCAAGTTGAGATAGAAAATATATTGGGTATTAAAAAAGGTACTCTATCCGATGATGAGATGAGATTATTGAAATTATATTAATATCTCAGCATAAATTGAAATAAAGAAGCTGAAAACTAATTCAAGATTGGATTATCTTGAAACAGCACCTTTTTTTAATGCCATTACCTTAGCATGTGAAAAAATAATAAAATGGGCGATGGTTAAACATCTGGTAAGAGTAAAATTCTTCTGCTGGTAAAGTCACAAACTTACTAAGGAAAAATCAACATCGTGCAAGCCCAAAGGAGATTGTGAAAGTAAGAAAGCCAACAGTCAAAAGATTAACTGGTGTAAAAACATGTCATACAGAGTTTATAACTCATCTGCCTTGCATATGACTATCGGATAGAGGAATAACCAGAACTTGTGAGAAAAAGTCGAAACATTTGAATATAATCTTTGCCAATATTCTGCGTTTGGGCATATACTATACGGAAATTTAAGCGTGGGTACTATGCCCAACTTGGAATACCTTAAGACTTCGAACTTATCATCAATAAGGAATTTCATTGTGGGCACTGGTTTTAAAACCTATTCAATCCTTAAAATTAATTGTGTTTGCTGCTAATATTGTTAGAACTTACAACCTGACAATTGGACGTACGTGTATACCTGTTCTAGGTGTGGGCTTTTATTATTCTTCTCCTTTTTATCCTTATCTAAGCTAAGGATTTTTCTTAAATTAATATATTTTATATATGGCCAAATATTTTGCATTAATTTAGGATTTTATAATCCAATATTGACTTTGACTTCATCAGTGGTACTTTAACATTCATATCTCACGCAAGCCGTTGTCTTTAGTAAGAAGTATTGCAGCCTTTCAATTTTATACAAATTTTTTTAATGGAAATATTTTCCTTTTTTGTTTAATACAAATCTTATAAAAATATTTGAACAAACTGTTACAGAAAAAATAGTCGCTACTCTAGTTTCAGTTCTGTTATTAAAATTGGTCTGAGGTCCTTTTATAATTAAACTTAATTTTAAACGCGTTGCCATTTATACACATTAACACACATTAAAAAAAATAGTGAAAATAATATACAAATAAAACAAACCCTTTCATGACTCATTCTATACAAATGCTTTACCCACAAAATTCTTAGAAAAACTCTGACCTTTTCCATAGTCACATTTGCTAGCATAATTCAAAAATGTAACTGAGTACAAATTTCATCACAGCTGTCATTACTTAAAACTAATTGTGAGACCTCATTTAATTCTATGAAGGCCAAAAATCACAAATATTTAAATGCTAAACAATTATGTAGGTCATTCATTTAGGCAAATCTTAGACAAGTTTGCAAATATACTTTTCAACCAATAACCCTCTTTAATAAACGAACCCATTTTGAAGAAAAAACATTTAGTTTGAAACTAAAAGCAGAAAACAGAACTCCCACATAAATTATTTAGAAAAGTAATTACTTTTTGAGCATCATTAACATACCAAAATTGTTTATCTAATGTTTTTAATAGTCAAAGATGGTAGCTAAAGAGAAATTGTTGAAAGGGAAATGTTAAAGTACACGCAAAGAAAAAAACACGTTGGAATAAACCATAAACTTACAGCGATGTATTATATTTTGATTCCATGGTTCATTACACGGTATATTGGGCTTCTTTAATGTTCTTGAGTAAATTATATGAATACACACTGTTCAATAAAATGCACAGTATGAATTTGAAGCATTTTTATTTATTCCGGCTGTGTAAAATGTGTGTGCGATTTTTAAAATCCAAACGATTTACATATTTTTTTCTACATTTTTTTTAAATAACAAAATATATTGAAAATTTTCACTTTAAATTCTCTCTTGGATTAACTAAAATTACATTCTGATTTTACAATCCAAACGATCGCTTCGAGTGGAAGTATTGAGTGTAATTTGTATTTGTTACAAAAAAAAACTATAATCATTAATCAAGGCAATCGTTTGGATTCTTAAATCAACTTACAAATCAAATTCTGAACACATCGTTAATTTCTGTGAAAAAATTTTATATAATTGTTTTAATATTTCTTCGGTCTTCCTTTCTTATTATCTAGTGCAATCATTGGCAGAACCATGGCACTATATTCTCTTTTAATCTGACGCGCATTGTCTGAAAATAAACAATTTCGTCGGTCTTACGTAAAACACACAGTTGGGACAAATGATGAATATTCATTGTCAAAAATAAAACACATTAAAAGTTGTTGCAAATATGGCGTCTATCGTGCTTTCACTATGCGCATCATTGGAGAAGACGATCTCAGCATAACTTTGTAAATATTTGTGATAAGTTTTTAAAATGTTACACGTAGTTCTTTTATAAAGTGCTTCATTTTTAATGATTGGAATAAAGACATGTGATAACTGCCAAGTTTCGGAGTAGAAGGTCATCCTTACGAAGAAACCCTTTAAAACCAATGCTCATAAACAAAATATACAATTTGAATACAATATTCTTGTTGATCTGCAAAATATCCTATTAAAATTAGTTTTGTATTTAAGGAGTTATAAGCTTAAAGTTGTTACTAACACATAAGTGAACCACATGTAAATATATGTAACAAAACAAATAGCAAACAAGATAAGGCATGTCGATACAAACAGAGAGAGTAAAAAACAAGTAAGAGTGCTTTATTCGCCCACGCCGAATTTTATATACCTTTCACAACGTGAAGTCACGCAATAACAATAGTTTCTCTCACCATTCATCTCATATGATATACATACGTGCATGCATATAAAAACGAACATATATAAAAACATCCTATTGTAAAATTATAAATTTACGTATGTGTGTTAAAAAAATATATAAAAAAAATAAAACAAAAAAAATAAAAAATATAACAAAAACAAAAATAAAAAAATAAAAAATAAATATAAATAAAAAAAAATATAAAAAAATTTTTAAAAAAATTAAAAACAATATTAAAAAAAATTTAAAAAAAAATTTAAACATATTTAAAAAAAAAAGTAAAAAAAAAATTTTAAATAAATAAAAAAAATAAAAAAAAATAATCAAAATATAAATATATAAAATATGAAAAAATGTCTACAGTTTTTATTGCCGACCCCATAAAATATATATTTTCTGAAAGCTTACGAATAGAGGAGTTGATTGAGCCCTATCCGTCTGTCCGTGTGTGTGTTGAAATCAACTTTTAGAAGCCCCCTGACATTGACAGGACCCGCGTGATATATTAAAATATTAAAAATATTCGGGAGCAGATTGGTATTGAAAATCAGAAAAATCGGTACATAAACAACTGAGATATGAGGTAAAAACCACAACCATTTCGTTATTTTCACAACAACAACATACAACACATACATACATACAAACGTAGTATACCGATCAGAGTGATTGTGGCATCAAATCCCAGCTGAACCAAAAAAAATATTTTTTTTATTTTCGTTTTATATATTTTTTATTTAATTTTTTTATTTGTTTTTTCTCAATTTATAATTTTACAATGGGATGTTTTTATATAGGTGTGTATGTTTTTATATGTTTTACGTATTTCATATGAGATTTATGGTGATACAAATAATTTTTATTGCATGACTAGACGTTGTAAAGGGTATATAAGATTCGGCACGGCCGAATATAGCACTCAGACTTATTTTTTTTTAATTTGTTGTTCACAGCTTATTAAATTTAGTTGCATATTATGGGATTGTTTTTCCTGATGTAACAATTTTAGAATTAACATAAAACGTTCCGGGTTCAGCTAGTTGTCACAATATTTTTAAAATTTTCATATGATTTACAATTTTTAAAATAAACATCACAATTTATTTTTAATAACTTTTATATTTTCAAAAACTATTATATTATGATAATGCGATATGATATCACTTCTTGTGAGTTAACCAATTGTAATAATTGTTTATATATAAATTAATAAAAAAAATATAATAATAAATTTTATAAATGAAAATTTTATATAAACATTAAAAACTAACATAATAGAATTTTTTTTAATAAAATGTAGGAGTTAAAAAAATTTGTATATCATAATGACAAGTTCATACGTGGTCCAGCTACATAAAACTTACGAAACTACTTACAAAATCGAAATTTCAACAAAATTACACCAAAAAAAAGTTCCATTCAAACTTGAATCTTAACATTTTTTTAATAATTGGTCCATTATGGGTAAGGCAAACACTTAAACCCTCATAAATTATTTAACCACATAAATGAAAGTCTTGCCTGGATAATGCTCGATATCGGAGATGCAATAAAAATTAAGTAGGTATAGAATATGTTCACATTTAACCAGTTGTTAATTGTTGCCTGTTTTCTTGCCTTAAATATATTTCTAATTGTTATTTTATGTTATTGTTGTGACAGCATTTATGTAAATACAAGTGAAATTTATAAAGCAACATTTTATTACTTACACTAGTGAATATACATATCTATCCAAAAAATCAAATTAACTTAAGGGTATGTAATAGATATTAGAGTGTGTCCAACTTAACACTTAGCACAGATGTCTCTTATTACTTTGGAATATATATGACTTAAGAAAAATGTTTCACATAATCTTGTTGGGAAACAAAAGAAACACTTTGTTGTCGGCTTAATTAATATGCATATTTGGGAGAGAAATTTTATAAATAAATTCCTCTGACCATATTAGTAAAACATGTATGCATATTTTTGGATATAGAAAACTTTCGTAATATGTCTCTCACTAAAAAACAGAAGCTCACTTATGGATACTTCCTACCCAGTTGGCCAAATCATTGTAGGCGATATGGTTTTCAACGATTTCTTTCAAGGCTTTTATAAAATTTTCATTGATTCAAAATTTTTACTGAACTTTTTAATAATGATGATATAATGGATATCTTTTGAACGACCAATCCAGCGACAAATTACGCATATTTCGTTGGTGATGAATTTAGTAACATAGTTTTGTAAATTGTTGAAAACATTATATACAAAGATTTAAAGTTGTTCATGTATATTCAAAAGCATACATTAACAAGTAACACTGCTATATTTGGTAGTGCCGAACCTTATATAAGTATCTTTGATATATCATGTAGGTAGGTAGGTAGGTCGTGGGGCTTTAAAAAATTGATTGCAACATACACACGGACAATGCTTAATTGACTCCTCTGTTCAAAAGCTTTCCGAAAATATATCATTTATGGGGTCGGATATTAAAATTGTAAAATTTTCACACTAAATGACGAAGCTATATACATATACCCTTACACTAACCCTTAAGAATATACATACATATGTAGGTAATATTTATATAGCAGAAAATTTTAGACCTTTTTGTTTTTGGTTTTAGTTACATACATACATTTATCCAAATAAAAATCATATAAATTATAAACCAGTCTGACTGTCAAATATTGGTAGTGTTTATTAACATATCAACCTGTTAAGCACCATTAATATTTTGTGTCACATTTTCTTTCTTACTTGTATCTTATATAAAAATCAATGTGTGTTTGTTTGTTTGTTTGTGCTTTATAGACGGTTAAACGGCTGGACCGATTTCATTGAAATGTTCACAGAATCTTTCTGTATGTCTGGAAAGAACTATAGGCTATACTTTGGTTTGAAATTGCAAGTGGGCGGGGTGCCACGCCCTATTGAAGAATAAGTATTAAATATTATATATCACGAAAGTTAATGCAGCTAGAGTCTTTAAATTAAGTACGGTAAACTTTGACATCCACACGAACATTTGGGTAAAAAATGAGCGGACTTTCAATAGTAGGCGTGGCCACATGAATTTAATACTAATTTTCGTATATTTGGATGGATTAGAGTACTAAAATTTTGCAAGAGCAATTTTGACACCCAAGTAAACATTTCTGGAAAAAATGGGTACATTGGAAATAGTGGGCGTGGCAGCTCTCATGGCAATCGAATACTAAAATTCGTATATTCGGGAAGCGATAACAGTTAGAGTACCCAAATTTTGCACGAGAAGCTTTGACATCTATTTGACTATTTTGATAAGAAATTGATGCTTTAGTAATAGTGGGCGTGGCACCTGTCATATGAATTAAATACAAAAATTCGTATATCTGGGAAGCGATAACAGTTAGAGTACCCAAATTTTGCACGAGAAGCTTTGACATCTATATGACTATTTTGATAAGATACGGATGCTTTAGTAATAGTGGGCGTGGCACCTGTCATATAAATTAAATACAAAAATTCGTATATCTGGGAAGCGATAATAGTTAGAGTACCCAAATTTTGCAAAAGACACTTTGACGTCTATATGATTATTTGAATAAGAAATGGTTGATTTAGTAATAGTAGGCGTGGCACTTGCAAAATAAATATATTTTTGAACTATAAAATTTTTATTTCATTACGATGGGGGTGGCGAAGCACACCGGGTATTAGCTAGTAACATATAAAATAAAAAAGACAATTTGATGTTATCTTGTTCTACTTACTTCATTTAAACAATAGCAATTGACAAGTGTCAGCAAATAAAAGTTTACTATTGACGAAACAACCCTTGTTAAAATGGACAATGTTGTTAAAGCACCAAAATAACATTGACACAATCAAAACAAAATTGATGTTAAGTGCTCTTCAAAATGGTAATTTCATAAAAAAATAAACATTAACCCACCACACGCTGCAATTAAAAAGTTCTAACACAAATTAAATCAATTATTAATTACCATTCAAACGAACCGAATTTATATATTCTAATGATAGAATTAATAAATAAAATAAAAAAATGTTTTCATTTAAATATAAAAATGTTCGGCCCTACTTTTATGTCCCTTAGAAAGTGGAATAGTATATTCAAATACAATAACATAATCTAACAATATTTAGTTTGCTTTACATATTTCATTTTTCAAATGCTTAAATAGTTAAATAATTCATGTATATGATTCAATAAGTAAAATGCTAAAATAAAATTAATAATTAATTAATAATTTTGAAAATGTGATTGAAAAATGGGGCAATTACCTAATGGGTTAAATGTTTATAGTTTGAAAACACAGACATTTACTTCGTTGACTGTACAGTATATTATTTTGTATTCTGTATAGGTTTTATAATTTTTGTAACTATATCGTGTTTAAAAACATTTTGCTAAAAGACTTAGGCAATTATCCATCGAATTTTATTTAACTAACAAAATGGATTAAGTTTTTAAGTCGACAATCTTTTAATGTTTCAACATACTTACATACATTTGGAATAAACCAACTCATTTAGCTAATACCAATATAAAGGGATTTTATACTATTGGCTAAACATCTATTTTTGAGTACACTTACTTATAAGGCAAAAAAAAAACTTCGTCGTACACCGTCGAATATAACATATTTAAAAAAAAAAACAATTGTTGTTTTTGAGTCAAATCATCGGTAAATCGTACTACCAAGGCGAATTTATACAGAAATTATCAGCCCAGCTAATGGGGAAACTTTTTTTCAAAATCGGTTGAATTTGCCTTGATTTTATATATTAATGCAGGGAAGGAAAATGTGATTTTTACTTCGGTATTAAACAATTAACTTTAAAGTATTTTTTTTGATAAGAAATGTACCAAACGTATGTATATTTGTTGCTTCTGTATATTTTATAATGTGTTTTACAAATATATATTCCTTTTTTAATTACATTTTATTAAAATAAACATAACAACTTTTTCAACCTTGATATACGAATTGGCCTTGACAGAAAGTACCCCTTGAAAAGTTACTTTGTTGTATAAATTCGCCGTAGCATATACCTGTATGGATATGCCTTGAATCGTACTTTAGAATCTAACTGTAAATGGTGAGGATATAAAAATTAAATAAAAAAAATACATGAAAAACAGATTATTTTTGTTCGCTATTGTTTTGTAAATAAGTAAAAGTAATGATAGCGTAAAACATTTAAAAGCTATTAATATAGTAACATCTCTCAATTAATTCAAAAAGTTATTTAGTTCAAATATGTTAATGAACAGGCTGTCGACTAGTTTAAGTCAACGTTGGTCTTCATTCTGTCCCTTTTTAAAATGTTATTTTATAACAATAAACAGTATAAGAAAACTATATAACTATAAATAATTTAAAATCAAAATAAAAAAACCTTTTACACATTAAAAAGCTTATACTGGCAACATTTGTTTCTGTATTTTTTTATTATTAACACCCTGTTCTAATATGTAGTATAACAACTTTTAGAACAGTGGTTATTAACAGCGTTGCCAAATCGGTGATCTAGCACTGTTATAGGTGCTTTTTGAAATTTTCAAGTCATGCTCGGTGATTTTTTTTTAATTTTTTTTTTGTGACACCAAATACTGAATTTCAAATTATTTTTTTTTCGTAAAAGTTTTTTAATATAAAAAACAATAAATTATATATCAAAAATATTTCCTAAAATATAAGCTAGTCCAGCCTAAATTTATTCATGTAAATAAAAATCAATTTTATTACATTTATCCCGTTAAATGATTTTATTTATTGTTAAATGATGTTAGGTTAAAGGTATGATATATATATATTAAACCTATTAATTTGAAAATTACTATTTTCACAAGTACTTTTAATGTAAGTAAAGTTTCAAGTTTTTCGAACGAAAATATAAAAAAATATATTCGGAAATTAATTTAACGTACTTTTCAGTTCAAAAAGACACAAAAATCAATATGAACAACCCATTAATTTACAATTTTACAGAATAACAATTGACACCCTCATGAGGTAAATATTTACAATGATATAAGTTTTCATCAAGACTTATCGGTCGAATATCGTTTGCATTAGATATTCAGTTCCACTGACAGTTGTAAAATAAATAATCCAAACGGCAACTGAAGTTCAAAAGCTTATATGTATTAGCAAATGTAGAGTTGAAATTGAAATACTGCTTAAAAATGTATTATTTTTAAATTCATCGAATCATTATGTTTTAATAGTGGGTGGGAAATTACTAACTTAAAACTTTTAAAAATTTTATACGAAAACTGCGCGCTTTTTCTGGACATATGTAGTTGCTTTGTGAAATTTCAAATTAACAACGCTGTTATAATATTTTTTTTTAATCCCTTACACCCTGTTCTACTAAGTATAAAAACTTGTATAAAAGTGGTTATTAATATACCAGCTATTCAAGACACAAACCAATACAAAAGCTTTTGGATTTCTAACAGTAATAACAAAAAAACTGTTATGAAAAAAAAATTTTAAGATACATATTGGCAAAGTAAGTACGGTTCTCGTATCCAATCAGTTAACTGCTTTTATATTTTACAATTTATCAGTGGTACCAACGTTTGTTAAAAATTTGTTCGCATCTGTCAAACTTAATTTTTTTATTTTTATTCTACAATAAATAATTCGTTGTTAAAATTGGTTTAATAATATATAAAAAAAATAATAAAAAACTTAGAATAGAAGGTTTTTAATTGGAGGTTTTTAAAAAATTATCAACATTTAAGAAAAAAAGAAACAAATTGTAAAGTTTTACAGATATACAAAACCAATGTGCATGTGTTTTTTTATGGTGTTTTTTGTCGTCACGTGTATATATTATGAATATACCTTGTATATGAGCTAATAGTCCAAAATTTTTTAAACTAATCCAACCGTATTATTTCTAAAGGCTATAATACACGACATGTTTTTTACATCTGACTTTAAAATCTGTTAGACATACATATGTAAATCTGCATGTCTGTCAAAATTGTATTTTTAAAGGCAACCGTCGCTGACTGTTTTGCAACAGCAGAGATTTCTACCAACGGATGATGTCACATGATTTGACAGAAGAAAATAGATCGCGCTCTAATTGAAATTTTGTCAGATGTCTCAACACATAAGTAATGTTTTAATGGCAACACTCGACATGTTCGTATTAGCAGTGGAGAATTTGACAAGTCAGATGTAAAAAGCTGCTGATGTAATGACCACATCGTAGCATAGCCAAGATCGCAGATTTTATTTTATAAACTATTTTGTTTATTATTTCCAACCCTTTTCTTTTATTTTGAAATTAACTGTCAAACCCTAAAATTCATACCAATATTAATGGGTTAAAAAAAATCCGCCATTTTGTTTCAGACTCTATCTTGTATTTTACACTTTTTTAATGATCTTCTGTATTCTACTGGTGAAGCCTTTTATTTATTACCACTATTGTTGGGGTTAAAAGGGGCAAAGCCGTAAATACAATATTTGACTCTAATATTCGCCATTTAATCTAAGATGCCATCTTGGATTAATTTCCTTTTCATAGCTAGCTATATTTCAATACTCAATCCCTTTTATTTGATCCCCGTGTTGGCGCTCTCCGTTGTACATAAACTCAAAAATATCGATTTGTGTTTGGAAATTCAGGAAAAATTTTAAAGCAGTTGTACTCTGGTGCTTATATTTCAGCTGGCTTTAAACCGATTTATTAGTTTTTCTAAGAAATAATTTCTGAGATCAAGGCTTTTAATTAAGTGTCATAAACTTGTATATATAAAAAAATATAAATTTTTTCTCAAAATTATTGCCTATAACTTTGCCGATTAGTGACCAATTTGCTTAACAATGTTCATCAGTATTTCTAGATTCATATCTTTAAAACCGTGTCTATAAATTATACTATGGCTGAAAAATTTTAATTTTTGTGGTAAAAATAA
Organism: Phyto melanocephala; assembly: GCA_941918925.1. NCBI lineage: Eukaryota > Metazoa > Arthropoda > Insecta > Diptera > Rhinophoridae > Phyto > Phyto melanocephala. Next base: position 17,251,691 of record OW799233.1, on the reverse strand, counting down.
GTGGAAAAAAGAGGCAGTCATGCTGATAAGCTCATACCTCAGAAAATTATGAGGGAGATTGTAATGATTTTCAATATCAATCTGCTCCCGAATATTTTTGATATTATTGGCAGTATACAGTACATTTAAAACTAATTTCAACATTTTTCAACGGACAGACGGGCAATGCTCAATCGATTCCCCTAAATGAATAAAAACGCCAAGAAGATTAAATTATATTAGAGAGTTTATTTAAAGTTTGATTTATACACATATAGAGACTTAATCGATCAAAATAAATTAAAAAAACAAAATTATTAAAATCTTTTGTAAATAGAGAATTTGTAGGTTTTTTTCGAAGTGGACAATGCCTACAAATAGGAAATTGAAAATCAAAGTAGATGGCTTCGCTAAAAGCTTTTTACAGGCGTTAATAACTTTAATGTAACATTTAATAAATTTGATGAAAGCGTATCAATTCAATTATTTTGTCACTATTACAAACAATGCATAATTTCTTTTAGTACAATAAAATTTTTTTTAAATTATCTACATTTATATAAATAACTATTTATTACAAACATATACACAAATGAATACGCACACATACATAGATGTGTACACTTATAATTAATATAATTTATTTACTCTTATGTTTTACGATCTAAGCTAAAAATTTTACAATTCCATGTTAATATTATGTACTGGATTGTTTAATTCTTGTTTTATTTGGAACATCACATTATTGTTTCATTATTTTTTTAGATCATTGTCGTTTTTTTTTAACTTTTATTTGGACTCTCTAATGTAATAAATTAAATTCATTCTCAATTTCTTTATCAGTTCCAGACTCAATACATTGGACATTTTCATACGAACTCCTCTTTGTTCTTTAGCATTGTCTGAGATTCGGGTGTTATACTACTTTGTTGAGGTTTGGGTATAAGAGAGCCGCGTTGTACGGAACAGGTTAAATTGGTAGTGCCAGGAAATGAGATACTGTTTTTGTATTTTAAAGCTTTTTGTTTGCACATTCCGCATCTAAAGAAAAAAAGTAAAATTAATAAAATCATGATATAATTTCATTTACTAAAACAAATAAGACTTACTTGGCCAATAGCGTATATAAATCTTGACGATATTGTGACGTTAGGATGGCATATAAATAAGGATCTGCACATGAATTTAGAGGATAGAAAAACACTAGTAAAATCTTAGATTTAGTAACATTTATCAAGGGATATCCGGCCAAAGCTGTCAAGCCAAAAAAGGCAATGGGAGCCCAGCAAGCAAAATTGGTAAATACCTAAAAAAATACAATTCATATTCAAACTTGCATGTAAATATATTTATTTTATATATAAAAGAAATATTTAAAACCTAACTCACCAGTAGAGCCATTTTCTTGGCCACACTCATTTCACCCCTTGAATTACCATGAGCATGTCTTGTCTCCTCGCCCAGCGACAAATAGATTTGTCCATAACAAATGGCTATAATAAAAAATGCTGTACCATTTAGACCCATTATGGCTACCAGGTAAACCGTATCAAATGGATCTCCGTTTTCCATGGGCAAACAAATACTGAAAAAAAAGTTAAAAAATAATAACAAAAAAAAAGAAATTAATTTTAATCTCTTAATGGTATGTCTTGTCTGCTGCTATTCTTTATTTACCTTGTCGATGAATAATTACTGATACCAAACAATGGCAATAATGACATAACAACTGAGTAAATCCAACCACCAAACATTATATAAGCGGCTGGTCTGATTTTAATGCGATGATTTAAGTACATGGCATGGGTTATGGCCAGCCAACGTTCTAACGTTATGACCGTCAGAGTAAAAACAGATAAATGACTGGCAAACACCGTCAGGAAACCAGCCACTTTACATCCAGCACCTTTAATAAGACAAAACGAATAGATGTATTGTTGAGCTAGTGATTGATTAAGTATTTTAAATTAAAAAAAAATGTTATAAATTACACAGGAAAACATGATGTTTCAATTAATACAAGTTTATATTTGCCGTATCTTTTATGCTTAAGTATTAACAGATTGTTTTTGGTTGCTGATAAAAGTTTTTCTATAGTAAGTCATATAGCTCAACATCTTTATAATAAATAAGATCTTAGTTTGGCGCCATTTATACCGTGAACTCTTGACAACACAAAAAACAGAGAGTTTCACAGCTGACAGTTCAGTGATAGTAAAAATAGAACGTTTCACAAGAGAACAAGGGTTTTTGCTCTAACTGTAGTGTCCTTTAAAGAAATCATATAAAATATAAGCAAATATATGTATATAGAATAATAAAATAAATATAATTTGTCATCCCTGACATTCAAACTCGCCGCTTAAAAAAGTAGAAAGTAAACCTACTTTTTGCGTTTTATGTATCAGAGCATTCTACGCTTTGTATTCTGCAACTAGAACGCTCAACTACATTGATTCAAATTTTTGAAAGAGGCATACGACACAAAAATCGTAGAATGCTGGGTGTGGACTTTATAGCCGTTGAAAAATCAAATTTGAAGTGTCGAAAGTGTTGTATAAACTTCAAATAATTTAATAATCAAACAGAATTGCGCCTGCAATAGCTAGCCAAAAAACTACAGCCCATACAATAATCATCGTGAGTACTGTCAAGCACTCTGAAGGCCCTATCAGATAAAACTTCGTCGCTTTGCGTGACATTTGTAGCTTTGACAGAAAAGCGCGAGAGAAAAGGTGTATGTCACAATAAAAACTTTGACAACACTTACGTATTGTTTCTTTAGCAATAAAATTTGCAGGTACGGTTTGTCAAAGATAAGAATTGGTTAACTTTAAGCTTCGCGCTGTGTTGAAAGTGCTTTATGTGACATGTTTCACATAAGAACGGCTATTTCGTCTTAAATATCAAAGCGAATTTTTAACGCAACGTGAAGCAAAAGTTCTATCTGACATGGCCTTCATTTTATTTCGCGTTGTATCAAAACAAAAAAACATAATGGCTGTTTGCAAATGTATAAAATATTGATGTAAATACATATACAGTAATTTTTGTTTATAACGAACCCGTTTAATACGAACTTTCGCCTTAAATGAACCAATTTCAAAAGTATGCGTTTTATTTCTAATAAACCATGCAATTTTTTTCGCTTATTACGAGCCGGTTTAAAGCGAACTTTCGCTTATAATGAACTTTATTTGCACGCAAAACTTGTTTATTTTTTGGTTAAGACGAACCTAAGAGTGGTGCTATGAACGAAAAATTATATTTTTGCACTGGCACCACTAACACGCAGTGTTTTTTTCCTATGTTCTCCATTCCAGGAATTTCTCTAAGTTTAATGTTTGTGCGAAGACGATGTGCAGACTGCAGTTGAAAATTGCAAAGTTACAGGATGGACGTAGTACCAAATGAAGAAACAAACAAATAAAATGTTTTTCTTTAAAACAGAAATATGAAACAACAAAACGCTTACAACAAAACCAAATATGCCAAGAATTAGGCCTCAGCAAGTCAAAAATTGCTACAATATGTTAAAACCAAGTCCTTGGTCCAAACTAATTTTGAGCAAAACTCCTTAAACATAAAAAAGGTTAAAACCCCTTGTTTCATAAATAGACAAAGGAGTTTCACATGCATGTGCACTTATATAAATAGTTTTTTCAAGTCTTCATGTAAAGCGAACTTCGTTTAAAACGAACGATTTTGGCCAGTCCATTCAAGTTCGCTGAAAGCGAAAAGTACTGTATATATAAAACAAAAAAATTATAAAATTTTTACACGACGGCGTGACTTTTGGCCCGCCCAGTAATATTGTGAATGGCCTGTGGATCCAACAGGATGACACCATATTCCATAAAACCCATAAAACAAATCTATTGCAGCAAAAGGTTTTTTATCGTGTGCACTTTATTTAATTTTCAAATTGCTTTGCCTTAAGGCAGCATCTATGATAAGCCCTTCCAAACAGTCAATCAATTATAAATTATGATTATGATTATGAATTGTCATCATCTAACTCGAACAAATAGTTTACATGCAAATTCCCATACAATACTTACCGTACTGCCAATCATAAGCATAATTGAAGTATTCACCCATCGAATGAGCATCAATTGCTGCTATTAATAGCAAATATAAACCCAAACTCAAGTCGGCAAATGCCAAATGGCACATCAAAAATCGTGGCACTGATGGCGTTTCAGCTCTGCAAATAGAAAAATCATCAACTTTTTTCTCTTGTAGAACTACAGCGATACATAGAGGAAAGAAATAGTTAGAAGAAAAAATATGAATTTAAGCACTTTACTTTATTGATAGTATCACCACAAGGACAGCAACATTTCCAATGACAGCCAAACTAACCACAATCCATACAGAGGTACGTAACCATTGATAGCCCATCACATCTTCGCAAGGATTCAAAGCATTTGGCATCGGATAACACTCAACATCATGTTTTCTGTATGTGTGTGATTGTATATGTGAAATAAAAAAAAGGTGTTTTATTACTTAGCAAGCAAATAAATAGTTTTAAATTTATATACAATTTATATGTATGTATGTATGTATGTATGTATGGACGTTGAGTTAAGAACATCCAACGGACAAAAAAAAAGTATTAAATTATATTTTAAAACTTTTTTGAACTTTTCTTTAAATTTAATACACAAAAATAATTTTCATAAATGGAGAATAATTAAGTTATTCAAAATGTAAAATAAAGTAATATTTAATTATAATTGTATACAGACGATGCCACTTTAAAAAAAAACATTGTTCACATAAAATCCGATCGCATAAACTTTATATCATGTATTTACAGTAAAAGGAATTTAACATTTTCGAACCACAATTAATTAAGAATTAATTAAAATTAGCAATGCTTTAATAGACTTTTTATTAGAATATTATTTACTAGGTGAACCTGGGCCGCGTTGTTGGCCCCAACATTATTTTTAAATTGTATTAATTTCGAGTTTATTTTTGAAATCGTTGTTGGTTTAATTTCTTTTATGTTCTTCCTCTGTCGTATCCGTATATGCTACTATTTCCTACAAACCTACCAGCATAAACTTAGAAAACAATTTTATTTAAAATTTTTTTTGTTTGTTTTTAATTTGACTTTAGATACTGTTAAGGTACCTCCGTACCAAAATCCATACAATACATTTTAATCCAATTGAGTTAAGGAGGACAGACAGATGGACAAATAAAGAAAAATGTCTGATATGTGGTACTTTGCATTCTTGATCGTTAGCTATATATATGCATACTTAAATATATTTTTTTTTTTTTTTTTTTTTTTTTTGTACAAACACAATTTCTTTACCATCGTATTAATTTAGTTTAAGCCAAGCTTGATGAATGAACTCCCAGTACAAATCCTTTAAACGATATTTTAAACGAAATGCTTTTTAAATCACAACTATCAATTTTCTATCAGACTATTGCCTATTTACCAAATCTTTTTTATTTTCTCATTTTGTCTTCTTCATTTTGAGAGATGTTTTATCATTAAAAATTAGGCACTCGGTTAACTTTCCATAAAGAGAATTTTTGCAGTTTGACCGGATTTTATCTGAACAATTCTTGATTGACAATATTATCTAATCTTTGATTATTTTATTTCAATAGTTTTTGTAAGTAAGACAAAAGATATTGATTATCATCACTAGCAGCCTACGAATTTTCTATATCTTGGGTTAAAAGTCCATCCCACTTAGGCCTACTTTGTAATGGACAATGGTTTCATGGTTTAAGCGAAACAGCTTATGCGAATAAATAAGTTGATTTTCCTAACATTAGGGACAATGCTAGAGGCTTTCTTATAAATAGTTAAAATACTATAATCCCTATTAGAACTGCGCAGTTATAAAAAATATGTTTTTCATTTCAACTCCTGCTTTACACATTGAAAGGTAGATTGAATGTCCTGACGTGCATTTCAAGGCACAAAGACAAATTTTCGAAAAACAAAAACTTGACAAGCACTTAATTGTTCTTACTGAGCTCCTACTTTAAAAACTGCGACATGCCGTCTGCATTAATTAGTAGTAGTCCGGGAAGACTAATTAATTCCTTATATAAAACTGCTTTTTATTTATAAACTTTAAAAGTTTATGTTTTTTTAATAAGTGAAGTGACGTATTGTCATAATGTTATAACTTTTCAAAAATTTAAAAAGGTTAAAAAAATACAATAAAAAGTACAATACACTTAAATTTTTTTAGAAATTATAACATTATGAATATACGACACTAAGGACTTCTTTTAAATAAAGCAAACACAAAAAGCAAAAATTTATTTAAGTCCTTTTTTTTTAAACCAGGCGTGACAAATAATTCCTTCCGCCCCAATGAAGTAGCTGAAATCGCCCATATGTTTAAAACTTTTTATACGGACAAGAAATTTTATATCGTTGATCACAAGTAAAAATATCCTAACTCAAATAATTGTAACTTTACAGAAGAAAGTAACTGTATTAACATAATATAACTTTTTTTTGTACAATTCCTGTTATTTTTAAAAACATCGCACAGTGGCTTCGATGGTATCCAAAGTGGAGATTAATTCATAGACGCCGTAGTTTTAAAATATTTTTTTTTATTGATGGCTTATTATTATTAGCACATAAAAACACAGCATTTTAGAAAGAAAAAGTTTAAAAAAAAATTTTAACCCGTTAAGCGCATTTTTGTTATTTTTCAAAAAAGACCTTAGTTCACAATTTATGCTGTAACTTTGGAATAAAAAGCGATAAATTAATAAGTAAAACTGCAAATTAAAGCATATTTAATGCTTTATTAAAAAATTAAAATAATAAATATATTATTTGTGTTTGTATTACTATAAATCTAATCTAAAATCCAACTTTTGTTTTATACAAAATGTTAATATACAAATTTTTTCGAAAAAGCTACAAAACAGAATATTAAAATTTTTTAGTAATGAATTATCACAAATACATAAAAACACAGCATTTAAAAAAAAAGTTAAAAAAAAAAAATTTTTTTAACCCGTTAAGATAAACAAGTTGATTTGTTGTTTGTTTTTTAAGATTAAGTATTTTGCCACTGGAGTTCTTTCACAAAAATTTTAATAAGTAAAAAACGCGGTGTCTCTGCAAAAGTTTGAAGTGGAATATATAAGCTAAAATACTATATTAAAATATCTCTTAATAAAATTTGCTGGATCGCAACAAGAAATTTGTTAAAACTCTGTGTATATATCGAAAATATCCCAAATATGGAGCACTTGTAAAAAAAATTAAAAATATTTGCAAAACATTTATCTAAAATACATTAATGCAATTATGTAGCCAAATACCTGAAGTTGATGGTTCCATTTTAATAAAATTACTTTTAGAACGCTAAATAAGAATTATCAGCACCCAAAATATCTCAATTTTTAGTTTTAGGCACGGCACGAAAAATTTTAAAAAATTATTTGACTTTGACACCTCACAGTCGATAGAGCAATTTACTTAAAACAAAAGTTTTTAACAAATAGTGATGTAGTTCCTTTCACCCAGTACCATACACGAATGTGTAGGATAAAGTTCAGCTTTTGAATTAATCCTCACTTTTGGTACATTTTAACCCTTTGTACATCACCTTAAATTGTCGTGTCATCGAGAATTTGTGGAAAATGTTTTAAAATCACTGAAAAATAAAATTTTGTACGAGTTCGGACTTTTCAACTTGTGACCATCGATATGTTGTTTGACGGCTTTCTTTATGAGCGAAAAAAAATTATTTGTTCAGAAAACTTTCAACTTGAATTCATTTAATTTCAATTTTTGTCCCAACAACATTGAAATGAGTTGCCATATCATATGAAGTTTGCATAGTTAAATAGTTAATTATTCACAAATGTATTTAATATCATAACTTTAATTTGGCGAGCAAATTTTTCAAAATTAATTAACTGTGCTGCTGAAAATTCTCAGTAGAAGTTTTTCTACAGACAAAAATTTTGTTCGCATCGAAGGTGTGAATTCACCTTATACAGCGAAAATTCTGTATTTCAACTTTTTAACTCATTACTTTTCAACAGTTAATATTATACTACGGCAATCATTGTAACTGAAATGGACAAATTACGTAATGTCAGCACCAAGCACCATGTCTTTTTTAAAAAAGTGGTTTTTGGTTAACAATTCATTTAACTACGGAATTAATAAGCCATGATCTTTTTAGATTGGAACACCAGGTTGAAGGCGTAAGAGTTGCACTACTGTCTTGGTATGACAAACATCAAGTAAAATCCTCATGACAACTACTTTTCTCTTTTCCAGTCATTTACACTAATTGCAAATATGAATCTGTTCAAATGGTAGCCCTGTCTGCTTTTAACAGCAGTCATTTGCATTTTAATCCTTTTTTATCATTTATTGCCTGCAATTCTACCCCACTTAAGTCATAACTAATATTGTTTATTTAAAAACACATTAAAAACTTAATTGCCTTTATAAAAATATTAAAAGAGGAAAATAACACAACACGCATTGCACATGCATTGTGAAATTAATTTTTATTACAAACTTTCTAATTAATTAATTGAACTTTTCACATAAACTTATTGGCAGGAAACAGTATTTTAGTCATAAAAACTAAAATATTAACACAGTGCAACGTTAAAAAACAATAAAAAAAACCATAGTTGGGAAAAATTAATTTTTACAATAGAATCATACAGAAAAGTGATAATATTTTTAAGCTATTTTTAGGAAGACATTTATTGAAAATTCGCTACAATTAATATTAAAAAATTTTCAATAAAGATTTTTTAATTTAAAAAATAATTTAAAACATTTTTGTAATTTTTAGTTTTTATTGCCGTATCTTTTGTTTTAAACTAATATTTTGATTTAATCCAGTGATAATGACACTAGCCAAATAGAATGCATTTTCGAAACCAGCTACGGCTTCACCATCAGCAAATTTAGTATTCTCAGTTTCTGAAATGATTGAATTCGGTAAAAATGGATGACTGAAACTAACACAAACAAAATGTTTGTATTTTATATTTTTATGTTGAATTCCTGCCAACAGCGAAAAAATTGTGTTAAATTTTATGCATTTAAATAATAACAAGTAAGAGCACTATATTCGGCTGTGCCGAATCTTTTATACCCACCACCAATTTTGTGTACATTTAAAGCACAATAATTATTATTTTGTTAATGGCTTTCTTTGTAGAGGGTGGTTAAATTTTAAATTTAAAACAGAGGCCGAATTACGGCACTCGAACGTGATCGAAATTTGAAAACTCTTATTAGAATCTATATACCTAAAGCAAACTCGATCGTTCGAGTAAAATTTCGATCGATATCGAATGCCGTAATTCGGCCCCAGGTCTGTATAAAATGTTAGAACATCTATGAATGCCTTCTAAATTCGTTAAATGAGAAGCATTGCTGTTTATCGCGATAGTGTGGCAAAAAAACAGTCAACTTCGACTCATCATCGTGCCAAACAATTGAGCATCAGCAATGTTATTTAAAATTTGGACTATCGGATCGAGGTGTGCCGTTGAGGTCGCGGGGCCATTTGGCCGATATTTTGTTCCATACATAATTGAACCATACAAATATTATCATTAAAAAAGAAATGATAATAATTTCCTAAAAAATTTGTGTTTTATTCAAAATCAACATCGGCCCTTAAAATTTAACCACCCTTTATAACTTGGATATGCTGGTAAAATGTTTTCGTAAATTAAGTGTTTCAGTGAAAATGGGCGTTAAAGTAAGCGTGTCAATAAAATTTCTGCTAATAAATACAACTTAGATATTTCAATATAGTCCGTAATTCTTCCAAAATATTTATTCATTGAGAAATTATATGAATTTGAAATAAAGCATTATATAGGATGTGGCCGTAAGAGTGGGCGTATCACCTAAATTTTCTGGCATAACAATAACATTGACTAGAAGGATTTCCGTAGCAAATTTTATCATCATACCTCTAATTTTGTCGGTTTTATAAATTTAAATTTCATTAACAGTAAATAACGTGGAAAGTGAGCGTTATAGTAGGTGTGTCGAAGTTATTTATGCTAATAAATACAACTTAGATATTTCAATAAAGTCCTTTATTATTCGATTTGTAGAGAAATTATAAGAATTTGAGAGAAAACGTTGTATGGGAGGTTGGCGTGTCACATTTATTTTCCGTCAGAAGAAAGCCTTTGACCAAAAAGCAATTCCTGCAAAATTTCAGAATCGTAGATCTAAATTTGTCACTCTTATTAGGTTTAAAATTTTTAACATATTGGAAAATACTCTGCGCGGTATAAATTTTCGTACATTTTGATCTCTAACTCCCTTCCTAATACATGCATTTAGGCAATTTTTCTTTCTTCCTTATACTCCGATTTAGCCAATTTTCTATTCCAAACAAACCTTGTGTATAAGACATATTCTGGCAAAATTTGAGCCCACTAGCTTTTTCGATGGGACCTCTATCGTGCTTTTAACAGACGGACATACGGACGGACATAGCTAGATCGTCGTCAAATGAAACCCCGATTAAGAATATACATACAATTTTTTTGGTGGCGGATATAAAAACTCAAATACTTCAAAAAAACACATTACAAAAAAATTTGTTTAGCTCTTTCACTAAAATTTTGCAAAAAAAATATTTGACCTTGTGTCACAAAAATTGGTCTGCTGATCACGGTCGGATCGTAACGGGTATAAAATGGGGTATAGGGGTATAGAGGATAGTTTTATCTACTAAATGGTGCTAATTTCTTTTTGTTATCTTATGTTTTCTAGAAGTTATGGTGTATTAAAAAAAGAAATTTAGGAAAATTTAGACCTAAAGATAAAAAAAAAATTATTTCTAAACATTATAAACAATTTATTTTCATGTACTAATGGCTAACAAATTTTAAAATTATACAAAACTTATTTCGTTTGAAAATCTTCTAAAAGTAAAATGTTATAGAACTTTAAAAATCAAAATCTTACTAATAAATTTCCTGTTTTAGCAAAATGCTGAGCACGTCTATTTTGAGTCACCCTGTGGCCCTTAAAATTTAACCACCCTTTACAAAAAAATAGATAGATAAAAAAAAAATTTGTTAAAATATGTATTTTAAATATTCAAATACTTAATTTAAATCTACTGATGCACATTTTTTTTTAATATTTTTAAATATTAAACCTCATAAGACTGTGTGTACAACTATATGTAAAGTTGGGCACAAATCATTACTCTAGTTAATTTTTGTCAACAAACTTCGGTCATTTTCGTTTTCACAAACCCCTATAAAATTCCTTTGTAGTTTGTGCAAAAAAATGTTACTAGAGTCATCTAGTGTTCTACGTGGTGTTTAGCAAAGACATCATCCTCAGTGTTTGCAAAATGTAGTGGCGCCTTCAACAGATGTCGCCATCTACAATGAATAAATGCTAATGAATATGACTAATATATTTTTATAAAAATTTAAAAAAAAAGTGGGCGTGGCACATTTATTTTCCGTTATAACGAAGACTTTGACCAAAAAACCATGTTTGCAAAATTTCAGAACCGTACATATAGTTTTGTCAGTTTTATTACGTTTTAAACTTCAAATATACACTGAGCGGTATAAATTTTCGTACATTTTGACCTATAACTCCTTTTCTAATGCATACATTTAAGCAATTTTTGGGGAGAAATATTCTTTTGACTCGAGAAATATATATTCGAAGTTTCATGACTCTACGTTTATGCGTTTGGACACAATTACTTTTTTTTCGATGTTTGAAGGACACGGTTTTTTCGACCTATTCTTGCTTTACGAGCTATAACTCTCTTTCTAATATTCCAATTTAGCCCATTTTCAATACCAAACAAACCTTGTCTATTAGAAAGATTCTGGCAAAATTTGAGCCCTTTAGCTTTTTCGGTGCGACCTCTATCGTGCTTTCAACAGACGGACAGACGGACAGACGGACAGACGGACAGACGGACGGACATAGCTAGATCGTCATCAAATCAAACCCCGATTCAGAATATATATACTTTATGGGGTCTAAAATGGATATTTCGATGTGTTACAAACGGAATGACAAAATGAATATACCCCCACCATTTTTTTGGTGGCGGGTATAAAAAATAATGATTCGAATTACGAAAAGGTACAGCAACATATACTTTGTTAAAAAAAAAAAAATAAAAAAAAAATTTAAAAAAAAATTAAAAAAATATACATAATTAAAATATAAATAATAAAATTTAAAAAAAAAAATTAAAAAAAAAATATAAATAATATATAAAATAAAAAATAAAAAAAATTTAAAAAAAAATAATAAAAATATAAATATGTAATATATTAAATAAAATATAAAAAAAACAAGTAACAGTGCTATATTCGGCTATTGAAATTCAGCACAATCGCCCCATTACTTTCTGAGATATGAGCAAAAAACCACGACCACCTCGTATTTTTTCACAAGTACAACAACAACCTACATGTATACTGGTTAGAGCAAACGTGGCATCAAATTCCAGCTGAGCCAAAAAAATTTTATTTTAATTTATTTAATATTTTATTTCTATTTTATTATTTTTTTTAATTTTTTTAAAAAATTTTTTAAAATTTTTTTTTTATTTTTTTTGTAATTTTTTTTATTATTTTTGTTTTAAGTTTTAATATATCTTACTTTGTATTTTTATTTGGGGTTGTTTTTTACATGTATGTATATACATACATACGTATTTTATATGAGATGAATGGTGACACAAACTACTGTTATTGCATGACTACACGTTGTGAAGGGTATATAAGATTCGGCACGGCCGAATATAGCACTCTTACTTGTTTTTATCTCAGAGAGATCTTTAAATCGTTCCACACGGGATTTCGCATTAGAAACTGCTTACTTAAAAAGTTTAAGGATTTATTTAAAATACTCAGATTTCTTATTTATTTACTTAATTTAAGTAGCTCCCTTACTTACCTGAATGTAAAATTTCCACAATATTCGTCCAATTGACTTTCATCCGGATCAATGGGCTCATGAAATTTCCCAAATATTTCCTTCATTGAGTCGGATAAATAATCTTCTTCGACAAAATATTCAACATCACCGGTAGGCGCATTAGTCCAAACGTTACTTTCATTTTGTAACTCCTCTTGGCTAATTGTGAAGTCGGAACGCATTAAACGACTGTAAATAGACAAAATATAAATATTTATTATAAAGTTTATCGATACAAATTTTATTTATTTATATTTATTTAATGTAAGTTCCAGTAATAAAAGCATTAACTAAGGCTGTTACAAATAATATGCTATTTTTAATTAAAAATATAATTTTAAACTGAAGGACTAAATGGCACTAGACGTTCAGGAGGAAGAGAAAGAATGTTATAAATTTCTTTATTTGGAAAGGAATAGCTTTACAATTTTAAACAAATTTTTTTTTTGCTGAATGAATTACACATATCATACCAGGCGAACAGTAAGGCGAGAGGTAATAAAAAATCTGTTCTATGAGTAGTGAAGAATTTAAATCCTGAATTAAAGTATATCATACTGAGAACATATATATTACACGTATGTTCAAATCAGCATATTACTAGAACCGTAATCCCGAACTTATATAATTTTATCCTCCAATATAAATCGTTATCGATTCCCAATTTGAATTCCTTAGATTTTCCAAGTTCAACAAGATTTCATGTCAAATACGTGCAAACGTACGATAATGACAAAAGTCTTATCCTCTGTTTTGCATGCTATGTCGTGCCATTCGACAGTTCCATGAAAGCTAGATGTGTTCTTACCTCCATGTAACTTGTTACTAAACTAGTTATCCCTTTTAGTATTGGTCTACTTAGTTTTAGAAACTCCATCGATCTCTCAAGATTTCACTCGCCACATTGCCAACAGTGTTTGTAGTCGTGTAATCTGTAGCCTGCTATCGTCTATGTGCTGCGATTCTCTTTTTACTAACGAAATTTTAACTAAACAAGCTGAATTTTAAAATCTTTTAAACTTCTACTTACCTCTCAATCTATGTCGTAAAATGTTAATTCTACAAATACAGCCTTCATTTTACGTGAATCATAAGAACATAGATATATTAATAAAATTTAATAAAAGCATTTTTTTTGTAAGTTGTAAGAAATCCTCAACTAACTTTAAAATTTTATTTTAAAACCAATTTCAATTTTGTCGTATACTTCATATTGCCTGGCTTGCCTTCAGCAAGTTCTTTATTTGTAAGTCTTAAATATTTTGTAATTTGTTATTAAAACTTTCTTCCTTTATTATCTAACTCTGAAACACTGTAACACTGCCAATTAATGATGTATCATTAAGTTCAAATAGGCTTTTGAACATTCGCTTTATATGAAATTGTTAAACAAAAATTACAATTTATTTGATTTATTTGCTTATATTGTTAAATTTTTATATAATTTATCATTGACATCAATCTGTTATTATATTTTAATGAACGAAAGAAAACATTTTTCTAATTCAAAGAAAGGACAGTTTATTTTCTTTCTTACCCCTAAGGCACGCAGTTAAGAGAAAGAGTAATTTAAATTTATGTTCCTTCTATTGTGTTGAAAATGTATATTAAACAAAAAATTTAAGTTTTGATGTCAAGTAAAATACATTATTAAATTTTTTACAAATTTTTATTCAATTAAGAAAGTGTTATATTTGCTTAAAGCCCATAAAAAGTAATTATGAATAATTAAAAATGCCGGTTGTACAGATTTTTTTGTACCCTTTGTCGAATAAATTGAGCTTGTAATATATCTTAATTGTTAGGCCTGACTTCCTCTCTTTAGAGCATTTAATAAATCGGAGTAATAGTTAGAAAGCTTCGTTACCAACACTACTGGTGTATTTACCAAAATTTAAGGGTCGTTTTGTCATAATATTCCAAACATTTTCAAATTACTAAAAACTATTGTATTGTTAATTGTAAAATTCGTAAACCTTTTGAAATAATTAAAAATAATAAATGTATAACGTAACTATTGATCAATTCGTCATAGATAATTTTGTGTTTAATGATGAATTAAAGAGATTTCTATGTTTGTCAATTCTAAAATGTGGCAATATTTTTCGAATAAAGTAATGGGAATTTTGCTATTTTCCCGTCAAATCTAGCGATTTTAATTCCAGTTTACCGAGCAAAAATTCGTTTAAGAAATTAGCGGGATATCTAGCGATTTTTGCTGATCCAGCTTTTGTTAAACTAAAGCCCTACTTTTTGTTAGTGCATCTAAAACTTTATACATCAAAAGCAGAATAAGAATGTATTCTTTATTTTATCAAGTTTCTCATGTCATTTTTTCTCGTAATTTTTACCCCTATATAATATATTGGCAGTACTTTCTTGAATAGAAGCTCTCTTTGAAGAGATATAATGTTAATCAAACCTTAAAAATTTGAAGTAAAATTTATTTAATCCTAATCTAAAAATAAAGAAAAATTATGTCTTGTATAAATTATAATTTATAATAAATTTTAAAATTTATTATTTTTTCTTTCAATTTGGTAAGTGTAAAAGTGTAAAAACTATATAATTATACCCTTCACACAGTGAAAAAGGTTTGTTATTCCGTGTAAAATTTCTACAATTTTCATTTCCGACCCCATAAAGTTAATATTTTCTGAAAGCTTATGAATAAGGGAGTCGATTAAGCGCTGTCAGTCTGTCCGTCTGACCGTCTGTCCGTGTGTATGTTGAAATATACTTTTTTAAGGCCCCCCGACATCGCTTGGACCCGGGTGAGGTATTAAAATATCAGAAATATTTGGGAGTAGATCGGTATTGAAAATCAGAAACATCGGTACATAAACAACTGAGACATGAGCAAAAACCCACGACCACCTCAATTTGTATTCACAAATTCCACAACATACATACATAGATACAAACGTGTATACTGTCTAGAGTAAACGTGGCATCGAATCCCAGCTGAGCCAAAAAAAATTTCTTTTAATTTTTTTTTATTTTTTTTTTATTTTTTATTTAATATAATATTTATATTTTTCTTATTATTATTTTTTTTTTATTTTTTTTTTTAATTTTTTTTTTGTTTTATATTTATTATTTATATTTTAATTATTTTTTTTTAACTTTTATTTTTAATTTGTTTTAATTTTTTTTTTTTATTTTCTATTTGATATATTATTTATATTTGTATTATATTTTTTTAATCTTTTTTTTTGTTTTATATATATTATTCATATTTTAATTATTTTTTTTAAACTTTTTTTTTTTAATTTTTTTTTTTTATTTATATATTATTTATATTTTTATTATTTTTTTTTTAATTTTTTTTTTGTGTTTCATATTTATTTTTTATATTTTAATTATTTTTTTAAAATTTTTTTTTTTAATTATTTTTTTTAAATTTTTTTTTATTTATTTTTTTTAATATATATACGTAAATTTATAATTTTACATTGGGATGTTTTAAATATGTATATTTTTTATATGTATGTATGTACGTATTTCATATGAGGTGAATGGTGATACAGACAATTGTTAATGCATGACTACACGTTGTGAAGGGTATATAAGATTCGGCACTGCTAAATATAGCACTTTTACTTGTTTTTGCATCAATTTCACTTGTTACGTCTAAGAGTTTAAACAAATTTTGATAATAGTTAAACTTAGTGATTTATCGCTAAAACTTAAATAAGTTAAAAGAATCTAGCTTTTTCTAATGATTTTAAGGACACATTTAGCGTGATATGTTGATACAAGGTCCCCATTACTGGTCGTATATAACACAATACATTGCGAAAGAAATTTTCGTTAGAAATCGTCTTTAATGCAGTCGCCTCATTAGTTTAATAAATTAACGACAAATTGTGCGACCTTGTCGTTCTTAAGGTCACGTTAAATGTTGGTGTTATTTCTTTAAAATATTGATTATTAATTTCCACCAAGTGTATGATCTTTAAAGGCATTTTTAATCGGGTGTTTAATAGGGCTTTCGAAATCCAGTGGAGCATATGATACCAGCCGACATTTTCTTCAATGATTAAGTTTAAAGAGCAGCTTCTTAAAGTTTATACAAATAAATTGATTTAGAGCAAAGGATCCAAGATTTCAGAAGAAATATTTAGAGTTTAACCTTCTTTTGAAAAATGTGCTGAGTTGCAAACAAAACCGTAGTCAAGCCATTAGCAATGATATGCATTGAGTAGCGATCAGACTTAAACGCATTGTTAAGTATTTTTGGTGGGGATAAAATTGATTTTTTTAAAGCTGAAATTTTAGAGTTTTATGGGGACTATATCCTGGTTTTGTAAAAATTTATAGTTCGAGGGGAAGGATCCGAAATATAAGAAAACGTATCTATAATTTGAACTGCAATAAAATATCGCTGAACATGCATTCAAGGCATCAACGGTGTACAATATAATTCGTTAGGGCTAAAAATAGCGACTTAACTAAATTAGCCACATTTTAGGAAGTGGCATAGTTTTTTTTTTAGTTTTGCGATCGGCATCTTTCATTCTAAAAATCAAAACAACTTATTTTTCGACTCATGCCAATATTTACGTTTTCTATAAAAATCTTGTACTTTAACCGATTCTGGTGAAGTCCTCAGACTATTTTCAATGACCCAAGTATTATATTTATTACTTTTGAAATGTTCTCATGCTTGTTTCGAGCAAATCCTAAGTTTACCCGCAAACGGCAGACAAAGAAACTTCAAGCGTAATAACATCTACTGGGTCCAATAGAGAAAAATAATAAAACATTTGTAGATCAAAATATTAAAAAGCTTTTTTCAACACACCTGCTGGTTTATGACAAAATGACTTATATCAAATTTTTGACTCTTTCAATAGACTTAGAAACAAATGACAAATATAGAAATGTAAAATTTTTAATTTAAGTTAATTATTTTGCATGTGATATGCAGCACCTTTTCTATAGTTTTTAGCAAAATGCGAATTTGTAAAAACGAAACGAAATTGATTTTGAGTGATTTCTACAAAGAAAGGGCAGAAGTAACCAAACATTTATTATACATAATTTATCTTAAAGCATTGCACGTATAAAAAAATATTTAAATTATTTTATATCGACTAAGGATGTTTTGTCAGGGATACCTACATACATATGTAAATATATAAAATCTTTTAAACTTCCGGATTTTATTTAAATAACATTTTATACACAAACAATGCAAATTATACTACTATATTTACTATTTGTATAGGCATGCTGTCATATATTTATTTACTTAGGAATATTTACTATCAAATTTATGTTGGCTAAATACCGATTTACATTGCCGAAATATACATACTTACGTAAGTATGTACATATGTATTTGTTTATGTTTTGTTTGTAAAGGCCTCGTAAGAGTATAACGCAAAAACTCACGTTCCGAATCAGTCGTTGCCCTTTAGGGACTTATGCATGTTGTACAATAGTTCGTATACGCAACACTGCGTTACCCACGAACCTGAAAAAAATTTTATTTCTCTCCGTTTTTAAGCCGGGGCGTAATGCTTAGCAATTTTCATTGCCAATCATAAGAATTGCTAAAGTATGTCTATTTTTATTTCGTGTAGACCACGACACATGTAATTTATTTATAAAATTCAAAATTTTTGTTTCAACTTTTATGGTTTTTTTTCGGAATATCTTACTCTAAATTTTTTTTATCAGGTAAAACTAAATATTTAAATTTTCCTTTGTTTCTACAAAGCAAAACAAAAAATTCAAAGAAACCGGAACGATTTTGACAGCATACTGCGGCAATTATTACTCAAACAATCAGCAAAGTAGTGATTGCGCAGTAAATTGCTACATATGGCAATTTGCGGTCTACACTTCGCAAATTTTATGGGCGCAATTAAATTTGACAATTGCGCAAAAAAATATTGGTACATAGAGACACCGGGTTAGGTATCAGCTGTTGTTGACAATTATTTTGGTTTTTACGCAGTGTTGTCAATAATATTTTTAAAGCAGCATTTCACCTGTGGTGCACAAGGGTATACATATATAGCTTTGTCATTCCGTTTGTAATTTCTACAATTTTCATTTCCGATCCCATAAAGTATATATTTTCTGAGACCTTATATATAAATAGAGTAGTCGATTAAGACATATCCGTCTGTCCGCGTGTTAATTTGAAATCAAATTTTAGGCATCACCCCATAACTTTCTGAGATATTGGCAAATAAACACGACTTCCTCTGTTTTTTCCACATATTTTTACCACCAAAATTAAAATTTTTCAGCCATAAAATAATTTAAAGGTACCTTTGTTACTATTTGTAGATATAATATGTCTCTAGAGATATTTGTGAAATATTTTGGATAAATCGGACTCTAATCGATAAAGTTATAGACAAAAATGTTTTCTTAAAAAATATATATTCCAAAAATTTACAATCGAAACCCAATTTTTTTAGCCTCTAGGCAACCAAGAGAGTCAATCATCTGAACTAGCACAATATAAGACACAAGAAAAAATTTAAATTAATGATGGCTGCCACTACAAAATGGCGGAAAATGAATTTATATATGGGCCAAATTTGATATTTTAAAATCTGACTTCTTGAGACCCCCCTTTACATTAGTATCAAAGGAAAGGGCTTACAGTAAACTATGAGAAAGTAAAAATCCAATATGGCGTCTAAAAAAAATGGTGGAAATTTTGTTTCTTAAATTAAATGCAAGGGGTGGACTAGTAAAATACTGTTGACTATGTTCAACATTGAAAATCCAGGATGGCGTTGTAAATAATAAAAAAATGTGGCGTATAACATGATATATAGTTTAAGCTACGATGTGGGATTATACCTATGTGCATGATGGTAAAGGGTATTATCAGATTCGGCACAGCCGAATATAGTTTACTTTTAAATTGTTTTAATGTATCATTAAAGAAGTTTTAACAGTTTAGTTTATTTAAAAAAGATTTTTATTCGCATTAGAAAAAGATAAAATAAAAAATTTTATTAAATGAAAAAATTATTTAGTTATAAATTTGTTTTTAAAAAATGTACACACCGCTTCAAAACTGTTGAAAAAATTCTAAAAAAAATTTTAAACGTCGCAAACTATAGTTTTTCCACCAATAAAAACTTTATTTTGTTTCTGGCTTTAAAAAAAATTTTTTTTCATTGTCCGACTATTTAAAATTTTTATTAAATTATTTTTTCCCCGATGAAGCTAACCACATAGAGAAAACAGTAACGGTTGTGGGTACTACAATTGTTACCAATGGCATAGTTTAGTTGTGATGGTAGCATATTAGCGTTGTGTCTACAGAATTTCGTTTTTGAATATAAATATAAAGTCACCACTATGAAATAATGATTCTTGCCATAGAAATGTCACAACCACAAAAGAGAAGTTCGTTTGCAAGAACCATGCAGTTGGAAATAAATTTTGGTTTTCCGTTTCTTGCGTGGGTGCATAGTAAAAAAATTTTTATATATAAAAAATTTCTTCCAAAGTATGTTTATAATCGATACAAAACATATCTTGATCATATAAGAGATTGTTGCAATATTTTTTAAATATTTTTTTAAAACACAACTTTATTGTTATGTTGTTTCTATCGTAGTTGAAGAAATGTAACTAAAATATACTAATTGCATTTGATTAGTTTGTAGAACTTGAAAGCGAAAAATATTTTAACTTCACTTCCTGTTTAGTTTGATAATTTAAAAACCCCATCTTGTTATTAATTTGACTTATTTAGTTTTAGTTTTTTTTACTAAATAACAGCTTTTATATAGAATCTTGCAAATAATTGAAAACTGACATTAAATACAATTCATTTATTGCTGATAGTCGTCATTCATCTACTATGTGTTCAAACAAATATTAAACAATAAAATATCCAATATTTTTTTACTTTTTTTTTCCTTTCCGCTTACCTATACAAAATGCTATTGGCATTTGACAGCAAATTCAATTTATCACTTTGCGTTGCCACTTCAGCTCCCGCCAATGGTGGTGTGATGGAAGAGCTCAGTTGTTTTTGTGTTGAGGGTTGGTAAAACACCCCAAAACCGGAGGCAACAAAAGAACCAAAACCTGTATTGCTGTAGGAAATACTAGCATCATTTTTCTCAGTGCTTTTGTCATCTTTAATTGTTTGGGTGGACCCAACACCAACATCTTTGGTACTTTTTGCTTCCACATCTGACTCCTGTTGTTGTGTATTAAATGTTTGATTTTTAAGCCTCTTATTCGATTGCTTCGATTTACCATCAGAGTTCTCGGTTAACTTATCATTGTTGCTATTGTTATTATTATCATTTTTATTATTACACTGTTGTTGCCATTTTTCTATTTCCTTGATACGTTCAGCATGACGACGGGGATCATGTCGCGAAGGAAACTTAAAGGCACAACAATGAAACGAATGTGTTAAATAGGCCTTTTGTAAATTCTGTTCAAAAGAAATAAGAAGAAGAAAATTATTTCAATATAAAAAATCTCATTATTAATTTAACAGGTCAATTCTATTGTTACCTTAAAATAATAAATGGACGGTATTGTTTTCAATGTATGCGTATTTTCAATACGCAGTACTTCAATATCTTGTAAACCGACCGAAGGTAAACGTACCAGAGCGGTACTAGAGAGATCTCTAAAAGTAAGATGAAAGAATTATTAAAATTTGAGTGCTCAATATTTAAGCACATATAAGGAATTTATATCTAACGAGTCGAACAGTGATTCTCAACGTTAGACATATTTTTTATTTTTATAAAGTGGGGTTAAATTTCAAGAGCCGATGTGAATGTGAACCATACCTAAAGGTGAAGTTTTTACTGAATTGAATTTTTATTTTTGTTCAACTTTTTGGTTTAAACTAATATTTTTAAATTTTTAATCAGGCTTGAGTTCATATTAAATATTCTTTATTTTTACAAAGAATTTTTTTAATTGTGATAAATGAAAGAATAAATCTTGAAAAATTATATTTTTACCGATACTAGCCGAGTGGAATGCATTTTCGAAACCAGCTACGATTTCATCATCAGCACTCTCTGACACTTATCAATATCAGACCAACTCAATTTGAACCATGAAGAGATACACAATCGAGCAATGCGTTTAAGATATTCAGGCTTATTATAAGAATGGGCGTTCAAATCAAAATGCATTTCATGCACTTCGTGATTCTTTTGGTCAACATAATCGTTCAAGTTCCCACGCAATCAGGAGAGTTGTGAAAAATATTTTAATTTCAGCAAAATAGGTCTGTATGAAATGTGAAAACATTTGTGAATGCCTTCTTAATTCGTTAAACGGAAAACATTTCTGTTTTTCGCTATAGTGTGGCCAAAGAGCATTCAACCTTGACTCATCATCGTGTCCAACAATTGAACATCAACATTGTCATTGAAAATTTTTACCATCAGATGGAGGTGTGCAGCCGAGTCGCGGCGGCCATTTGGCCGATATTTTGTTCCATACATAATTGAACCATACCAAGATTATCATAATAAAAAAAAAATTACAATAATTTCCTAACTAATTTGTGTTCTATTCAAAATCAACAGCGGCCCTTGAGTATTAATGAGCGAATCTAGAAAAATTATTGTATTGATGTAATTATGCGAGGAAATTATATACTTGTGTTCTTCTGAATCAAGCCTTAACCAATTTTTATGTTCCAACACTGGTGACACGATTTTCAACACTGACTCAACAGCAGAAAGTATAGACTCAACAGCAAGAGGTGAAATTTCCCCACTTCATTTTTAGGAAAGTTTTTTTGTTAACTTTTTATAAAACAAATATTGCAAAGAATCTCTATTTATTACCTGTTGTATATGTTACCTTACTTTTTCTTTCAAACAATTCATTTAGAAAAGTTTATATTGTACAAAGAAAATTTTTCAAAATTATTAATTCAATAAATACATTACATATTACACATTTCTTGACAAAATTTTTTAAAAAATTCAATCCCGTATTTCTATGTAATAAATTGTCTTTACAGTCACAAGGTTGGAAACACTGTCTTAAAAACAATTTGTGCTGAGAATTAACTCTACACACACACATTTATTCTATTGTTATTTAGATGCAGTTGTAATCAAACTAAACTTGTTTTTTACAATAAAACTTATAAACAAAAACTTACAATTCTTGCATACTCATCCCATTGAATGCCTTGGGATGTGCTTCTTGTAAATTTGGATTTTCCTTTAATATTCTACGAATAAAGAACAAATTATATTACAGATTTCATTACTGGTTTGTAAATAATTTTCGAAGAATTTTTTTACTTACAATTTAGCTATTTGTGAGCCTTGAAAAGCAGAATCTTCTATATAACTTATATCATTATTGGCTAAAATTCTAGAAAAATAAATTTTGAATATAAAATTAAAATTGTGAAATGAAGTTTAACAGGTTTTTAAATCAAAAACATATAAAACAACATTATTTTAAAACTTAAAATAAATTGTTCTGATATTCTTAATAAACCCTGTGAATCATTTTAATGATTAAAAATATTCTAGACTTTTTAAAATTCTAGATTTTTAAAATTCATATCTCATATAATTAGCACAAATTAAAGATAAAAAATTCCTTAGAAAATTGTGCAGATATTAAAAAATTGTATTCATTTACTATTGTTTCCCAGCAAAAACTCTCATTACAAAAAATTAGAAGATTGTACTAAAAATCAATTCTTTACTACTTATAATTTATCATCTAAACGTATTATTTTAACACATCGATGTCATTTGAGTCAAACAGGGACTTAACTAAGTACTTACCACCCCCTCGCTTATAAATAGGAACTCTTCTAAGTACTTATTACGGTCGCTTATAAATAGGGTCTTAGGCCCATACCTAAACAAGAGCGTTGAGCGTCAAGCGTTGCAATTTTGCATGTATTTTGTTATTGTAACAAAAACAAAACACATGTAAAACTCCAACGCTTGACGCTCAACGCTCTTGTTTAGGTATGGGGGTTAAATAAGTACTTACTTTTATAGCAATAAATAAGTAGTTGATTTTAATACCAAAATAAACCATTCATTTTATGGACTTACAGAAGTCGTTCGGTTCTTTTAAGGACAAAAATTCAGTTTTATTATACCGCGATTAATTAACTTGAAATTAAAGAAGTTAGTAAAGATCTATATGTCATTACTTTGTTAATGAAATACTTTGCTGCTGGTGTCAAAATCATTATTTCTTATACCCTAAGCGACTTAAACTAAATGAGAATTATAAAAAGTTATTTATTTGAACGGATTCTCGCAAATTTCGTAACAAGAAATTATATTGTGTGTGTATCTAAGCAAATGTCTGAAAATAAGTACTAACGTACACATTATAGATCCAGTCATTACTAAAATACTTCTTAGTAAGACAGACGATATGTAATAGTCATTTAAACGTATGTTGTTTAGTAAGAGCAAGTCATTACCTAGTTTTTGCTGGGTTACTTTACCTTTCTGAATATAAAAACTTGTATGCCTATATTTCTTATCAATTTTACTGTTATGTATGTATCCTAAACAAGTAATACATTAGATAAATATAAACTAGTTATCTTGTGGCCTTATAACTACTTTATTCTGTTTAAGTTGTTCGAAGACACTTGACCCTTGCTTACAAAAAATGGCCAAACAACTAATCTATATATATAAAAGTGAAACTCTGTGTGTGTGTGTGTGTGTGTGTGTGTGTGTGTGTTAGCTATAGACTCCGAAACTGTAAAACCGATCGGACTCAAACTTTGGCAAGTTGTTGGACACATACCAGGGAGTGTTTATGGGTAGAAAAAAGTGGGCGGGGACACGCCCATAAAAAATTAGTTATCAGTTTTAGCTACTTGCACTTGACCGATTTTTCTGAAACTTTGCACACATATCGAGCTGTCACGACTAAATAACTTCGTGATAAGAAAAGTGGGCGGGGCCACGCCCCTAAAAAAGTTTTAATTTTGACGTACTTGCACTGAACCGATTTCTCTGAAACTTTGCACACATACTAAGCTGTCATAACCATATAATTTCGTGATTAGAAAAGTGGGCAGGGCCACGCCCATAAAAAAAATTTTTAATTTTGAGGTACTTGCACCAGACCAATTTTTCTGAAACTTTGCACACATATCGAGCTGTCATGACTAAATAAGTCCGTGATTAGAAAAATGGGCAGTGCCACGCCCATAAAAAAAAGGTATAATTTTAAGGTACTTGCACTGGACCGATTATTCTGAAACATTGCACACATATTGATCTGTTACGACTTTACAATTTCGTGATTAGAAAAGTGGGCAGGGCCACGCCCATAAAAACAATTATAATTTTGAGGTACTTGCACTGGACCGATTATTCTGAAACTTTGCACACATATTGAGCTGTTATGACTTTACAATTTCATGATTAGAAAAGTGGGCAATGCCACGCCCATAAAAACAATTATAATTTTTAGGTTTTTGCACTTGATATTCAAATAAAATTCAGAATGCATTTCGATTCATTAAGGGGCGTAGCAACGCGCGCCGGGTTTGGCTAGTCTATATATATAAAAGTGAAACTCTGTGTGTGTGTGTGTGTGTGTGTGTGTGTGTTAGCTATAGACTCCGAAACTGTAAAACCGATCGGGCTCAAACTTTGGTATGTTGTTGTACACATACCAGGGAGTGTTTATGGGTGGAAAAAAGTGGGCGGGGCCACGCCCATAAAAATTAGTTATCATTTTTAACTACTTGCACTTGACCGATTTTTCTGAAACTTTGCACACATATCGAGCTGTCATGACTTAATAATTTCGTGATAAGAAAAGTGGGCGGGGCCACGCCCCTAAAAAAGTTTTAATTTTGAGGTACTTGCACTGGACCGATTTTTATGAAACTTTGCACACATGCTAAGCTGTCACAACCATATAATTTCGTGATTAGAAAAGTGGGCGGGGCCACGCCCATAAAAAATTAATTATCAGTTTTAGCTACTTGCACTGGACCGATCTTTCTGAAACTTTGCAAACATACTGAGCTGTCATGACTTTACACTTTCGTCATTAGAAAAGTGGGCAGTGCCACGCCCATTAAAAAAAGGTATCATTTTGAGGTACTTGAACTGGACCGATTTTTCTGAAACTTTGCACACATATTGAGTTATCATGACTTTACACTTTCGTCATTAGAAAAGTTGGCAGTGCCACGCCCATAAAAAAAGGTATAATTTCGAGGTACTTGCACTGGACGGATTTTTCTGAAACTTTGCACACATATTGAGCTGTCATGACTATATAATTTCGTGATTAGAAAAGTGGGCAGGGCTAGGCCCATTAAAAAAGTTATAATTTTAAGATACTTTCACTGGACGGACTTTTCTGAAACTTTGCTCACTTATTGAGCTGTCATTACTATACAGCTTCGTAATTAGAAAAGTGGGCAGTGCCACGCTCATAAAGAAAAAGTTATAGTTTTTAGCTTTGCACTTGATATTTGATTAAAATTTAGAGTGCGATTAAAATTCATGAAGGGGCGTAGCAACGCGCGCCGGGATTTTCTAGTTGTTAATAAAACTGAACTGAAACTGAACTGTTGAGATAGCAAATAATAAAAATTTTATAATATTATAATATTTCAATAAGTTTACTGTGTAAAAAAAATATATAAAAAGTGTTAATAGAGGTCACTACCAACAGTCCATTATTCTGTATTTTAAAACAATGATGTTGGTAATGACCTCTCATTAGTACGTTATCTATGATATAATAACACGGTTTCAAAAAGATTACGCATTTATATTCAAGTGGTACTTACAGTTGATCAGTCTTTATGTTAATCGATTTCGATTCAATTTCAGTTATATGATTGTTATCGAGATCTCTGCAATGAAATGGTTAAACAAAAATATTTATAGAATCAAAACTACACTAAATACCTATAAAGACCTTTAAAATGTAACAAAAAATGTCAAATAAAGTTAAAACAATTTATACTTACATCATTTGCAAAATGTTTGTGGTTGGTAAATGTATTAAGTCTGGTATTTTAGTTAAACCACTGTTAATGATGCGTCTGAAATGTAGTTAAAAACAGGGTATTTATAAATTTAAAATAATTTCAGTGAAATAATCAAAATTGCCATCCGTCATCGAATGAGCTGACGTCTGGCAGACCACTTTTCCTGCCCCAAATTCCAATTTAGTGGCATTTAGTTATTTTATTTCTGATCGAAAACACTTTAAACCAACAACAAATATATTTTGTGTTTGTAGATGATAATTTACGATTAAAAATAATGCCTTTGCGTAAAGCTGTAATAATTAGCACAATATTAGTTATTTTGAAAAGTTTTCAATGGTTTTTCCTAAATACAAACGAAAAGTCTCAAAATAAGTTAAAAATGGGAAATAATTCTGACAATGTATGTTTTTATTATTAATAACAAACTTTAAAACAAAAACATGTATGAAAGCTATATTCAGCTGTGCCGAATCTTATATACCCTCTACAAAAGTGCTTGTGAAATACATAGTACTACGGCTGACGGCTCGTACACATGTATAAGCAAACAAAATATAACAACTACAACAAAAACCCACACAGTTTGTATTGCTACAGATTTACTTTTAATAGTTTTATTAACATGTTAATTTTATTAGTTTTATTTACAGTAGTTTAAGTAACAGTTGTTTTATTTACTGTAGTTTATGTACATTTTAAGTAAAGTACTGCATAAGTAATTTCAAGTGTGATTTAATATATAAAGTGCTCTTATTATACCATTTACACAGTGAAAAAGGGTATATATAGGTTTGTCATTCCGTGTGAAATTTCTACAATTTTCATTTCCGACCCCATAAAGTATATATTTTCTGAAAGCTTATGAACAGGGGAGTCGATTAAGCTCTGTCCGTGTGTATATTTCAATCAATTTTTTGAAGCCCTTGAACTTTCTTGAACCCGCGTGAAGTATAAAATATTGGTAATATTTGGGAGCAGATCGATATTGAAAATCAGAAAAATCGGTACATAAACCACTGAGGTATAAGGAAAAACCAGGACCACCTTGTTTTTTTCACAATAACAACAACAACATACATATATACAAACGTAGTATACATGTTAGAGTACACGTGGCATCGAACCCCATTTGAGCCCAAAAAAAAATTATATTTTACTTTTTTTATATATATATATTATTTATATTTTTATTTTTTAATTTTTTAAAAAATTTATGTATTTCTTTTTATTTTTTTCGTATTTTTTTTTATTTTTTTTTTATTTTTTTTTTTTATTTTTATTTTATATTTATTATTTATATTTTTATTATTTTTTTTTTTTATTTTTTGTTGATTTATTTTTTTAATTTTTTTTTTAATTTTTTTTTTATTTTTTTTTTTATTTTTGTTTTTAACATACATACATAAATTTTTAATTTTACAATGGGATGTTTTTTTATATGTATGTTTTTTATACATATGAATGTACGTATTTCATATGAGATGAATGGTGATACAAACTACTGTTATTGCATGACTACACGTTGTGAAGATTCGGCATGGCCAAATATAGCATAGCTTTTATATAAAATTTCTAGTGTTGTTATTTGCAATGCAAAAGAACCCCCATTTTATTTAAAGTAAATAAACCAACATTTATAAAAGGTGTAAATGTAATAGTATCTTCATATATACATATACACACATACACACAAACATACATATTCATGGGTATACATCAGCTACTGATTGGTTTTGTTGTTGTTGTTTTAAGATAATTTTGTTGTTGCAACCTTAAAAAAAAATTATATTTCTGCAAATATTTTTGACGATAATTAGCCATTAATAATTAATCTCAGAAACTGTAAAATTCAATAAATGTGTCAAGAAGTGTTCTGGAAACTGCAAAGATTTACTTTATTAAACAGCGATATATGTATGTGACTTTTTGCTCATAACTATTTTAGTCGGCGGATTAAAATTGATAATTTTCAATGGTAAAACTTTCGAAAGTATTTCTGATATATTAATACCGTGGGATTTGTGGTGTATTCAAAAAGTTGAATTCAATGATCATAAGATATGCGTACGGAAAGATGGATGAACATAGCTAAATGACTTCTGTATCTATAAGTATTCAGAAAAAATATACTTTAAGGGTTTGCAGATGAATGCTGTAGATATTACAAACGGAATGTCGAGGGCTTAAAACACACTGACATCAGTTGTTTCATGCACAAAACTAATCAGTTTTTTCAGTTTGTTTCGTTTTAATTTTTTGTATATATTAAAAACATTTTTTTTTTCGTTATAACTTTAAAAATATTGACATGCTTAGCATATCTATTTTCATAAGTTGAAAACAGTTTAAGAGCAGGTCAACTATATAATTAGTTTAAAACAAATTCCCATGCATCCCTAAGCACAGATTATATGCTTGTTGTTTTGCAGGGAATGCAGAAGAATCGAGAAACAAAATAAATGAATTTGTAAGTTTATATTATGTCTAAAGTACTTGGCATCTATCACAGCAATCGAGACTTCATATCTACTTTTTACATCTTTACGTTTAAATACACGCATTTTTTAAAGGAACAGGTTCAATTAATTGCGATTATGATGCATATATGAATAAGTTTATATGAATACTGCTGCATATGTATATTAAATTTATGTTATTGCGTTTTTTTTAATAATTGTAGTTAAAAAAATTAAAATATATAAAATTTTAATTTAATTAAACTGAAAATATAATTACTTTTAAAACGTTTTTTTTTTTTATTAATTCAAACTTCAAATGATGTGCACTTAAGGGTTAATATTTTCATCCAAAAGTTATGAAATGTACTTACCATGGTGTAATTATACAAGGTGGCGGTGCCAGCCCAGCTGATTATTTTTTTGTGCTCTGGAGTATGTCAAACTACATATTAAAAAAATTATTTCAACTCCGGAAATTGTCAAACTCCATACATAAAAAAAGAGAGACAAAAATTGCTCTCCTTTACGCTATCACCTTATGTAATTACACCATGGTACTTACATATAAATAAATAAATAAAAAACTATTAAACAAAAAAGTATCTTTTTCATTTTGTCCAAAAGTGGGCCGCGAGCCCTAAGGCATTGTCTGGATATTTTGTTGTGTTGTTAAGTTACCAGTTATATTTTTAAGATTAAAAACTTAAATCAATATTAAAAATTTGTAAAGCATGAAATTGAATTTTTATTTATTAACTTACATTTTGTATTCCGCAAACAATAAATTTATTTTTTCAAATGACAATATTAATTGAAAATTTTAAGCTCAGTTTTTGAATATGTAATTATATGTCTCAATTTTAATTTATATAACGTTTTTAACAAGTTCAACAAGATTTAGTTTATTTCGGTAATTTCTTAATAACACGCACGAGTTATTTTAATTAAATCAAGTAAGAGCAATATATTTGGCTGTGCCAAATATTTAATACCCACCCCAATTTTGTGTAGTACTTTTTTACCGCGAAATGTATTATTTTTGTTACAACACTAATCGCTTTAGAATAATTTATTTATACTAAAATATGTATTGTGTTCTGTGTTCAAGTTCAATTTGATATTAATTTTTTAATCGCTTTAGAATAATTTATTTATACTTAAATATGTATTGTATTCTATGTTCCAGTTCAATTTGATATTAACTTCTTTTTAGTCTGAACATAAGACCTTAAATTTTTTTCCAAATATTTGAGAAAATGATTGTACAGGAGGTAAGCATTAAAGTGGGTGTGTTATTTTCATTTTTCTTTGTTGCAATAATATTAACCAGAAGCCTATATTTGCAAAAATTCAGAATCGTATATCTAATTCTGTCGATTTTATGCCGTCTTAAACTTAAGAAGACTAAAAAGGACACTAAAGGACATAAAACTAGAAATGTACTGATTTGAAGAATTTTTGAAAAACATATTTACTAAGTAATGAAATATATTTGTGAATTGTATTGTCGCTGCATTTAGACGCACTCGCATTTTCTTAGACGTCAGAAAGAAATTTTTTTATAACCTACTGTGGCATTATAAGCTATAACGCTCTTCATAATAGACTTATTTAGACCAGTATCAATTTCAAATATTTCTGATGTACAGAAAATATTCTGGCATAATTTCATTCTCTTAGCTTTTTCTGTTAGAGTTTTATCTTGATTTTAATGGATAGACAGACGGACAGACATAGCCAAATCAACCTAAAATGATACCCAGACTTAGAAAGTATATGTTTTTATACCCTTCACACAGTGAAAAAGGGTATATATAGGTATGTCTTTCCGTGTGAAATTTCTACAATTTTCGTTTCCGACCCCATACAGTATATATTTTCTGAAAGCTTATGAATAGGGGAGTCGATTAAGCTCTGTCAGTCTGTCCATCTGTCCGTGTGAATGTTGAAATCAACTTTTTGAAGACCCCCGATATCGCCTAGACCCGGGTGAGGTATTAAAATATCAAAAATATTCGGGAGTAGATCGGTATTGAAACATCGGTACATAAACAACTGAGGTATGAGCAAAAAACCACGAACACCTCGATTTTTTTTCACAAAACCAACATTACAACAACAACATACATATGTACATACAAACGTGTATACTGGTTAGAGAAAACGTGGCATCGAATCCCAGCTGAGCCAAAAAAAAATTTTTTTTTTTAATTTTTTTTTAAATTTTTTTTTTATTTTTAATTTTTTTTTTTTTTGTATTTTATATTTATTATTTATATTTTCATTATTTTTTTTTAATTTTTTTTTTTAATTTTTTTAATATTTTTAAAATTTTTTTTTTTTATATTTTTTTGAAATTTTTTTTCAATTTTTTTTTTCGTATATTTTTTTTTTTAACATACATACGTAAATTTATAATTTTACAATGGGATGTTTTTATATATGTATGTATGTTTTTAATATGTATGTACGTATTCCATACGAATTGTGATACAAACTACTGTTATTGCATGACTACACGTTGTGAAGGGTATATAAGACTCGGCAAGGCCGAATATAGCACTCTGACTTGTTTATAGTCTAAAGTGACAAAATTAAAATTTCTAGAATTCTGAATCAGAAGTTTATAAACAATAAATCTAATTATACAATAATATTTATATAAAAAATTGTTAAATTGTTATGTTATATTTTTTGCTGAACTTTTTGTTTTAAACTACAAAAGGCATACAATGGCTTAGTGAAAATGACAATATCTGATCAGCACTCTGTTTGATTTTTTTCTAAATTCTTACCACTATTGCATGGTGTAATCTCAGAAGGTGATAGCGCAGAGAGAGAGTATTTTTTGTCACTCTTTTCTAAAATATAAAGTTTGACAATTTTTGGGACTGCAATCTATTTATTATTAATGGAGCTTGACAAACATTGCGACAGCAACATTGGGTAGCTGGCACCGCTACCTGTTTAAATCTACCCTGGCACCATTGCTCTTAAATTCAGAGTAAATGCTTATTCAATATTTATGATTTTTTTTCTTTTTGCTAAAGAATAATTAAGCATTCCGGTATCTGCAATTGATTTATATATTTCTCTACACAAATCCAAGTACCTTATTTTATATTCTTACTTTATTTAAGTCGCCAAAGCTAATGTTTGTTGGTTCTCTAATACTCCAAATTTTAAATAAATTTGAATATTTAAAAAGTTTGAACAAAAAGCATTACGTCCGTTGTGGGAGTTTGTATTTTGCCGAAATGCATTCTACAAAAAAACGTATTATTAGACGCTAGAATTTATAAAAAACACATTTGTGGCTCAATTATTTTGTAGACTTTATTACAACTGTCTTAAACATAATACCGTTTAACTTAAAAATCTTGTTTTTTTTAACTTTTTATTAAACATAATTATGCAAGCTTTTTCTTAATTAACTTTTTTAAATTTACTAGAAGCGTACTTATGATTGAAGTTATTAAATTTGAGTTTAACCGATTTTTTTTAATTAACATCACTGTGGTTTTTATTTCTATTCCGAGTCAGGTGTTGTTCATTCGTATGTTTGTAAACACACCCTTTCATACCACATAAATACTTAAAAATGTGTAAAAGTGTTGACATTTGTTTACATGTAATTATAAACGAGTGGCTACTATGCGAGTATGTTTATGCAGAACTTTAAAAACATAATATGCTGCTAAACATCTAAAACATAAATACGTGTAAAACACTAAACATGTTTTAATATACGAAGTTACGATGGTCCTTAAGTTTAAGTGGGGATTTTTAAACACCGAGCACATTCAAAATGAAAAAAAACACTTTTTTAATTAAAAATTATGAGTAGACAATGAAGTGCTCATAAGTGGGATATTTAGCAAAAAAAAAATATTGTTTGTATGTGTTAAAAAAAAAACATTCACAATAAAAGCATTTCCCATAACTGTCAACCGCATACATACTTTAGGGGATGAAATAAAAGTAAACAAATTAGCATATAACGGTTATGCCAAATCTTATATACTCTCCATCAATTGTAAAATTGTAAAATTTTATTTGATCTTCGCGAGACGAAAGCATCAAAATATAATCCGGCTGAAAACGTTCTCAAAAAAAAAAACTTTTTAATTCATATCTATTTTTTATATTATTGTATATCAAAGAGTATTCTGGTCAAATGTTCATTACAGCTCTACTAGCACATACGCACATTCTTTCTTTCGAAATCACATTGTTGCATACATTTTTCTGAATCTTACTGATATATAAATAAACTTTTTGCAAATGGTTATTGAAATAATTTTCGGCATAAAATTTTGGTTGTGAATCACACTATGTCCGCTATTTTGGAGCAAACTTCACAAACAAGAAACTGAAACAGAAATTAAATAAACAGAAACAGAATTAAATAATTTTGCGCGCTCTCTGTCATGTGGGGCCGTTCTTTTGAATTTGTACAATAGAAACTTTCGAAACATCGAATCGCGATATCGATAAAATTTTCGAAACAGTGTGGTCTATTGCTGGGTCCAGCCCAAAATATGCTACAAACAGTGGCACGTTGTGAATACATTTCTAATTTTATCCCATAAAGAGATTTTGGATCTTTAAGCCCTAAATGCGGCAATACTGACGATAAATAAATCGTTCAAGATAAAAATTTTTTTCATCGCTTAGAAATATTTTTGCTAAAAATTCCGTAGGCAATTTTACGAACTCTCCCTGCATGTAGTGTATTTCTTGTGAGCAAATTTTACAAGCATGAAGACTTAAATCTTTAGTGAGTACACGGAGTAGTAAACTTCTTTGATTTTTCAGTTACTGACAATAACTAAACTTAAACTTCTTGGAAATATTTCCCAATACTTTTTAACATTGCACCGATAAGACATTTGAATGGCTTCATTATGTATGGTCAGCGTCTTTAGCACCAACAATTGATCCAGTCACTCGAACTGTTAAATGATTCTTTTCGCTGTCATCGAAGTTACAACGAAATTACAACAATTTGTTTTTTGCAAAGTTTTCATTTAATGTATTTACGCCCCCATTTTAGTGTTGTGAAAATGCCAACTTTTTTTAAACAACATTGAATATTTATAAAAAAATTTGTAACACAGTTGTTTAACCTCAGCTACATACAACAAGTATTATTTTACAACAAAAGCCGCTCTACTTGTCAGTAGCTACACCTATTAACCGGTCCTTTTAGTTATCTGAATGTGAATACATTTTCATTATAAATACTGATCACGTTAATTTATAAAATGCTGCATTCTTGCAAGATTAATACTGGATACCTGAATACCTCAAATGTTTTTGAAATATTGTTTTACCATTAAAACTCATTGGTCGCCTACACAAAATGCATATAATTGCACTAGCTTAAATCTATCTTTAATTAAGTGTGTAATTTCTTAAATATTGGAGGCTTAAACAAAATAAATTTAAAGTTAATTTCTTTAAAAAAAAACTTTATCGTAGAGAACAGAAGTTTATGGAATGATTTAGAAGCAAAAAAAATTAATTCAAACCCCGTTAATGAAATTAAATAAATTTATCTTAAAAAATATTAAAGCCCGCATATTTTAAACGCTTTTACAATCAGTTAAATTGAAATTAATTGAATTTGATTTAAGCGATAAAATGTAAAAATACATATTAATGTCAGGCCGCTTCAGATCAATCGCAGATTTAACGGAAAGGATATTGAAAACCAAATTCGTTTTAATAAATAGGCGTAATCTGAATCAGCGTCTAACACTGATAATTATACTCAAGATGCATTTAGAGTTTGTTATTTTTTATTGTGACACGCAAATGGAAAAACTTATATATCTTACTTAGCTCTCATGATGATAAAAAACACACTATTAAATTAACAAATGTGTGCTTATAAAAGAACATACTTTGACGTATGAAAGCATACGCTCATTTGGGATACATCTTTCATAATTTAAAACTGAAACTTCTTACACTTTTCGCATTTAGCTATTATGTATATACATTAAGTTTTCGTTCATACATATTATCATCCACACTTCAAGATTTGAAATTATTATATTCAATTTAGTTATTTATTTCAATAGTGTCATAACTCAAAAAAAAAATTTTTTTTCAAGTAAAATGTCTATTTGACTAATTTGTATGCAATTTCTATTAAAGTCGCATATTTTAACAGAGGAAACCTAATTTTTCATACTCAATTTTCAATAAGCGAATTTTGAGTTAGAACTCTATTAAAGTAAATGAGCGATTTGTACATTTGCCTGTGTGCAGGTATGTTTAAATATAAAGGCTGTAGTAAGTACTTAGAAATCAAGATGACTACTACGTGATAATTTTACTGGAGTTAAGAAGTAAATATATCCTCGCATTAATCGTTAATTTTCATTGTCACGGTTTTCGTTCCATGAGTATCACATGTATGTTTGGTAATACTCGCATAGTTTTTTTTTTTTTAACTTATGTATGTATATGCATGTTTTTGTATGTATTAGTATATGTGTATACACATCAATTTACTTATCATTAAAGCCTGTTACTGTATTGACATTGTAAAAAATAAAAGCTTGTGTCCATATATCTGTGGCTTGGAGCTAAAAGGGCCAATGTCACTTTTTTGCTGTTTTGAGTTAATCATTGCATTAGATTTGTTTTCTTCCTCTATTTTATTATGGTAAAACAGCTAAAGTAATACTTAACCCAGAACAGCTTCATAAATAAAATGCTGGCCGATGTCGCTATGAAAGCACCTATAAAAGTTAAAGTTCAATTCCAATTTTCTCAAAAGTAAATATTTTGACATTGGCCCTTTAGCTCCAAGCCACAGATATGTTTTTTATATACAAATTGATGTGTTACCGAATGATATTAAGCAAACAAAAACTGCATAATAAATTTATATGAATAAAAATCTATAACAACAGCCATAAAAGGAATTGCTAGGAAACCGTATCTGTTTTTCTTATTTGACAAAACATAAATAAATAAATAAATTCCTCACAACTGCTACAAATAATATGAAGGAAGAAAATGTATTAAATACTAATTTTTTTTTTTTTAAATTCCAACTAAATTTATATAAATATTTTATTTAATTGTTATTTAATTATATAAAAGAAGAAATCTAGAAAATATTTATGTGATTTTTTAAAAATTTATGGAATTTTTTTATTTAAACTGTTAAATATTAACAGAACGTACGTTCTATCAGACCAAATAGGCAGACAAGCTTACAGACAGAGAGACGGACGAAGCACAATAATCAGTGATATTTACATTTGTAGTTTTAAGTGTGTTAAATTCATATATCTTGGTGTTACTCAAGTAATGGCGAACTAATACATATGGTTGGTTAGGTTGAAAAAGAGGTGAATTAAAATAAACAAACCCGTAATAAATATAGACGTATGCCCAAATCTCTATGTTGTGCGCTCTGGAAAAAAATAAAATTGCCTATTAGAGCTATGATTCCAAAACTCATCGAATATATCGACTAGCTCAATAACCTAGTCTCTTCAATGTGCTCCAAGTTCGGCATAGTGTCTATGTTAAGGTTCTCGCGTCTAATACACCCAAATGCAAAATCAGATCTTTCAAATGGGCCCTCAGAAAATAGTTAATTCACATTGTCAAATCGAGATATTACGCGATCAGAAAATTTCTCATGCAAAAATTTTAATGCTTATATAAACCAAAAACTACTGTCAACATCAAGTAATTGTAGCGACAAAAAACGGCTATCAAGCTTTATTAGGGCAGAGAATTTATATTGGCGGCATTTGCTCACTAATTTATTAAAGTCATCTGATCGAAAAGTATATCATTCAGTTACCCTCCTTTTGTTTATTAATTTTTCGAAGGCTATTTGATTTAAAAAAATATTTTATTTACTACTTATATCAAATATCATATTTAATGGTTGGCAGCACACAATGGGCGGCCTTACTTCTTGGACTAGTTGATTAATGCCCCATTGTTGTGAACATCAACTCGTTAATGTTAAAGACACTAGTATCTAGTATATCTAGTGATTAAATTTCGCATGCTGGAGCCTGATTATGTATGCTTCGTAAATTTTTTTGAATATTTTTATAATTTTTATAATTAATTTCTGTAAGTCTCCGTTTAGACAGGGAAACATTTGGAGAGGAAACATCTGGAATTCTCTTTTGTATTTTCCTTCGCGGTCATACAGGGAAACATTGTTGTCAGAAAAATTCCAGTTTATATTTTAATTTTTAATTTTATTTAGTATATTATTTATTTTTTAAATTTTTATTCAAACAAAGTCAAATATAAAACATAGAGAACAAAGCACGCCGAAAAGAAAAAAAGCAAATTTTAAAAAGCATAACAAATGTAAACAATAAGCATGAAAGCACAAAGCGTGCCTCCGAGAACGGGAAACAAACTTCATATTCTCTTCCCCACCCGTCTCTCTCTGCCAAAAAAAATGTTTCCCTTTCAAATGTTTCCCTGTCTAAACGGGCACTAACTATAATTCATTGCTCAGGACTTCATTTTCCAAGTTCTTACTATTTGAATAAATGTCAAAGGATGACAACTGAAATCTTAATATTTCATTACTTCACAGTCAATTTACTTGATATTCTCAAATTTACTAAACCCGTCGGCAGTAGCAAATCTTCGTTGGGTTGTGCTCAATAGCTGTATTTGTTTTAAAAATTAAGATGGTACTTAATTACCTATAATATACTCTTTCTTGAAATGGTTTTTTGCATGTTAATTTCTACATTTTACTTACATGATTTTAATGGTTTCTGAGATGCCCTCAAACACATCCTTTGATAGATACGTTAATTTGGGAGCATGGGAAATATAACTGTAAAATAAAAAAATCACATAAACAGTTAAAACACGTAAAAGCAACAGCAAATAAATTGTTAAGAAACAAACACATAAATGAGTTGGTGAATTAATGAGAGTGTTGCAACGTACATACATGAAATGAATGCTGAGTTCGACTCAGATTTTATAGCACGAAATCTTTTAAATGCTAAAAATAAACATTAAACTAAAAATCAGCCTCATTACAGAATATTGCGTGCTGCGAATTGAATCATGATTTTTAAAATAAATTTAAACAAAATATTTGTCTGACATACATTCATGATGAATTGAAAAACTTAATTTCCAACTACAATTTATCCGATTCTTGAAACGAACTTGAACAAAACGTGTGCCTGAAATAATATTCATGATGAAATTAAAACTGTATGAATTTGCAAATTGCTTCACTTTACCTAATTTGCACTATAAAAAACCTTAGCGAAATTGGCTGTGTATTTATGCTCAGAAGCAAATAAGTGATAACTGCTGTTTTTGATATTTCGACCGCTATTAATTTTATGTAAAAGAAAAATAAAATTACAAAAATTCTTTTTTTTAATAAAAATAAATTTGAAAAAAATAGATTATTTTAATTTAAAAATCAATTATTTTTCTGCATTTAGGCATTTTTATTCGTAATAAATTAATTTTTTCAAAAAATATATAAGAAAAGTTTCAAGACATATTTATTCATCAGGTAATTGCAGTTCGGAGAAAATTTTTTTGTTTATATTTTTTATATATGAAGTTTGACATTTGAAATTAATGAGAGAGAAGAGAAAATTGTTTTTTATCTATAGAATTTGACAGCTGAAACTTAAAATAAGTGAAGAAAAAAATAATCAGCTGACGAAACAAGAGTACCTAATGAATAAATATGCCTTGAAAAGTTTATGATATTTCAGTAAGAAGTTGCCAGATTTTTGCAGTCGGTAACTCTGACAACACATGCCGAAATAAATATGTATTTCGGATCAAAAAAGCACACCAACAATTTTCCGTAATATGCACAGCAAATTTGCACAGGTTCAATCGTACCCTTAATGTATTCATGCAGAGGTTTTCTGTACACAAAACAAAGACGAACGAAAAAAGAATTCTGCACAACAGAACAAATTCATTTGTAGAAATTTGTTGCGTACATTTCTCGAATGAAACACATTTAGGACGATGAAAACAGCTTTTAGAGTGATTTAAAATTATTTGTAATTAAAAGAGTAAATTTACAAAATATAAATTAATCTTGACATTTTTATAATTTTGAATTCCATACTAAACAATAATGTCCATTAATAGGCAAGTCCAAGGCGAATTCGTACAGGTGAAATTATCAGCCTAGCTTATGGGAAAACTTTTTGTCAAAATTGGTTGAATTCGCCTTGATTTTTTTTATTAATGCAGGGAAGGATTTTTGCTTCGGTATTAAACAATTAACTTAAGTGTACTTATTTGATTATAAATGTACTAAATTTATGTATATTTGTTGTTTTTGCGTCATTAATAATATGTTTTAAAAATGTATATCCTTTTTAACAAATTTTATTATATTAATTTTGTAAAAACAACTTTTCCATCCCTGATATACGAATTGACCTTAACATAAAACATCCCCTCAAAAGTTGCTTTGTTGTATCAATTCGCCGTTGCATAAACCTGTATGAATATGCCTTGGGCAAGTCGATCTTATGTTCCCTAGCTTACACTCACATCAAAACAACCGATTTTAATATTATTTACCATTTGAAAATAATTTTCCGGCAGATGTGCACAATCTTAATCTATTTAAAATTGGTGAGGTATTTAAGCAGTTATAAGCACTTAAAGTTGCTACCAACACATGCGCAAACCATATGTGTTTAACAAAAATTAAAAAAAAAATCATATTAATAATAATATAAAGCATGTTGAATCAACATACTGGATTTAGGGCCATTATTACAACTTGATTTTAGTTAAAGGGAGGATTTTGTCGGACCGATAAATGGCTTCGCATTATAAAGTCTTCATTTATTATTTTTTTACTCATTAATTAATATTATTATTAATATTAATAACAATAAAAAATAGAAGTTGTAATAATGCAAAGCTATTAATCGGGCACAAAAAATCCTACTTTTAACTAACGGAAAGTTGTAATAATGGCCCTTAAAATGTTTTCGCAAAAACAGTGCAGTCGAATGGGTGGACAGCAGGAACATGCTAGTAACAATAAAAGTTGCACAAATTTTTATTCATTTATCCGTTATATATTTCAGAGTTCGTTGTGCACGACAAAATTAGGTCACCGCACCGATTGTTCACATTTTTTTATACCCAAAAGTGTTTATTTTCGCGGACGAAAATTTGCAACGAAAAATACATCAATCATACTAGTATATAGCATTTGTGTGTCTGTAGAAAATACCACATGATACCTTCGAAAGAACTTCGAGAGATGGAATGCAGCAGAAATATTTTTTTAATCGCATCTCTTTTGTACATGGTGGCTGATGATTTTTTATACATTATTTAGGTTTTAATAATGAAAAGCTTTTTATCGGGCACAAAAAACCCTGCCTTTAACAAACGGCAAGTTGCAATAATGGCCCTAAGAAACTCAAATAACTCTTTGTAAAGTTTATGTAAATTATTTTTTATTAATTCATTTAAAAAAAATAATTTTTATTAAAGTCATCCATAAAGTTTGGAAAATAATTAAATTCACCCACGGTTACACACGGTGCGACATCTTATTAAAAAGTTATTCAATACTACCTGGAGGTTTGCAGCGGGAATTGCTTTAATTATCGATTGAATGGATTGATTCAAATCATCCAAATTTGTTTGTTTTCTTTTGTAAACTTTCTGTTTGCGAAAACCCTTAAAAAAATCAGGTGCAGAAACATTAGGAGACCAACGGAATGTGGAGTTTCTTGAAACCGGCTTATTAGGGAATTTTCGCCACAATTCTGTCGTAGCAGGCGTGGCTATGTGAAAAGTTGCCCCATTTTGTTAATACCACTCAAAGTTAAAAGGGACTATCTTTCGGCGTAGTTCTGAAAAGAAAAACTATTTTAACCTCTTTAAGTAACGGTCTCCAATGAACAGGTTGGTTACACAGAAAAAAAAGTAATTAACTGCCTGTTCAACAATGTCGAAAGAAAACCCAAGCGAAATTTCATTCATACAAATGTATTGAAAACAACAACGAAAACTGAAAATTTGTTTTTGTTTTCAACGTATTTGTACGAATGAAATTTCATCAGCCACTCTGTATTGTAAACGGCAGAAATCGCATGAATTTGCCTAAACTTATTGTAGTTTCTAAACACATTGCTTTAAGCAGATCTAATTTGTCAACGTATATCAATACAATATTAGTTTATTTAGGTAAAAACAACAAGAGAATATCCTTTGTACAGTTTTATTTATAGT
The DNA here is from genome assembly GCA_941918925.1 of Phyto melanocephala. Classification (NCBI taxonomy): domain Eukaryota; kingdom Metazoa; phylum Arthropoda; class Insecta; order Diptera; family Rhinophoridae; genus Phyto; species Phyto melanocephala. Next base: position 17,210,005 of record OW799233.1, on the reverse strand, counting down.
CCTAATACTACATAATTGACTCCAAAATAGTGATTAATGAAGGACTTCTTATGTGGATATGTGTTCTAGTTACTTAATTATTGTTATAAATAAGCGTATTGCTTTTATTTTTTGAACAAACTTTAAAATATTTTAATCTTTTCTTTCTGGTAGACTTCAAAAGCAAACCACTTACTCACTCAGAAATGGGAATACAAAATTCAATACAGCTAAATATAACATTCCAATATGTTTTCCATCTACAATTTATCGCTACTTGTATACAAAGATAATAAACAGACATGTATACACAATACGAGTAAGTCTGCTGATGACTTTCATTACAAATGACGACGTTAAACAAATTTTACTGACCCTACTTCGTTAAGACAATGATGATGTTATTGATTGCTTTGAGTAGACATGACAATGACAATGCTATTATTAATGATGTTGTACAAGTGTGTGTTATTATATTTAACTTACATGGTACGCAACAATTTTAAACTGGCAAATGCACCATCTTGTATGGTCTCAAGATATTTAAGGTCAGTCAGTACTCTATTTCAAGATAAAAGTTGAAAAAATATTTGGTTTTTTCTTTAATATATTTTCTTTTTTTAGTATATTTAACATAGAAATAATAGTGGGAGGTGTAATTTCAACAACTTACATGTCCAACAATGAGGCATTATAAACTTTTAAGCCGGTGTTGCGTAAACGTGGCAGGCCAGCTGATGCAATTGTTAGACGTTGCAATGGTATGGTAAGAGTTTGTGGTACTCTGGTAAGAGCTTCGCCTTCACAACGACATTCAATTTCATCCTAAAATGAAAAGCAATATAAAAATCGAATTTTAGTTTATTAAAGATCATTAGCAAGTCGATGAGTGTTTTGTATATTATTATTCTATTAATTTTAAGAAATTCCATGATGATCAACATGATAAACATGCCGTATAGAATAGCCCCTAAAAAAGATAATTAAATAAAAAAAAATAACTAGAAATTTGATTTTATACAAACTTAGACCGTTTCAAGGCGAATTCATACAGGTGAAATTATCAGCCCAGCTGATTGTGAAACATTTTGTCAAAATTGGTTGAATTCGCTTTGATTTCATTTATTAATGCAGGGATAGGAAATGTGATTTTGGTTTCGGTATTAAACAATTAACTTGAGTGTACTTTTTTGACAATAAATGTGCTTAATTTATGTATATTTTTTGCTTTTGCGTCATTAATAATGTGTTTAAAAAATTTATATTCTGTTTTTAATCAAATTTTATTATATTTAATATGTAAAAACAACTTTTCCATCCCTGATATACGAATTGGCCTTGACATAAAACATCCCATGAAAAGTTGCTTTGTTGTATCAATTCGCCGAGCATATACCTTATGAACTCGCCATGAATTCGCCTTAGACCGTATTTTTCTATTTTTTAAAATATGTCCGGGATGGAAATTAAAAGTTTTGTTCTTTGTGAAATACTTTTAAAAATATTGAAATAAACATGTTAAAAATCAAGGCATATCCATAAGGTATATGCAACGGCGAATTGATACAACAAAGCAACTTTTCATGTGATGTTTTATGTCAAGGCCAATTTGTATATCAGGGATGGAAAAGGTGTTTTTACATATTAAATATAATAAAATTTGATTAAAAAAAGGATATAATTGTTTGAAACACATTATTAATGACGCAAAAGCTAAAAATATACATAAATTTAGCACATTTTTTATCAAAAATGTACATGTAAGTTAATTGTTTAATACAGAATTTAAAATCACATTTCCCTTCCCTGCATTAATAAGGCAAATTCAACCAATTTTGACAAAATGTTTCACAATCAGCTGGGCTGATAATTTTACCTGTATGAATTCGCCTTGTTAAAAATATTATGTTTTATATACTGTTCGCCTGTGGTGCCAAGCTTTTATAAGCTCTCACAAAAAATCGCGAATGAATCGGGTTTGAAATCCAGCACAATCACTCCATAATTTTCTAAAACATGAGTGCGTAAACAAGACTGTCTCTGGTTTTTTCCCATATTTTTAACACAAAAGCATCAAATGTAGAAAGGGCTACTCGTAGAAAATTTTGAAAACATTTTTCAAGCTTCTTAATAATTCTTAGACAAGACAATGACCCCTTCCTTACCTTGAAAATACTCTTGCGATAAGCTAAAAAAATCGGTTTAAAACTAACTGACATAAAAGCACCAAAAAACTACTACTTTCGTATTTTTTCTAAAACTTAAATTAATTTAAGCTTAGAAAATTCTTTTTATATTGCTAACCAAGGCAGATTTTTTAATCAGGTAGTCTTGTTTTGTCAGCTGATTATTTTTTTCTTTACTTATTTTTAATTTCAGCTGTCAAAGTCTATAGATAAAAAACAATTTTCTCTCCTTTCTCTTATTTATTTCAAATGTCAAACTTCATATATAAAAAATATAAACAAAAAAATTCTATCCGAACTGCAATTACCTGATGAATTAATATGCCTTGATTGCCAACAATCAATTAAAATCAGTGTTTCAGTATAACAACTAATAAATGAAAAAACAAAAAATATATGAACAGGTTTTAAAACTTAAACTTGAATACGCTTTGCTTAGTAAAGATTTTTGGAACAATAAGAATATTTTTAACAAAAATTGCTAAAACTTTCCCTTTTTAACACTTGAGGTAGCCAATATTGAGACCCCATAGCTTAACCTTAATTTTAATATTGTAAACAAGATACATTTTCTTCAACACTTAGTTCTCTTCTCCACAATTTATTCGTGCTTGTGTTATTTTTCAACAGAATTTATTAAATCCCTAATATGGCATTGAAAACAATTTTTCTATCCCATCCTGATATAAGAAACTAAAACAAGAAAACTTAAGGATGTTGACAAATATTTGACTAATTTTTTTTTTTTATACTTATTATCGTTTTCAGGTTGTAATTGAATTTAAATTCTATGGTTACAACTGACTGTTTGTATTGAAATTTGAGTAGGGTACGGACATTTTTTATCAAGAGGGCAAAAAATGTTTGTGACGTGCACAAAACCTATATTCCTGAAAACTTTGTAGTTTTTTGAGAAAAATAAAACAAAGGAGAAGAAACGGACTGATTTTTTGCTTTCTTATGTAGTCTAATTAAGGATGTTGTTGAGTTTCGCATGAATTATAAACATATACAGGGTGGGCCAAAAGTCAACATGTGCTTTAAAAATTTTGTAACTTTTTCGATTATATATTTTTTTTTAATTTTTCCGAATAATTTAAACAACACTTTCCTGGAGCATGAATATTGGAGAGACTTACAACTGAGTAAGGAACCAGACTAACAAAATTTTATTACTTAAAGCAGCGGTCAATTACTTTCATATTTTGTCGAGATTCTAGCGTCAGAATTTCATTCTCTAATGCAATGATTCATTGCTTTTTTCATTGTCACCACACCAACATGGCACCGCAAGAGATTTGCTTTGAACCGGTTGACCACATTTTTTTTAAATATTCAAAGTGTAGGGCAAAATGTTACCGAAACAACAGAAACATCTACCAAAAGGCGTTCGGCTCAGCTAGTAATAGCTCATACTTCACCTTGGCTCATATAAGAGGCAATTGGTGCAACAATAAAACCCGCAGATCATCGACAAAGTCTGAATTCTGCAGATAAATTTCAACAGTTGAATGGCTAAATCAAATGAACTCTATGGAAAATCAGATTATGAGTGATGCAGCTCATTTTCATTTGAATGGCTTTGTTTGTACTCAGACTGGGTTTGAGGTTTCGAAAAACCAAGAGCCATTCATCAACGCCAATTGTACTGCTATTAAGAATACAGAATGATATGGCATTACATATGGAAATATCATTGAGTCTGACTTCTTTGTAATTAAAGATGAAAGTGCGGTAACCGTAAAGGAAAAGCAGCAGCACGAAACAGACCTGAGATGCTTTTTTTATCTAATATTTTTTATCAATAACAAGCGCCACTTGGCATTAAAGGGGCTTATTGACAAAAGAAAAATATATTACAAAAATCATTATTAATGGAGGTAAATATCAGGAGCTCGTCGACATGTTGTAAAAAGAATTTTTTTTTAAAAGATTTAAATAGAGAAATTCTCTCAATATTTTTCATACTATCCGGTAAGTTATACTTTTATACTATTACCAAAATGTTTAATTCGTTGCTTTGTTGTTTCGTATTGACAAGACGCAATTCTCAGTTGATTTAAGTTAGAATTATTTTGGTTCGGTTTGAATAATTTCGAGGGAGCCTTTGGCCACACTTCCCGAGACACAATGGCACCTTTAAGTCATATTTTTTTTTCAGAGCAAATAATTTCCAGAAATTGCAAAATTAATTGGTCAGCGAGTTCGCCAGATTTGTCAGCACCCGACTGTTTTCATTGGGGTTATTAGAAAAAGTGAGTATTTGTGAACACAAACGCGAGAGCTACAGATGCAACAATTTAAAGGTAATTATATAAAATGCTTCAAAATGAACCCATCTTTTCGAATATGAAACGGAGGTCATTTTATGACATTATTTTTCTTACTTTTTGCAAAAAACTGCCCATTTTGTATTTAAATAATCTTAAAAAATAAAAAATATTTAAATGAAAAATTTATTAAATATTTTAGCCCCATAGTGACTTTTGGTTCACCCTATACATTAGCATGTACACGTATTTATAACATTGTTTCGTTAAGCCATTTTCTTTAGTTTTAAGTTTTTGTTTATGTATATGCAAAAATGTGTTTATGACAGCCTTATCTAAGAAGAAACATTACAGGTATTCACAATGGAATGGTTATCTTAATGTTTAAATAAATATGGCACAATTTTGACATTTTAAAATTTTCTAAACAATAATTTAAAATAAATTTAAATATTTACATACATTTTGTTCTGCTACGACTAGTGACGTAAGTAAAAATTATTCATATTAAAAATTATATCTTTTTAAGCCTTTTAAGTTTGCTACCTGGGGGTGAATTCCTTTCCCGCCTTAATGTTCGGTTTTATATATATTGCAGTTGATGATTGCATTGGAATCAGTTTTCTAATTTTCATTTGTATTATGACAAAATGGCTTGAGATATATTTTGGCAATAAGACATATTTATATTCTTAGAACCTACTTAAGCTTAATTTAGACTATAATAAAGAGACGTTGAAATTTAAAATGGAATAAAACAAAGATGAATTCTCGACATGGACGTGAAATTTATTTTATTCGCAACGTTATCTTCTGGCCTTATAATTTAAATATGACTCTGGTATATGACCGCCACGCCTGACTCGGAAGTAGTCTAATCTGGAGGTCCGATTTTCAATGACTTTTTCCAATACTTGTTTATACTTCGACTGGTCAATCTTTTCGGGCTTATAGGCATAGACTAATGACTTCCCTTTCCCACAAACAAAAATTCTAGCGCCGTTTAATCGCACGATGTTGGAGCCCAATTCACAGGTCTGAAACGTAAAACAATGTGGTTACCAAATAGTTTTTTTTTTCATTAATCAATTATGGCGCAATCTGTTTGATATGTTGTGCCATCTTTTTGAAACCATATCATAATTGTTCAATTGATAAATAGAAGAGTCAGTAATCACGGCTATATAGTGGTCACCCGTGACTGTAACATTCTGACCAGCATCGTTTTTAAGCAAGTACCAACCAATAATTCCACCAGCCCATAAAGCACACCAAACAGTCGCTTTTCCTGGATGTAATGGTGTCTCAACATACATATTCTCAACAGAATTATTATCACTCCAAACACGAAAGTTTTATTTATTGATGTATTCAGGGATGGAAAAGTTGTTATGATATGTTTAATTAAAAAAAAACTTGATTAAAAAATATATTTGTAAAACACATTATAAATGATGCCTAAGCAACAAATATACACAAATTTGGTACATTTATTAGCAAATAAGTACACTCAAGTACACTCATTTTCCATCCCTGAATTAATAAATGAATTCAAGGCGAATTCAATAAATTTTGACAAAAAGCTTTCCCATTATCAAGGCGAATTCATACAGGTGAAATTATTAGCCCAGCTGATTGGGAAACTTTTTGTCAAAATTGGTTGAATTCGCCTTGATTTCATTTATTAATGCAGGGATAGGAAATATGGTTTTGGTTTTTGGTATTAAACAATTAACTTGAGTGTACTTTTTTAATAATAAATGTGCTAAATTTATGTATATTTGTTGCTTTTGCGTCATTAATAATGTGTTTAAAAAATTTATATCCTCTTTTTAATTAAATTTTATTATATTTAATATGTAAAAACAACTTTTCCATCCCTGATATACGAATTGGCCTTGACATAAAACATCCCCGAAAAGTTGCTTTGTTGTATCAATTCGCCGTTGCATATACCTTATGGATATGCCTTGCCCATTATCTTCTAATTTCACTTTATGAATTCGTCTTGCTTCAGTCTATTCATATTGAAGTGCCAAACCGAACTAAATGTTAATCACTTAACAGCTGACAAAATGGCCGCCAATCAAAAAAGTTTTGCCAAAAGTTATCTACCTCTATAAAAACACTCGGTACAGGCCGTATGATTTTGATTAGATAGCAGCAAAATGTGATGAAACTCGTTTATTTTATGTTCTGTATATAGAAAAAAATTGATTGGGCCAAAAGTCATCATAGCGCTTAAGAATTTGGTAATTGTTTTGTTAGTATATTTTTTTATTAATTTTTTTAATAATTTTTTTTTTCATTTATTTTATTTCAGGTTATACAAATAACAACTGGATAATTAATTAATAATAGAGAGATGAAAAACTGAACCAGAAGAATTAGAATAATAAAATTGTATGGCGTATCGTACCTCTTCCAAAGTAGAAAGAAAAATTACTGTTAGTAATAGTTGTACTATCGAATGATATACATATAATTGCTCCAATCGACAAGCTGTCTTAGATGTTTGACGTTGTAGTCGTTGTACATATTTTGTTGGTAATTTTAACTTAAATTTTTTTTTTACTGATTTACTGTTAGTGTTTACTATTGTCGTTTTTCTTCAATATGAAGAAAAGAATTCGTTCAACCTACGACTCCAACAACAGGTTGTGAATTGAACAAATATATGTATGTGTACTACAATCGTTCGAATTTTCTTCTCCAGCTGCCGTGTAATAGGCTTTTATTATTTAAATGACATTCTAACGCCAGAATTTCTTCCTCTAAAGCAAACACTTATTAGGTAATTTAAGACTAAGAAAATATGTAGCTATAAATTATTTATATTAAAAGAAATGTATTTAATTTTTATGTAAAAAAGCTTTTATACGCCTTTTAGTTAATTTAATTTTCGCCACATACTCGTATGTACATACATACATATGTACTCATATTTATGTAAAAGAGTTGACCTTGCAAAATTTTAGCTTTAAACATTTTTCTTACTCTCATAATAAAATTATATTGACAACAAACAAGTAGTAATTAACAGTAGCTCCTTTTTATGTACAAAAACTTTTAGTCCACATACATACACATCATATATGTTTGTATACGTATCCTTTTGTGTATACGTCTATATGTATGTCTCCTTGTATGATATAAAATTTAACCTGTTATTAAACGAAAAACTCAATTGACTGTAAGTATAAGTTCCTACTACCAGGCATGGACAACTGAAATTTTGAAATTAGTTTTGTTTTTACTTAAAAGGTATTTCAATAGATATGAATTTTTAATTAAAGTATTAAAATAATTTAAAAAAATATCTATTAATTCTCACAGTCATAATTAATTTGTATAACCTTTATTTCGTTTATAATTTCTACAATATCATTTCCGTCCCAAATTTTCTGAAAGCCCATTTAACAATGTCAGTAGCAATTTAATTGCTACTGAAATTCAGAACAATAGCCTTCTAACTTTCTGAGATATGAGCAAATACACATGCATGCCTCTGGTTTTACTCATATTTTTACCATAAAAATCAAAATCTTTCAGCCCTCAGATAATTTATACACATGCTTGCTACTATTTGTAGATATTAAATGCCTCTAGGGGAAAAAAAATTATGTACGAAAATCGTGCAAAAAATTGTTTTTTATACCCTTTACCTGTGGTGCACAAGGGTATATATAGCTTTGTCATTCGTTTTGTAATTTCTACAATTTTCATTTCATTTATTAGCAAATAAACACGACTGCCTCTGTTTTTTCCATCAAAATTTAAATTCTTCAGCCATAAAACAATTTATTGGTACCTTTGTTACTATTTGTAGATATAATTGCCTCTATAGATATTTGTGAAAATTTTTGGATAAATTGGACTCTAATCGATAAAGTTATAGACAAAAATGTTTTTTTTTTAATATATATTCCAAACATTTACAAACGAAAACAAATTTTTTCAGCTTTTACTAGACCACCGAGAGAGTCAATATTATCTGAACCAGCAATATATAAGACACTATAAAAAATTAAAATTAATGATGGCTGCCACTGCAAAATGGCGGAAAATAAATTTATACATATATAGGCCAAGTCTGGTATTTTAAAATGTAACTTCTTGAACCCTCTCAAAATTTGTTTTAAATGAAAGGGATTGACCAGTAGAATACAGTAAATTATTAAAAAAATTTAAATTCAAGATGGCATCTAAAACAAAAGGGTGGAACAAATTTTTTAACCCCATCAATATGGGTATCAAATGAAAGGGCTTGACTAGTAGAATACAGTTTACTACGTAAAAATTCAAAATCAACGATGGCGTCAAAAATAATAAGGAAAAATGGCGTTTAACATGACGTATAGGTTAAGCAACTATGTGGGATTATACCTGTGTACATGATAGTGAAGGGTATTATCAGATTCGGCACGGCCGAATATAGCACTCTTACTTGTTTTTTTTTTTTTTGTTGTAATAAAAAAGGTATAAATTAATTGTGGCCATAAACTTATTGTATAAGTAAAAAAATAAACAAATATTTATTAGGGGCAATTCAAAGTGGTTACATATTAGTGTTACTAGTGATATTTCATGTTTTTATATGCAAGCGCCTGCTTGCACCTACAGTTTTAAATTTCTATTGAAATATAAGAATCGTTTGTCTTATGGCTACCAAAAGAAGGGACAATTTTCTTTCCCTGACCCTTGGATCCAAGCTGCATAATTAAAGTTGTGGTAGATAATGTGTATTTCATATTCTCAGCCATTGTCTTTCTCAGACCAAACTCATAGGCTTACTTTTTTCTTGTATTAAACGTAGTAATACCACCAACAACAAAAAATTGCAACCAAATTTATTAGATAAAATCACCAAATTGAAAAAAAATATCAATTTTAATCTCCAATTTAATATCTAGCTAGCTTAAGTTTATTTATTGGTTTTAAAGAAAATTACTAGACACAAAAATATTTAATATTATAAGCTACATATCGCTGCCTTAATATAGAAAGGCCCTAACTCGCTTTTTTCTCAAATCGAGTTTTTTGTAAATTTCGAAAGATGATCTTCTCTTGGAAATATCCAGGAATGAATAGCTATTGAAATTCAGCACAATCGCCCCTAACTTTCTGAGATATGAGTAAAAAACCACGACCACCTCGTTTTTTTTCACAATTACAACAACAACCTACATACATACTGGTTAAAGTAAACGTGGCATCGAATTCCAGCTGAGCCAAAAAAATTTTATTTTATTTTATTTAATATATTATATTATTTATATTTTATTATTTCTTTTATAATTTTTTTTAATTTTTTAAAAATTTTTTTTTTAAAAAATTTAAAAAAAATTTTAGTTTTTTTTTAATTTTTTTTTAATTTTTTTTTTTGTAATTTCCTTTATTATTTTATTTTTTTTTATTTTTAATAATTTTTTTTTTCATGTGTGTAAGTATTTTATATGAGATGAATAGCGATACAAACAATTGTTATTGCATGACTACACGTTGTGAAGGGTATATAAGATTCGGAACGGCCGAATATAGCACTGTTACTTGTTTTTAAGTTTGTTTCATACGTTTTGTGTGATCATGAGAATTTTGACAAATGGACAACACATGACGAGCTGACAAAGGTTTGGCTGTAACTGTGCATACTGATGCAGAACATACTTTACCAATGTTAACGGTATTACTATTGCTCGATTAATGTAAACATATTAATTCAAATTTTGGCATAAACATGCAACGATATTTATTAACCTCCTGAATTTGTGGTTTTTAGTGTTGTCAGGAACAAAAACCACCAGTAGTTCCTTTCATATTCTAAATGCGTAATTAGAAACGAATAAAGGCTGGCAATTACATATATTGAACTCAATACAGCAGATGATAATAATGGTAAATTGTGCAAATGTTTATACAGCTAATTAAACAAGGATGCATAAAATTTAATCTTGTGAATATTAAAATATGTACAATGGAAAGGAAATAATTTGTATCAAAATATGCAAAACATACATATTTCTGATTGGCGTTTAGGTAATTTGATTTAAATGAGATTTATCAAAACTATTAAATAATGGAAACTGATTTAACAAATCCTTAGCAATTTAACAAATTATGTGTTAAACAAACTGGTGTAGCAAAGTAAACAACTGTATTCGAAAGAGTTTTTTTTAAGTCGTAACTGATTATATATTTAACCTTTGCGGTTTGGGATAAGACATTTAATTATCTTTGAAATGGCTGATGTGGTCTTATGTCAAAAATAGATTTATATACTAATTAAAGTGTTTTAAAAGAGGATAAAAAGCTAACAAATCTTTCAAGTTTCGGCAACTGATTACATTTAAGTGACATATTTCATAAAAAGGTGTTTTTTTTTTATTTTTTAATTATTGTGTCAAAATGTGAAAATGTCAAATTTTAAGCTCTAAATTCTTTGGCAGTTTTGTTCGTAAGGACTTTTTTGTTGCTTTGTTGAGTTATTTAAACATTTTTTTATTCAAACAAATTATCTTTTAAAAAGTTCTAAAAAAGTCTTAACAACATTTAAGACAACATATACAAATAATTTTTTTATAAAAATTATAATTTCCTTTTTGTCACCATTCATCAACCAGAGGGATTTTATTCTTTACATACTCAGGTTATATTAAACGAAAATGCTAATACTGGAATTTATACTGATAATGAAAACTAACTAAAAAAGCTAAAAAAAAGTGGATTTAAGAGAATTAAACAAATCTCCAATATTCCAAGATAACGTTCAAAAAAAGAAAACATAAACCGAATATTCTGTATAAGAATTGTCAGCATTTTAAAACGCACCAGTGACTGCCATCAACAAAATTACCATGACTTTGTTCTTGGCCAGTTATAAACAAAAACATTGTTTATTAACGTTAATAAAACTTGCAAATAAGTTTGTTGCTCATTTCAAATTGCTTGCATATCAGTGCTACCATCAATGTTTTCTTTATTATAAATGATTGCCTAAAGTTGTTGTTGGTTGATGATAATTTTCATGCAAAATAAATAATGTGCAAGCGCATGATATGTTTTAAAAAATATGTGTTTAGTATTTTCAGTCATTTTGTCAAAATTGGTTTTGTTTAAAATTATATTTTAAATAGTTGTTACAACACTGCGACTTTTGTGTTGTTAAAATGGGCTGAATCTAGCGCGAAAGCGCTAAATTGGCATCGCCGATTAAGAGTGTGCCGACTTTAATGTGAACGAGTAATAAGATATTTTAATTATCTTCATCCTCTAACAAAATTTGACAAAACCTGCATATTGTAATAATAATTGCTTTCCAAGGGCAATAATTAATACAACTACTACAGAACTTTTAAATTTCATATATTTTTTTTAATTTTTATTTGCGCAAACATGTAAAATAAATATTATGACAGATGAAAGATGTTGCAAATGTAAACCAGTTATTTTCATTTTCAACATCTTCCACGCATTCCGCTAAGATGTGAGCAAGTGTAAAAGGCGCTTGCATTAAATGCAAGGTTGCCAGAGCAAACAATTATTATAGCCAGAATTATTAGAAAAAATCACCTAATTGGAATATCCGTCATCTATTGCAGTTTTAAACGTGACTACAGAAAAGGTTCACACAATAAATATTTTGTAAACATTAAATTAAATCTGCCACAACAAAGCGAAATTCAGCTGATAGCTGTCACGTACGTGGAAGACAATATCTTTGGACCAGATTATTTAATTAAATATTGAATAATAAAATAACTTCTTTTTTTATGTATACAATCTATCCATCTATCTATCGCGTAAACCATCGACTTCAAAAGACCCCAAAAAAAAATCTAAAGGTGTTAAATCACACGATCTAGGCGGCCAATTCTGGTCTCCAAAACGCGAAATAACACGACCGGGAAATGACTGATGCAGCAATTGAATTGTTTCTCTGGCTGTATGACATGCTGGCGCTATCTTGTTGAAACCACATGCCCTCCACATTCATTTCTTCAATTATAGGCAAGAGAAAACTGGTTATCATTTCACGATACCGAATACCATTGACTGCTTGCGCTTGACCTGCCTCATTTGCATAAAAAAAAGGTCCACTGATTCCTCCAGCCCAAAAACCACACCACACAGTGACAGGTTGAGGATGCATTTGCTTCTCGTGAATCACTCGAGGATTTTCCTCACCCCAAATGCGACAATTCTGCCTATTGACGGAAATGGGATGATCGCAATTTGCGAACTGTAGCCGCAAAACTTTCACCATTTTGGTAAAACAATTTCACAATGAGAATGCGTTGTTCATTCGTGTAGCTCTATATTTTTACTAACCTCGTACCTTCTACTAGCAAACAATAACAATTGTTCAAATGTCAAACAATGACACTTCGAATGGCGCCAAATTTAAAAATTGCGTTCTAGTTGGGATACCCGATAGATTCTTTTAAAATCCTTTTAGTATTTGAGAAGTTATAAACGTTTTACTTTGCTACTAATACATAGGCAAATCACATGTACTAAATATAACAAAATAAAAATTTTACTAAACCGGCAAAAAATGTAAAACAATAATAATTTAATATTAACTCTGTTACTAGTACTACTATGCCCGCGGCAATATTGAAAATCCATTAGTAACTTTAGAGCTTTTGCTAGTTTTTATGGGACCCTATGACGACATTTGAACCTTGTGTTCACTAGTTCAGTTAAGTAATTGTAGTTTACACTTTTGGTACTTTTTACCTCATTAAAATTTCTGTTATTATTTTAAAAAAGTAATAAACAGAGTGAGTGGGAAAGAGAGAGAGAGAGAAAGAGTGTGTGTGTAATAAATAATAATTTTGGTTAACTTCTTGGGGACCATCAAAACGACGACTTAGCACAATATGTCCACAATAGTTTACTTTGAATTGTCCTTGTGTATATAAATATTTGTTTCTTTTTAATTTATATTTTTTGAGTTTTTCCTTTTATCTGTAGATATTGAAGAAACTATATTTTTTCAGATTTAATATTTAAATAATATTTTTGAACTAAAAAAATAGTGCTCCGGTGCACTAGTCAGTAGTGTACTAGTCTATGGCTTGCAATTGCCTTTCCCGCCAGAGACTCTGGTAAGTTTCACTTCAACGGACAAATGGTGTTCGTTACTCAGCACGTTTAATTAAATAAGAATATAATTGTATTATAATAAAAATAAATAAATATTTCTAATCATATGAGTAAAAGAAATGTTAAATTTTTCTTTTTCTTTTAATGAAAACACTTTAGTACACTTTTCAAAAAAAAACTTAGTATATTATTGTTGACAGTTGTGTGATCACTTTCCGATGGTAACAAAAAAATTTCGGTCTACTAAAAACAGATATTCAAATCATTTGAATCCTCTAATAGGGACTGTAGCAACTTAAGCACACATTAGTTTAAATTAATGCTATAATACAATGTTTCCACGACACATTTCATTAATTGATTCGCTCTTTAAATTACTTAAGTGAATTTACCCTGTTTCCACGATATATTGTTTATTTGATTTGACAGTTCTTCTTCCTGCTTTTTTTTTAAATTATCGTTTTGTTTTTTGGCGGTGAACATTAAGAAATATAAAATTGTATATAGAAAATTATAATTATTTTATCAATGGAGGCAAAAGGTAAGTAAAAATATTGTAAATTTATAAGAAATGTATGCAAATAATATCATTATTATTTTTTATTACCAGAAAAAAAAAATGCAAGAAAATAGGACCAGTGCAGTCAGCAAACCCTCCAAACACAATTTCGTTTCATCTAATAACTTTGATGTGGCCCAAAGTCTTCTAGACATAACAACTTTCTTTAAAATTTACTTTTTTACTTCCATTTTAGTTTTTATATATGAAATTGAACTTTTTGCTTTTTTTGACAGCTGTATACAATAAACTACCGATAAAAATTATAGAAAACACTGATTTTATTATAATTCGGGTGGTAATTCTAACTGAATTACCCACAAACATAGTAATTTTATGTAATTCGGTTCTTAATCAGGCTTTGAATTATAAATAAGACATCGAATTACGAATATCGTTGCCGTGAAAACATGTTTTTACAAATCGATTGTGCACCCAACAAGTGTTGAAAAATATTATGAATATTTTTGTTTGTACTTTTTATAACAGGTTTGCTGATTTTGAATTCAATAATACTGTCTATATTATTACACATTTACACACATGAATTTTTACATTTCACTCTTTTGGCTGCAAATTTTTGTTGAACAAATATTTGACATTTAAAAGAACTGACATTAAATGTCTAGTAGCTAATAATATTTTTATGTAAATACGTTTTCCATATTTTGTGAAAAAATAATCCGAATAAAGGAGTCAGAAACAAAATATTCGTTGTATTAAAGTTTCACAGATGAATTTTTGGTGATTGGTTGTTTTTGTAGCCTACACCCGTAACAACCACATTTTAAGAGTTTTAAATCCACTGGTTACAATTTAAGAATTACGCCTTACTTTAAACCTTCAAATATATAATAAATTTTACAATTATTCAAATTTGTTTAACCAATATTTTTGTAGCTTGAGAGATAAAAAAAAAAATTATATGAATATTTACAGAGGTTAGACTTTTAAAATATTTTTAGCAGCATTTTAAAATTTCACACTTATCTTGTGTCCCATACGCAAATACTTTATACGTGTAGTATGTTTTACCGTCTGTTTGACTCAACTATTTCCCTTTCACCACCTAACTATGACATTTGATTAGGGTTCCTGTCAACTTTGAAATATGTTTGTATGTATGTATTTTCACTGGCATCTGGTATGAGTGTATAAAAAAAGCACAAGCATGAGATTTATTTCCATGGTTTTGATGTTACATATTAAAGACCGCACTAAAATAAAGTACATAAATTCATATGTTCATACCATACCTTTACTGATTTAGGAAATGGAGAAATTGTAACCAATTCAGAAAGCTGATTGAATTTCTTTCAAACTGCTTGGTAAATAAACCGGATTAGACTAGTCAGTACTGTCTTAATCTTTTGTTTTTATAGTTGTGGGTAAGATTTATTTCAGATATTATAGTCTGTTATATTACAACAGACATGTGACTTACTGATTTAGGAAAGGGAAGAAAAGGGATCCATTTTGAAAGCTGATTAAATTTCATTCAAACTCCTTGGTAAATTAACCGGATAACGCTAGTCGTATTTATACTTAATTATTTACTTTTTATCGAGATATTTAAAAATTTTAAAAGACATTTTATTTAAGTAGACTTAACTGCTTCGTTTGTCAACTGATTCTAACAACAAATTTACCATATGAATGGCATTTTCCTACACCATTGCATTAGTTAATCAATAATTAAATTTGTTCGAAAATATGGAAGTGAAACGCGCCTACAATTAATGAATAAATAAACTAATTTATTTTATTAACAACTTTGATAACTATATAATAACTACTCAACACCAAAACTAGTGGCTCGATCCGGTTTCACACGGGTAACTTTTACTAATTGTAAATAAAAGCGGAAATCACCCTTCGTTGCAAACATGTTGCAAATGTTGCAGATCTTGCAAGTCTTTTATATATTCTATTGCAAAAGTTGCTTTTAAAAATTTTCAACTGTTTTTAGTATTAGAAATAAGTGCTTGTGTGTATATTGTTTTTGTGTTGTTGCAAACTTAAGAATATATATACTAGACTTGCAAAATCTGCAACATTTGCAAGATCTGTTCGCAACGAAGAGTGATTTCCCCTATAGTCATCTATAAATAGTATTTCATGCATATATCCCCGTAAATATTAATCTCTTATACTTATATAAAATTCTCGTATCGTGGTGTTTGTAATTAAACTCTTCCGAAATGGATCGACCGATTTTCATGGAATTTTGTATGCATATCGGGTAGGTCTAAGAATCAGTCAACAACTATTTTTCATACTCCTCAACGCCACGTCTTTTTTGACGTCCCCTAAGGTAGGCCAGACTGCTGGACCGATCTTCTTGAAATTTTCACATAATTTAACTAAGACCCTGATATGATTAATGGAATACTTCTTTTTACCATGCCTACTTTAACGCCCACTTTTTTTGCATCGATATAGTTTTTAGTATTTTTCTACAAATTGTACACAATTTATAGTCCAGCCAATGCAGCAATAAACGTTTAAGAATCAGTCAACATATATTTTTCATACTCCTATATATTTAGGGTGACTCACCCCAAGGGACAATTTATGCCTCACCTAAATAACGTAACGATTTCAATGAAATTTAAAACTAAGATAGATTTGCGTACCGTAGAACACATTTGCATTTCGTTTTATTTTTTTTAATGTAAAATATATTTCCTAAAAATAATTTATATAGCAGAACAACTCCCACCGGCTCAGCTGGTATATTATAAGAAATTTAAAAATTAATTGTTGTAATTAAAGTTTCCAAATATCACTTAAAATATATTTTATTTGTATTTGGAATTCCACGCCATTGTTTCGGTGAAATTGGTCAAGCCATTTCCAAGTAATCCTCTTAGATTAGGTTGAAAAGGAGGAGCACTAAAAGCTCAAACCCACGACAGGTATACACTTATGCTTAATTGGCATATTGAGCGCTCCATACGAATAGAATAGTTAGAATAGAATAGAAAGAAAAGCAGACCAGTCCAGAGTCTCGCACGGAAATCGAACCCGCAACACCCAAACTTGCAGACCAGCACACTACTGGCTAGGGCACCGGAGCACCCAAGTTATCCTCTTACATATATGAGTCCACCGGGGCACATATGTATGCAGTAATTGTGTATAAAAAGTATTTATTTTTGTCTGATATACCAAGCCCACGTTTTTAATCTTGTTTCGTACAAACCTTGTCCTGATAATTATAAATACATCACAAAAAGAATCAGCGAAATCGTTCTAGCCGTCATGGTAATAAGAAATGCAATACATAAAGAATCAACAAAATCGGTAGAGACGATCCCCAATTATACTCTTACATATATGCAAAATTTGTATATAAAAGCATTTGTGTTTGATATAACAGGCACATGTTTTTAATTTTTTTTTTGTACAAACCTTGTCCTGACAATTATAAATCCAGCACAAAAAGAATCAGCGAAATCCTTTAAGCCTTTTTTTATCTTCTTAAAATCATCCGAAATTTGTGTATTAAATTCATTTTCTTTTTATTGGAGATACCACGCCCACTTTAAAAATTTTTATATGAACATTAACCTAAAAATTACGAGTACAACAAAAATAAGATCAGCCAAAGCGGTCGTGCCGTTTTGAAGAACAGATATGCGGCCACGTCCCCAATAAACTTATCTTGGTAATTATTAATACAACATAAAAAGAATCAGCGAAACATCGAACAGTATATTTTCCTGGGTGTAACGGTGTCTAAACATACACTTGAGGATTACCATTAAAACATCCAAATACGGCAGTTTTGTTTATTGACGTATCCATTCAAACGAAAGTGAGCTTCATCGCTAATCCAAATTCGCTTATGAAAATCGGGATACGTATTTTAAACAGAAACATAATATTCAAAATAAATTTGTACAATTTGGAAATTGTTCAGGCGTCAGTCTCTTTATTTTAAAATGCCAAAACAAATTGAACATAAATCACTTGACAGCTGACAAAATGGCCGTCAGTTAAAAGAATGTTGCTAACAGATGTCACTACATTCCAAGCTAAAACTATCTTCCTAATAAGCCGATGTAGCCAATTTTCAATACTAAACATTTCTGAAGTAACTAGGAAGTATCCTGGCAAAATTTCATTCCACCACCTTTTTAGACAGACAGACAGACAGACCTTCATAAAATATATACTTTATAGGGTCTAAAATGGGTATTCCGATGTGTTTTGAATTAAATCACAAAATGAATTGTTTAATAACTGAGTCTATAGATAAAATATTGTTTTTTTTTTTTTAATTTTGATGGCGGAATACACTTATATAGTCAATGATTTAGAACACAAAACACCAGTTTTTATAATTATTCTATGTGTGCTTGGGTATCGTTTTGTTTTAAAGAACTCATTGATACCTAGATTAACCCTTAATTTGGCAGTAAATTTATCTGCACAAAGAAACCTGCACAATAAAATCAGTTGTATAAGAATAGAACATAAACCAGCATATTTCATCTTACAAGTTCAGTCTGTCTTTATTTATATCCAGTATAGATCTAATGCAGTTCTAAATTAGTTCTTAGCTTTTGGGTTAGTTTTCATTTAGTTCTAGATCAATTCTAATTTCCTTTCAATCCCCACTTAGGTTCAGTTCACCTTAATTTCCGATTTAGTTTAACTTTAATTTTAGCCAAATTCTAGTTTAATTTAATTTTTAGCTTAAAACTTACCAAACTGGTTGCATTCCAACAGCAGCATTTCCAACCACCCATCGCAGATGGTTGAGGGAAACCTCCTCTTATATTGTTTACATCGTTGTTTATCAGACCCCCTGTATTTGTTAAAGTTCCAGCAAATTGAACACTATTATTGTAAGCTGCTGCTGCTGTTGTTGTAAACATGTTGTTGCTGTTTGTATTATTTATAGTAACATCTGATGGTGGTAGTATAGCTGTTGATCCATTGTATATGTGATGACCATTAAAACCATATTGGTTATCATAACAATTATTTAATTTAGCACTGTACTCCATTGAGGCCTGAGAGTGGCAACAATAGCAGACGAGCAACAAAAGAAATCGTAGCATTTGATATGCAGGCATTTGTAATTGTTGCTGCATTTTGGGAATTTTCGCCAGAAAATTGTATTGATAAAAGCGATGATGATGATGATGTTGTTGTTGATGCTGCTGTCGTTGGCGTTTGTTTGAATAATGATGTTGTTGATGTTGTTGCCACATTTTCGTGTATGCTCGCTGTAATCTCCAAAACGGCTTAAGTGTTTGCTTCTTCTGGTCTAGGTACGTTATGAGCATTTGCTTTGCAAACAATATCACAACAAAATAAATTTAATTTAAAAGTTTTTTTTTTCTTTTTAGTATCGTTTTCTTTTATATTAAACTTAAGAATGTTTTTTTCATCCTCATGTATGGGTAGTTTGTGTGTATAAATGAACACACCGCTCCATAACCACTAGAATGCACTTCCATCTACTTCTTACTTTATATATTGTTTATTGTACTTTCTACAAAATAGTTTAACATTTTTTAAATTAGCTGCACTAAAAAGTACTTGATGGAGCCATACGAAATGATACATTATGTTGTCACTTTAGGGTTTATTATCCTTAATTTTATTTATTTTCTATTCTTCTTTGTATATTACCGAGTCGCAAAGTAAAACTGCAAAGAAAGTTCGTGGAAAGTTATATGAATATTATGCGTTTTATAAACTATTTAGAGACGAGTAAAATCAATTTTCTTGCTTGTGTGAGAGATTCTTTATGAAATATATAAATTACAAACATAGAAATATAAAATATTAATATTAAACTAAATTATTTAAATTTAAAAAAGTAGCGTCGATATTGACAGCCTATGGCGGACATTTTCTTTTGTTGACACAACAAAATTTCCATGACATGTATCACATTCAAGTAAATTTTTTTTTTAACAAACACGTATTCTTTTTGCGTCCATTCCTTTTCTTTTACTAATATGTTAGTATGCCAATTTGTTTAAAACAATATATCGCGATTTGAAGTTAATTTAATAACCATATTGAAAATATCACATCAGTCATTTTGTTGCGGTAGCCATCTTGAATTTTAAATTTTTACAAAGAATACTGTATTATTTACGTAAAGCCCTTGTATTTACTACCATAATTAAGTCCATGAGTTGTCTTAAAACTGTTAATTTTAGAGAGAATACCAAAGCCCTTGTTTTAAGTGTTTTTATCATATTCATTTTCTAACCGATTTTCCGGCATTTCTCTGAGACAAAGACTTGCAATTTATTGTCACTAACACATCAAAACAACTATTAAAAGCACTTAATTCATTTAAAAAAAAAATACTTTCCCCAAATTTATTTGTTAAAATTGTTTTAAAACAAGTAAGAGCACTATATTCGGCTGTGCCGAATCTTTTATACCCACCACCAATTTTGTGTACATTTAAAGCACAATAATTATTATTTTGTTAATGGCTTTCTTTGTAGAGGGTGGTTAAATTTTAAATTTAAAACAGAGGCCGAATAACGGCACTCGAATGCCGTAATTCGGCCCCAGGTCTGTATAAAATGTTAGAACATCTATGAATGCCTTCTAAATTCGTTAAATGAGAAGCATTGCTGTTTATCGCGATAGTGTGGCAAAAAAACAGTCAACTCCGACTCATCATCGTGCCAAACAATTGAGCATCAGCAATGTTATTTAAAATTTGGACTATCGGATCGAGGTGTGCCGTTGAGGTCGCGGGGCCATTTGGCCGATATTTTGTTCCATACATAATTGAACCATACAAATATTATCATTAAAAAAGAAATGATAATAATTTCCTAAATAATTTGTGTTTTATTCAAAACTAACATCGGCCCTTAAAATTTAACCACCCTTTATAACTTGGATATGCTGGTAAAATGTTTTCGTAAATTAAGTGTTTCAGTGAAAATTGGCGTTAAAGTAAGCGTGTCAATAAAATTTCTGCTAATAAATACAACTTAGATATTTCAATATAGTCCGTAATTCTTCCAAAATATTTATTCATTGAGAAATTATATGAATTTGAAATAAAGCATTATATGGGATGTGGGCGTAAGAGTGGGCGTGTCACCTAAATTTTCTGGCATAACAATAACATTGACTAGAAGGATTTCCGTAGCAAATTTTATCATCATACCTCTAATTTTGTCGGTTTTATAAATTTAAATTTCATTAACAGTAAATAACGTGGAAAGTGAGCGTTATAGTAGGTGTGTCGAAGTTATTTATGCTAATAAATACAACTAAGATATTTCAATAAAGTCCTTTATTATTCGATTTATAGAGAAATTATAAGAATTTGAGAGAAAACGTTGTATGGGAGGTTGGCGTGTCACATTTATTTTCCGTCAGAAGAAAGCCTTTGACCAAAAAGCAATTCCTGCAAAATTTCAGAATCGTAGATCTAAATTTGTCACTCTTATTAGGTTTAAAATTTTTAACATATTGGAAAATACACTGCGCGGTATAAATTTTCGTACATTTTGAGCTCTAACTCCCTTCCTAATACATGCATTTAGGCAATTTTTCTTTCTTCCTTATACTCCGATTTAGCCAATTTTCTATTCCAAACAAACCTTGTGTATAAGACATATTCTGGCAAAATTTGAGCCCACTAGCTTTATCGATGGGACCTCTATCGTGCTTTTAACAGACGGACATACGGACGGACATAGCTAGATCGTCGTCAAATAAAACTCCGATTAAGAATATACATACCATTTTTTTGGTGGCGGATATAAAAACTCAAATACTTCAAAAAAACACTTTACAAAAAAATTTCTTTAGCTCTTTTACTAAAATTTTGCAAAAAATATTTGACCTTGTGTCACAAAAATTGGTCTGCTGATCACGGTCGGATCGTAACGGGTATAAAATGGGGTATAGGGGTATAGAGGAGAGTTTTATCTACTAAATGGTGCTAATTTCTTTTTGTTATCTTATGTTTTCTAGAAGTTATGGTGTATTAAAAAAAGGAATTTAGGAAAATTTAGACCTAAAGATAAAAAAAAAATTATTTCTAAACATTATAAACAATTTATTTTCATGTATTAATGGCTTACAAATTTTAAAATTATACAAAACTTATTTCGTTTGAAAATCTTTTAAATGCAAAATGTTATAGAACTTTAAAAATCAAAATCTTACTAATAAATTTCCTGTTTTAGCAAAATGCTGAGCATGTCTATTTAGAATCACCCTGTGGCCCTTAACATTTAACCACCCTTTACAAAAGAATAGATAGATAAAAAAAAATTTGTTAAAATATGTATTTTAAATATTCAAATACTTATTTTAAATCTACTGATGCACATTTTTTTTTAATATTTTTAAATCTTAAACCTCATAAGACTGTGTGTACAACTATATGTAAAGTTGGGCACAAATCATTCTCTAGTTAATTTTTGTCAACAAACTTCGGTCATTTTCGTTTTCACAAACCCCTATAAAATTCCTTTGTAGTTTGTGCAAAAAAATGTTACTAGAGTCATCTAGTGTTCTACGTGATGTTTAGCAAAGACATCATCCTTAGTGTTTGCAAAATTCAACAGATGTCGCCATCTGCAATGAATAAATGCTAAAGAATATGACTAATATATTTTTATAAAAATTTAAAAAAAAGTGGGCGTGGCACATTTATTTTTCGTTATAACGAAGACTTTGACCAAAAAACCATGTTTGCAAAATTTCAGAACCGTACATATAGTTTTGTCAGTTTTATTACGTTTTAAACTTCAAATATACACTGAGCGGTATAAATTTTCGTACATTTTGACCTATAACTCCTTTTCTAATGCATAGATTTAAGCAATTTTTGGGGAGAAATATTCTTTTGACTCGAGAAATATATATTCGAAGTTTCATGACTCTACGTTTATGCGTTTGGACACAATTCCTTTTTTTTCGATGTTTGAAGGACACGGTTTTTTCGACCTATTCTTGCTTTACGAGCTATAACTCTCTTTCTAATATTCCGATTTAGCCCATTTTCAATACCAAACAAACCTTGTCTATTAGAAAGATTCTGGCAAAATTTGAGCCCTTTAGCTTTTTCGGTGCGACCTCTATCGTGCTTTCAACAGACGGACAGACGGACAGACGGACAGACGGACAGACGGACGGACATAGCTAGATCGTCATCAAATCAAACCCCGATTCAGAATATATATACTTTATGGGGTCTAAAATGGATATTTCGATGTGTTACAAACGGAATGACAAAATGAATATACCCCCACCATTTTTTTGGTGGCGGGTATAAAAATAAAAACAATTAAGTTTCTTTGCCCCCTTTCTTTCAAACATTCCTAAAAGTTGTTATAAGCATCATATGGTTTATAAAAAATTTATTTCAACTGACAGACGGACAATACTTAATCGTCTTTCCTATTCATACATTTCTAGAACTATATAATTTAAAATCACAAGCGGAATGACAAAACTGTATATAACCTTGGCATGACAGGTGAAGTGTATAAAAAGAATGTTCATTAGGACAAGCTTGCGCTCTTTATGTCCTATATGGCCTTTTTCAATTGACTCTCTAGCATTCGGTGTACAAATTCCAAACGATCGGATATATAATCAACCAATACTCAGAAGTTCAGGTTTGTTCTATACAAACGATCTTATACGAACTAATTATTAAAAGTATGAGGGTCGTCTGACTGTATTTAAAATAAGACTTTCACAAACATTAACTTTTAATGTAAATTTTGCACACAGTTGGCATAATGCGTAAAATATTTGCAGGTGTTATATATATCCCTGTTAGAATTTTCTTTTGTTGTTTTTATGAGTCACTTTAATCCACGACATGGCTTTAATTATCCTAATATAATTTGTACTTATTTAAAATAGATTATATTACAATACAATATTTGATTTAACACAAACCTAATACAAAATCTCACATTCAATCATTGGCATGTCCGAGCGTGAATTCTTAGTGCCTCATAGAATTTTATTTCGGTTATTATTAGCTACGTAACCAACCCAAGAACAAAGGCCTAGCTAAACAAAAGCACTTTACAAACACAAAACTTCATATAATGGCGAATTTATTCAACATTGATAGATTTTTAAAAACTAAATTTCAACAGCAAGTAAATAATTGTTAAACAGTATTTAATTTTACGTTAAAGAAAATATTAAATTCCTTTGAAAATTTAACAAATCAGTAACGAAACGGATAAAAAAAAAGTTAATAACATTGTATTATTTACAGTAACAAAATTATGCCTAATAAATTTAAACAAAAATAAACTTAGTTTTATTAATAACTAGCCAAGCCCGGCGCGCGTTGCTACGCCCCTTAATGAATAAAAATGAATTCTGAATTTTAATTGAATATAAAGTGTAAGAAGCTAAAAATTATAACTTTTTTTTATGGGCGTGGCACTGCCCACTTTTCTAATCACGAAACTGTAAAGTCATGACAGCTCAATATGTGTTCAAAGTTTCAGGAAAATAGGTCAAGTGCATATAGCTAAAAATAATAATTTATTTTTTATGGGCGTGGCACTGCCCACTTTTCTAATCACGAAACTATATAGTCATTACAGCTCAATATGTGTGCAGTTTCAGAAATATCGGTGAAGTTCAAGTAGCTGAAAATGATACCTTTTTTTGTGGGCGTGACACTGACCACTTTTCTAATCACAAAATTGTATAGTCATGACAGCTCAATATGTGTGCAAAGTTTCAGGAAAATCGGTCAAGTGCAAATAGATAAAATTAATAACTTCTTTTTTATGAGCGTAGCCCCGCCAACATTTTACCACCCATAAACACTCCCTGGAATGTGTACAACAAATTGCCAAAGTTTAAATCCGATAGCTTTTACAGTTTCGGAGTCTATAGCTAACACACACACACACACAGAGTTTCACTTTTATATATATAGATAGATAAGAATTATATTCTCCCTAACCTTAAGGCTACATGTTTTCCTTTGTTATTCAAACAAAAGTCCTAATTAACTTAATTATGTCGAATGTAATTATACTTTTGGTTATTAAAATACATTTAAGGAAGGCCATACCTAAACGGACAGTTCGATTTTATTAAAACAATATTGGTTTTAGAATTTGAAAGTATAAAATAGAATACACACATCCATTCATACATACATACATCGCTTGCTACCTATTATATGCACAAAAAGGAAGTTGTTAAATGCCTTAATATGTAGAATGCTGTAATGTTTTATGGAAGTTTCTAATCATCCATACGAAAAACTAAGGCAGCAGTAGCCTCCATAAATATCTCTTGAACCAAACCACAACACTGTTCTCCAGGCTGAGATTATTGCAGTGAACGAAGTCACTAGATGAATAAAGGGAGATTGATAAGGAAACTCTGATTCGTATCTTTAGACACAGTAAATAATTTATCCCGACCCTAATGAATCTCAAAGTCTCCAGAAATGCAAGAGTGAGATAAACTCGCAAACAACTTTTTAACATCTAGAGATAATACGGATACAACGCCATCATGGCATAATCGGTAACAAAGTAAATAATAAATTATTTCGAAATGGGATTATTTTTAAATACCATTACATTAAAAACTGATAAACCCTTTCGAAGCTTCAAAAGTTAACTTAAGGTTTGGTCAATGGAATGATACGTCAGAAAGTGGCAAAATACTGCTGTCGCTAAGGTGACGAACATACTAGGGGGTGACCCAAATCACTGAGAAGATTAACTAGTAAAAGTAAAAAAAAAGGTCAAATGGAGCTGAGAGCTCATCTAGATGGTATGAGATTGTTTGATGATGTTTGATAGATGTTGTACAGAAAATTGTCAATTAAGCCTTCAATAAACGTAAAATACTTCTATTGCGAAAACTTTCAGCTTAAATTAATTTCAGACAAAACTTACGTGTGAGTCACATTAATGTTGGCAGAGTGAAATTTAAAAAAAATCTTAAATCTATAAAATAAATATACCTTTATTATGAATTTTATCCGGCTGCTTTTATTAACCAAACGAATGGGTGAATTCCTTGTAAAAAATGTATGAAATAAGTTTGTAAAAGAAACGCACTTTGATGAATAAATAAATGATAAAGAATAAACAGAACATGAAATATTGACTTTGTTCGATTTAATTCTTAAGTAAATTGTGCAAATAAATTTAAATATTATCCCTTAATAAAAAAAAGTAAATGTTGACACCAGATTTAAAATTGCTTCAAGCATATTTACATACTTACAGCATATTCATAATAATATTGTGTTGTTGTGGATATGCCTATAAATCACTCCACATATACATGTAAGTCAAATTTCTACTTATTATTTTTTGTTTATATAAAGGGTGTTTCTTGAGTGGAGAATAATTTCGTTTGAAAATTACTCTTATATATAAGTGTTAGAGGAATATTAAAGCAGACGACTGTTTTTGATTCATTTTCAACCCCCTTTGCTTGTAAGTGATTTCATTGCTAACGATTAGCATCCATTTCTTTACTACTGGCGTTCGCTAGACTGGAAAATGATTTCACATTGCCGACTTGTAATTTTCGATAATTCTTATCGCCCTTATCTCTTTAAATACGAGGTCCATATCCCATTTGTAAAGATATTGATATCACTACCCATGCCCTTATTGTGCATGGACCCATCCCCTATGAGTGGTGCTATGCTGTCCCTTGACCACCTTCATTCAACTCATGACGTCTACTGTTATCAGAGTCTTACTTAGGATACTCCTTTGCCCTAGCTAGAAGTGCTAGTAATACCTCTATACCCCTGACTTTTAATATCATCAATCCGTGTACACTTCGACAAGGTAACATGCCGCCAGGTAAAACTCACGAACTAAACCAGAATCTTTCAAATATATTTAAACAACTTGCTAGTGTTGCTCTAGAATGAGCCAGGAATAGCCAAACTAACATTAAAATACCCAAAAACTGTCAATTAAGCGATCATAGAAAAAGGCGATGCCAATTTGAACATACGAGAAATAAAATAAATTTTCAAAGAAATATTTCACTAATTCACATAACCTCGTGCATAATTTGTAAAAATTTTTTTTTATTTGGTTATATTTTTTTATTGTTGAACTTTAAAGAAAAATTTATATGTCAAGCAGGGACGGAAAACTTAAACTTTGTAAAACTCCCTTCTTCTTTTGTATTAAGGAACAAAACATTTTAATTTTAGTTTAAAAAACATAGATCTTTCTCAATTAATTGCAATAGTACGGTCCATAAAAATTTGCTACACCTGGCTAATTTTCTTTAGGAATAAAATATTATAATTTATATAAGATTTCCAAACACATTCCAGATTAATCTGCAAAAATGTAGTTAGATCAGGGATTTTATTGTAAAATATGTAAAAGAATTCTGTACCACATTTTTAACTGGATTAAACCATTCATATCCTATAAAATTGTTTAACTGGGAGTCTTCAGTACCATGATTCGCTAATTAACAAAAAAAAATCCGGTAAATCAAAACTCTTATCCGAGAGTTTTAATATTTGAAATACATAAACTTTCTTAAGATCCCTTTAAATATTTTTTTAAACTTTTTTTTTTTTTTTTTTGTAGTTCTTACATCTATAAATTAAAGTTTCCAAGCTCTTCAGTTTGTAGGTTTGGGGGGAAGTTAGACTATACATAAAATTCTCTCTTCCTCTCTTAACTACAAATTCGAGAGTTTGCAATATTTAATTTGTGTGAGATATAAGTTTGAAAACAAAACTTTACAATTACATATACTACGGACTACATCAAGTGTCAACTCAAGGTAATACCAGCTGTGAAATATAAAACAAATGGCAACACTCAAAAATTTCCCAGAGTTGTCGAGGAACAAGTCGGAATTTTTTTTCGGAAAATTATAAAATTTTTGAAATTAAAAAATTTATAAAAAATAGAAACCAACAAATAGTTACCAGTTTTGGTACTTAATCTTAAAACTACATTTATTAGAAATAAAATTAATTTTATTTCATAAAAATCCAGGGATAAATTTGTGTTTTATTCCCGATAAACTGAAAGTACCTAGTTTTGATATTTTTTTTATCTCAAATTAGTGTCAAGTTAAAAAATTTGTGATTTTTTTATTTAATTTGTTCTTTTTTTTAATAAAAAATTGATTTCAAATTATTTTCCAACGTTAATTAGTCTAGAAGTTAGATTAGGATCTTAAAAAGTACCAAAGATAAAGGTTTTACCGGTTTTTGACCCTTGGCCTTTTGATTTAAAAAAAAGTACCAGATACCTGTCCGCTTATTTTATTTCTGCTTTTTGTTTAATATTTAAAAAATCATCTTTCTATTCAATTAAAAACAAGAAAACAAAATACACCAACATTGTGTCGGTCGTTTCTTATCTGGGTTAAGATTCTCTTCTTCCTTCATATTTCTTTCTAACGTTTATCAGATGGTAACATACTTCAAAGTATAATTCGATTTGTGCGACCAATCACAAAACCCATTAAACGTGAATTCAATGTTCTGCAATAAATGTATTTTTAGTGACATTTTTACACCTAAAATTAGAAGAATGGCAACTGATGTCACCTTTTTACACACAAAAATTTAAAATTATAAGTTCAGAAAGTGCAAACAACCTTAAGCAAACTACTCACCAAAACCACCTTTACGCTCATGAATTTGCTTTAATATTTACTTAAACAATTTCGAATGTCTGTCATGATAATATTGTGTCAGGTCAAGAGCAATCAACTGATACCCTACGGCTTTTCATTTTATGCATTATTAATAAAACACAATTAGTTACAAATACAAAAAAAAAACTATAAACAAATATTTATTTTTAATTTGTTTTCATAATAAACCACGAAAAAAATGTTATCATTATGAACAACACACTCACACATAAACTTATTTGAACACGGATCAAGAACAGAGGGAGATACATTTACAATCGTGAATATATTATTTACACAAATTGTTATTAGTCGATTCAAAACCTTGTGTTAATAAGGTATGAAAAAATTATTCAAAAAACTAAATACATTCACATAAAAATAAAACAGTATACATGTGTCAAGAAAAGAGCCTACCAATTCATGAGCAAAAAAACCCATACAGATTCGAAAATAAAACAATTTCTTAAATTGTATGGCCGAACGTAGAGGTTGGCTTTTTTAATTTTTTTTTTAAGTAGATGGCTACTACGTCGAAGTCGGAGAGACATATCGAGGTTGCTGGTGGTATTGACGGGTCACTGGATATTAGGCAAACATGCAAGTCGACTCGGACTTCCATCGAACGACCATTGTCGCAGCTGTATAGATAGAGAGAAGGAGGAATCGGTTTTCCACCTTCTCTGCGAATGTCCTGCACTGGCGGCAGGATGGCCTCTCTGCGATATCTGAAGTTGGAGTGAATTATGTACTGAGATACCTCACGGCCATGGGGTGGATCTAGTACCCTCACTCTTGGACTTATTCTGATATACATTTAAAGCTAACGAGTGATGTGGTCCTGTCAAAACGGAGTCATATAGACTCTACTTGACAGTTTGCGTGCTGCGAACTACCAAGATGGCTACTAATGCACAGTATTTTTAAATATCCAACTGTATATACCACAAATATATAAATAAAAAATATGTAAGCATGTTACCATTAAATTCGCCAAAAACAAATCAAATTTGTCAATGTTTTATGTTCGAATGTATGCTGCAAAATTTTTTCCGGTTCGGTCTAATAAATATATGTACCGTTTATGCTTTTGTATGGGTGTGTAAGAGTACACCTATGAAAATTTTATTTCTTTTTATTTATTTATTAAAAGAAAATAAATGCAAAAATTAATTTTATAATATTCGAGACCCCCCTGGATCCGCCCTTGATTTAGTCTGTCTGCAAAAATTCGCAAAGAATACTAATAAAATAATTTCAAAATCTAGTAAAGTGAATAGAACAACATCCATACAGATCAGATTTGAAAGATATGAAAGTAACTTTAACTAGTAAGTTCTTGATGATGGTTAAACTACTGATGCTCGCAATGTACTGAGGACACTACGGACTAAGGGCAACCATTTATGTCTCAAAGTGCTATTGCCTTTCCACAGAAGAAGCTAATTGCTAGATGTAAGTTAGATAGGAAAGGCGGGTGCATGAAGCAAATGATACTTGCAACACTTACACTAGGAGACCGTTTGGTCCTATGTGTTTCCTTTTATAGAAGAAATATAAAGAATTGATTAGAAAAAAACAGTTGCCTAGATAGGGTGAATAAAGGAAAGAAATAATGCAGAGGAAATAGAATAGAAGATATGTAGAATTCCAAACGAGCACTATATGTCTGTTTACAAGCCACCCGACCCCCATGATGAATTCAGTAATATTCTCCAATATGCACATCAAGACATCACCCAGATCATAGTGGATATCTCTAACAAACCACTTAACCCTATCGCTCTGAAGTCTCAGGCATTGACAGACAAGGTGTTCCATAGTTTTCAACTCATCCTCACACATCCCACAATAATTCGGAGTGCTGCGATCCTATCTCACCAGACCGTGTCCCGTTAAAACCCCAATAGTGGCACTCAGACCTATTCTTTTAGGTTCAGAAGTTCAACTTTGGCCATAAAACCCTTGACAATCTGCAGTGCCTTCTGGTTCTGCATGCCACATCAGTTCCGTGCGATATCCACGTCTTAATTAGCCCAAAATAGTGGCCGCTTGGTGACCTTACCATGTCTTCTTCATACGTCGAACTTACTGCCAATCCACGGGACGCAAGTTTGTCAACAATTTTATTGCTAACAATTCCACAGTATCCTGTTACCCAACACAATCTGACATTGAAGAAGACCATGAAGGTATCAAATGCTCCTTACACTTCCTATCCAAGCCTAGATTTGGCATAATGTGCCGTCTGATACTTTGTGGATGGTTCGACCTCATTCAGACTTGCACATCTAATTCTTATGCTGATTTATTTATAGCGTTTTAGCAAAAAAAAAATGATAAAAAGAGATAGATAGATAGATAGATAGATAGATAGCCCAAGCTTTTGAGCAAGATGCATCTGCAAGAACCAAGAATGTAAATGCGATTTCTGTCTGTGACATGATTGACTAGCACAACATAATCACAGGGTCTTTGTTTTCGAGTCACAGATTCAACCCAGTGGTGGGACCACCGTCATGATTAGGACACACGGCGCCGCTGCCGACATAAACTAAGCCACAGTATGTCGTTTTCTACTATAACTAACTAACTTATTATATGAAAGCTATTGCAGCCAACTACACTTGCAGTTAAATAGCTGTGTAGCCATGTGTTTATAGCATTTGTTAAAAAATAAAGTTCTTTTTATAAAACATGTTCATTCACTGTTATTAAAGTTCATACATATATTGTTTCTATGTCTTATACTATGTTCACACACGCGCTTTAATTGTCAATTTATAATATTATCGCAATTAAAGGCCTTTATTGAGCTCAATTTACCATACTATGTCTTTTAAATTGAGCAATATATACTTAATTGTTTCTGTTAATTCTGTTAATTGTTATTGTCTAAAACTCGAAATACAACTCTTGAGAGGTATGTTCAGTGGGAAGAAAATTCTATAGGTGGCATTTCTAATGTCAAACAATTAAATATACAAAAAATAAACAGTAAGAAAATGAAAAATTATTGATGGAAATTTTAACAAAATGTTTGAATAATGAGAAATACATATTTCTATATATAAATATAATTGTAAATATATTTTATGAACAGGAAAAAGCTGAAGCGAAGGCATTATTTGATTTGTTATAAATACATCGTATTTTTACAGCTATCAAATGGTAATGGAGTATGATAAATTGAGTATGTGTGAACACTTATTTTAATTGCTCAATTAACACTTAATTGAAACAATTAAAAATATCTGTCTGAACAGGGTATTACTGTCTTCAGTTATTGTATTAAGTGAAGTACGTTTAATATACATACATAGTCAAGATACAAAAACACAATCTTTTAACAAAAGCAAAAAACATTTTCCTCTCGCTAGCAAGCCCATAATTATCTATATGATTTAAATTGTTTATATTTTATATCTGCTTCAAATAAAATACAAACCAAGAAATATGCATGCATCAGGTAGCCGTAATCAGCTGATTATAAAAAAAAACGCTTTAATTTTTATTCAAGCGTTTTAAGAAATTTGCCTTCGTTCAATGCTTCCACAATTCTTTTTTTTTTTTTAATTTTTAAGTATAATAACAGTCCAAAATAGCACTTTTTAGCAAATCGATAACGACTTAAGTACACAATCAGGGGATAGACAGACGTCACGAAAGTTTGTGTATGTTTAACAAAATTGTTGCACACTTTTTACTTAACAATCAAATGCCTTTGCTTTTATTGATTTTTAATTTTATCATTCTCGACGAAAAAATAGACTAAAAACTTAAAATAATAAATTGACGTCAAATAATTGTAATTTCTGTTACATACGAAAACATAACTTTAAAATAAGTTCCTTTTTTTGTTAATTTCTTAATAAAATATTTAAGTGACGTTTAAGTAAAAGAAATTAAGTTAAGTGAAGCAAAAAGCAATTATTCGTCATATGCTTAAAATTCATTATTAATAACATCAGCAAGTTAACACTGTCAATCAAGCGTAACATGGATTCAATAAAAATTATACCATTTCAAAAAGGAAAACACAAAAAAAATATTAAAGTTTTTTTTTTTTTAAAGAAAATAAAAATTCAATCGTTAATAATAAAACAGAAAACGACGACAACTTTAAACAAAGACATTTTCAAAGAAAACTCATACCATCATAGTGAAATTTAATGTAACGCGGTTTTTTTCATTAGAATTAACTCCCTCAAATCTGCTTTTGTGAGAAATTTTGGTGGCAATTTTGAATAAGTACTAATAAACCTTTAAACATAGAAAACCTTAACCTTTCAAAGTTCTCAAAAATAATAAAGCACCAGGATTGGACAGCTTCTCATCAAACATTCTCAAGGTCATTATAATGACAATGACATAGTTTATTGCTCCCTTAGTAAATCGATTTTGACTTAAGTGCCATTACCCTGGATGCCGAAATAAAGAAAGGAAACTAAAAAGCCGCCTTGATTAAATTCAAAAACTGAAGGGGGATAAAACTGCTCCCAAAATTAAATAAAGTCACAACAAATATTTTACATAAACGTTTATCTGATGCACTTCAAAGCTATATTCATATCAAGTTAGTTAGTTTTACATGCAGCAACCAAACAATAATAAGGAGTCCACTCAAATGCAAGGGCATACCACGAAAACTAATATCTCTTCCTTAAACCCTAAAGACTTTCTGAATAGGAATAGGATCAACTTAGCTAAAGACAATATGATGAAACACGCCACTTCCAAACATATAGATAACACCTGGATCCTAAAAATTAGTTTAAAAGATTTAGACTACGCAGATGATATCTGCCGTCTGACGGATTGCTACTCAGACGTTCAGCAGAAACTAGACGAGTTGGTAACACAATCGGCGAAATATGGGCTTATGATAAATATTTTGAAAACTAAAGTCATGATAATGAACACAGAAAATCCCCAACTACTTACACACTATTAAGTAGCAGCACCACGATAGAGTAGACTCCTACTCTTACCTTGAAAGCATCGTCACAAAGTCTTGCAGAGGGAGATGTTAAAAAACGTATCATCAAAGCTAGACAAGCATTTGCCCAACTTAACTCATAAAACGCAGCATATCTAATAGCTATAGAACTCAATTGCCTAAAAACCAGAAAGATCTGGCTTAACATGGATGCGTATAGGACGCAATATGCGGTGAATATGCTCCGAATCTACCTTAGAAACCCCATCGAGGTCATTACCGGACACTGGCCTTTAGGTACAAATGCGAAAAGGTTAAGTATCGCTTACAACGACTTCTGCAGAAGTTGCGACAACGAGGAAGAGGAGGAGACAACTGAACATCTTCTCTGTAATTGTCCTGCATTCCGGGACCTGAGACACCAGATTCTAGGTCAGCGAATACTTGTTAATAAAACTTGTCTTTCCACAGGTGATCTGGGAAAGATTCACACCTTTATAAACAGGACAGGATGGCTGAGGAACGACAGCCAGAGAACATAGACAAACGGGCGTTGGTGCCTACAGTATCACAACGGAACCCTCGTAGGACCCAGGTGAGCTATGCCTTCGGGCCGCTGCCGGACCTAACCTAATCTATATAAAATCTGTGCTGTTATACGGGCAAGAGTCTTAAAAACATGGCAAGTCAAGACACAAATGCTTTATAAGTCTTAGTAAACCGTTGCATATGTCACATATTAAAAATCTTCTGGTATAATACTATCAGCAACAACCGGCTGCGAAATAAAACTCATCATTCTCCTATAAATATTGCGTTAATTGAGATGGATTGATCATGCATGGTGTAGGCAACATAACGACACTACTTAAAAAACCATTAACTGTAATCCTCAGGGCAGTCGAAAAAGAGGACGCTCTAGTTGCACGTGGCGGCGTCAACTAGATGTCGAAGTAGCTGAATAACATTAGTCTTGAATTAGATGTATCCTGTAGGAATATTTATAATCCTTCAACTTATTTGTGGCAACCTATTTTAACTTGAAACTTTAGTGTATTTACAGATTTATAGAAGAATTTTATAACAAATATTTATGTCGAATACTAAAATTGTTAATTTTCCATTTTAAAATATTCTTGCCACTTTTGACGAAAAACGTTAAAAAGATCCAAAGATATAAGGTTCAAATATTCAAGAAAAAAATATTTCTTGTGTTATTTAACATTGATCTAAAATGTAAGGATTACATTGTGCCGATTCACCACAAAAATGTCCAAAAGGACGAATGCTAGCTTTAAACTCAACTGTTTCTTTCCCTTCTTAAAATAAAACTGAGATGCAAACTTTCTAAATACTAATGGCAGAATAATAGTTTTTGTACTCTCTGCAAGAATCTGTTGTTACATTTTTCTAGTTTAAGAACAAAATTGGTTTTTTTTTAAACTATAAAAACAAAATTAACTTTTTCCTATTACATACTTCTTTTTTTCAAAGGCAAGATTAAAATAAATTTTTTTAAGGAAACCTCATCATGCTTGGTTTTGTTTCATCACTTATATTGTTACTTCCAATCTATGAAGTCAAATTTAATTAAAGGTTTATTGTTTCCAAATAGAATTTGATATTTGTTATTTCCAAACTACTAAAGGCATTTTATTAAATAAGACGACTAAGTTTATGATTAAGCTTAGCAGTTTGTAAGAACAAAGTTACAGCACTAAGTTATAAATGTTAATGGTTTTACAAAATAAATGAAAAATATTTTACAAAATTCAAATTTCACCCAACACAATGTAATATAACTGTACCATAACATAATCAAATAAATTGTCAACTTGCTTTTGTCGATTACTTTCTAAAAAATGTCATCTTCCTAAAAAATGTTACCACAACATTATTTGCCATACAGATTACAACAACAAATTGAGCATACACAATATATACGCATACGTGTTTGATTATATACTTAAAGCAAGTAAAGGTTAAAAATACTAATGATTTGTTAATTATTGATCATAGCCATTGTCATATACCGCGTTGCCGATTTTTGATTCTAGAACATACTAAGTAAGTATTGATGTTATAAAAGTTTGTAGTAGATCATAACCATTATGGCTTTGCCAATATAAACTTTTGAACTATCGCAGCTAGTAGATCAGTAGTACAACAGAAGTCGTTGTGTGTATACCAAATTGAGTTTGATAAAGTAATTACTATAAAAGTTTTAATAACTGTCTCAATAAAGTGCTCTTAACTCTTGTACCTTTAAATTGTTAAGTTTTTTTTTCAACAAAACAAACCTCAGTTTATTTAAAACAAATTAAACAACGTGTGTAAAAGCTATAAGAGTAACAATCTGTTTTTTTGTAATAACCGAAATTCATAATATTTTATAAATCACTTGCTGAACGCACAAGGTGTCATAAATTTTGCAATAAACAATATCATACCTCTCATAAATTATTAAATTTAAGCAAATTATGATATGATAGCATTACGTATTTATGAATTCACCAAATACATTTTTAATGGACAAAAGATAATTTCCTACCTTTATATATTATAAACTCCAACTAAATAATATGTCATATTTTTGTATGACCTGCACATAAAATAAATTGTTATTAAATTCAATTTTAAACGCGTATTACCAATAATACTCACATAGGACATGTAATACTAAAGACCATTCGCAATACGAATGATGATAATGCTGTTGTTGATGTTTTATCGCGATAATTATGTATGACATGTCGCTCTAATAGATGCTTGTAGCCATACAAACATAATTGGGCTGAAAAAGTGTTAGATACAATGAAGGGGAAAAGACTAATCAAATATTTAATTAAAAAAACAATAACCAGATCGATTTGGGGGTGGAAGGACAAATGAATGGATGAATAAAGGATTGATTGGTTTACTGTCATAGATCCATAAATATTAATTAATATTTTTTTTTGTAACATAAATGTCTGCGTATGCGTCAAGAAATTTCTTTGTAGGAAATTAATTTATGATAGAACTCATTCTTTAACAACAAAAAAATAAATAATATTTAACGTGATGGATTTCCATATAATTCTTTTATTAACAAAATATGTACATATATAGTATGAATGTACAGGTTAGTGACTCTTAAATTCTTTATTATAAAGGGTCCGCCAAATAACTTTTTTTTGAAAATGCTATAAAAAAAGTGTAGCTTTTGCTGTGTGCCTCTTCAATTTTTGTGAACAAAAATTCGTTCAACATGGCCCGATAACGATCGCCATTGACAACGGCCACTCCTTGCTCATTTGCGAAGAAAAATGGCCCAATTATGCCTCTGGACCAAAATTCGCACCAAACAGTAGATGGCGGACCCTTTATAACAAATTTAATAAGACTTTGTACAAGGTTACTACCGTATTCATAAAAAATATTTTTCATTTAATTAAGGCTAATTTGGCAGATGTTATACAGAAATTTGTCAAATAAGCCTTCAATAAAACTAAAATAAATTTTATGAATTTAGCAGTTAGTCTTTAAACGACTATAAAGCAGGTTTTTATAATGGAGATAATAAGACTAAATACATACATATTTATAATTTAAAATATTAATTTTAAGCCACATTCTGGTATCATTTTAGGATGATCTTGATATGTCCATCCGTCTGTCCGTCTGTTGAAAACACGTAGAGTTCGAAACGAAAAAGTTAGAGTACTCAAATTTTGCCAGAATATTTCTTATACTCAATACTTGTTTGGTATTGAAAATGGGCTTAATCGGAATATTAGGAGTTATACCTTGTAAAGTAAGAGTAGGTGAAAAAACCATTTCCATCCAACATCAAATAAAACGCATTGACGTCGAGCGATGATATTTCCTGGGGAAAAAAAATCTATCCCTGAAAATTGCTCAAATATATACATAAGGTCAAAATGTACGAAAATGTGTACAGTACAGTAACTTTTTCGGTATATTTAAAATTAAAAACGTAATAAAGCTGACAAAATTAGATGTATGATTCTGAAATTTTACAAAAATTTCACTTTGAACAAACGACTTACAATAACGGAAAACTAAAACCACAAGCCCACTTTAACGCCTACCTCCCATATAGCGCTTTATCTTAAATTCATATTACAGTCAAATCCCGATAATTCGTACCCTTATAAATCGTAATTTTTTAATTGTTTGCTAACTACCACTTATAATCTATATATATAAAAGTGAAACTCTGTGTGTGTGTCTTAGATATAGACTCCGAAACTGTAAAACCGATCGGCCTCAATCTTTGATAAGTTGTTTTACACATAACAGGGAGTGTTTATGGGTTGAAAAAAGTGGGTGGGGCCACGCCCATAAAAAATTAGTTATCATTTTTAGCTACTTGCACATGACCGATTTTTCTGAAACTTTGCACACATATTGAGCTGTCATGACTATACAATTTCTTGATTAGGAAAGTGGGCAGTGCCACGCCCATTAAACAAATTTTTAAATTTTTTCTTTTTGCACTTGATATTCAATTTAAATCTAGGATGCATTTTTATTCATTAAGGGGCGTAGCAACGCGCGCCAACAACAGAAACATGGAAAGAATGCTAAAGGCTAACAATATAGCAACAACGAAGATCCCTTAATGACAAAAAAAGATTCAAAATTGGCAATAAATAAATTAAGATTTTATGTCTCCAATCATACTGTGGACGAAGAAATTTTTAATTCCTTAATAAAAACAGAAAATACATTGGACAAGCTCCGTGAGAAAAGTCTGAAACAAATGCAAATCATTCATTTTTTTTTTAAATTAATTTAGATAATGTTAATATGTACATTATATATTGTTACAGATTTATTTTTAAGTAGCTTAATTTACATTATAATTTATTTTAGTTGTAGTAGTTTAAGTTACTGTAGTTTTATTTGTATTAGTTTATTTTGCTGGTTGTTCGAAAATGTTGTTTGTTATTTTGTGTAGCATACTTTTAGGCACTTCTATTATTCGTGCATATTACTTAACGTCTTAATTTAAATTTAACGGTTTTCGAATGTACTAGAATGTACATACGAGAACTTTGTCGAATGTTACCGAACACCACTATGTTACTATAAATAGCCGAACAACACAGCTAACGTGATCAGTATTACAGTAGAGCTTGTAAGGTGCGTATCAAAGTGTGTTTGATAATAAGAGTGTATAATCATAAGTGTAATAAGTAAAGTGATATTAAAGCAATCTTTGAGTGTGTTTAAGTAAATAAAGTGCTCTTAATTTTATAACGAATTTCAACTGTTTTTGACTGCAATAAAAGAACTCAAAAGGTTTATTTAAAGGAAATAATCCAACGTTTATAAAAGGTATAAACGTAACAATATTTTAAGTTAAGAAAATGAAATTTTCAGTTTTATTTTTATTTTATTGTTTTCTGTTTGCTATTAAAATTACACGTATTTTACGCTAAGTAAATGAATTTGCTATTTTATTTTTCATTATTCATTTACTTATGTATTTTTATTTATTTTGTATTATATTTTTAACAATTGTTTTTAATGTTTATTTTTATTGTTTTAGTAAAAAAATTTAAAAAACCCTGTTAATTCGTATTAATTTTATTTTAATCGCGTTAAATCAAAACCGAAATGGCCGGTCCCTTGCGATTCATTGCTAATGTAGAAATTCATAATGTTTCATTGCAAGACTAAATATAAGGATATAAATTGATAGCAAATCGAAGTTACACAAAGAAAATAAAACATATTTTAGTATAAAGAATATATTCCAAAGGGATTACTATTTTTAAAAAATAATATATTTTCTACTATAAAAGCACACAAAATTGGTGGAGGGCATCAAAAATTTGGCACAGCCGAATATAGTTGTCTTACATATTTTATTTTAAAATATATTTAATTAAAAACAAATTATTTCATCCATTGGATAACATAAATAAAAAAAAATCCTACACAAAATATGTTTTATTAAAAACTTCAAATTTGTGTGCGATGTTAGAACTACTTTCTTAACTTCAACTTACAATGACTTTTACCAAATCAATACAATTCCAATTGTCTTACATTTATGTTAAAAAAGTGTTTTGTTTTACACACACCAGAAAAACGAAAATAAATAAACAAACAAATTAAATTACTCCTGTAATAAATTCACTTACATTGCTGTCTAACTATGTCCAAATTCGATTATTGTTCAACTATCCTTAAGTCCTTAAAGAATAACAACAACAACAAATCAATAAAAACAAAATTATCAATATGACAACTAATACAGTAATTCAATTTAATACTTCTGCATTTGGGATTATAGAACAGCAAACAATTTTGTTTTTAGGAAAGTAATATTTTTGTAATGTGTGTTAAGGCATTAAGTAGTAAAAACAATGTAAGAAAGTTTATAGACGGTCAAGCCAATTCCCTTTTTACATTACGCAACATATTTAATATGATTTCGACATTTAATATCATTCAATTAAGGCCATTTACTTTTATATCCTTCACACGATAGTGTAAAAGGTTTCTCATTCCGTGTGAAATTTCTATAATATTCATTTCGAACCCCATAAAGTATATATTTTCTGAAGTCGATTAAACATTATATGTCTGTCCGTGTTGAAATCAATTTTTTGAAGCCCCCGTCATCGCCAAGACCTAAGTAAGATAACAAAATATCAAACGTATTCAAAAGCAGCAAAATCGTTCCATAAAGAACTGAGTTATGATGGAACAAACTTAGACCAGGTCGTCTTTTCACATCACATTAACACAAACTGGACGAACGTAAGTTCGAGTCCCAGTTGAGACAACAAAAATTTTTTATTTAGTTTTTATATATTTTATTATTTTCTGTTTTTATTAAGTTGCATACATCCATAAGTTGTGTACCATATATCAGCGGTCGCCAACTACTTTCATTTGGGGTCCGTTTTTTTTTAAATCACGACCGTCGCGATCCGAAAAGTAGTAAACTGAACTATTTAAACAATTTGTTTAGATACTGTATCAATGGACAAATAAAACGAATGGGTTTCGGTGCATCTATATATATATATAAGTGAAACTCTGTGTGTGTGTTAGCTATAGCCTCCGAAACTGTAAAACCGATCGGGCTCAAACTTTGATAAGTTGTTGTACACATACCAGGGAGTGTTTATGGGTGGAAAAAAGTGGGCGGGGCCACGCTCATAAAAAATTAGTTATCACTTTAAGCAACTTTGCACACATATCGAGCTCTCATAACTAAATAATTTCGTGATTAGAAAAATGGGCGGGGCCACGCCCATAAAAAAGTTTTAATATTGAGGTACTTTCACTGGACTGATTTTTCTGAAACTTTGCACACATATTGAGCTGTCATGACTTTACAATTTCATGATTAGAAAAGTGGGCAGTGCCACGCCCATAAAAAAAAGTTATCATTTTCAGCTACTTAAACTTCACCGATTTTCTAAAACTTTTCACACACATATTGAAGTCTCATGGTTATACAATTTCGTGATTAGAAAAGTGGGCAGGGCCACGCCCATAAAAAAATATATAATTTTTCGGTACTTACTCTGTACCGATTTTTGTGAAACTTTGCACACATATTGAGTTGCCATGACTTTACAATTTCGTGATTAGAAAATTGGGCAGTGCCACGCCCATAACAAAAATTGTCATTTTCAGCTACTTGAATTTCACCGATTTTTCTGAAACGTTGCACACATATTGAGTTGTCACGACTATAAAATTTCTTGATTAGAAAAGTGGGCAGTGCTACGCCCTTAAAAAAAAAGTTATAATTTTTAGCTTTTTGCAATTGATATTTAATTAAAATTGAGAACGCATTTTTATTCATTAAGGGGCGTAGCAACGCGCGCCAGAATTTCTAGTTATTTTATAAAATAAAAAAATTCTGTAAATAAACAGTAGAAAGTACCAAGGGTTTTTACAATATTTAAGAGACAAATTACATTTTTTTGTCTTGGACTATCCATCTGAAGTTTGAAGAAAAGCTTGTGCAGGCCCATTATCTTCAAATCTTGGAGATGTTTATCGGCAAGTCTGTGTCGGAAATTATTTTTAATGAAGTTCATCTTATAAAAATGCTGCTTCCCAAACAAAGTGAGAAATTTCAAGTCTAATTTTTTTAATTCTGGCTATTTATTAGCACAAACAAATTTTATCGAAAACTCATGACAATTAACGTCCTATTTTTGGTGTTTAAAAATTTTATTTTCTTGGAAATTGAACATTTTCATGTGGAGAGAAGCTTTTGTTACTCATCACAGCCTGTTCGACTAGTGTATATGTGAGACTTTGTTGCATCTCACTGATGACATGAATATGTAACTAAAGAAATTGTTTGTGTTAGTGCTTCCAAATTATCTTTTTTTTGTTGCATAGGGTTTCCTATTACTTATTAGTTAACGGATCATCACCAAAGGCTGGTGTCGAAACGAAACTATTTCTCATGAATTTGTTGTTACATAATGTAAAATATTTTGTATTGTTAACACAACGTCCGCATAATATAGGTCTACAGTCCAAATCCGGACCGTGGTCCGCCAGTTGATGACCCATGCCATATATAAATAAGCATTCCTTAAATTATCTTTAATTAAATCTGCAAACAAATGCAAAGTACGAAGTAAAATTGGTAGTCTAGTGGTTCTGTCACTGAACTACAGAATCAATGGAATCTAGTTCGGATCTTGGATGGGGCAAGATTTTTTATTGTTTTAAAATTTTTTTTAATCATTAATACATAAATACATAACCCTGTTTCATAATTTTACGATGGGTTCGTAAACAACTGACATATAAGGGGAAAAAAATTCAAAATTCAAAATCACATA
The DNA here is from genome assembly GCA_941918925.1 of Phyto melanocephala. Classification (NCBI taxonomy): domain Eukaryota; kingdom Metazoa; phylum Arthropoda; class Insecta; order Diptera; family Rhinophoridae; genus Phyto; species Phyto melanocephala. The sequence goes on along the minus strand of OW799233.1, from coordinate 17,167,466 downwards.
TGGCATTGAAAATAATAAAGCCAAAGACGTATAACATTAAATCTCAAATCAAAACTAAGTTACGCTGTGGTCACTACACCAATGTACAAGATAGTGAAGGATATTTTCAGATTCAGCATGGCCGAATATAGCACAATTAATTGATTTTTTTTTAATTGCGTAATTGGTCTTAGATTATTTGATACAATATGTATGTAGTAGGGTGATCGATTATTCGACATTTTTAAGAAACCGGTTTTCAAATATGTAGTTTGAAATTTAGAATTTAAAAGAAACCGGTTGCTCTTTTAAAAATTAAAAAAAAAACCGGTCGAATACATTACCAGGTAAGTTAAGATCTGCCTGGCACATTTCCACAGTTTTAAAATCGTTTAAGTGATTCGAGGAGCATTACCCAAACATCACACAATTCAATGGATGTATTTCTATTCTAATGAAACTTATTTTAGGGAATATTATTGCAATTATCAATGATTTACAGTTTTTGCAAGTGGTTATCGGCATTAATCTCTTTGCCACAGACAAAATCAACACGGACGAGTAAGTTTCACAGGACGAGCTCATGGTCTCGTAATTTATCGATTTGGTGGTGTTAAGTGGGCGAATTTTTCTTGTGATTAAGCGACGCTAGACTAATTTCTTAAGATTATTTGAGAGACCAGCTTTAAGAGGCCTAAATAAAGTACAAACAAGTAATGCTCAGAAAGATACAGGCGGATAGCTTTTAACGTGTTAGAGGTGGACATTTTTCAAAGATGATATTCCATTTTTAATTCTCATGTTTCTGTTTCATATCGGTATTAATAAAAATATTTTTGTAAGGAAGTGTGTCCTCCATCAATAGCAATGCCATCCTATAGTAGTCGACCAATGTATGCGACATACGAAAAAGTAAAAAAATTTTCACAATCAGCTAAACAGCTTAATATTATGAATGCCATTCCCTGCCATTTTACGTTTAAACAGAAAATTTTCTCTTCCACTAAGAAACCCACTGGCGTAGCTAAAATTTTTTCTGGGGTGGCAAAAGCTTAAAATAGTTTTTTTGTGGAAAAAAATCTTTAACTGAGTTAATTTTATTTCTTTTTTAAAATTGTTAGGGGCATTGCACCTCCCAAAATGGTGTAGTTACGACAATGACTGAAATCAGTCATGTGTATCTTTATTAGTGTCTTTTTCTCGAATAATCGACACTAATAAATTACACTGTTTTGTTAATAATAATTTATCACCATAACGATAGAGAACAGGCATTCGCTTCAATGTTCTATCTAACATTACGATACGTGACTGTTTGCCATTTGAAGTGATTGAGATTGTTTATTTTTCATTTGATGCGGAAGTGTAGACATTTTTTCAAGCACTGTTTCATTATGTCTAATTAGCGTTTTTTACAGTGTTTACAATAAACCAAGATTGAACCCAAGATAATAAAGCAATTAAATAATGTACTGGCAATAGCGTGTCATCTGCTTATTAATCCGTAACTTTATTATCATTTAATAAACTAATATTTGCTGAATTTCTTACCACATCGTTTAAGCATGTACATATATTTACCGAAAAATATTTAGAACAAAAATATGCATAAATTAAAAACTTTGTAAATTTCATAAAAACTTTCTGTCCGTCTAAATAGTAGACTATGCATATAAAAGTTTCCTTAAGGGTAATAAGAAATGCCACACATTTTTCTTATCACTTTCATCCTTAATCGTTTGCTCATCTAGATGTGGTTAAAACTGAGTAAAAAGTACAAGTATCTAAATCACAAATAAATAAAACTATTAATTTATGATAGGAATTTCTCTTAAAAAAGGTCTTGCAAATATTTTAATGTTGGTCGAATGAGTTTTGTATTCAACATATAAATTTTGATTTTTGTTCAAACATTTTCTAAAGCAAAGTTTTCACAAATGATTTAAGTAAACAATCAAAGAATTTCATATGAAAATTCAGAAAAGGATTTTCTGCTATTTAAAATGGAAAAACTTTAAATATTCACTCAATATCGGCATTGTAAATGGCAAAAAAATATTTACTATAAATTTTGTATTCGTATTTATGTATTTTTAAAAATTATTTTTGTATACAGCAAGGCATATTCTTACAGATTTATGGAACGGCGAATTGATATCACCAAACAACTTGTCAGGGGATTTTATCTGTCAAGGCCAATTCGAACATCAGATATGGAAAATTTATTATTTATTAAATATTTGTAAAACACATTAGGTTTGTTCGACGTTAATCCGGGTAAAGTCCGGTAAAATGAGAGTAAACAAAAAATTCTCTCAGAAAACGATAAATTTACCCAAATTTGCTGGAACGCAAAAAAACACATTTCAAGCCCGAAAAAAACGTCAAAAATGTACAGCTGTTGTTCAGAGGTCCTGGTTGATATACTTCCAGCCGGCTTACCGTCGTCGCCGAATTATTTTATTCGGATGAACGTATGGTGTTTAATTCGTATAACAAACTACTAAAGAGATAATGAGATGAAAAAAATGATATGAAATATGAAAAAATATATAAAAAATTTAAAGAGAATTTTGACTGTCTGCTTTTCAGTTTCTCTATTGTAAAAGGGGACTTAGCACTAAATTTTTATGAAAAAGATTTAAAATAACTCTGTAATGTCCGCAATCAAACAATAGAGTATACATATATTACGGCTGCACTTAAAATCAGAGTACGAAAACAAACAAAAGGAAACGTTTCCAATAGTTTTGTTTCGATCATTTTAGAGAGGGAAAACAAAACGAAACAAAACCCAGGATAACGGTACATGCATTTTGTTTTGTATTGTTTTGTACTATGAGTGCAAACAAAACCAGAATCGAAAAGTACTCAGCTTCAATATGTATCATGCAAAACAATACAGTACAATACTTTCTGCAAACGTTTCAAAACGTTTGCTGATTGATTTGCTCTTTACATGAAAAAATCTACATGTTTATTGCTGCTTCTTGTTGGGAATTTTTTAACATTTTACCTACCTACATTAATTTTATGATCCTAATAACGATATGAAGTCACTGACTATAGTTTGCGAATTGGTAATGGTGCATTGTTATTATGATTGTTATAATCTTTTTGTTCTGCAAAAACATAACAAAAACGCAAAAACGCAACATACCGTCAAAGCAAAGCCTAAGTACAAAACCCGAATTGTTTTGTTTATGCTCTTTTGCATTGAAAAGTTTGTGGTTTTGTTTTGCTCGCAAATACCCCTTTCGCATTGGGCAAGTCACTTGCTCAAGTTAGTTTTTTATTTTCTTTTATTTTTCTTTGAACTTGCTTTCATGTTCAGACTCAGCAACTGACTTGCCCAAGTTTCGTTCTCTTTTACTTATTATACTCTTCACACAGTGAAAAAGGGTATATATAGGTTTGTCATTCCGTTTAAAATTTCTACAATTATCAATTATCTACACATACATACAAACGTGGTATACTGGTTAGAGTGAGCCAAAAAATTTTTTTTATTTTATATTTTATTAAAATTTTTATTGTTTTATTTTTAATTTTTCTTTTAATTTATTTTTTTTTAAGCACATAAGTAAACTTAATGTATAATATTACAATGGGATGTTTTTATATATGTATGTTTTGTATGTACGTATTTCATATGAGATAAATGGTGACATAAACAATTGTTGTTGCATGACAACACGTTGTGAAGGGTATATAAGATTCGGCATGGCCGAATATAGCACTCTTGTTTGTTTTTATTACTCTTTTGTTTTTGGTTTCTCAACAAAAACTTGCTCGTACTTGCCGAGTACAGGCAAGTGTGTACTCAAAAATGAGCAAGTTTCTTCCTCTTAACCCGACCTTACCCCTTTTGCCTATAAACACAACACTTGCGCAAGTCACTTGCGCAAGTGACTTGCCTAGTCTGAAAGCCGTGTAACAAAACGATTCATGAAAATTGAAAAGTTTCTGACTTAGATGATTTGTACTGTGTTTCGTTTCGTATGTTTTCGTTCACTGCTTAAAATTACCAGAAAAACATATTAACATACATATATCGTTGTTTTTTTAACTCCATTTCATTCGTGCATATATGGTAATACCCAGCAAAATAACACATTACATTATAATGACTTGAAAGTACTAGAAAACAGTTGTTCACTACTTACAATTTGGCATCTAAACCCATTATTTTAACACGCCGATGTCATTGGAGGCAAGTACTTACCACCTTCGCTTACAAATAGGGACTCGTATAAGTACTTATTACGGTCGCTCATAAATAGGGACTTAAATAAGTACTTACTCCTATAGCAATATATAAGTACTTGATTTTAATAACCTAAATAACCCATTACTATTATGGACTTACAGAAGTCGTTCGGTTGTTCTAAGGACAAAAATTCGGTTAGATTATTCTGAGATACGTTAATTTGAAATTTAACAATCAGTGAAAATCTATAAGTCATCACTTTGTTAATGAAGTGCTTTGCCGCTGTTTTCAAAATAATTATTACTTATACCCTAAGCGCCTTAAACTAAATGAGAATTATAAAAAGTTATGTATTTGAATGGTTTCTAGTAAATTTCTCAGTAAGAAATTGTGTTGTGTGTGTATCTAAGCAAATGTCTGAAATCAAGTACTTACGTAACACATTATAAATCAAGTCATTACTAAAATACTTCTTAGTAAGACAGACGATATACAGTAGTCATTGAAAAGTATGTTGTTTAGTAAGAGCAAGTCATTACCTAGTTTTTGCTGGGTACGAATCAATTTAATTTTCTTTTATAAAAAACAGAAGTTTCTGTATGATAACGTTAAAATAGTCGTTAACTACTTAATTTTATTTTTACCTTGCCAAGTTAACTGTTTAGTTTAGTATTAGTAAATAAAATCAAGGCAAATTTAAAAATTTTGACAAAATGCCTCCCCATCAGCTGGGAATAATGTCCACAGAAACCTGATTTCAATTAAATTAAAAATATTATAGTTTTTCTAAATTTCAATAAAACATTTTTATCCCTAACACAGAAAAAATTACCGTCAAAATATTTTCAAACAAACGTTTGCCTAAATTAAATTTCAATTTCTATTAATATTTTTATACCCGCCACCAAAAAAATGGTGGGGGTATATTCATTTTGTCATTCCGTTTGTAACACATCGAAATATCCATTTTAGACCCCATAAAGTATATATATTCTGAATCAGGGTTTGATTTTATGACGATCTAGCTATGTCCGTCCGTCTGTTGAAAGCACGATAGAGGTCGCACCGAAAAAGCTAGGCGGCTCAAATTTTGCCAGAATCTTTCTTATAGACAAGGTTTGTTTGGTATTGAAAATGGGCTAAATCGGAATATTAGGAAGAGAGTTATAGCTCGAAAAGCAAGAGTAGGTCGAAAAAACCGTGTCCTTCAAACATCGAATAAAATGGAATTGTGTCCAAACACATTAACGTAGACTCATGAAACTTCGAATATATATTTCCTGAGTAAAAACAATATTTTTCCCCGAAAATTATCTAAATCTATGCATTAGGAGAGGAGTTATCGATCAAAATGTACGAAAATTTATACCGCACAGTGTATTTTTCGGTATATTTAAAAACAAAAACGTCATAAAAGCAACAAAATTGGATGTACGACTCTGAAATTTTGCACACTTTGCTTATTGGTGAGACGCTTTTTTGTAACGGAAAATCAATGTGCCACGCCCACTTTTACGCCCACCTCCCATATAACGTTTTACCCAAAATTCATATAATTTCTCAATTTATGTAGATTTTGGAATAATAAAGGGCTATATTGAAACATCTCAGTTGTACTCATTCGAAAGTACAACTTTGACACGCCCACTATAACGCCCACTTTTCACGTTATATACCGTTAATGAAATTTAAAAGCTCATAAAACCGCCAAAATTAGAGGTATGATGATCAAATTCGCTACGTATATCCTTTTAGGCAATGTCATTACTGCGCCAGAAAATTAAGGCGCCACGCCCACTTTTACGCCCACCTCCCATATAACGTTTTACTTAAAATTCATATAATTCCTCTATTAATAAAGATTTTGGAATAATAAAGGACTATATTGAAACACCTAAGTTGTACTCATTCGCAAAAATAACTTTGACACGCCTACTATAACGCCCACTTTTCACGTTATATACCGTTAATGAAATTTAAAAGCTCATAAAATCGCCAAAATAAGAGGTATGATGATAAAATTTGCTACGTATATCCCCCTAGGCAATGTCATTACTGTGCTAGAAATTTGAGTTGCCACGCCTACTTTTACGCCCACCTCCCATATAACGTTTTACTCAAAATTCCTCTAATTTCTCTATTAATAATGATTTTGGATTAATAAAGGGCTATATTGAAACACCTAAGTTGTACTCATTCGCCAAAACAACTTTGACACGCCTACTATAACGCCCACTTTTCACGTAATCTACCGTTAATGAAATTTAAAAGCTCATAAAACCGCCAAAATTAGAGGTATGATGATCAAATTTGCTGTGTATATCCTCCTAATCAATGTTATTGTTGTGCCAAAAACTTTAGGTGACACGGCCACTTTAACGCCTACCTCCCATACAACGGCTTACCTTAAATTCATGTAATTTCTCTATTGACAAAGTTTTTGGGAAAATAAAGGGCTATATTGAAATATTTAAGTTGTGTTTATTAGTAGAAACTTTATTGACACAGCTACTTTAAAACACTTTCATTGAATTTCATTTCATTTAAGGACCGATGTTGTATTTAAATAAAACACAAATTATTTAGGATATTATTATTTCTTTTTATAATGATAATATTTGTATGGTTCAATTATGAATTTAACAAAATATCGGCCAAATGCCCCCCCCCCCATCCTTGGCGCCACTCCTCTATCTGATGGTCCAAATTTTCAATGACAATGTTGATGCTCAATTATTGGGCATGATGATGAGTCGAGGTTGACTGCTCTTTTGCCACACTATCGCAAAAAACAGCAACAGTTCCCATTCAACGAACTAAGAAGGCATTCACAGATTTTTTAACATTTTATACAGACCTGTTTTGCAGAAATTTAAATATTTTTTACAATTCTCCCGATTGTGGACGAATTTGAACGATTATGTTGATCAAAAGAATTACGAAGTGCACAAAATGCATTTTGATTTGAACGCCCATTTTTATAAAAAACCTGAATAACTTTAAAGCGTTGCTCATTTACGTATCTTTCCACGGATCAAAATGAGTAAGTTTGAGATTGAGAAATGTCAAGTGAAATGCAGAAAATAAACTTAAAGATTAGGTGTAATTCACCTTCAACATGGGCCCTTAAAATTTAACCACCCTCTACAAAGAAAGTGATACATATTTTATTATAAAGAGATTATTCCATAATGATTAACAAAATAATAAATATTGTGCTTTAAATGTACACAAAATTGGTGGTGGGTATAAAAGATTCGGCACAGCCGAATATAGTGCTCTTACTTGTTATTGTTTCAAATAATTTTTTGTTTGATTATTTCCTTAGATCAACACATGGGCTTAAACAACAAATTAAGTTTTTTGATTTGCAGTTAGTGTACGTTTTCATTGTCTCTTATTTTGATAATTAATTTTATAATTCTTATTTAGTTAAAGATTTAAATATTTTAGCTTGATACAAGACTTTGAAGAAGCTTACCTTTTGTCTGGCGTGTCATAAGTCTATTTTCATTTATTAAATAATTATCTTTGAGTAAGTGTGTCTTTGAGATTTTAACTGATTTTTTAAATAGCTTGTCATTGATTCATTCTCTGAGATTTTTGTCTAAATTAAAAAAATATTTTTTTAAATATTCTTGAACTAATATCTAAAAAATGTTTTTGAATATTTTCAATAAATTTTTTATTTGTTTCTGTTAACATTTTGTTTGGAAATCGGAAATATTTTCAATAAACTTTTTTTGTTTCCATTAATAATTTGTTTAAAAGTCAGAAATATTTCAAAAAAATTTTACAGATTTTAATTCATTCAAACAAATATTATATTTGGTTGTCTAAAATATTTTTAATTGAATTAGAAATTTAATTTTTGCTGTGTATATACTTAACATTAACACGTAAGAACAATTGTATTCTTTATTAGGCTCAAGGTCAAGTTTTCTATTTAAATAAAACTCTTTGTTCGTTTTATTAAATATTTTTATTTATCAAAGAGAATTCAAAATATTTAATAAAACGAAAAAGGAGTTTCATTTAAATAGAAAAATTGACTTTGAGCCCAATAAAGAATACAATTGTTGATACCATTTTAAGGTCGAAGAAAATATAAACAAATTAACATGGAAGAGTAGAACTGTTTGGCCGTGCCAAATCTAATAAAAGCTACTCTAGTCAATCATGTGTGTACAAAAGTTGCCTTTTACATTTCGGAACAACAAATAAGTATCCATCATCGAAAATAGGTTTTCTGCTTTACAAAATATTTTGCATTAAAAGCAATACACTTTTGCATACGTGGAAACCAATTTGTTCAGTGGGTAATGAATTGAAGTCACTGCCAATTTTCGAAAAAAAATCATCTTCTCCTAAGAAGCGCATTTCTATTAAGATGGCTTCGTGAATACACAAAATCCACCACCAACTGCCTGGCGCCAACTTTGGTCAAGTAGCGTGATTGAGCCTTCCTTTTTTGAAGATGAGGGCAAAATTACAGAGACTGTGAACGCCATTCGAACGGCATAAATATGAACGATATGAGGTTTGAGCAAGACAGTGTCACCTCCCAACTGCCGCATTGCTCATAAAAGTAATTTCCAGAACAAAATGTCTCAAGAAATTCTGATAACAGCTGGTCACCAAGATTGTGAGATTTAACCGTTTGCAATTTTTCCTTTGTGACTTGCGAAATCTGGATTTTATGCGAATAAACAATTCCTGAACTCAAATTCGAAATCCAAAGCGTCATCGTTGAGATACAGCCACATCTCTGTAAAAAAGTAATGAAAATTTTAAGAAATGACTAAGTGTCTAATAGCAGATCCGTAGGTGCCATTTGACGGATATTCTATTCTATGAGAAATCACAAGCATTCTAAAAAAATACGTGATTTTATTTTGAAGTAAAAAAAGTGCAACTTTACTGAGTCACCCTATATTTATGTATAAAAGCTTCAATATTTTTTCATAAAATCTATTTAAGGATTCTTCCACTATAAAGTGTCTGTCTACCTGGTATATAAGCATGTACAAACTTTTGTGTACTTTTTTAGTATTAAAAAAACAAACACTAAATAATTAAATTAAATTTCCTGCAAAGTCTTGTCATCATCCTTAAGTTGTGCTGTAGAATTCCAGAAATGAAATGAATGCAAACAAGTATTAGAAATTTGCTTTCAAAAATATAAAAAAATGTAATTGATATTAGTTTTTCTTTCTTTTCTTCTTCCTTTTCTTCTAATTCTTTTTATATTGAGTAGAACAGGCTTTAAGCAAGTGTTATTGTTGACACACATACATACAACAGATGTTGCTTATAATTTTATCTTGATTATAAATGAAAATAAATAATACAAATTAGTTAAAACTTCTTGCTTTCTATTTACTTTCTTTTATCCTTAAATCATCCCAACATATGGTGTGCGGCATTCATGTGTGTTTCAATTCCATTTGAAAATTTTTAAATCAAAATATGAAATTATAATTTTTTTACCATCTGTAGTGTTACAAAAGATCTGAAATTGGTCAGACAAATGACAGGTCATGTTGCTACTGATGTCGCCAGTATAGAGAAATACACTATAATTTGCTAAAACGAAATTTCTTAAAGTACGCCATGCACCACAGTAAATGCTTAATGTTTATAAAAGAATGGAATCATTACCAGCAATTCAACAAGCTAAAATTTAATTTGAACATATTGCTATGCCACCCGATAACATCACATCACATCACATCAAAAAAAAAAGATAATGAGGTGTTACAACCATCATTAACTTTGGCATTACATTTATATTTCGTTAGATAGTACAACACTGTTAAGGGAGATATGTATGCAAGACATAACAATTATATATTGTACTTCAAAGAAAAATTAAGATTTTTAGTTGCTATAGCAAATAAAATAGGTAATTTACAACAACAACAACAACAAAAACAACCGTAATGATAAATGATCTTTTGGGGGAGTGCGAAATAACCTCATAAAATGTGAGTTTGAGCTAAACTAGAGGGTGTTCTCAAGTCATAAAAGGTTGGAAATTGTCACGATTTGTGTGTTTAAAGGCGACTAGATGCGATTAAAAGAAAGGTTATCCAAATTTAAAGCATCATCTTGACTTTGAAGCCTCCACTTATCGCATCCACATACATGTTAGCAATAGTGTCAATCATCTGTGGTGTCAAGGTTTGTCATTCCATTTGTAATTTCTACAATATGCATTTCCCGCCCCATAAAGTAAATATTTACTGAAAACCTATGACTAAAGGAGTCAATTGAGTAATGGCCGTCTGTCTGTCTGTTCGTCTGTCCATCTGTCCGTCTTTCAGTATGTTAGTTGAAATCAACTTTTAGAAGCCCTAACATGTTGCACAGATATGTATGTGGTAAAACACTCTTTTGAAAGTATCCTCCAATGAATAGCTACTGAAATCCAGTATAATCGCCCCTTAACTTTTTGAGATATTTAGCAAATAAATATGACTCTCTCTATTATTTCCCATATTTTTACCATAAAACTCAATATTTCTTAGCCCCATGATAATATACAGAAACTATAGCTACTACAAATACATGGTATACCTCTAGAAATATTTTGAAAAAATCGAACAATAAACGGCAAAGTTATAGGTAGAAATAATATTTAAAAAAATATATATATTTAGTATATTAAGTTAATACAGCTCCTAAACAATATTGGACACGGTAAAGACACCCACCATAATACAAGCCATAGTCTAAGAAACTACTGCTATGAAAAACTGGCAAGTCGGTTTGAAACTAACTGAGATATAAGCACAAAAATACAAATGATTTGTTGTGTTTTTCCTAAAATTTATAAAAAAAAATTGATTTATCAGCTTCTGAACAACGATATGGTTTCGATATCCATGGGCTTGACCAACGAAATTTAATACACTATAAAAAAATTTAAAATCCATGATAGCCGCCACTACAAAATGGCGTTCAATAAATATATGTATAAATCAAATCTAGAAATTAAAAATGCACGCACTTAAACTCCCTCAATACTTATAACAAACGAAAGGTCTTGATCACTAAAATGCACTAAACTATGAAAAACTTAAAACCCAAGATGGTGTCCCAACTACAGGGTGTACCAAAAGAAACCAAGAGGTGTAAAAGTTTAATAACTTTTTCGTTTATTAATTTTTTTTTTTATTTTTTCTTTCAGATTATATAGACAACACTTGGGGAATTTATAATGGAGAGATTCACAACTGAAAAGAGAACCAGAACAATAGAATTTTATTATTTAAACCAGAGATCAATTATTTTAACGCAAAGAGCATATCGTCGACATTTTAACGTCAGAATTTCACCCTCTGAAGCAATTATTCGTTGCTTAGTTGATCGTCATCACCAACATGGCAGCGTAACAGATTTGCCTCCAACCGGTAGACCATGTTTAAGTCGCACTGCGAAAAATATTGAACGAGTACAGCAAAGTGTTAACGAAGCACCAGAAACATCTGCCAGAAGGCCTTCTGCTCAGCTAGGAATGTCTCGTACGTCACTACGGCGCATTTAAAAAAAAAAAATTAACAGTTATACCCATATAAGGTGCAATTGGTGCAAGAATTAAAACCCGCAGATCATCGGCAACGTCTAAATTTTGCAGTTAAATTTCAAGAGTTGGCCAGAAATGAAATCAACTTTATTAAAAATTGGATTATGAGTGATGAAGCTCATTTTCATTTGAATGGCTTTGTTAATAAGCAGAACTGTAGGCTCTGGGGTTCTCAAAATCCAAGAGCCATTCATCAACGCCAATTGCACCTCATCAGGTGTACAGTATGGTGTGGGATCACATCTGAAAATGTCATTGTGCCTTACTTCTTCGAGAATGAAGATGGAAGTGCTGTAACCGTAAATGGAGAGCGGTATCGGTTTATGATAGAAATTTTTTTACGCCCTGTTCTTAAAAACAGACCTGGTATGTGGTTTCAGCAGTACGGAGCCACTGCCCATACTGCCCGAGACACAATGGCACTTTTAAGTAAAATTTTTGGAGGGCGAATAATTTCCAGAAATTCGGAAATTATTTGACCAGCGCGATTGCCAGTTTTGACAGCACCCGACTATTTTCTTTGGGGTTATTTGAAGGAGCAAGTGTATGTGAACAAGCCAGAGATAATCTTTGAACTTGTTGCAGAAATTCGAACGCTACAGCCACAAGTTTTGAAAGATGTTATGGAAAATGCTCTAAAAAGAGCCGATCAGTGCGAAGCTGAAAACGGTGGTCATTTAAGAGACATCATTTTTCATACTTAGTGTAATCAAATTTCCCTTTTGTATATTATATAATCTGAAAGAAAAAATAAAAAAAATTCATAAACGAAAGAGTTATTAAACTTTTACACCCCTTTCTTTTGGCCCACCCTGTAGAACGGTGTATATATGGATCGAATATAGTAATAACAACTTTACTTCCTTCAACCTCAACAATATTGGTATCATATGAAAGGGCTTGACTAGAAGAATGTAGTAAACTTTAAAAAAAGTTAAGATCCAAGATAACGCCCTCAATAAAAAATCAAATAATTTTTTTTAGCCCCATCAATATGGGTATTATATGAGAGGGCTTGACTAGCAAAATTCAATTGACATTGTTACAAATTAAAAATCAAAGGCATAAAAAATATTAAAGCAAAATGCCTTATAACAAGAAAATCTAAGTTTAGATACTATGCCGAACTTGGATTACCTGGGGAACTCGAACTGGAGATCCATAAGGAGTTACATTGAGAGGTTGGTTATCGTGGTAGTTCGCTGCACGCCAACAGTCAAGTAGAGTCTGTATGACTCCGTTTTGACACGGAGAGGACTGGGACTAGTCCCCTCTTGGACTAGTCCGTTATTTATGGGAAATTATGATTATGGTTTTTTATCCGTTTTCCATATGGAGCACACAACATGCTAACTGGGGATAAGTGTATACCTGTCATGGGTTTGGGCTTTTAGTGCCCCTCATTTTCAACCTACCCTAACCTTAGTTTAGGCTAAATTTATTAATGCCAATTATACCTATTTACATGATAGTGAAGGGTATTATCAGATTCGGCATGGGCGAATATAACATTCTCACTAATTTTAAATAACGTTACAAAACGAAAAAAACAATGTTTCAAAAATATTTTCTTTAATTTAGTGTACTTCAAAAAGTTTCTTAAATTGTCTTTATGTAAAACTGAAAATTATAAGGCTAACGTTAAACATTATTATTATTATTATTAATTATGAGTAAAAAGAAATTTTTTAACAAAAATTATAACTTTAGCTGTAATAAGGCCTCAATGTTTTTGGAATTTATTAATTTATATTTAAATGGTTGTTGGCCTTCACAAAGATAACACACATATAGGATAACATTTATAAATTTATATAAGCCGATGAATTGTTCTACTTGAGCCACTACTTTAGAGTATTGTGTAACAAGAAATTGGGCAATTACTTACTTAAAACTTTGTATCTAATTCCTTCATACTTTGCCAGCACTAGTTAACAACATGTTTTTTTTTAAATTTTACGCTGTAGTATGCAACTGTTTTTTTTTTAGAAATTAATGATATTTTTATTAGAAAACTAATTAAAAAATGCTCCCTAAGGTAAAACGAAAAGAATTAAATACATACACTTGTAAGGACTTTATAAAACCCCACAATATAATAGCAATCAATCTCTAATTCTCTTGGCAAAAAATAACTTTCTCTGGAAGTTTTAATATTTATTGTTATTCTTATTACAACTACCAAAGTCCTCCGTAGACATACATAAGTAAAGTATGGGATATGTTCTTAAAAAAATTACCACTTGTATCCTTGTACATACTTTCAATTAAATGTTACAGACATTTTCTTTCTTTTTAGGTATTTACAAGAAAATAAAGCATTTTTTAATTTTATAGAATGTACTCGCATTTCCAAGCCAACAAATTTGTGTATTGTTCTTTGTAGTTCGTAATGCGATTAATTAACCGCCGCGCCGTATTAAAAATGTTTTAAATTTGTTTCTTTCTCCAAAGTAAATGTATTGTTTAAAAATAAATTCTTAACTTCTTACGTATCTCTAGTAAATAAAGATATTTATGCGCATTAAATTAATTGATATATATTTAAGAAGGAGAAATTGCAATTAAATTAATTTCTTTCAAATTTTTTCCTAAAAAAATGTATCAGTTTTATTAACAACAATAATGCAAATGTGGTGGTAATGTAGTGAAAAATTGTATGTCCGATACATTTTACAGGGCTAAAGAGTTTTAAGGCCTTAGAACTGAAAGTTTTTGTTGGGATTTTTATAATGCTAAACTCGAAATGGCACTGTTTTTTTAACTTTACCTATAGTGCCAAGGGTATATCTGTGGCTTGGAGCTAAAAGGGCCAATGTCACTATGAAAGCATCTATAAAAGTTAAAGTTCAATTTTAATTTTCTCAAAAGTAAATATTTTGATATTGGCCCTATAGTGCCAAGGGTATACCTGTGGCTTGAAGCTAAAAGGGTCAATGTCACTATGAAAGCATCTATAAAAGTTAAAGTTCAATTCCAATTTTCTCAAAAGTAAATATTTTGACATTGGCCCTTTTAGCTCCAAGCCACAGATACATAACCTTGTCAATAATAATTTACAACACCATTAAGTACATATATATTTTTAGAGAGCTATGAAATCATCTGAGCTAGGTTCATCTGCCCGTGTGTTCGTTGAAATTTAATTTTAGAAGTCCACACGTGTTGCACAAATCTGTGTGTAATATTAATCTTTCGGACATATTCGACAATGAATCGCTATTGAAGTCCAGTACAATCACCTCATTAAAACATTTATCTTCCCCCGCATAAATTATAGATAAATTTTATCTATTTCTATTTACGATATTCCGCTACAATTCTAAATCAGTGACTAATCGGCAAAGTTATAGGCAAAATTAATTTGGAAAAATATATTTTTTTAAATACATCCTTAAACACTTAATTAATTCATATTTATACCCGATAGTTACACCACATGTAAGTATTAATTTCAAAAATACTTCAGAGAACATCTAGCGATTTGGTTTGAAACTGACTGATTTATAAACACCAAAATAAAAGGGCCTCTGTGTAACTCCATAAACTTACAAACGAAAATGGATTTTTTTTTTTGGTATCAACGTGATCAGGATACTCCATATGGGTATCAAATAACCCACTTAACTAGCGGAATATAGTATATTTTAAAAATTGTTTAACCTATGATGATCGCCCCTGTTCAATCAAGTAAAAAATATTTTTTCTAGTAATTAAGAATTTATCCGCCTTAAAACTGGCCATATTGGAATTAAACAAACAAAACTTGACCAGTAAAATATAGTTAACCATGAAAAAGTGTAAAATCCAAGATGGCACCCAAAAGAAAATGGCGGACAATTTCGCTCTTAACCCTACAGTACGAACCTTTGTCGATTCGTCGAGCATATCACACTTTTTACTATTTTTCTTTCTATTGCATGCGTCGATCACGCTTACATTTTGTATAGCGTTAGTTGCTAAGTTGCTTTTCATATGAGCAGTTTTAATATATATGACAGCGCATAGAGAAAGGGACCTAAGGGTCAAAACAGTTTTTGTTCAGGATAGCCATTTTAGGGATTAAATGATTTTTCTATTTTTTTAATTTTTTCATAAGAAAAAAAAATTTTTGTAGTTTCGTAAAATCAAGTTATTTTGTTAATTTAGTAAAGGAAAAAATGAAAAAAAAAATAAATTTTACCGTTAGGTCCCTTTCTATTTGCGCTTAGAATCGTCGACTTCACTTTTATAAAACGCGCATATCTCTGGGAGGGAACACGTTTGGGGCATGGGATCGGTCTCATTCGATGCTCAGATGTTGTCCACATAAAAAAAAATGGAAAATTGTTGTTTTTTTTACCCTTAGGTCCCTTTCTCTATGCGCTGTCACATATAAGGGATCACAGAGTCCAATAAGATCGATTCTGTAAAAAAAATTTAATAAAAAGTCGTCGTCGAATCGACGATCATTAGTTGCAACGGATGTAAAATA
Source organism: Phyto melanocephala (assembly GCA_941918925.1). NCBI lineage: Eukaryota > Metazoa > Arthropoda > Insecta > Diptera > Rhinophoridae > Phyto > Phyto melanocephala. Next base: position 17,151,215 of record OW799233.1, on the reverse strand, counting down.
TGGTTAGTAGTCATCAATATGGGTATCAAGAAAGGACTTCTCCAATATAATACAATTAGCATATTGACCATACCCATCATTATAGGTATCAGTTTTACAATAAATCAAAAACGAATTCAAAATACAAAATAGAGTTTGATATAAAATTATGAAAAAATTAAATATGAAATCAAGGCTGCGCTGCGATAGGGGCATTATAGCAATTTGAAGTATCTGTGACTAAAATGGATTAACCATAGCCAACTATAGCTGGATTTAAATTAGCTTTATTTTCCGAGATATACCGTTATGTCGCAAGCAAGGTTAGTTTGACAAAACATATTAGCTGAACTTTAAAATGGTTTATCCAATTTAGTTTTAAAGAAATTCTTCAATAAATTTTACTTTTAGCGCATATAACATTCTCTTAAAATAAACCTAAGAGTTTCGGACATAAGGTGAAAATTAAAATTTAATCTGATTTAAGTTGTAGTTATAATTGCACATATCTACGCAACAATAGTTAAATACTAAAAATTATATAAATTAAACCATGGCGATTGTTATAATAAAATGGTCTTACATTTTATTATAAATCAAAATTTAGTGACTTAAAAAATAAACAAAAAAAATTTTTTTGTATTTACCTTCTAAAGTTTGTCACGTTTACTATCGTATTTAAAGGGGTTTAAATTAAAAAAAATGTTTAATCATATCAGATGGTTAAAATACGTTTCGAAAGAGAAGAGAAGAATAATAAGAAGATGTAAAGTATCACTGTGGTACTTAGAAAAAATTCACTTACGACATAAGAACTGTTGCGATTAAGCAACTGAAAACATGAGAAGACATCATTCATTCCTGTCGAAATTTGTCCAAAAGTAATAAAAAACAAGATGCTAAATAGTGAAGAATAAAATAAAAAATGATGGCTCGATTATTAGTAAATTTCCAATTATATTTGGTTTATGATTTATTGTCACGTTCTTGTATCTTATATGTAATTTTTCATAAAGTACTCAGCCTTACATTTTAACATAAATCAAAATTTAGTGACTTAAAAAAAAACACAATTTGTTTGTACTTATTTACCACACAAAACATTTGAATTTACCTTCTAAAGTTTGTCACGTTCACTATCGCATTTGTAGCTTTTTATATAAAAAAATGTTTGATCATTTCAGATGCTTAAAATAAATTTCGAAAGAAGATAAAGAAGAAGTAGAGCATCAGTGTGGAAAATTGTAATCGATTCACTTACGACATAAAAAATGTTGCGATTAAGCAACTGAAAACATGAGCAGACATCATTCATTCCTGTCGAAATTGGTCAAAAAGCAATAAATAACAAGATGCTGAATAATGAAGAAAAACATTAAAGAGGTTTTTTTTTTGGTTTTTTAAGCAACAGAAGAGTTTCATTAATATCTTACAAACAGTTTGTTTTACACCATTGCGCCATGAATGAGCCCTTAATTAACAGCGTGTAGTTGACTTAAACTGTGTTGTTATGCTTTCATTGAATCGGCTGTGTTTTGTTTACTAATATTTGTTCTTCTTTTTAAACAACTTTTCTTGTTTTACGCATTTTCAGTTTAAAATTTTCGTAACTTAATTAAATATCATTAAATATCATTAAATAAAATTGAATATTATAGTAATCAAAATTTATTTCAAATTATTGAAGTTGAACTTTTGCATTTCGCAGGTGAAAAACTTTACATTTAGAAGAGACATTTAAAAAGTTTTGTTTTTACAAAAGTACAAAAGTAATTTTCTTTTCGATTTAGTAACTTTTAAACATGTCCCTAAAAACGAAAAAAAATGTGAGTTGACTGAGTAAAGACACAGAAAAATTTAATATAATAAAGGAAATTTTCTTATTTTCCAGACTCTAAAATAACTTTAACATTTAAGAAGAATAAAGAACACCATATACTTTTGTATGTCTGTATTGGGTGATTCTTAAGCCGTTTGGATTAAAAACATAAAAAAAAACAGAAAATTCGCAAAAGTGAATAAATATTTATTCAAGGCTGTTTTATAATTATTTTATTGAATTATAACGCTGTATGAGGTTCATCCATGCGCTCCAATTTCGGCATAGTTTTTTCCAGCATTTCAGCCAGAATAGCAGCTGTAATATTATTTTCCAGGTAATATGGCTGGCTTGTCAACGTATGTATCCTCATACATGGCAGTGTCGAATCTTTTAATACCTTTACCATAGATATAGTGACCACATCTTAGTTTAGCCTAAAATACAGTTTATTTTTTTTACGCTAATTTGCTCTACTATTTCCGACACTGTCTTTATTGCCCTTTCATTTTTACCAATATTGTTGGCAAATCCGAAATTACTATATTTTTAACATATATCCGCCATTTTACTTTAGATGCTATATAAAATTTAAACTTTTTGATAGCTTAATATATTCTACTGGTCAAGTGCTTTCGTAGATAACAATACTAAGCGAAATGAAGTGGAAACATATTTATTACTAGATTTAACCCATATATAAGTTTATGGTACGCCATTTTGTAGTAGCAGCCATAATGAATTTTATATTTTTATACCCTTCACACAGTGAAAAGGGGTATATATAGGTTTGTCTTTCCGTGTGAAATTTCTACAATTTTCATTTCCGACCCCATAAAGTATATATTTTCTGAAAGCTTATGAATAGGGGAGTCGATTAAGCTCTGTCATTCTGTCCGTCTGTCCGTGTGTATGTTTAAATCAACTTTTTAAAGTCCCCCAAAATCGCTTGGACCCGGTTGAGGTATTAAAATATCAGAAATATTCGGGAGTAGATCGGTATTGAAATTCAGAAGCATCGGTACATAAACAACTGAGATATGAGCAAAAACCCACGACCACGTGGCATTGAATCCCAACTAAGCCAAAAAAAATTTTTTTTATTATTTTTTTAAATTTTTTTTTATTTTTTTTATTTTTTATTTAATATATTATTTATATTTTTATATTATTATTTTTTTTTTTAATTTTTTTTCTATTTTTTTAATTTTTTTTAAAATATTTTTTTTTTTATTTTTTTTTTTAACATACATACATACGTAAATTTATAATTTTACAATGGGATGTTTTTATATATGTATGTTTTTTATATATGTATGTACGTATTCCATATGAGATGAATGGTGATACAAACTACTCTTATTGCATGACTACACGTTGTGAAGGGTATATAAGATTCGGCACGGCCGAATATAGCGCTCTTACTTGTTTTTTTTTTAATATATTGTATTCTGCTTGTCACGCCTTTATTTTCATACTCACATTGTTCTTCCCTGTTGTCCACAAGCTGGAAAATAATGATTTTCGTTTGTAAGTTTTTTAAAACAAACACCCAAGCATTTATATGTTTGTGCTTATATCTTACTTAAGTGTACTTAAGTGTCTTAAACGTGTCCAAAAATCAACTAGGAGCTAAAAATAAAAAAATTTTTTTGTCTATAACTTTGCCGATTAGTGACTTATTTGTAAAAAATTTTTTTACGAATAGCCCTAAGGTCATATGATGTCTACAAATAGTAGCAAACGAATGAATTATCTTATATGAATTATACTAGGGTTAACTAATGTTGACTTTAATGGTAAAAATATGGGAAAACAGAGGCAGTCCTGTTTATTTGCTTATTACTCAGAGACTTATAAGGTTTTGGATTTCAATAGCGTTTCATTCCCAGTTTTAAGATTAATACCACATACAGTTTGGGGGCTTCTTAAAGTGGATTTTGAATATTAAAGAAATTACAAACGGAAGGATTAAGATATTTATACCCTTCGCACTACAGCTGAAGGGTAGTATATAAACTACTTTACAATGGTGCTAGCAAAGGATAAAATTCCAGCTCTGATCTGTTGAATACAAGTTATTGACTCCTGCTGTCAACAGCTCCGCATTTGTGCTAACGTCATTCGTTTTTTATTGCTATAGTTTTTGTGTTAATCTATTAATGTAGTTTGTTGTTTTTTTGTTAATTTAATGAAAATAAATGTTTATATTTGTTTTATCTGTTTTTTTCTTTTTCTTAAAACATTCACCACTATCAGTCGTGCCGGAGAGTTTTTGCTTTTCATTCCGTGATACACTAAGAAATAGCAACACAGTATTTAAAGGGTGATTTTTTATGAATTAAGATTTCGGGCTGGCAGCACTGGTTGGTAATTGTGTTCAAGCTACATCTGTGAAAGTAAAAAGTGTTCAGTATACTCTGCTATTTCATCATAGAGAAACTCACAAACGAGTAACGACTGCAAATCGTTGAAATTTCTTATCAAAATTCGTGCTCTGTGAGAAATGTCCATCGTTTGTTACGAACTTTTAATTGCCACATGCCGTAACAAGAATTACCGATGCTTCCCGAAAAAACGACAGTTTGGTGTGGTTTATGGGCTGGAGGAATTATCGGTCCATTTTTCTTCAAAGACGACCGTGGAAAAAACGGCAAACCGAGCCATGATACTTTTTTTTGTCCCAATTGGCTGAGTTTATTTGGTTGATATGTGGTTTCAACAGGACGGTGCTACATGCCACACAACTCGTGAAATAATGGACATATTGAAGGATGAATTTGGTAAGCAGTTTATCTCTCGAAATGGTCCTGTGGTTCTTGTGGGGTTAAGAGAATTCGTTGGTCTATGTGGACAAACCAAACACGATTAAAGCCTTAGAGTATAACATAACACGTGTTATTCATGGAACACAGGCCGAAATGTTTGAAAAAGTGGTGCAAAATCAAACCTCACAAATGGACCACTTGAACCGGACCCGCGGGCAACATTTAAATGAAGTTATTTTTAGATTTAAAAAAAAACTACGCTTAAAAAATTACGCTTTACATACATATGTACATACATATCTCAGTTGTTTATGTACCAATTTTTTTGATTTTCAATACCGATCTGCTCCCAAATATTTCCAATATTTTAATATCTCACGCGGGTCTACGCGATGTCGGGGGGCCTTCAACATACACACGGACAGACGGTCATACAGACAGACTGACAGAGCTTAATCGACTCCCCTATTCATAAGCTTTCAAAAAATATATACTTTATTGGTTCGGAAATGAAAATTGTAGAAATTTCACATGGAATAACAAACCTATATACACGCAATGTGAAGGGTATAAAAAATAAAATTAAAGAAAAATATTGTTTAACATATAAATATGCAAAACTAATATTCCTGTTATGTTTGCATGGTAATGAATATGTCAAGGCGAATTTACATCAGGTGACAACATCCCTACAGCAAACACAAAAAGGCCCGGAGAATGTCAAAACACAAAAAAAAACAAATTGTTTGTTTACTTTCAATTAAAGTTTTATTTTTATAATTTTAAACGAAATTTTTTTAATTAATTACATAAATTTCTACTATTATATGCTTTTTAAAACATTTTTCACAATTTTCACAAAGTAAAAAACCCCTAGGACAAACACAACGGGCATTTTGCATTTTCTGAATTAAAGCGTGTAAACGAAAAATTTTTTACAAATTGATTTACTAATAACTTTTAATACAAAACTAATAATAAGAAAAATAATCCCTCAAATTAATAATATTTTAAAAGTAATAACAAAAATTATTCTTGATAACGGGCTAGTGCGTAGAAGCATATTTTACCCTTTAAGCCTCTCATAAGGTTTTGGACACCTTTGCTACCAACTTTTTTAATCGCCTTATTCCATCTGAAGTATAATGTTTTTTGAGTTTTAGCTTCTTTTGATGTTTTTCGAAGTATTGTTTTTACTTGAGCCCAAAATGTTTCTACTGGACGAAGTTCAGGGCAATTTGGTGGATTGCACTCCTTTTCGACAAATTGTACATTATTTTTTTTGAACCATTCGATAGTTTCGCTGGAATAATGAATTGTTGCTAAATCAGGCCAGAATATTTTTTTTATAGTTTTTGTAAACACTCTTTTATGTACATTTGTCTATTTAATGTACCATGTAACACAAAAGGCTTTGTGAATTTACCTACCACAGCTGCAAATTGCTTGCCACACTAAGAACTTTTTCGCAAATTTGTCAACCTTTTTATATTTAAAAAAAAAATTCCTTACACCTCCTCTCATAAATGCAGTGTAGTATTGACATCCAGGAATTTGTTTGAAATCCTCTTTGACATACGTTTCGTCATCCATTAATATGCAGCCTTTAAAATTGTTGAGAGCTGTCTTCAGCAGTTTTCTTGCTCGTTTTTTTGCCCTTCGATCAACTTCAAAACTTCTGTTTGGTGCTTTTATTACTTTGTATGATCTTAGCTTAAATTTTTTCTTTACTCTTTTAACATACATATGAGAAACGTTAAACTTTTTTGCCAAATCCCGAGTTGACATGTTTGGTTTAGACACTAGCGCATTCTTCACTTTTAACGCCATTTTATTATTAACAAAACCGGGAGTTCGGCCAGAGGCGCGTTTTCTTTCAGTGGATTGGGTCTCCCTGAACCGGTTTATGACATTCCTTGCAGTCGCTCGGGACGTTCCTGTTAGCCTTGCTATAGCTGCAAAAGAGGCATTAGGGTGAACCAAAAAAGTGTCCACAATGTTTTTTTCTCTGATTTTGTAATTTTGCTGTTGACGCCATAATCGATGATCAAAAACTAAATGGGTGATGCTCAGTTTATTGCTAACAAATCATAAAGATTTAAAAGTAACGGAACTTTTTTTACATAGTTTGTTTTCATCACAATATTCGCATCTTAATTTGTAACAATTTTTTCGTTTACACCCTTTAAAAACATTGAAAATATTCTTGATTCTAATTATAACTTGTATTTTACTTATTTACCAATAAAGTAATGCACAAATATTAGTATTTTTATAGTTTTTTTTTCAAATTTTACCACTTTTATAAAAATTTTTAACCAATGCACATAAAAATTAATTTAAATGTAAACAAACTTTGACATTGTGCCATTTAAAATAAAACGAGCAAAAAGCAATCAGCTGGCTTCGTAACATCACTTGATGTGAATTCGCCTTGGAATGTGTCTTGTATTGAAATTTATTATTTGCGTAAAAAGTCTCGCTTTTTTTAAAAATGTATAATTTTATGAAAAAAAATGTTTTTTCAAAAAAAAACCGATTTAATTAAATATATTTTTTCGTAATTTTTTTTTTTAATTTTTCTTCGAAAAAAAATCCTACAATTCTATAAGTTTTTAGCATTTATTTAATATATTTTTAATTCGTCATGCAAAATATATATGTGTATGTTTATACTCTCTTATTCTCTTTCTGTATAATAATTTGCAATAATACGTTAATAGATTCAATAAACACCTTAAATAATCTGCCTTGATTTTCATAAGCCCATACTGTGAGATACAATTTTTTAAAAATAGTTCGAAATTAATTAGCAAATGCATATTGGTTTAAACTGATTGGGTTATACAATACACTCTACATTAGGTAAAATGAATTTTGAAATGGTGTTGGTATTTCACATTGACGTCAATTGCGTTATTTGTGTTTACATACATTAAGATTTTTTTAATGTTGGTATGTGGCCGAAAATTCTGCGAAAATTTTTTTTTATTATTGAAAATATAAAAATAAATTTAAAATTAATAAATATTAAAAAAAAAACTAAAATATTTACTTTGTAATTAATCTGTTTTGGGTTTTTGCTATATAATAATAATAATAATATCACTGTTACATTCAATATCAATCATTAAATTAATTCTTTATATAGCTCATGATAAAATTTAATTAAGTAGATTGTGTTGCAGTGGCTTTGCAGGCAGCCCTTTTTTTAAATTGTAAGTATTTTTATACAAATATCAAATATCATTTCAATTACTTAGTCAATTCTCTGCAACACCATCAAGGCCCTTAACGACCTTAAACCCCACCATTAGACGAATGAAATCACTGCCCCAGTCTGATTATATATTTAATCTTTTCTTTTTTCCACTTTTCAAACTAAATATAAAATGTGTGTTTACAATGAAGACAGCTGATTGATTTTATATCTCTTACTATACTTAATGTCAGTGCATTTCCTTATGAAATCCTACAAGTGAATTAGTTTAGTTTTCTATTTTTTTAACACCACACACACACATGCACACATTATTTATTGAATTTGTATAAAAGTAATTTGAAATGCTTATAATGAATGGCTGTGTGTGTGTGTGTGTGTGTACGTTACTGACATCTAATGTATTTGTAAACATTTGTTTTGAATGCTTAGCTTTTAACAGTAAAATGTTTTAAATAGATTCGTTTCAATCATTAAGCTAATTATACATGTGGAGAGTTAATGTTTAATTAAGGGTCATTAGAGGAAGCAATCAAGACAGAAGTTTGTAAACAACTTTGACTACTCCGTAAGTGTATAAGAGTATGTGCGTGTATGTTTGTGCGGTAGCATCATTAGAAGTCATGATTTATGTTCATAGTTAAGAATTTTTGGCACATATTGTGTTTAACTTGAGAGAATACACTTAATGTCCGAAAAATAATTACCAATGATTTATGTAAAAAATATTCTCTCTGTGTAAAATTGCGCCCCGGCGTACGAGTATATAGAATGTGCTAGTCTTCTATTCCTGAAATTGGGGGGACTTGATTCTTGACCCAGACACTGGTCTTTTTCGCAACAACCGGCAAATGGTCTTTAGGTAACAAAGACGACACTTTATATTTTTTTGGTCACTTCATCAAAGAAGAAGAACATAGACGGCCTGGGATTGGACAAAAGCAGAGGTCAGAGCGTAGCATTTAATCATTTAGGAAAATGGCTTTATCACAGCTTAACATGATGAGAACAAAATTATTTATTAGTTTTAACTGTTAAAAAACAACTGCAACTTAACCTAAAGTTAAAATTCACTTTGGCGCTTAAGGCGCATTTTTATTCGTTTGTCATACTTTAAGACCAAAAAGTAATTTTAGAAAAGGTTACACTTTATAAGTAACTTCTAAAATTAACGTTACTATTGTCTATTATTGTGGGTTATTATGTCAAATGTGTGTTGTGAAATTTTTTGAATGCAATTAGTAATTAAAATTGCAGACATTTGTATACCCTTCACATAAGTGTGTAAAAGAAAATAATAAATTGGTCACTCAGTTTGCTATTTCTAAAGTATTCATTTGCGACACCATAAAGTATATTTGTTTTAAATCCTTATAGATAGAGAAGTCAATTTCAATATGTCCGTCTGTCCATCCGTAGGGGCGTTGAAATCAGCTTTTTGAAGACCCCATATATCTCACGGTCTCTAATGTAGCATCAATTTATCAGAAGCCTTTTCGAAAGTTTCGGTATTACAATCCAGCAAAATATTACCATAGCTTTCTTAAATATGACCACCTAAACATGACTGCCTCAGTTTTTCCATATTTTTACCGATAAATATCAACATTTTTTATACCTTAGTTTATTTATTGTTGCTTTTGTTACTATTTATAAAGATTTTCGAGATTTTCGTAATAAATTCGTGGCAATTCAATCACTAGTCGGAAGAGCTGTTTGGAACATTCTATATGTTCTGAAAATAAAAATTTAATTTTTATTTTGTTGAACTTTTTCGTTTAAACTAATATTTTAAATTTTAATCAGGCTTGAGTTCCTATTAACATTCTTAATTTTTACAAAGAATTTTTTTTTTAATTGTGATAGATGAAAGAATTAATCTGAAAAATTATATTTTCACTGACACTAGCCGAGTGGAATGCATTTTCGAAACCAGCTACGATTTCATCATCAGCACTCTCTGATGTTGGTTACAAATATCATCTATTTAGCTCCGGGGATCCTAATTTAGTTGAATTCGGTAACTACTTTAGTTTTTCCTTTTCATATATTTTTTACCACAATTATTTATATTTAAATTTACCAAACAGCAACCCTTTTACTTTTGTTTGTTATTATCTTTCATTTATATCACTATTTTTGTCCTACTCTAGCCACCAGTTAGGAAGCGATAAGAACAGATGGTTGTTTTTAACAATCAATGTTAATAATCATTTGTTTTATTTTCTGTGAGGCCAGTATACAAAAATATGAAAATATATCAAGTTCCTGAAGCTCTTAAACAAATTTTGGATACGACAACGACATAAAATTACAAGGCATAGTCTCTAAATTTATTCCTAAAAAAAACTAACAAAAAATCATTAAATTACAAACCTAATGCCTGTTCCTATCGCACTGTTGTATTTGTTACCTTGTGAGTATACCTTGTCTTTTGATAAATATCTAAAAATGGCAAGTGCATTTGAAGCGGAAAGTACGTAAAAAATTAGTTTTAAATCTTAAATACTCCAAACAATTTATAGTACATACTAAGAAGCCAAACACTCAATATTTATACTCAACTCAAAACAAAGTGTAAAATAAGTAATATCAGCATAACAAATACTGTGAATGTCAAAAGAAACTGTACACCTCAAAGTATTATATTTACAACTTTATTTTCTTATTCAAATTTATCATTTAATTAAACTTTTTTGGTTTTCCTTTAATATATTTACCCTTTTATTATTTTATTAAAAAACAATAACGAAACTCTAACAAAAATAAAAAATATACAACAAAAACAAAAAATGCTTCATATTTCTAGCGTCAAAAGAAATTGTACAGTTCTTGTGCATAGCATGTAATAAAGAATTTTACATATAAAAGTACCGTTATTTTTTGTGATTTTATTTACTACGATACTTTATGTAATATTAGCTAGGTATAAAAATTATTAATAGACTTGACTTTGTCACGAGCAGATCAAACGACAATTTTTTTCGATTTTTTTGAAAATGGCTAAACAAACTTCTTTGGATATTCGTAAGCTTGTGCTAAAATATTACAAAGATGGCAAGTCCTTGCGTGAGATTGGTTCCATGATTGAAAGAAGTCACAATACTGTAAAATATATAATAGACAAGCACAAAAAGTTTTCAAGTTTAGAAAATCGCCCTAAATCTGGAAGGCGAACCAAACTAACCAGTACTCAAATATGGTCCATTGTGCGTAAAGTTAAACAGAATCCAACAGAAAGTGTTGTTAAAATATCCGAAAATATTTCAGAATGCTCAGGTATAAATGTTAGTGCTAGCACAATACGTAAAGCCCTACATGCAAACGGACTGTATGGACGAGTTCCAAGAAAAAAAAATGGTACATATCGGTAATTAATCAACGTCGACGTTGAGAGTTTGCTAAAAAGTACGAAAATTGTACTAATATGTTCTGGAAAAATGTGCTATTCAGCGACAAGAGCAAATTTGAAATTCTCGGCAAGAAAAAACCGGTTAAAATTTGGAAGAAGAAAAATTGTGAAATTGACCAGCAAAATGTAATATCCACAGTGAAGCATGCTGGTGGTTAAGTTATGGTGTGGGGATGTATGGCAGCCAATGGTGTAGGAAATTTGGTCTTCATAGAAAACACTATGAATAAAATAGATTATCTCAACATTTTAAAAGATAATTTGGCACAGAGCGTCAAAAATTGGGCTTGGATCGAACTTGGGTCTTTCAGCAAGACAACAATCCCAAGCACACTGCCAAAATAGTAAAGGAATGGCTGCTATATCATACCCCCAAACAGTCGGATCATCCCCCCAGTGACCCGATCTGAACCCTATTGAACATTTGTGGGAGCACTTGGACCGGCAGATAAGAAAAAGAGAAATTTCCAGCAAGGATTCTCTCAAATCGGTGATAATGGAGGAATGGCAAAAAATTCCCCCCCGAGGTTACTAAAAAGCTGGTGGAATCGATGCCAAGAAGACTACAATCTGTGATACAACAAAATGGTCATCAAACTAAAAGTTAAATTTTTTTTAAATAACATTATTATTATAAAAACGAGTAATGTACAATTTCTTTTGACGCTATAAATATTAAGTTTTTTTTATTTTTGTTCTATAGTTCTTGTTTTTGTTGGAGTTTTGTTTTTATTTTTTAATAAAATAAAAAAGAAAGAAATATATTTAATAAAAAATATAAAATGTTTAATTAAATAATAAAAACAAAAAATAAATTAATCTTAAAACATGAAAATAAAAGGTGTACAGTTTCTTTTGACATTCACAGTAAGTCCAACATTAACTTTACCTACGGTCTACACCAGCCATCGATGTGTTCGAACAATGAAAAATTTTTTGTGTGCACATGAATTTGCCTGGTTTGGATCGCTGTTCTTGGTGTTTTGTTCTTGTTCAAACAGTGTTGTCAAACATTTGTTTGAACAACGATGTCTGATATTAAAAGGCATTTTGAATTTGAAACAAAGAGACGACACATAAAAATAGCAACAAAATACACTTTATACGTTTTCTCCATATCAAAGAACATGAAAAATTTTTTGACAGTTGCTCTGCCGACGTTTTGTTCTAGTCTAAACAAAGCGATAGCTCGCCAAGGCGTAAAGTTAAAGGACGAGAATTGCCCTTTATGTTTTGGGTTGAGGCAACTCAGTGTGTAATCTGGCAACTGTCGTTTCAATAGTTAACTTAAAAATTTCTGACATTTGTGTTGTTTACAATAATTTGAAAAATTGGGGTGAACAATTTCATTCGAATATTTTTTTTGCAACTTTTCACGTGAATTAAATCAACAACAATGCTTCGTTGAACTTAATTATTTTTTTAACGATAAAGCACCGCCAAAGTCAAATGTTCATCGAAGTTTTACTGAATTCATTCTAGTCGTAGTTTGCTCAACAACAAGTTTCTTGAAGGTCGTTCAAAATTGGTTGTTGTTCCAAAAAGCATTGATACTGTGCGTAAAGATCGTCATGTAACTTATCGTGAGCTTGATGCAACCTTAAATATTTTATTAGTGGAACCAGCATACATTCAGTACTGCATGAATATTTGGTTGTAAAAGTAATGTTTCGCGTTGGATCCCACATAATTTTACAATCGCTCAAAAAAAAAGGTTCGTGTCAGTTGACAACAAGAAATGCTCAAAATATACGATCGCGGTGCTTCAAAATATGTCTATGATATTGTGTCTAGTGACGAATCGTGGATCTACGGGTATTAGTTCGAAAGTAAATAGCAGTCGACTATATGGGCCTTCCAAAATGAACAAAACCCTACAAAAGTCATTCAAACGCTTACACAAAGGCATGGTTTGAAGGAACCTCAATCGGAATGAAAGAGATGCTTCGAAAATTGGTTCATACGTATGCAAAAGTGTATCGATCTTCATAGAGAATATTTTGGAAAACAATAAAGCATTTTTGGATGATTTTTATATGAATTGTTGTCTTTAAATCCCGAAATATAAGAGACAACTGTCGTACTCAATAAAAAAACCGTCACTTTACTCTCCCAGATTGTGTTCTTGTTTACTGGATTTTGTATAAACGAAAGCAATCCAATAACATCCAGTAATAACCTTTGAAAAATTGCCACAATTTTGTAGTAAACGAACTAACCTAATAGTTTAAGTTTATTGAAAACGTATTTGACAGATGTTGCACAGAAATTTGTCAAGTAGACATTCAAAAAAACCTAAATTATTTTTTATGATTAGGGCAGTTAAAATTTCTCATTACGCTATGGAAAATATTTAAACGGAAATTACCATATTGTCCAATTTTATTAATTAATTTAATAAAAAGTCAATTTGATTTAAGAGGACATCAAAATAATATTTCTTTTTTAAATTGATGATTATAAATAAAAGAAAATATTTTATAACATGGCTTCTACTGCTACATTTAAGTACTTGTATACCCTCTTCTCCATTACTTTAATTTTTTTTCTCAACCTAAGAAGCTTTTAAAGGTTTTTCTCTATTCTCTGTTAACAATAACGATTATTTTAATTTTTTCTCATTTTTTAATTTTAACACAAAACCTCAAAAAAAAAATTGTTGTTAAAAATGTTTTAGCAGGAAAACCCTATTTCCTACACGCGTACATTTGCAAATGTTAATGTTCCTTAAATATTAATTACAACGGATATAAAATAAGTGAATGTATTCATAAATGCGACCACAAATTTCTATAGATATTTTTAACATTTCAGCGATTTCATTTGGTGTGGTGGGTTCAAAAATATTAACATTTTTATTTGTAAATAATTAAAGCAACATGTGGAAGTTAACAAAAAATCTATTTCTTGAATACTACTCGTAATTAAAACAAGTAACACAATACCAGCTAATTACATAGATACAGCCATCTAGGGCACATAAAATGTTTGTAGAAAACAAAGAGAACAAATAAAAAAAAAATTCATTTCAACACAATGTTTATTGAAACATATTGACTACGCCGTCAGTAGCTGTTTTGAATAATTTGTTTTCTTTTGATTTAACAAAATATTAATATTTATTATTTAAAGGAAAGTTTAAATGCTCGTGTTAGAATTAATTAAAATGTTTTAAGGCTATATATTCTATTATTTAAAATTAGATATTGAAATGTTTTTTTTTTTTATAGAAAATATTTACATGCACGTGTTGTTTTTCTCCTTGGCGGAAATTTGTATTTTACTAATTAATTAACAAAGAGATGTTGAACAAATTTAAAGTGCGAGATTTATACAAAAAAAAAATACTAATTTAATTAACTAGAGTACAAGTTTTTTTACATAAAGGGTCCGCCATCTAACGTTTTTTTCAACTAGTTCTTATTTCGTGAATGGTAAGACTTGGCTCATGTCTGATTTGACAGATAATTTGTTTTATCCTTCCGCTTAACGAATATGGTTGTGTATACGCTTGAACAACACTGGGAAATATTGCGACATCACTTTGGCCGACTTTACCAAAAAAAAATCATCTCTTCAGATGAAGATCATTTTGATCTTGGCGGGTATGTAAACAAGCAAAATTACGAATACATTGAAAAGCCTATACACCCAAAACGAGTCACGGTTTGGTGCAGATTTTGGTTCAGAGGCATAATTGGGCAATTTTTCTTCGAAAATGAGCAAGGAGGAGTGGCCGTAGTCAATGGCGATCGTTATCGGGCCATGTTGAACGAATTTTTATTCACAAAAATTAAAGAGGAAGGTATTGGCAACATTTGGTTTCGACAGGACGGCGCTACGTGCCACACAGCCGAAGCTTTACTTTTTTTATAGCATTTTCAAAAAGAAATGTTATTTGGCGGACCCTTTAGAAAAACTATAATATAAAGTTACACTTATACTTGGTAGACTGTTAAAAGTAAAAATGAGTCAGTTTCATAACAAAACGTTAAAAAAAGTATTTACAATATTTTATTAATATAAAGAAAAATAAATTTAAGTAATTGTAAATTTGAGATGAGCGATATTTTTGTACCTGCGATTTATCACTGTTTTACTCTGTAATCGTATATGACAATCAGCACATCTGTTACACGTACAAATTAATGATAGGCGCACAACTGGTACTAACGGCGCATTTTTTGCTGGGAACTAAGTTGTCTGTCGAAATTCGCTATACGTGGCGAACATTGCAATAGATTTATTTCTTTTTCTTATGGCAGCCATAAATGAACAAATTGATACAATGCAACCATATTTATTATATTTGATTTTGCTCCTCAACTTTTTTAGAAAATAAAATTAATTTTCAGTTTAATAATATTTTAATTTTAAAGTTGAGTAAAAATTGTTTTTATTTGTGTTTTTGTAAATGTTTGAGTATTTTAAAAAAATTTTTTTGTTAACCCTTAACTGTGGAGGTAGTGGTAAATTTTAATCTCTCCTTTTATTTGATTTTATTATTATTATCTCTTTAGCTCTAGCGTTGTTATTTTCTTATTCTATTCTAATATCATAATAACTTGTATTTTGCCTGTTGTAGCAAGAACGTAAAGGTAGCAAATAACATCCTGGGATAATTTTTACCACTTGTCCATGTATGTGTAGCAACTTTTTCATTGAAAATATTTTACCATAACATTAGCGATAACGTAAGTATTGAGTATAAGCAAAATTACCACACCTCCAATTTAAAGTCAGATTTCGACTTTTTTTGTAGAATTATAGATATAAGCGCTACAAACGCATTTAAACTTTTCCAATCCTTAGGGAATCAGGAAAATACTTTAAGAGAACATTCTTTAAAAAAAGCAAGCGGAAAATTGGTCTTACCTTGCTTTTGATAGTACACCAATGTAAGACTCTATATAAAAAAATATTATTTCATCTTTAAATTTCTTTATATTGTTGGTCACAAGTAGAAAGGCCCTAACTCAAATAAGAAGGTAAAATCGTAATACAAACTGTATTAACATGTATAACTTCTTTTTTGTGGTGGTATATTTGTGTGAAATGTTTTGGAAACACTAAAGAACTCAATTTCGTTAAAAATACGAGTTAAGGCCTTTCTACCCGTGACTATCGATATGAAGTTTGACATTAATAAGAGACAGCGAATTCTGTCAAGTTCTCCGATTCGTGTACCATGTTAAGTCTACCCTTTACACGAGAGCGTAAAAGGGCATATAGAAATTTGCTAATCCACATGTAATATCTACAATATTTATATGCGACCCTTAAAAGAATATATATTCCTAGAAACGACTACGTTGTGTCCTTCTGTCCGTCCATGCGAGGGTTTTAATCAACTTTTTAAGCCCTCATTTATCCTACAGACTCGTATGCAGTAACAAGTTATCAGAAGTAATTGAAAAAAATTTAATTTAATTTTAATTAATTTAACCACCCAATAAATTTCCAAAATATAAGCAATCAAAACGGAACTGCCTTTCATATTTTCACATATTTTTACCCCATAAAAAAAATTTTTTTTTTAAATAGTTAATTATTGTTAATAATTGACACGTTGCTATATCTAGATATAATATGCCTTTCGAAATATTCGTCAAAAATTTTAGACAAGTTATTCACTTATCGGCAAAGTTATAGGCAGGAATCTTTTGGAAAAATATATGCGTGTTTTTTTTAATATAATAAGTTTCTCCAGCTCCCTAATAAATTTTGGACACCAAATTTCAAGCCATAGTCTTTAAAATTATTCCCGAGAAAAACTAACTAATCAGTTTGAAACCAACTGAGATATAAGCATCAACTGCCTTTGTGTTTTTTCCTAAAATTTACAAAGTAAAATAAATATTTTTATCTTCTAGACAACTGACAGAATCTAAGCGGATATCAAATGAAAGGGCTTCTCTAACGAATGATGGTCGCCACTACAAAATGGCTTTTATTAAACTTATATCAAATCAAATTTGGTATTATAAAATGTATTGCCTACAGCCTCCCTAATATTGGCTTCAAATAAAAGGTTTTGGCCAGTAGAATACAGTAAACTATGAAAAATTTAATATACAAGATGGCGTCCTAAATAGAATGGCGGATATATGGGTAAAATATAGTAAATACGGCTGTGTAGCTTTTAACACCCTCAATATTGGTATAAAACGAAAGGATTTGACCAGTAGAATACAGTAAACAATGAAAAATTATAAAATCCATGATGGCGCCCTAAAAGCTTCAAAGTTTTATCTTTATACTTAATGATAATACACAAAATGCTATTTTACAATATGTTTGCGGTTTTTGTAATCATCACTAGGAAAAATATTTTTTAAATAGCAAATAAAACTTATTATTACTAATAATAAGAGAAAGTAACTCATAATCAATACATACATACATTTATAATCAATACATGTGTAAGCATTAAAGGTATTTTAAATAAATTTTTCATGCTAAATTTATTTTCTTAACCTTTTTAATTAATTAATTAAAATTTAATATAAACGAGGGTATAAATATTATCCAAAAATTAAAAAAAAAAAAAAAAACACGCTAAAGTTAGTAAATATTGCAGCAATTTGATTTAAAATAACCATCTAGCTTTAAAGTATTACAAATTTATTTACATTTCTAAGTGAACACCGTTTGCTTCACTTGTTAGCAAAGAAATCTACTTGTCAAAGTAATTCATTAATCATCGCCAGACCCTAAAACACTAGTTGAAATTCAAATTCTAAGTTGCTTTCGCAATACGTTAGTATGTGCCTGATACTGCTTTGAATATCTACTGTTTAAGCATATAAAAAGAGTTAAGGGTATCGTGTGAGTAAAAAATTTTAAAATTATTTTGATATCAAGCAAAAACTAAAAAATAAATTCAAAATTCTCTCGGCAAATTTCCTATTGGAAAAAAAAAATTTTTTATTTATTTTTTTTTAAATCTTATTATTTATTTTTTCACAAAATAAAATTTTTTTATTTTTTTTAATGATTTTATTTATTTTTTTTAATACTTATAAACCGCTATTGCATTTGATATAGAAAACAACAACCCTATTCACAATCTAGTGCAATAGTAGTAGTACACTAACAAAGCATACACAAATAGAACACATTTGGCAGTGTACAGCTTGCAATGACAAAAGTTGCGGTAAAAGGGAGCGCGTATAGATTGTTTTAAAATATTTAAATATTACAAGCTAACTTCTATATACCCAATTGCTGTAATTTGTTTATTTCTCTTTTTATTTAAATAAATATTTTCGTGTTTAAATTGAATAAATATTTGCAGCAAACGTTAAAAAAAATAACATTTTCAAGATGTAACTAAAAAGATAAGAATTTTTCATTATTACAAAAAAGAAATAACAATAATTCAAATATAGAACAACAAAAAAAGTAAAGATGCGGAATTTAAAGAAATAAAAAATTAAAGAGTACCGTGCAATTTAAAAGCAGTGAGCATATATTTTTTTTTTTTTTTGCAATTTAATGATTTAGTCACCTTTTAAAGTATTTTTAAAATTGAATTGTTAATATATGTGACCTGCTCCACAAAAAGGGACCTCTGCGCCGAAAAGAAGTTATTGAGAAAAACGCGTTTAAAAAAACGCTTCGTTCAAATTATTAATGTTTTGGATTTTTACAGGTGATTTGTAAAAAAACTAAAAGACATAGAAACTTGCGGTTTGCAGAATTTGAAGGAGCGTTTTTTTTCCTATAAGAATCAAAAAAAAATTTTCGGCGCAGAGGTCCCTTTTAGTGGAGCAGGTCACATATATATGTATATTTCATATACATATTTATTATTTATATCTAACGTATTAAGATTTTTTTTTAATAAAAATCAACAAGTTCAATGGACTGACCAACATTATTGGCTTTCTTAGCTCACAAACTGTTATGGCATTTAATATTTAAAAACAATTTCCAGAGGTCATATCCGCAACTGCGCCTTATTCATGCTCTCGTTGAACTTTTGCTGCTAATTGATCAATCATTACAGGTTTATCAGCACACACCAGAAATTTAACGTATCCCGAAAAAAAACTAGTTTTAAGTTGTCAAATCACAAAAACAAGGTAGCCAATTCACAAGTCTATTGACAAAGCTTAACAAGGCGATGGTTCCACCCGCTATATGGCATGTTGCGCAATTTTGTTAAAGTCACTTCCAAGTGATTTTGCAATGATATAAGACAGCCTATGGCGTAATATAAACACCGTTTTCAGATTTAAAAACAGATAAGCCAATGACGCCTTCGGCATGTATACCAAACCAAACAATGATTTTTTCGAAACGCAATGGAGTCTTAAGTGTCATGACAAATGAAAATTCTGCTTGTTTATTTACATGTTAAGTCGGTAATGAGCTTATAAAGATGATTTGAAGATACAAATCTGGTTCAACTTCCACTTGATTCCACTAGCTGATTGCTGCACCAGTTGGATCTTAGACCAAAATTTTTTCTAAAAATTGTCCAGGTAGTGGGTTTTTCCAATAACATTTTGTGAGCTAATAACTAAAGCCGAAATGTGGGTCCTTCCATTGAATTTGATGTGTTTTACTTATACAGTCGAACTTCCCTATAGTGAACTTCTATCTAATGAAGTTCTCCTTATTATGAACTTAAATCAAGAACACAGCTTTTTCGTTACACTTTAAATGTATTTCGATGAATCCTTCTTTATTGTGAACAAAATTTTGGAAACAAAAATACATTTAAGGTGTGTTTTTGTCTCCATATAATAACCTATTTTTAGCAGCTTCATTTTACACTATTTATAAAAAAATAAGTAATATTTTTGGGATTCCCAAAATATTAAAATAAAAACAAAAAAGTTAATGATTTGCCTTTTAACATCAGTTGACCGAGTTCAGTGAACGAAAATGACGCATCGGAGTAGTATTTCTCTTATAAAAAAGGTATTAGTAATAAATAAAGTTGAAGAAGGAACATTAGAGAAAAAATATGTATTCCGTCCAATGAAGATATTCTAAGCAGTGTTCAGAAAGTCGTGGATTACAGCAGATTATATTAGATGGCGATGAAGAGAAACTAGGTGGTGAAGTAATGGCAAATATTGATAAAACGTCACCTACATTAGAACACGTTTCCTCTATAATTCATGTACTATGAACTTTTTTGGAGATGTAGAGCAATGTTCCGGCAAATGTATTTAAATGTCTTAATGTCATTGAAGCTTTTATTGATAAAAAAAAATGGAAAAATTTTATTCACACAAAAATACCTGATTATTTTAAATAAATAAAGAAACAAAAAAAATATTTCTGTATAATGAAGTTTCTATATAGTAAAATAATTGTCTGCCCCCGTGAATATTCACTATAGGGAAGTTCGACTGTATTACCAATTTAATTTTTTTTAACGAAAGGAAACTGTCAAGTACCTTCTGTTGAGAAACATATATTACAGAAATATGTTGACATTAATTTAACAAACAAAATTATATTGTATTTGAAAAAGAAAACAAACAAAAAACAAATTTATTTCATTTATATAAGAATTAAGCTAACGAATTAGCGGGTATAGTTCTAGTATAAATATGAAAAGAGAGTGTTAAAAATTTAAAGCAAAATATCATTTGAAAAGAAATCCCAGTTTTTTTTTACACCCACTACCAAGCAACATGGTAATTGTTATGCTCATTTCGTGAACACATATTCAATGCTCCAAAACCTTCATATTTTCTTAATGTATATTCAACTAAAGACGATCTATCTAGCTAGATCTGTTCGTTTCAGCGTTGTCAACTTTAAAATTTCAAAAAGCACCATAACCCAGGAAAAAACGCGTCATTCTCAAAAAAAAGCACTAAATTTATAATTTGTAAATTATTTTTTTATTTATTTAATAAAATTATACATTTATATAAATTTCTTTACAAATAAGACATTTTTAAATGAATATCAGAATAAATAACAAAAAAATTTATAAAAATCAAACAACGAATATCTTTTAGTCAGTCAGTACAGATTTACATAGATACATATATTTATATGTAAATAAAAATAAACAAAAACATTGGAAAAAAGAACAAAAATATTTAATTATTAAAGTAATTATCAATTCACAATATATCTAAGGAGTGATGCATTGTAAGAAATTTATTTCAACATTTAGAAAAAATTACGACAGGATTAATTTTTCCATACCTGATGCATTTATACGACGTTTAATAAACATATGTGAATTTGTTGTACAAAATATTAAAGAAATTATTCACCAAATAAGTACAACTATTATTTAATATTTAAATATTTTTATATTACATATTAGAGTAATTAAATAGAACTATTTCTAACTAAAAATTATGAAAAATTTTAATAAACTTGCAGTTTAATAATTCGATTAGGATTTAAGCTTTTCTCTGTGTAAATAATATCAAATATCAATGTTAAAGTCTTTTATTTCTTCATTATTATCACTATCATCTGGCCACAATATAGTCTTAATTTCAAATTGTAATGCTTTATAAATATCATTGCTATTAATCAGAATATTTACTTCATCAGCTATTTGGTAGGTTTCACAACAGGAATTTTCCCGTTTAAGCCCATTTTTAATGTGAAGTAAGGCATTAACTGAATTTAAAGACATTCGGTTGCGAATTTTAGATTTAAACACATTCATGGGAGCGACAAAAGTTTAACGTTTAAGTTTAATGCTTCAAAGGGATTTAAGTTAACTGCATCTTTGTACGATTTAACTTCAATCCAAAAATCGACTGGATTCAATATTTTGCCATTGGTAACGGTAAAATATCTTCTTTTGTATGTGATAAAACATTTCTAACATTAATTATGTTAATTTTACTCAAAATTTCAAGGTTTTCTGGTAAAATTTTTAAACGTTTAAAGTTGTGGGACGCTAAAAGTTTGCTTTAAGGTTTAATCATTTATAAGATGATCTCAAAAGAAAGAGGAATTTCTTTTATTCACATTCACCTCAAATTCATATACATATGTATAAAATTAGACATTTTGACACAAAAACTTTCTGGGCAATCAATTATCTTATAAATAATTAAATTTTTAGTGTAATATTATTTTCTTGCCGAGTTGTATGTAATTGTACTATAAAGCACGATGGCCACGTTCAAACTGATTTGACAAATAATATGTATGTATTGGTAATATTTGGTTTTGCTTAACACAGCAACGTATCAAACTCAAACCATCAAATTTCATTGCAAAGCTGTTTTCAAAAAGAAAGAACGTATGGTTAATTTGGTCGCAAAATATTTTTAATGTTTACAAATTATTTTTTTTTTAGAAATATGAATTTTTCTCATCTCTGTTGCTGTATTTCTTGGATTTAACCTGCCATAAAGCAGGCAAACCACGGTATACTTCAATAAATTCAAGTATAAGTTTTTTCCTCCACGATCCTTACCGTACGATGTTGTCGCTGCGAAAACTGAATAAAAATGCCATTTGACGTTTTTCGCAGCAACACATCAAACTCGCTTCAAATCATAGTAGCGGCGGCAATGAAAATCTAAATTGTTTTGATTTTCGTCAAACTCACATGGACATATACGTGTGAGATTTTTTTCACTAACACAATCAAAAAAAACTGAGTTTGACAAATCAGTTTGATACGTGGCCATCGTTACATTTTGGTAGTATGTATATAAATTTACACTTACAAAAAATTTTTTTTTAATTAATTAATTTGAATTTTAGTGTTTGGTGTCACCGAAATAAAAAGAAAATCACTAAAAACTAAAAAAAAAATCACCAAGCACTGACTCAAAATTTTTCCGCTTTCTAAATGTTAAAAATCACCAAAAACGGTGATAAAATCACCGAGTTGACAACGCTGGTTCGTTTATAGCATGTTCACACGGACAGCAAGATTCGAGGTTCGCTCTCTCATTCAATGTTCGCGACCGAATCTTGATTAAATCTACAAGATTCGGCAAATTTTCGCAAAATTTTGAGAGCTAATCTTCATGGTTCATTTTGAATCTTGCTGTGAATCTCGAAAAATTTACTATCATCTCCAATTTCGATAACAAAAAATCGCTAATTTATCTGTACTGGCTGTCAAAAATAAAACAAACAAAGGAAAGCAAAAAAAAATTGTGTCCAAAAAAATTTTAAAAAAAGCATTCCGAAAATTAAAAATAAATGTTTAAACATATATATTTTAATTAAAATGGAAAAAAGAGAAATAGGGAAACGTATTTTATAGTGTAAAAGAATGACTTCAATAAACCTCAGAAAAAAACCAAAAGCCGCGTTAAATAAAAATAAAATAAACAAAGTGAAACAAGACGCCAGGGTTCGCAATCGAGATTCAGAGAGCGAACCACGAGATCATATTGCCGTGTAAATATGGCATTACGAGAGCATTATACAGCTGAAATCGAAGAAACCTGAATACAGTTCAACAATACTTACTCTGTTTCTAGTCGGCTGAGAAAAATTTGAGGAAATATTTTTGTTCTAATAACATTGTCAATTTAAAAAAAAAAAAAGATACAAAAAGAAAATATTTCATTGTGTTTTTTTCTTTTTTTTTGTATTTCGCTTTCTTTATTTTCCTATCTAATGGTGTTTGCTCTTTCTTGTTTTTTTTTTTTGCCTTAAATTTTACGTTTGTAAACAAAACATGAACAATCGAATGAACAGGCTTGAGCACAGAAAAATATCAAAGATATTGCATTGAAGTAAATCAAATAATTTATACACGCAAGAAATAAAATATTTGTGATACATTATAATTTATATGAATTTTTTCTCACTTGCACAGTGTAATTTTCCAGTGTGTTTCAGTTGCAGTTTGGTAAAAAAAAAACTTAAGCTAACTGATGAAGTAAACAAGTAACAGTGCTATATTCGGCTGTGCCGAATCTTATATACCCTTTACAACGTGTAGTCATGCAATAACAATTGCTTGTGTCACCATTCATCTCATATAAAATACGTTCATATGTATATAATGGTTAGAATAAATGTGGCATCGAATCCCAGCTGAGCCAAAAAAAATGTATTTTATTTTATTTAATATATTATTTATATTTTATTATTTTTTTATATTTTTTTTAATTTTTTTTAAATTTTTTTTTTTAATTTTTTTTTTAAATTTTTTTTTGTAATTTTTTTATATTTTTAATATTTATATTTTTTTTGTATTTTTTTTTTTTGTATGTTTTTTACATGTATGTATGTATGTTGTTGTTGTAATTGTGTAAAAAAACGAGGTGGTCGTGGTTTTTTGCTCATATCTCAGAAAGTTATGGGGCGATTGTGCTGAATTTCAATAGCGATTCATTCCTGGATATTTCCAAGAGATTGATAGCATATATAGATCTGAGGAACATATAGTTGCTTCTAAAGGTTGATTTCAACCAACACACGGACAGACGGGCAGACGGATAGACGGACAACATACAACATACATACATACAAACGTGTATACTGGTTAGAGAAAACATGGCATCGAATCCCAGCTGAGCGAAAAAATTTTTTTTACATTTTTTTTTTATTTTTTTTTTATTTAATATATTATTTATATTTTTATTATTTTTTTAATTTTTTTTTAATATTTTTTTATTTTTATTTTTTTTGTTTTATATTTATTATATATCTTTTAATTATTTTTTAAAAAATGTTTTTTTAAATTTTTTTAAAATTTTTTTTTTATATTATTTTTTTATTTTTTTTTATTTTTTTTTTAACATACATGCGTAAATTTATAATTTTACAATGGGATGTTTTTATATATGTATGTTTTTTATATGTATGTACGTATTTCATATGGGATGAATGGTGATACAAACTACTGTTATTGCATGACTAGACGTTGTGAAGGGTATATAAGATTCGGCACGACCGAATATAGCGCTCTTACTTGTTTTTTTTTTTTTAATTATTACTAGTCAAGCCCGGAGCGCGTTGCAACGCCCCTTAATGACTAAAAATGCTTTCTGAATTTTAATTGATTATCAAGTCAAAGAAGATAAAAATTATAACTTTTTTTATGGGTGTGGCTCTGCCCACTTCTATAATCACGGAATTATATAGTCATATGTGTGCAAAGTTTCAGAAAAATCGGTCAAGTGCAAGTAGCTAAAAATGATAACTTATTTTTTATGGGTGTAGCACTGCCACTTTTTACCGCCCATAAACACTCGCTGGAATGTGTACAATAACTTGCCAAAGTTTGGGTCCGATCGGCTTTACGGTTACGGAGTCTAAAGCTAACACACACACACGGAGTTTCACTTTTATATATATAGTTTTTTTTTAAACATACAAATGTACATACATAACCTTAATTTATAATTATGCAATGGGATTTTTTGTATATGTATGTACGTATTTCATATGGGATGAATGGTGTTACAAACTACTGTTATTGCATGACTACACGTTGTGAAGGGTATATAAGATTCAGCACGACCGAATGTAGAACTCTTGCTTGTTAAATTATATGAAAGAAAATAGATTTAAAAGAAAAAACTTATGAACAATATATTGGCCGCATAATTAAAATTTTACAAATAAATTTAAGCTATTGAACCAAATTTAAAAAAAATGTGACCAATACATTCACAGCTAAATAAATATTTGTCTCTTTTTGGGAATTTTGTTTGTAAAATTCGAATTCATAGAAATCTATAGGATATTTATATGCAGCATTATGCATAATAACAAACTGTGTGCTAATTAACGAACTGCTATTTTTCCATTATGGAAATTTTCACATAAAAAAGTTAGCAGCATGATAGTTAGCACACGGTTCGTTATTATGCATAACGACGATAATTTCAATATTAACAAACATTTTTTTGCAATGTTCTAAAATGTTCGATTATCACTAATTCTGCAGAATTTTAATTGATATTTTCAACTCTGTAAATCTTATATTAAAAGTACTTGCTTGCAATTTTGCTACTTATTTTTATAAACATTTTTATACCCGCCACCAAAAAAATGGTGGGGGTATATTCATTTTGTCATTCCGTTTGTAACACATCGAAATATCCATTTTAGACCCCATAAAGTATATATATTCTAAATCGGGGTTTGATTTTATGACGATCTAGCTATGTCCGTCCGTCTGTCCGTCTGTTGAAAGCACGATAGAGGTCGCACCGAAAAAGCTAGGGTGCTCAAATTTTGCCAGAATCTTTCCACGGTTCAAATTGATTTAGTCTGAGATTGAGAAATGTCAAATGAAATACAAGAAAAAAGTTGAAGTTTAGATGTGATTCACCTTAAACATGGGCCCTTAAAATTTAATCACCCTCTACAAAGAAAGTTATACATATTTTATTATAAACAGATTATTCCATAATGACTAACAAAATAATAAATATTATGCTTTAAATGTACACAAAATTGGTGGTGGGTATAAAAGATTCGGCACAGCCGAATATAGTGCTCTTACTTGTTTTTATTTTTATTTTTTTTTTTTTGATTTAAGCACTTTTAACACAGGCCAAAAAGATATAAACTTCATTACAGTTTCATTAAAATATTTTCTAAAGTTAACAGATAAATGTATACTTGATCTCCATAACATGTAAAGGTAATTATCGTATATTAATTTCCGAAACTTAAACCACTAATTAGAGCAAGTTCATTAGTAAATAACCCTTATTTTGAAATGTTATATTTTGCCATCCACTCACTAACACTTGAAATGTACGAGTATTTGTGTATTTATTGTTCGTGTAAAAAGCATTAATTCGAATAAAAAAATTATAATAAAAATTATAATGTTACAATATTGACTTAAACTACAATAAGATGAAAACGGATTTAGCTAAATGACAAAAAAAAATTTTTATAATTTATTTAATTTAAATAAAATAAAAATTACATACTTTTTGATCTTTTTTATCTTTTTCAGTTTGTGTTTGCACATAAAATTGTTGAAGCAGCAGATATTAGTTTTACTTGTTTATATATATAATTTTTTCATTTATTTTATTTTAACTTTGTTTAAAGAAATATATATTTTTTTTGTTATTATTTTGTCTTATTTCCCCTTTTTTAATAATTTTTTTTTTGGCTGTTAAAATTTTTTAATTCTTGATTTTTTATTTAAAATTTACAAAACTATTGATTTCAAATTTGTATTCTTATTATATTACACTTTAAAATTGTTCTCCCTAAAAACCATTTTACTGCACTTTATTTATTTTTAATTAAGACCCGGACACTTCATTTTTTATTTTCATTCAACACTTGTTGCACTTCATTTAACACCCATACACACAAACATAAACCACTTCCTACAACAACTAATTGCAACAACCAAAGATGGGACTTGGTATTTAGTACAAGCAAATAATAAACTTAAAAAATCAAGTGACTTTTCACCAAAAATGTGTTAAAGTCATATTTTTATGAACAAAACAATCAAACACAGACTCTAAATAATGAAAAAAAAATTTATTTTAACACTTATTTAATATATTTGTTTTTAATTATTTCCCGTCATAATAAATATCTACGTTCGATTTTAAAATCCATTTAATAAGAAAAATCAACAGTAAAATTCACATCCTCTTAATGTATCTTTCACCAACAACGTTTCGACCGACAATGAAATCAGTGTGTTTAGCATAACACTTGTTTAGGCATTTTGTTTTCGTACACTCCATAATATTTACAAGTAAAAAGCTTTAAGTTTCCCTTCGTAGACGGCACAAGAAGAAGATGCAGCAGTAGTTGTATGAAATGAAAAAAAGCTTTTTTTTGCCCCCCTCGTTTGGTCGTTTAAAATTAGGTAAACGAATTCAACCGTTTTGTTAATGTGTGCCAGTTAATCGTAAAATAAGTTTGTGTTGGTGTGTGTTGAAAAAATTTAAGTTTTGTATGTATTGGTATATTCTTAAAATAACTGCAAGCAGCTACCTGTTGCTTGCACACAAGGAAGCAGTGTCAAAAATCATTTTGAAATAATCCTGGGAATCAGTTCTTGTTGCGTGAAATTGTGAAATGTTACGTTTTTGCACAGTCAAAGGTAAAATGGCATTAAAGCTGTGGCAATAGGGAAAAACGGCTTATGCCTGTTTTTATAGTTTTTAAGAAAGCACTTTAAAATTTTTAAGTTGGTTTTTAAAAATTGATTGCCTTTAAAATTAAAACTATAATATAATTTCGGCGCTGTATTACCTAAAAAGCATATGGGATTTCGTATACTTGATTAAGTTAAAGGTTGAAATAGATTTTTTTCTTAATGATGCTATTGGTTAAAAATATAAAGTCAAAAAGTTTCTACGCTATAACTATATCTACAAACTGTATCTTAAACTATTGAAAACTCTTTTTAGGGTCGTTTTAAATTGTGGGTTTGCTTATGTTGACTTAAACAGTTATTTGTATTTACCACAGATATGATATGACATACAAAAACCCTTTTATTATACATATTCACAACAGTTCAGTGAAATAGTTCTTGGACTAACCTTTTTGAATACCATGCATCACCCAATTAGACCGAGAGAAATTTATAATCATTAATCTATATAGTTACACTTTGACGGAAATTCTGTGGTTTTCATGGGCAATCGCGTAACCACTGAACTATCAAGCCAATAAAGCCAAAAATTCAGATTAAATAATGACTTTTTCGAAATGTATTTGAAAGATTTTATGTTTTATAGTTTTATATTTTATGGATTTATAGTGCTCTATTTATATTTTTGGGCAGCATGGGAGTGTGTAAGGCAAAATGGTTAAAGCGTTCCTTAGTAAGACTTGTCATCTTTAACATTGACAAGTATAAGGTAAAGTGTTACCATTATCCTTTGTAAGGCATTCCAAGTCGACTCGTAGGTCAGCATGCTGATCCCATTGCTACTGCAGTGGCCTCCTCGTGGTACTTCCTGGGGACCACCTCTGTGGAGGTGGAAGCGAATGCGAGCGAGGTTCTTTAGCATGTCCGATTGGTCGTAAAATATGACGTCTCGGGAAGTAGGCATATATGCTAAGTTTGCTACTGACTATCACCAAGCCAGGTTGGTGGATTAGCTGGCAGCCCCAGCACCAGCCTAGGAGAGCTATAGGCCAATCACTTATTCTCTCTGAAATTAAACTGATTACTGAAACCTATACATATGTAAAGCGGACTTATGTTCCACTGGGAATTTAAGGATTAAATCATTCATTAGTTGTTTATACCATACAACAGTATTTCTAATATATTTATTTATTTGTTTAAGAACAAATGCAAAGCACTTTAATCGTAATACGTTACTTTAGATTTTGGCAAAGACTTCTGTCAAATTATATACATGGAACTTTTTCTTGACTTTACGAAGGGCTACGACAAATCATTTTAGATAGAAAATCATTTCACGACTTTAATATTGAGTAAAAAATGACACAAGTCTCTGCTTTTTTTTACAGCTATTTCTTCTTTTCCTTAATAAAGTCGAAAATTAAAGACATGCTTAATCAACAAGTATCAAACAACAATCACCGAATAACGTTGTGCGAACAAATTATGTTAACACACGAATGCACCCCAGTTCTAGACTGATGAATAGTGTATATATTAGATAATCAGATAATAATCAGAAGAATAATAATTTGATGTGAGTTCTTTTTTCTATGTGTCAAAAGAAGTATGCATTTATCATGTGGTACAATGTAACATAATCTAATAACATAGAAAACTAAACAGTTTCCAATAACAACACTTGCGAAAATCTTGTTATTGCCTCTTCAATAAATCACTATATTTCAGACAAGATAAGATTTGCAATTTAATTTTACTATTTATTTGTGAAATAAATCTCCTATCAAAAAGCTTTTCTGTCAGAAAAAAATTAAAATCAATAACCTACAAACACTACTACACTTTATTTTCAAAAACCTATACAACAATTGAGTACCAAAACAAATTATTATTATTATTATTACAATTATACTTTTCACCTGTAGCCACGAAATGTATACAACTCAGCAATCAAATTTATTACAGTAGAATACCGATAACTCGTAATCGAAGAAACCAACTACGTTTTTGTAATTTAGAGCAGTTTTCGAAATAAACTGATTTTGATTTAATGACGATCAATTAAACAAGTAAGAATGTTGTATTCGGCAGTGCCGAATCTGTTAATACCCTTTACCGTTTTTCACATAAAAAAATCGGTTATCGTTTTTTTAATTTTAGGAAAAACAACAAAGTATTTGAAGTTTTGAGTGAAATATATATACATATTAATTTTTATATATTGTCCTTTTTGATGGTTCTTTTCTATACGTGTTTTCTTTGATGTTTTTACGTCACACTCTTGACAAAAACTAGAAACAAGAAACTCAAAACTAAAAACAATCCAGAAAGAAAACAAACAGCAGTTGTAAACAAGCTTGTAAACAAAATATTTCCTTTGCATATTTCAATTAATATTGATTTGTATTTTGAATTTAAAAAAGGTCGTTTACGAATTACCCAAAAGTCCAAAATCTATGGTAATTTTTGGAATCAAGGAATTTTTCTCAAGGAACCAGTGTTTATTTTGAATCATTAAGGTATTTGAGTTAAAGGTGTATGAATTATCAAGGTTCGACGGTAGTTAATTATAACATATTTATTTATATTAACACAAGCAAAATTACCCAAAAACAAGAACCTTTGCACATTAAATTCTCAGTAATTTCTGAAATTGTTCTCAATAAAATAAGAAAAAAATAAAACTGACCTCCTTAAAGTTTTTATATTAATTAAACTAAAAATATTTTTACAAAAAAATTCTTGCCATCTTTATGTTACTGTCTGATATATTTACTTGTGTATTAGTGAAGTGCATGACCACCCTATAACTTAATTTTTTACTAGTTACGTTTTGGATAAGTCATATAAATAATTGTAACACGAATGTAGCAAAAGTGATAGATCTCACCCATATTGACTGAAAATAAACAAACTCACCATTCGCTTATCGCAAAATTGAAGAGTTATTTGTTTTTTAAACAAAAATCTTATTTGTATCCACTTCAAATATTATTGTACTGATGCAGTGATTAGATCGTGAAGCTTCTAAAGGAGCTTTGATCAAATTCCTAGTAACTAGTAACGTTTTGAACTTCTTATAAAATTTGCCAAAAATAAACAAATCGCCAAATTGAAGAGCTCCTTTTCAAACATAAATCTCATTAGTATCAATTTAATATGGTAGTGTGTTGGTGTAATAGTTAGAGTGTAAAACTTCATAACCGAAGGAGTCGGGTGCAACTCCTAACTGAGAAAAAGTTCATAATATTTCTTTTTTAAGTATGCCCAGCAAAACAAATTGGAAATAGTGCAAAGCGAATAACATTTACAAGACTTCTAAATCAATTGTGTAAAAGCATTAATTCTAAATGACTTCCTAACTGCAAAATAATTTGTCCTAAAATGATGTGCTTAAAAATAAATACAACATCATGCAAAATATCTTAAAGAATTCATTTAAACAAACAAATTTAACTCATGAAATATCCGATGCTTTTCACCATATATGCATGAGTTCCATGCAGTTATTAGAATGGAGTGCAGTTTATTAATATATTCATGTAAACACATGATCTCCAATGACACGCTAATGTTAAAATCATTAGTGTTTTCACTTAAATTTAATCACTTCGTCACCAGTTGAACCCCGCCAAATTCACTTTTTTGTCATAGATTTTTTTGCTGGGATGTGTGAGGTCAGTACACTCAGTCAACACTCTCTAACAATAACTAGTACATAAACTAGTATCAAACTATATACAAATGAACCAGTTGAGCTTCTATGACAACCTAATGTTAAAATCGATAGTTTGATATATGAAAGAAGGACAGATATGTAACTAGTCTGAAGTTAGAAGGAACTAATAAATTTCTAACCGCATACTTTATCTGCAGTGCACTCACCACTAGTATTAAAACTAGTATAAGACTATATGCAAATGAACAGCCTAATGTTTAGCCGATAGTTTCATATATGAAAAAAGACAGATATTTAACTAGTCTAAAGCTTAAGGCAACTGGTATATATCTTACCACCTGCTAATTTTTTTATCTGCAGGGCAGTCAAGATAAAACAAATGTTTTAGTATGAGTGTTAAAAATTCGATTTTATTTGTTGTTGCTGCAAATAATCTGCATTCAGTTTATTATTATTACAATTGGTTTTGTAGTTTGTAAAATAAACTTAATTGTATGCAACAAATATAATAATAAAATAGAAAAAAGTAAGCACTTTTATTGTATTTTGACCTCGTTTAAAAAGGCTAAAAAATAGCACAAAGATTTTATTCAAGGACTTTGTAATTTCCTGCTAATTTTTAGTAGGACTTCAGCTATTTCTAAGAAATTGTATATAAATAAACATCATAAAAATGCATAAGCTGCATTTTTATTGAAATATATTTTAAAAGTTATAGAAAACAAGTAAGAGTGCTATATTCGGCCGTGCCGAATCTTATATACCCTTCACAACATGTAGTCATGCAATAACAGTAGTTTGTATCACCATTCATCCCACGTACATACATATAAAAAACATATATAAAAACATCCCATTGTAAAATCAAAAATTTAGGTATGTATGTTAAAAAAAAAATTAAAAAAAATAATTTTTAAAAATTAAAAAAAATATTAAAAAAAAAATAATTAAAATATAAATATAAATATAAAACAAAAACAAATTAAAAAAATAATAATAAAAATATAAATAATATATTAAATAAAATATCAAAAAAAAATTAAAAAAAAAAAATAAAAATTATGTTGGCTCAGCTGGGATTCGATGCCACGTTTACTCTAACATGTTTGTATGTACATATGTATGTTGTTGTTGTAATGCTGTTTTTGTAAAAAAAACGAGGTGGTCGTGGTTTTTTGCTCATATCTCAGTTGTTTATGTACCGATGTTTCTGATTTTTAATACCAATCTACTCCCAAATATTTCTGATATTTTAGTACCTCACTCGGGTCCAGGCGATATCGGAAGGCTTCATAAAGTTGATTTCAACATACTCACGGACAGACGGACAGACTGACAGAGCTTAATCGACTCCCCTATTCATAAGTTTTCAGAAAATATATACTTTATGGGGTCGGAAATGAAGATTGTAGAAATTTCGCACGGAATGACAAACCTATATATACCCTTTTTCACTGTGTTAAGGGTATAAACAACTAAAATTAAAGTGTTCTAAAGAGAGATAAAAAATAAAAAAGTGACTATTTTCGTATGACATAGACTTAAAAGTTTTAAAAAAATTTTATCAAAAATCATAAGACAAATTTTTATATACTCTTAAATTTTTCATACAATCTTCAGTGCCAGTCTATGCTTAGCCTAATTAGGATACATTGCCAGTTAAAGGGTGTATTTATAAGAATGCACTTTTTCATTTTAAAAATACGTATTTTTAAATGAAACTGTGATTTTTTTATTGGATTGTAAAGAAACCTTAAAGCAAAAATTGCATGGCGTTAAATCGTATGATCGTTGTGGCCAGCTGTCATCAAAATTCTTTGAGATAATTTGTTTTAGAAATCGTTTCTACAATAAATGGATTCTTTCATGAGTAGTTGGGCAAATGGTGCTGTCTTGCTGAAACCTCATGTCATCGAGATCATGCCATGTAGACACGTAATCCGTTCACAGTCACTGTGATTTCGGCCTCAACTTCAAAAAAGTTAGACCCAATTACGCCGCCTGAGCAAAATCTGCACCAGACAGTTGCTCGTTGTTGATGCATTTGTTTCTCATGGAGTGAATGGAGATTTTTTGAGCCCTAAAGTCGACTGTTATGTATATTCACGAAGACATTCAGAAGGAAATTCACTTCGTTGGAGATGATGACTTTTTTCGAAAAATTTACATTGAATTCACTTTGCTTCATTGCCCATGGAACTAATTGCCAGCGCTTTCTATTGTCTGATAATTTGAGCTCCTACGTAAGCTGAATTTTATATGCAAGAAGAATTTCTTTTGTTGAAATTCGCTACGCAGCGTCTTTTGATATTTGAAATTGTTCAGGACGATACGAAATTGATATTTTCGTGGTTTCGGCGATACTCTTATTTACAACAGCAATGTGTTCGAGAGACTGACCGGTATGCACAGGAGTCTTACTATCCATAACCGACCCAGTTTCTTAAATTTTTGTTCACCACTCTTCGAATGGTTGACACATTGAGTGCACTTTCTCGACTAAAAATACTTCGAAGTTTGCGAATTTGTGCCGTAACTTTCCAAATTTTTGTAATAAGTGTTCACATTTATAACGCGTCTTTCTAACGTAAGGCGTTCAACTTTTAATAATCGAAATAAACGTATGTGAAAGCTGCTTAATTTTGAGAATTGTTCAAATAAACTCTTAGAGTGTTAAAGGAAACGCCTATAAGAGGCTCTTTTGGACCATATATGAGCTTGTCTAAATGTGCTTCTTTCCACACAACTTTTCAAGTTCATTGAGTTCACCCACTGAGAGACTTTTGTTGGTACCATCTTACCCCTTAGAGTAACTCTGGGATCTTGACCGCAGAATGCCTCCTCAGATCCCTTCCTCATACGTTTACCTTCACCCTGATAAATTTTACCTCGTTCTCACAGGCACTTCTATTGAACTTCTGAATACACTACGTCAACGTTTGTTCCCACACCTAAGTGCAATAAGAATTTTTTCCTTACACTCAACGACAGGTTCAATGTCATTAAGTAGATCACAGATTCTGCCCTTCCTTTCATTAAATATCCATCAGTAAAAAAATATCAATACACGCACCATACTTTTAGATTCGCAATGCTGGTATTGCAGGAATTTTCCCAGTATTTTGGTCCTCAACACATATAGCAATACACGTAATCCTTCCGCTTAATTCCCCATTAAGTAGCCTTCGGTCAAAAAATAACAGACGCGTTAGTGATTACCGGTTTCACTATCACCGTGTAAATTAAATATGCAGCCTATTCTGCATCAACAAAAGCACATTCACTTACACTGATGCAAAATCCTTTTCGTTTTCTGTATCCTCGCCTTAACGTGATCGTTTCAATTTAGTTTCCTATCCCCGAGGCATAATACCTTTCTGCACACACTGATTACTAACCCAAAAACCATTAAGGATTATATTTCTCTAACCCTTTCTTTCAAGCGTAAAGACAAAAGAGTCTGATTTTTCGGTGGTTACAGTTGGTTCTTTTCTCTACCCTGAATAAAAAATGTATCGCAAATCCCAATAATCGATTTGATCCCACTGGCAATTACATTTTTTTAAAGGTGTAGCCTGTAGGGTTGCTGCAGTAGGTATCATAGCAAGTACAAAAAAATGTGCAACAGCTGTCTGGTAAGTGTCACTTCCCTAATTTATGCCACCACAAAAAGACGAATTGGCTTAACTAGAGCCTTTAAATCCTTAAATACCAATACCACGGTTATAACCAAACAACGAAAATTTAAAAAATTTACAAAAAGTCATTTAATAAAAAGCTAATTTCTTAAAGAAGGCTACATGTTAAAAAACGATTTTTTTTCTTACTTTCTGTTTTCACTGTATACATACAAATAGTCTTCTGAATGTACTATATTTATATAGTATTTAGTGTTCATGTGATTAATTGGAAAATAAAATAAGTATTTTCTCATTCACGTGACCATCAACAAAATGCTAACACACATCTTTCAACACATTTTTATTTAATCTTTAATTTGTTTATTCATTTTTGCCACTTAATTACGGCAATATTGTTCTTTGTAATACAAATTGACGACAACATTTTTGTTGTTATTTCATCATCAGAAAAAAATCATTAAATTGATTTAATACAGAATTTTGTTATCCAAATAAAAGCTCTTTGGAATGAGCGTAAAAGGAACTTCACTAAAGACATCATTATTTATAGGAAATATTTTTAATAATAAAACAATAAGGAGCGCTATATTCGGCTAAGACAATTCCTAATATATTTGCTCTTCACGAAAGTGTAGATACGCAACTATAAGCATATACTACAAGAATGATAAAAACAAGAATTACGCATTGTGTAACGTTTGTTGTAATTTCAAAACAAAAAACAGCTCTCTCATATTTGACGTCACACCAGCAAAAAAGGAAAAATTGTAAAAAAGTTGATTGAGCCAAAATAAATAATAAATAAATAGTAATACATAAATAAAAAAACAAAAAAAAAAGTAACTGATTTTTTTGTTTGTTGTTATTAAAATTAAAAACGATTAATTACCAAATAAGCCGTAATACGTTTAATAATAGACTTCAATTCTAAAATACAATGCTTTTATTCTCCTTAAATTTTTATCAATCTCACTGTTTGCTTTAATAAGGTGTTAGGCTGATGTGACGTACATGTGCGGAACGAAAAATGTCTTACAGTCAGAATCAGAGTTGTCAGATGTGACGATTCCTTGCCAAATGTGGCGATTTGAACATTTGTTGGGCATTATAATTTTTGACTTGGCGACATGGCGATTTTGCCAACTATTTTTGATGAGCCAAAAACGTGTATGTAGCAATGTTGCTATAATATCCATCTCTGAAAACAATTTTGAGATTAGCTCTTGCATTTTTATATTTTTTTTAAATATATTCATGGTATGTCATGGTATTTAATTATTTTTCACATGCATCTAAAGTTTCAGTTGTAAATGGATGTACAGAAAATTATGTGTTTCGGCTCTGTACATTTAGTTCAGAGCAGCCATGTTGTATATTTCCTCCGTTGGCCTTTTCAGATGTTTCCTTCTCAGTTTATTGTCAAGTTGTTAATTAAAATTCGTTAATAAACTTGTCATAAACTTAATTTCGCATTGTGATTAAACAAACAGATTACAATCGTTATT
This sequence comes from Phyto melanocephala, assembly GCA_941918925.1. Taxonomy (NCBI): domain Eukaryota; kingdom Metazoa; phylum Arthropoda; class Insecta; order Diptera; family Rhinophoridae; genus Phyto; species Phyto melanocephala. Next base: position 17,114,178 of record OW799233.1, on the reverse strand, counting down.
AATTGAAGCAATAACAATTGCAAACAAAATACTTTTTTTAAATCATTTTCCCTCTTTTCTGCATCATTGAAGCAATATGTGTGATTGTATTGTTTAAGTTTAATACAAAACAATTAATATTAATAATGATTAACGAAGTCATTGTATGAGTATGTAAGCTTTAGCCATTAAGACGTAAATCTTTTAGGTCATTTTATTGTTCTCAATAATATAGACTTTAAAAAAATCGACTAAAACATCCTGTCATCTTTTTTGTTAAATAACTGTAAAATAAGTCAGTAGTTCTTAAATAGTTTTGAATAATTATATATTTGACTGTGCTATGTATTTTACCATCTATCCCAAAATCTTCAAATCTGTGTCATTTGGACTGTCCACAATTATTTTCTCTAAACATCATCTATAATCGACCGAACTCCCTGCGATGTGTGCGGTCATTAGACATCTGGTGTCAACTGGACCTTTTTATACCCGCCACCAAAAAAATGGTGGGGGTATATTCATTTTGTCATTCCGTTTGTAACACATCGAAATATCCATTTTAGACCCCATAAAGTATATATATTCTGAATCAGGGTTTGATTTGATGACGATCTAGCTATGTCCGTCCGTCTGTCCGTCTGTCCGTCTGTTGAAAGCACGATAGAGGTCGCACCGAAAAAGCTAGGGGGCTCAAATTTTGCCAGAATCTTTTTTATAGACAAGGTTTGTTTGGTATTGAAAATGGGCTACATCAAAATATTAGGAAGAGAGTTATAGCTCGAAAAGCAAGAGTAGGTCGAAAAAACCATGTCCTTCAAACATCGAATAAAACGGTATTGTGTCCAAATGCATTAACGTAGACTCATGAAACTTCAAATATATATTTCCTGGGTAAAGGCAATATTTTTCCCCGAAAATCATCTAAATCTATGTATTAGGAGAGGAGTTATCGATCAAAATGTACGAAAATTTATACCGCACAGTGTATTTTTCGGTATATTTAAAAACAAAAACGTCATAAAAGCAGCAAAATTCGATGTACGACTCTGAAATTTTGCACACTTTGGTTTTTGGTGAGACGCTTTTTTGTAACGAAAAATCAATGTGCCACGCCCACTTTTACGCCCACCTCCCATATAACGTTTTACCTAAAATTCCTATAATTTCTCTATTAATACAGATTTTGGAATAATAAAGGGCTATATTGAAACACCTAAGTTGGACTCATTCGCAAAAACAACTTTGACACGCCTACTATAACGCCCACTTTTCACGTTATCTACCGTAAATGAAATTTAAAAGCTCATAAAACCGCTAAAATTCGAGGTATGATGATAAAATTTGCTACGTATATCCCTCTGGGCAATATCATTACTGTGCCAGAAAAAACACCTAAGTTGTACTCATTCGCAAAAATAACTTTAACACGCCTACTATAACGCCCACTTTTCACGTTATCTACCGTTAATGAAATTTAAAAGCTCATAAAACCGTTAAAATTAGAGGTATGATGATCAAATTTGCTACGTATATCCTTCTAATCAATGTTATTGTTGTGCCAAAAAGTTAAGCTGACACGCCCACTTTAACGCCTACCTCCCATATAACGGTTTATCTTAAATTCATGTAATTTCCCTATTGACAAATTTTTTGGGAAAATAAAGGACTATATTGAAATATTTAAGTTGTATTTATTAGCAGAAACATTATTGACACGCCTAATTTCATTGAAAGACTACATTGACAAAAGCATTTTAGTAGCATATCGAAGTTATAAAGGGTGGTTAAATTTTAAGGGCTGATGTTGTTTTTAAATAAAACACAAATTATTTAAGAAATTATTATCATTTCTTTTTATAATGATAATATTTGTATGGTTCAATTATGCATTTATATCGGCCACACTATCGCAAAAACCAGCAGTGGTTCCCATTCAATGAACTAAGAAGGCATTCAAAGACTTTCTAAAATTGGCCCTTACAATTAAGCCACCCTCTACAAAGAAAGTGATACATATTTTTATATTATTATCACACGGTGATTCAAAATATACATTCTCAGCATTTTGCTAAAACGGGAAATTTATTAGTAAGATTTTGATTTTTAAACTTCTATAACATTTTGCTTTTAAAAGATTTTCAAACGAAATAAGTTTTGTATAATTTTAAAATTTGTTAGCCATTAGCACATGAATATAAATTGTTTATGATGTTTAGAGATAATTTTTTTTTACTTATGTCAAAATTTTCCTAAATTCCCATTTTTAATAGAGCATAACTTCAGGAGAACATAAGATAACAAATATAAATTAGCACTATTTCGTAGATAAAACTTTCCTCTTAAATTCATGTAAATTCTCTATGAATAAAGATTTTGGAATACTAAAGGACTATATTGAAATATCTAAGTTATGTTTATTAGCAGAAACTTTATTGACACGCGTATTTTAACGGCCACTTTCATTGAAAGATTAAATTTACGAAAACATTTTTCTAGCATACCGAAGTTTTGAAAAAAATTATTATGAAATTATTATCATTTATTTTTATAACGATAATATTTGTATGCTTCAATTATGTATGGAACAAAATATCGGCCAAATGGCCCCCCCAACCTAGGCGGCACACCTCGATCCGATAGTCCATATTTTCAATGACACTGTTGATGCTCAATTGTTGGGCACGTTGATGAGTCGAGGTTGCCTGCTCTTTTGCCACGTTATCGTGAAAAACAGCAATGTTTCCCATTCAACGAACTAAGATGGCATTCACAAATGTTTTCACATTTCATACAGACCTGCTTTGCAGACATTTAAATATTTTTTACAATTCTCACGATTGTGGACGAATTCGAACGATTTTGTTGACCAAAATAATCACGAAGTGCACAAAATGCATTTTGATTTGAACGCTCATTTTTATAAAAATCTTTAATATTTAAAAGCATCTCTCGATTGCGTATCTTTCCACGATTCAAATTGAGTTAGTCTGAGATTGAGAAATGTCAAATGAAATGCAAGAAAAAAGTTGAAGTTTAGGTGTGGTTCACCCTCAACATGGGCCCTTAAAATTTAACCACCCTCTACAAAGAAAGTGATACATATTTTATTATAAAGAGATTATTCTATAGCGATTAACAAAATAATAAATATTGTGCTTTAAATGTACACAAAATTGGTGGTGGGTATAAAAGATTCGGCACAGCCGAATATAGTGCTCTTACTTGTTATATATGGAGAAGCAGATCTTTGGAGTCTATTTAAAACTAAGAACTCTTGCACAGAAAAAAATATTATCAAAATATGTATGTTCAAACAAACACTTGCCTTAAATTAATTTCGTTTTGTCTTAATGTATTTATTGTTGTTTTTAAATGTTCTGTGTGTCCGAATACCGAATTCTTCGATAACACCATTTGTTATTGGTTTGTGAGTTTAGCATTACCAATTGTTTCTTTTTTTTTTGACTCTATCCAAAGTTGCCAACATGTTTCAAACAATCTATAGTTTTTATACCCTTCACACAGTGAACAAGTTAGAGCGCTATATTCGGCCGTGCCGATTCTTATATACCCTTCACAACGTGTAGTCATGCAATAACAGTAGTTTGTGTCAACATTCATCCCATATGTAATACGTACATACATATATAAAAACATCCCATTATAAAATTATAAATTCATGTATGTATGTTAAAAAAACGAAAAAAAAAAAATTTTAAAAAAATTTAAAATAAAAATTTAAAAAAAAAATTTAAAAAAAAAAATTTAAAAAAAAAATTATTATTAAAAAAAAAAAAAAAATTTAAAAAAAAAATTTTAAAAATATTAAAATTTTTTTTTTTTTGGCTCAGCTGGGATTCGATGCCACGTTTTCTCTAACTAGTATAAACGTTTGTATGTATGTATGTTGTTGTTGTAATGTTGTTTTTGTGAAAAAAAAATCGAGGTGGTCGTGGGTTTTTGCTCATATCTCAGTTGTTTATGTACCGATGTTTCTGATTTTCAATACCAATCTACTCCCGAATATTTCTGATATTTTAATACCTTACCCGGGTCCAACCAATGTCGGGGGGCTTCAAAAGGTTGATTTCAACATACACACGGACAGACGGACAGACTGACAGAGCTTAATCGACTCCCCTATTCATAAGCTTTTAGAAAATATATACTTTATGGGGTCGGAAATGAAAATTGTAGATATTTCACACGGAATGACAAACCTATATATACCCTTTTTCACTGTGTGAAGGGTATAAAAATGGTATATACAGGTTTGTCATTCCGTGTGAAATTTCTACAATTTTCATTTCCGACCACATAAAGTATATATTTTCTGAAAGCTTATGAATAGGGGAGTCGATTAAGCTCTGTCAGTCTGTCCGTCTGTCCGTGTGTATGTTGAAATCAACTTTTTGAAGCACCCCGACATCGCTTGGACCCGGGTGAGGTATTAAAATATCAGAAATATTCGAGAGTAGATCGGTATTGATAGTCAGAAACATCGGTACATAAACAACTGAGATATGAACAAAAACCCACGACCACCTCGATTTTTTTTTTTCACAAAAACAATATTACAACAACAACATACATACATACATACAAAGGTGTATACTGGTTAGAGTAAACATGGCATCGAATCCCAGCTGAGCCAAAAAAAATTTTTTTTTTTTTTATTTTTTTTTTTTAATTTTTTTTATTATTTTTTTATTTTTTATTTAATATATTATTTATATTTTTATTATTTTTTATTTTTTTTTTAATTTTTTTTTATTTTTTTTTTTTTTTGTTTTATATATATTATTTTTAATTTTTTTGATTTTTTTTTGTTTTATATTTATTATTTATATTTTAATTATTTTTTTTTTAATTTTTTTTTATACATGTTTTTATATACATATGTATGTTTTTTATATATGTATGTAAGTACGTATTTCATATGAGATGAATGGTGATACAAACTACTGTTATTGCATGACTACACGTTGTGAAGGGTATATAAGATTAGGCACGGCCGAATATAGCACTTTTACTTGTTTTTATTAAAAGTATTCTATATAAAAAAGACAAATCAAAATATACACAGAAAAAATTTAATTTCAGATTTAATAACGAAATTTATAAAACCGAGTAAAATTGTATTTAAATAAGGACCAAACAATTTCCTTTTAGACAAGATTATAACAAAAAATTTATGAAAACTATTTATAAAAATATTTATAGAAAAATATATTAATTTTAGGCAAGTTTTTATTTAAACATATTTTGATTATAATTTTTTCCGTGTAGAAACCAAAGAATGGTACATATGGGCACTTCCATAGAAATGTTTACTTTTGTCACGTAAAGCCAGCCTCTATAACTTTTTTTTATATATGTATATGTATTTCTATATGTTTATATATAGATTGTAAGTAACTCTCTATATATTTTCTTTTGTTTTAAAAAATTATACAATAGTTTTTTAAGCTTAAGGTCTTTTCAATAATAAAAAATCTTTTTGTTTTAGTTTATATTATTTTATCAATATTTCGCTACCTCTTTGTGTAGCATCATCAGGATATGAGTTTTTTTATTATATATTTGTTTTTTGTTGGATTAGTGTCTTGATATTTGTTATTTTTTTAATAAATTTATAGTTTGATTAACAAAATTGAAAATAACAATAACAAATATCCATGAATATTTGGCTTTGTAGTCGATTGCCACTTCTGAATTGCACAGACTATCTTTCGTATGTTGAGACCTATAGATCACATTCTCCATAAGCTTCGGTAAGCAATCAGGGTGCTTCAGAGGCACTATTTTTGCAAATAAGAGAAATAAAGCCAAACTGCCATCAAACTGGCATAAAATTCGACATTTTTGAAGGTTAAAGAACTTTGTTGTTAAAACAAAAATGTTCAATAACAAAAGAAGAGAAATACAGTGTTCATAATATGCGCCATCTGTTCCCATTTAAGTATTAGTTGACCCCATTTAAGTTATACACACAATAGTTAAAAATTAAAACATAGTTATCTGCACGAGCTCAACTTATAAGCATTTAAAGAATCTGACCCAAAAAGACATTTTTCAATAGATCACCTATAGATCTCATGGTTGAGGTGAATCAACTATTTTATATAATTTGGGTCATCCAGCCTGTCACAAACCGCAAAAAATAAAGATGGAGAAATCTGAATTAATTAAAAAAAAAACAATAAATAAAATACGTAATTTTTTTCTTAATTGAATGAAAACATTGTTACTACATTTAATTCCCTTCATACCGCTGATCTTTTTTAGGCTCACAAAAAGTTTATACAAATCTTGTTTCTGCCTCTCTATCTCACTCTCTTTCTCTTTGCTAATAAAATAGCTATTGCGTGTAAAATAGAATTATGTATTAAAATAAAAAGATATCTTTTGAATTTACTGATGTAGTTGTAACCCTATTATTTTAATATCTGGTTACCGATATCAATACGACCGATTGAGGCAAATGTGAACCATATAAAAAAATTTAACCAGACATTGAGAAAATGCTGCAGAATTTAAATATTTATTTTCTGTTGAATATATGTGTTAATAAATATTTATCATATTTATTTTCAAACTAATTTTAGAGGTGTATTGTACCAATAAAATGAAACATCTTTTGCAAAAATTAAATAAAAATATTTTAGATTAAAACTACATACATGCAATAACTTATATCGATTTAACGTATTTTGACATATAAACATAAAAAATATTTTGTTTTCTACTTGCCAGACATGCTTAATTTTAACAATAATCTTTTATAAATAAACAATTTGCATTAAAATAATTCGAAATTGTTTGTTTTTTCTTTTTCTTTAAACAAATCATTTTGAGAAATAAAATTTTCCAAAACATTGTCAAAACACAAAACCCACAAAAGGAGCTTATAAAATAATAAATTATACTAATTTCTTAAGTCAATTTAATAAAAAAAATATATGCATAGAAGTGTAAACATATGTATGTACATATGTGTAGACGTATGCATACACGACTCAACTTATTTGAAATATGCAAAATTTCAATTATTGAAAGAAACAAACACAAATATCAAATAATGACAAAATTCAAATTAAGACAAATATTTTCAGAAAATATGTGAATACATATGTTTGTATGTATAGGGTGTTTATGTTAAGCCTATGGAACATGGCACAATCATCAGGTAGCCTCATTAAAACAGCTGATTTTTTTTTCTCTACCTTAAGATTTAACTGAAATGTCAAATTTTGTTTATGTATGTGTATATAGTATATTCTAGCACCAAAAAAACACACACACACATTTGCTTTTTGACATTTGAGTCGTCGTTTTACAACAACAAAATGCATGTAGAATTTTGTTGTTGCAGAACTGAGGCTACCTGATAATTGTACCATGCTATGGAACTTCCGAGAGAGATAACTATCATAGGTGCCCATTACAACAAAAAAAATTTTGAAAGCACCACCTCTTTTATTTTTATGCTCTTTTATTTAGTCGTTGAGTTAGCTTAGTGATTGAGTTGATATTTTGTCCAATACAGTGCGTAAAAAATTGTGATATAATTAGAAAAATATTTTTTTTAAATTACAAACAGTAAAATGAAAGCATATTAATACAGGTATATGCAATGACGAATTGATACAACAAAGCAACTTTTTAGGGGGTATTTTCTGTCATAACCAGTTCGTATAACAGGGATGGAAAACTTATTGTGATATGTATAATTTAATAAAATTTTACTAAACAAAGATATATGTTTGTAAAACATATTGTAAGTGATGCAAAAACAACAAATATACATAAATTTGATACAATTATTATCGAAAGAGAACATTTGAGTTAATTTCTTAATACCGGAAAAAAAATCTTATTTTCCATCTCTGCTTTAATAAATAAAATCAAATCGCATTCAACAAATTTTTATAAAATGTCTCCCCATTACCTGCTAATTTCGCATGTATGAATTCGCCTTGAGTAAAATGTTTTAAAAACTTTTTAAACTTACCAATAAAAAAAAAATAAATTCAGTGTTTACTTTATTGTTATTTATTTGGGTGATTCACAAGGTGTCTTATCATGTCATATTGTCCTATTGTTCTAAGACTTTACAATGGTTTAAAAATGTTGTTGCTTTTCAAACAAAAAGTGTCTTATAATAATAGAACTTTGTACGCTGTGTTTATTGTGCTGTCGTATTTAATAAGCAGAGACCTGTGCTAAACGACTCAGCCGGCTAAGCCAAGACGCAATTGTTTTTATAAGCCGTCGCCGTTCATTGCATAATTTTATCGGGCGTCAAATAAGAACGGTTAAGGACTCTGCTGTTTTTGTTTATCAAACAAAATTTAATTTATTTGTGATTTGCGTCAAAAACTGAAAAATTAAAAATATTGTGGTAAGATCTAATTTAATAAATTCATGGATTAGAACTAAAAAATATTTTAATTTAGCCAAAGCCGAAACTGATTTAAATTAAAAAAAGGACACTTAATTATGAGGGGTTGTTCACAATAGTCTTAATTTTCCATGCTATTATTATAGGACATATGACTTTAAGACACTATTGTGAATCCCTCAATTGTTTGAACCCAAAACAATTTCTTGTGTGTAAATTTTTAGGGAAATCGTTAAGCTGACTTTTTCGACCAAATAAAAAAATATCAAATTCTGTGTGAATTTCAATACTGTTGTGACTAAATTTTAATAAAAATCTGTGCGCTTACCTTTTGATGTCACTTTACTTTAAAATTCTCTCAACAATACGGCTGAAAAACAGTTTTGGGCATCTATGCCGTACAACTAGCTACCTTACTAAAGAAGTTTTCCAGACTTCTTTCAGTATACTTTGGCAAATCGTGGAAATAAATTTCCAAAATTCAAGATTACGGTGCACATAATCGACCATCTGAGAAAGTAATACCCAATACTATGATTCATGGCCGCACATACTCATAATATGCATCCATATCGAACGCATACCGTGCACACAGAAGAAACCATCACCGCTTAGATGCGATTATGAATTTATCGGTCCGGCGCCTGTCTCCACAAAACGGTATCGTGATTTGTAATTTTTAATTTATCTTGCCATTGTGCCATTGTAAACCATTTGGAGAAGAAATGGTTCTAACAAGTTGTCGCAAAATTCCATATAGCGCTTGAAACCATTATTTTATTGAGACAAACGTTTAAAAACAGATTTATATGAAGAAATGGACCTGTAAAAAAGCAGCCTCTTTCGTGTGATTTGACTCCTTTGAATTATTTTTTTTTGAGGTTAAGTCAAATCTCTGGTCTCTGGTTCAATGCGCTATTGACGAAATAAGCCCGGAAATGTTAAAAAAAATTTACAGAGTTGCACTGATAGGATGACCTTCATATAGCGCAGTCGCGGGGACAATATTCAAGAAATTATTTTAAAACATTAAATGTCATTAAATTTGCTTAGTTTGTAATCTAATAAAGTCAACATTTTGGTTACTCCTTTAACTTTGTTGTGTTTCATTAATGGTGCAATTATCGGAGAAAAAATTTTTAAATTAGTTGTTTTATATGAAGTTTAACACTTTGATATTATGAGAGATTAGATTATAAAATTTTGATATTTGGAATGGAACAGCTAATGATCAGCTGATTTAGTGTACCTTGGTTTAATTTCTTCAAAAAGTTTTTTACGTCTAAAAAATCATGGTGTTACATGAAAAAGTCAGTATTCAAAGTAATAACGCAAAAAAGAGAGCAAAAAAATGTTTAAATCTGTAAAATCTGTAAAAAAAATAATTAAAATATGCACCAACTCTTATTATTTTATCGACTCAAATATTCATGCATGTGAATGTAGGTATACCTGAGACAACACGGTACCAGAACACAAAATAGAACAGAGCTTAATAAACAAATAAAAATAATAATTTTTTTATTAATAATTTAAATTAACATTCAATTGTTAATTAGCAACGAGAAAAGTCTATGCAGATGTATTTGTGTCTTTATACAAACATCGCTGTTTACACTAACAATTTTAAGAGTGACCAACAAAAACACTTGCAAAGATCACAGATATAAAGCGGCATATGAAACATTTCGGATGGTGACCGATTTTAAACCAGTGTTAACGTTAAAACTTAGGCATTTGCTAGAAGTAGAAAATTTGTGGAAAAATAATGGAAAAACTATTTGATATGTTTAATCAAAAAAAATAAATAATTTAAAAATTAAAATAGTGCTTAAACACAACCCTCAAACTTTCTCTTTATTTTTGAAAATAACTTAAAGTGAAGCGCCACTGATATAAAACAATTTTAAATAAAAAATTTTAAATCGACAAAAATAGACATAGACTGTTGTTTAGGAAAACCACAGATTTTTTTTGTTTTTTTTTTAAGAAAATTAATTTGAAAAACAAATAAATATTTATCATCGAAATTGCTTTATTGCTTTAAAAAATCTTCTCTATGAAAATCATACACTTTTGTGAATCAGTTTTCGAAGAACTTTTTCCATTCCCTTTGAGGTACCTCCAAAACATGCATTTTTAACGCATTAACCGCTTCATCATGTTACGGAAAACGTTGACCTCGCAAAATATAATTATATTCGGGAATAAAAAGAAGTCATTCGGTTTGAAGTCAGGACTTTACGATGGATAAGCCATAAGATCGTTGTTTTGAGTGTTAAAAAATCTCTTGTCTGATTCAATTTGTGTGAGCTCTCATTGTCATGGTGGAGAATGATTCGCCTTTTGTGGTTGGTTTTTATTATTTTCCCGAAGACTTCTGGCAAACCATACAGAAGTCGCCGTACGGTTGGACCAGTTTTGCCGAACCTGAACGACTTTTGCAGGGCTTTGCTCATCTTGGAAGATCTATATGTTCAACTACTGTTTGCCATCGGGCCCATACACGTAGATCCACGATTCGCCCTCTATAACAATATCATGGACATCGCGATCGTATTTTTTGAGCATTTCTTGCGACTAATTGACACGAGCATTTTTTGAGAAATTGTCAAATTATGTGGGACCCAAGGCAAAATATTCATGTTCAAAATTAAATCTATGCTGATCTCGCATTTATTAAAGTTTCCTCAATCTCACAATAAGTTACATCATTTAACGCGCAGCATCAATGTTTTGCGGAACATCAACCGATTTTAGACGGCCTTCACGTCGTTAAGCAAACTACGGCCATGTTTGAATAAAGTAAACCAAAGATAAACACTGGTTCTTCATGGTGCTTAATCGCTAGAAATTGCATTGAGTTCATCGAAGCACTGTTGTTGATTTAGTTCACGCTGAGATTTGTTACAAATAATCGCACGAAAATGTTTACGATTTGTTTCCTTTTTGAAGTCAAGTTAGTGTAAACAACACTAATAGCGTATGTACTCCAAAACGTTCTGAGTACTAACAATATTAAATAAAAATAAAAAAATCAAACGTCAGTTGCCAAATTACAGCACTGAGTTGCCTAATCCCGAAAAATATAAGACAACCCTCGTAATCAAACAGAATTGCGTCTGCAAAAGTCAACCAAAAGATGCGGCCTATAATTAAATCGACGGCAGTAACGCTAATCATTTTCATTGTATTGTTTTATTTTATTGTTCTAATTTATTCTGTTTTATTTTGACGTTGAGACAAATCAACAATAACATATTGATTTGTTTGCGAATGTATAATACAATTTGTATAGAGAAATTATGTTTAAACATTAAACGGAAATCTTATAAATTGTAAAGAACTTTTTCTTTGCTACGGTTACACTGGTTTAAAGAGATTTAAAGTGAAATTAATACCTTACCTTACGGTATAGGCAGTCATGTCAGGTTGTTATTGTTGTAATCCTTATTTCATTAATTATGAGGAAACGGCGAGATAACTTTGTTTAAAAAATTTTTTTTAGGTAAATGAAGATGTTATCTTTCGTTTGATATACATTTCATATTGGTTGATATCTTCCTAATATTTAAATTTCTCAAATGAAAATTGTTTAAACACATACACTCAAACATATGTGTGGTGATTGGTTGAGTGTTTGAGTTTGTTGCGTGAACACAAACTATGCTGCTGTTTCAGTGTGGACACAAACCTTCGGCTGTTGTTTTGATTGATGAAATATTGAAATTTCGTATATGTACTTATGTATTTAAGTGAAACAAAATGTTAAATGTGAATTTAAATTTAACATGTATATTATCAAAAGTAACTATCAAATAAATAAATTTAATTGCTTATATTATTTATCATTTATTGTTATATATGTTTTCTGTCTTATCGGATGGCGTATTCTACGTTAAACTTAATGGCCGTGTCTCTGACACAGCCTGCAGGAACAGTCCGTGGCCGAAGGCCTCGGACAACTGTCTGCTGCTTTTTTAAAGTTATTGTTGTTGGGCCGTACCTTTTTGACGGAATTTAAATACATAAATGATTTGTCGTTTTCTTGTTTTTATTTTTTTATTTCAAATTTAAAACTATAACAAACATGACTTTTTAAATTTTTAAATAAAACGTAGAATTAGGGATGAACTACAAACAATACATAACACGTAGTACCATCAAAATATTGAATAATTGAGTAGTCAGTATCAATAAATTTCCCTTCGAAAACTGTATATTGAAATCTATGGCAGCAAAAATGTGGCTGCTGAAATGCAACTCTGTCTTAAAAAGCAACTTTAAATATAAATATGGAGTATGCAAAATATATTTTGTTTCTCAATTAAAAAAAAAAGTTAAAAAATATATGATTTAAATTCAAAATTCTGTTTATTGTATTTAAGTTATTTTATGTGCCCGCTTAATAGCCTGGCCGATGTTTCCATTCCTCACTAGGTAGAATAGTTTGCTGGTTGCAGGCTTTTCTGTTCTTAAATCATACCAATTGGTAGCTGGCGAGAAGATGAAGGACTTCTAGTGGAGGCGTGATTTAGGTGGTGGGTTTTTTCTCATTTAAGGAGGTGTTGTCTGGTAATGAGGGTGCAATGTCTTTTGACATTTAGCATTTGGGTCGTCTGGTGTAGGTGTTGTTCCGGTTCCTTAAAGTGGCATCCAGAGACTAGCCGTAATACTTTATTTTTAACCGATTTTTTGTTCTTCACCATGTCTTAGATATGCTTGGGGATCATACCAAGACTGCGTAATCAAGTAGTTACCGTCCAATCGCTTTGTTTGTGGTAACCTTACCTTGTTCCATGTACTACCTGCAAAAGCTGACAATCTTATTTCAACCTCTGGTTTTGGTTGATATTTCCTCAGCATATCTATTGAAGAAAATTAGTTTTTCAAAGCTCACTTCCAAGCACCTTAGAGTATAAAACAGTAGGTATTTTCTGTTCATCAATACGAGCATTGAGATTATAATTCACCTTCTAATTCTAGGTAGTTAGAATGGATGCAGTTGATTTGAAGGCCAAAAATTTCCGAAAATATTTTTGAGTAGAGAAAGGTACGCATTGAGGTTCCTAACCAGGTAATCTACTTCTCTTATCGTTGATATTATTTTCTTCATAAGAGACGATAAATTCGTATGTCTACTGGGAGTACCAGTTACAAGAAGTGGGGAAAGGACTCCCCCTGAGCGATGATTTGCCTTTACTGAAAGATACGTACAATTGCTTACCTGTCATATAGTTAAATAGCCATCATTTGAGAAAGTTTTCAGGGTAGAGTTTATAAGGTCGTATAGTAGTATGTCGTGACATACACTATCAAATGCCTTGGAAATGGTGGTCGTATGTTATTTAACTCCATTTTTATCTGGATCACAGAGAGCAGTTGCTTCTGCTCGCAAAGATGTTCGTGTTCAACTAGTGTGAGGTGTTCAACTGGGATTGGTAGTATGTATGCCTATATAGTATCTTTACTACCGGGGGCACGAGGGTAATGGGTCTTTAGAAAGTGCCCAAATGGGTGGATTTATCCGGTTTAGGTATTGCGATAATCTTACCTATCATCCACACGTCCGGAATTTGCAACTTATTAATAGTGAGGTTAAAAGTGCTGGTGAAGAATTTATTTTTCTTGAGCCCTATGTGTTTTGTTGTTACTGTTGTTAGTGTTGCAGTTGTATTGTTGTTCAATTTAGCATTTTCTGATACACTTGTATAATATTCGTAAAACTTATTTGTTCTGTTGGTATCGCTGCTGTTGTCTTACCAAGTTAACTATACGAGTAGTAGTATCAAGTGTCTTAACTAAATGTTTTTATATTTTTTAAGCTTTCTACTGTATACCGTGTTACCCAAAGGTGTAATCTCATTTAAAATTTTAATTTCCACCAAGATAAGAACAAATATTTCTTGATTTTTAATGAAACGGCGATGAAATGACCTAATATTTGGGAATAGAGAATCTAATGAGTAACAAAAACAAAAACTGCTTCGTATAAATTTACACAACGATGTGTGAATTTTTTTTTTTTATTTTTTATTTGTAAATAATATTACAAACAAAAAACCTTTATTACAATAAATTAAATTGTAACAAGTTAAAATATCATACTCGTGTAAGCCGAATCTAAAACACATTCTAAAATATTATTTTCGTTTATATATTCAATTTAGTTTTAAAACCGTGAGAATAATTTTCGTCATAGTTAAATGGGTTTATCATATGATTTTTTTAAGATGTACAACTTTGAATTAAATTCACATACAGAGAATATTACCATTTTCTCTCTAAATATGGCAATTGGGCTAATCGTCCTTACGATTTACATTACGTATGGTAATTGGTTACAGTGATCATGTCAATCAATGTCCACACTTGCAACTAACTGAATTTCTTCAATTTTAGTTGCATGTGTGAACACTGAGCAGCTGTAATGGCTTGGATATGCCAGATTTGGCGACTAAAATAAAGTTTAAGCTCTGTTGGAAATAGAATTTTAAAAAATAAAATACTATTTATAAACTTGTTGAATTTAAGAGATCTTTACTACACACGAAATGATAAACTTACATATACCGTCTTTGACCGCTTGTTGTAGAGAAGGGTACAAAAAGATAATTTTGTTTGTGGTACATTATTCGACGTTAACAAGAATACACAAAATGCTAATAAAGGGTCACGTTTAACCACTTTACAAATTTTAAATATTTTATATTCGCAACTAGAGCATTGCAATGTAAATTTGTATTTACAATGGGAAACACATGCCATTTAAAGGGTGGTTAAATTTAAAGGGCCGATGTTGAATGTGATATTGACCGATATTTTGTTCCATACATAATTGAATTCATAATAAAAAGAAATGACAATAATTTCATAAATAATTTGTATTTTATTCAAAATCAACATCGGCCCTTCAAATTTAACCACCCTTTACTTATTTTTTTTTTAAAAACTTCAATAACATATGTTCATACTGTTGGTATGAAGAAAACGTAAAAAGGTATTTGTTGTTGTTTTTAAAAGCCGTCTCTATCTTTTGATTTGATTGATCGATCGTTTGTTTGTAATGCCTGATCTTAAGAACATCTAGACAGCTCTCACATGTACAAATTAAAAGTAACAAACGAAAAACGTTTCTTCAGGTGTACATTTAATACATTTATGTATGTAAAAGATCTTTATTTTTCATATTTATATACACTTTTTTCCCGAGAACTTCTGAGCCGTTTGATTCTCTACTTATGTTGGGACCAGCAATGCGGTGCGAATTCAGCCATTTTTGTATAGGCATTTCCACCAAAAGAGAGAGAAAAACAAGTAAGAGCACTATATTCGGCTGTGCCGAATCTTTTATACCCACCACCAATTTTGTGTACATTTAAAGCACAATATTTATTATTTTGTTAGTCATTATGGAATAATCTCTTTATAATAAAATATGTATCACTTTTTTTGTAGAGGGTGGTTAAATTTTAATGGCCCATGTTGAAGGTGAACTACAACTAGTCTTTTAATTTGTTTTCTGCATTTCATTTGACATTTCTCAATCTCAAACTTACTCAATTTGATCTGTGGAAAGATACGCAAATGAGCAACGCTTTAAAGTTATTCAGGTTTTTTATAAAAATGGGCGTTCAAATCAAAATGAATCTTGTGCACTTCGTAATTCTTTTGATCAACATAATCGTTCAAATTCGTCCACAATCGGGAGAATTGTAAAAAATATTTCAATTTCTGCAAAACAGGTCTGTATAAAAAATCTGTATAGAAAATCTGTGAATGCCTTCTTAGTTCGTTGAATGGGAACCATTGCTGGTTTTTGCGATAATGTGGCAAAAGAGCAGTCAACCTCGCCTCGTCATCATACCCAACAATTGAGCATCAACATTGTCATTGAAAATTTGACCATCAGATAGAGGAGTGGCGCCAAGGATGGGGGGGGGGGGGGGGGGCATTTGGCCGATATTTTGTTAAATACATAATTGAACCATACAAATATTATAATTACAAAAAAAATAATAATAATTTCCTAAATAATTTGTTTTTTGTATTATATTTTATATTAGGCTATAAGTTCTATGTGAATAATGACAGAATATCTAGGAAAAGTTAGTTATCCGATACTAGCTGAGTGGAATGCATTTTCGAAACCAGCTACGGTTTCATCATCAGCACTCTTTTCAGATCAGAACTACAAATGTTGTGTGTAAATATCAACTATTTAACTCAGTATTTTATTGAAAATTGAAACATAGAATTATTTGTTCTAATTTATTAATGTCTTTCATATAACATTGAGTTAGTACGAAATTTACCAACATCTGTTTTTCCTGTATTCTTTTTGCACGTCATTACCACAAGTAATTAATGGTTGCCCTTAGCTACAGATCCACAACAACAACATCGGCCCTTAAAATTTAACCACCCTTTATAACTTCGAAATGCTACTAAAATGCTTTTGTAAATGTAGTCTTTCAATGAAAGTGGGAGCTAAAGTAGGTGTGTCAATAAAGTTTCTGCTAATAAATACAACTTAAATATTTCAATATAGTCCTTTATTTTTCCAACAACTTTGTCAATAGAGAAACTACATGAATTTAAGATAATCCGTTATATGGGAGGTAGGCGTTCAAGTGGGCGTGTCACCTAAGCACAACAATTGATTAGAAAGATATATGTAGCAAATTTCATCATCATACCTCTAATTTTGTCGGTTTTATGAGCTTTTAAATTTCATTAACGGTAGATAACGTGAAAAGTGGGCGTTATAGTAGGCGTGTCAAAGTTGTTTTTGCTAATGAGTACAACTAAGGTATTTCAATATAGCCCTTTATTATTCCAAAATCCTTATTAATAGAGAAATTATATGAATTTTAGGTAAAACGTTATATGGGAGGTGGGCGTAAAAATGGGCGTGGCACCTAAAGTTTCTGGCACAGTAATGACATTGCCCTGGGGGGATATACCTAGCAAATTTGATCAATATACCTCTAATTTTGTCGGTTTTATGAGCTTTTAAATTTCATTAACGGTATATAACGTGAAAAGTGGGCGTTATAGTAGGCGTGTCAGAGTCGTTTTTGCGAATGAGTACAACTTAGGTGTTTCAATATAGCCCTTTATTATTCCAAAATCTTTATTAATAGAGAAATTATATGAATTTTAGGTAAAACGTTATATCGAAGGTGGGCGTAAAAGTGGGCGTGGCACCTTAATTTTCTGGCACAGTAATGACATTGCCTAGGGGGATATACGTAGCAAATTTTGTCATTATACTCCTAATTTTGGCGGTTTTATGAGCTTTTAAATTTCATTAACGGTAGAAAACGTGAAAAGTGGGCATTATAGTAGGCGTGTCAAAGTTATTTTTGCGAATGAGTACAACTTAGGTGTTTCAATATAGCCCTTTATTATTCCAAAATCTTTATTAATAGAGAAATTATATGAATTTTAGGTAAAACGTTATATGGGAGGTGGGCGTAAAAGTGAGCGTGGCACACTGATTTTCCGTTACAAAAAAGCCTCTCACCAAAAAGCAAAGTGTGCAAAATTTCAGAGTCGTACATCCAATTTTGTTGCTTTTATGACGTTTTTGTTTTTAAATATACCGAAAAATACACTGTGCGGTATAAATTTTCGTACATTTTGATCGATAACTCCTCTCCTAATGCATAGATTAAGATAATTTTTGGGGAAAGATATTGCTTTTACTCAGGAAATATATATTCGAAGTTTTATGAGTCTACGTTAATGCGTTTGTACACAATTTCATTTTATTCGATGTTCGAAGGACACTGTTTTTTTTACCTACTCTTGCTTTTCGAGCTATAACTCTCTTCCTAATAATCCGATTTAGCCGATTTTCAACCAAACAAACCTTGTCTATAAGAAAGATTCTGGCAAAATTTGAGCCCCCTAGCTTTTTCGGTGCGACCTCTATCGTGCTTTCAACAGACGGACAGACGGACGGACATAGCTAGATCGTCATCAAATCGAACCCTGATTCAGAATATATATACTTTATAGGGTCTGAAATGGATATTTCGATGTGTTACAAACGGAATGACAAAATGAATATACTCCCACCATTTTTTTGGTGGCGGGTATAAAAAGATCTTTAAAACACTTTATTGTATCGTATTTAAAAAAATGTACAAAAAGGGATCAGGGACATGTCATACTGTAAATTGTTTTCTTCCATTAAATAAATGTTCCTTCTGTTGCTCTTTTACGATATCGGTATAAATAAAAATCAAGTGTCGCTCGTTTGTAAACGCATCATTTAAGAACTGCTGCACTAATTTCTCCAAGTTGTATGAAAATAAAAATAGGTTTGAATAAAAATAAAAATTGATCACGCCTACTTGTACACCCACTTTTTTAAATTTATATAAAATCGGAAAACAATTGGACTGATTTGTTAAATTTTTTGTTAATATTATGGTAGGCCACGTTTAATTCGCACTCCGAAAAAATATTGCACATGTAGAACATAGTGTTAACGAAACACCAGAATCATCTACTAGAGGGTGTTCTGTTCAGCTAGGAATGGCTAGTAGATCACATTTAAAAATGATTTACACGATTTGTGCTTGTTATAATGGAAATGCCCATATATCATTCTACATGTAGAATAAAAAATAAAAAAAAATTTTTGCACAAAATTTTAAAATTCAAAACTTTAATGTAATAACATTAAAAAATATATGCAAACATAAATTAAATTACAAAAAATAAATTATTTTTTTTTTATTAGAAACGCCAGGCTTCTAAATTCACAGTTGGTATCTGTCGACTATCACATCGTAAGGGTTGGTTGCTATTTACAGGAGTAAAAATAATATAAAATATTTTTCTTTAAAATTTCTTAAAAATTCTATGTCTTAACTTACCCCGGAAAATCAGCTCTTACAAATGCCATGGGTGATACTTTATTCAATGTTAAATGATCGGCATTATCACAGATAATACGAGCCATGGTTACCTTGCGTATTTCGTGTAATTGATCGATGGTAAAAGCTCCTGGGTTAATCGCTTTATTATATTCGTAATAGTAACGATCGCCCAGTTTAAAGCGTGAAAATTGATCAGCTATTATTTCCGAAAATGTACTGCCCACAATCGCATCATCTAAGGCCTTTTCGAGAAGACCACCAACCCAAAGATCAATATCGTCAGGTGAGCGATAGACGTCGGAGAGTTTACGAGCAACCTAAAGAAATAAAAATTATTAAAAAAAAACACATATAAAACATAAAGCTTTTAGATTGTAATGTTTCAAGTTGTTATATGCTCAGTTTACAATTTATCGTAAGTAAGTTTCTTACAACATACAACTTATACAATAGCTTTTAAATTGGATAAATATTTCTTTAATGTTGTGCGTATAAAGCCTGTAGTACACAAAATGTAAGAAACCACATACGCATGTGACTGTGACGTAATTTTGATGCCATCATAAAGCATGCATGTACCCGCTTCGGCCACATGTGTTTCATTTGCATTTTTGGACTAAAACACATTTCGTGTAATATCAAAATCCTACCGCATGCAGCCACTTCAACTATTTTAAAAAATGTAGCCAAAGTGCTGAACATTTTGGTGACGTCACATCCACATGTGCATGTGTCTTTTTACATTTCGTGTACTATAGGTTAAAGCTGTACATGTTCAGGGTGACCATTCCCACATTAGTGATTTACATTCTGGATCGACCCGAGTTTTACTCAGCAAAAAATTGTCAAATCACCAAAAGCTGTATAGACGAACGTTTCTTCCGTATTAAAAAAATATTAACGATAGCATAGCTGTAACAACAAAGATATGTAAAGGGTTGGCCAAAATGGCTCACCCTATTGGAAGATGCTGTAGCTTTTGCAAAAAATCGCAACTTTAAGTTTAATTTAGACATTTTTGAAGTCAACAGTTACAGAATATTTCTATTTCTTTTGAGTGTGAAATACTCTTGACAATTTTTTAGTGATTTGTCTTGAGTCACTATGCCCATTTTTATAGGAACAGAAACGTTAACAAACAAAAATTCACATTTCATTTACGGAAATCCATTAAATCCACTTAAATTCACTGCATTGTACGCCATGCAACAAACACATGAGAGTATTTTAAGTTAATGCTGTCGATTTAGTTACCGAATTTAATTAACTTTGTTACTGCAATGCAGTATAAAACCTTGATTAACCAGTTTTTAATGTCACATATTAATAAATTGAGAATTGAGAGCATGTTTATGTAACTACATGTACTACGAATGTAAAAGAGACAACAAAAACTTGCACGTAAAATGATACAATGTTGTACAAAATAGATTTGTTCAAGTTTCACTCAGTCTGTTCATAAACTCCAGCACACTGTTCTTTTTGTTGAACTAGTTTACTAAATATGAATTATTCAAATCTCTGAATATGATGTCCTCCATATACAGATAAATAACTTACCTCAACAGGCAATTGACTAAAACTTTGTATCTTGCGACTACCCATCACCTCCAAGTAGTCATTGTAACTACGCAATCCTTGATCTCTGCCGCGCTGTATATTAAATGCAGCCAAATCCAAACCAAAGGCATTATGGCCACGAAATAGAAAACGGCTCAACTATAAATTAAATACCCACATACTCTCATTAGTAATTTTAAATTACCCCCCTTATAACACACTACCCGCTTACCCCATGTGTTATGGCACTATCCACCTTCTGCATCGGCTGCACCAGCATTGTCTTCATTATATCATCGTAAAATGTTCGCTTGCGCATACGTGATGGATTAAACATGACATCGGGTATATTAATAACTTCATCAACTTGTCCATGCTCCTGCTGTACATTAAAACGACCATCAACACTCGAATGACCCATACGAAATGCGGCACCTGTAAATTCATTTGTTATTGCCGGATTAATCGCTCCATTGTATTGATGGCTGTAACCATGATGCTTGGTGTTCAACCTAAAACGTTGCATTTGCATGGGCCCTATGAGTATGGGTAGATATTCATTGTAAACTATATGCTGTAATTCAGCAATGACAATGCGACGAGCTTCCTGATACAGTAATTCATCTCCGGCATGAGGATTGAGATGGGCTAATTCATCGGCAATGCGATTGTGTTCACGGGCAAAGAGAATGTGAACAGCAATTAGGGAAATGATTTGATTAGTGCGACCATCACCTGTGTGTGTACAAAAGTCATAGAAATAGTTATTATAAATAAAAAAGAGTTTTGTAATAATAAAAAAGTCATACCAGACTTAAAACATGTCTTTCCCGGCGCATCACTCTCACACGCATGCTTATCGTTAGTTAAGGGCAATAAATCCCGACCAAAATCATCAAACATACGCAATCGACCGCCTTTAAATGTACGCAATTCACGAGCCGTTTCCATACTTGAACCATAGACGACAGAGGCATCCAAAAAGTGAGTGACTTTGCTACGCTGCTTACCATAACTAGCACGACATTCGTTATTGGGAGCCAAAGACAAACGTACAAAATTCATACAGCGTACACCAAATACACCATAAAATTCATCCTTAGGATCCACTTTTATAGGGAAGCAGGCAAAATGGCGCTTCTCAGGTGGCAAAACGTCGCTATTATCGGCCGTACAGCATTGCACTAATTCACCGTTTTCTAAAAGTGGTGGGTTAAAGTGGAGAAAATTAGGCTTTTCGAACTTGAAATATAAAAGGAATTCAATTCGCATTTCATTTACTAAAAGCTGAAATATGCTGGACATTGTTTGATAACAATATAGAACTGTCTAGAGCTAAAAGAAAATTTTAAATATTAAAGCTCGATTAAGTATGGTGACCGATTATATTGCCAATTCTTAAGCAGCTGATACACAGCATATTTTTTACATCTGACTTGTCAAATTTCCCACTGTTATATACGAATATGTCATGTGTTATCTTTAAAATATTTCTTCTGTAAAAAACTTGTGTTGAGACATCTGACAAAATTTCAATTAGAGCGCGCTCTATTTTCTTCTGTCAAAACATGTGACATGTGACGGTTGCCTGTAAAAGTACAGTTTTGACATACATGTAGATTTACATTTGTCTTACAAGTTTTAAAGTCAGATGTAAAAAACATGTCGTGTATTATAGCCTTAAGCAGCTAATAGACGGCATATTTTTTTAGATCTGACTTGTTAAACTTTCCATGTCGTGTGTTATCTTTAAAATATTGCTTCTGTAAAACTCGTGTGCAAAGTCACCTGACAAAATTTCAATTAGAGTTTGCTCTATTTATATCTGACAAGCCAAGTGACAAAAACTGTTGGCAGAAATTTCTGCTGCTAGAAAATAGTGGTTGACAGACTTGCAGAATTACATATGAGTCACAATGTTGACAAGTCAGTTGTAAAAACATGCCAAAAATAAGCTTCTTTAAGGCCATGACTGACTATCCTACAAAGTCGTGCGATTATATCAAATAAAAAATCGCAACAAAATGTGTTATTGGATGCCACACTGTCATACATGCTTAGAAAAAGCAACTCTGATCGCACAGAAACTATTATTTTATGAAAATTTTCAAAAGATTATCAAATCGGACACACTTGTCAAAAAATCTGTCACACATGTGCACTTTGTGTCCACACTGTCACACTTTCTGAACACACAAAAAATTTTTGACATATCGAACGACTAAATCTAATAGTCAGTCATGGCCTTTAGCAAGTACGAAATTAACCCATAAACACATTTTTAGTTTTGACCTTTTTGTAGAATCCAGGTAAAAATGTAATGCTAAAATATGTCGGAGACTTATAGTGTAATTTTTACTATATTTTTCTTTTAAGAAATATATTTGATGTTGTTTTTCAAGTTTTCTATTTTTCCAAATTTTTAGAAAATTTATTTGCAAATATTATTAAACTCGTTGCTTAAAGCCAAACTTCCCAATGAATTCTGTTTATTTCAGAAACATTTTACCTTTTTTCTATTCGCAGAAATTTTTTTTAAATAATTCTTCTTTATTTTATCCTTTGAACTCACCTAATCTCACCGAGGCCGATTGCGAAACATCATGGGCCAGAAACTGTCCAAATTGCATGACCAACAAATTATGCTTGGGATGTGGCCGATCAGCATCAGTCATTAAAATTCTTGATATATCTCTAGCATTTGTAAGCAAAGAGCCATCTTTACCATGCAGACGTGGTGTCCAAACACCATCTTCATAGGCTGGTGGCAGCAAACGTTCCATCGGCTGACCAGCAGAACCCCACTGAGAACGTGAAGGATGAGGATTATTGCAAGAGCCATCAAACGTACGATATTTAGCAAGAGGATTTATACAAGGTCGAGGTGGTTGACAGTTGTGAGCGAGTGACGTCTGCTTAAAATCAACATCTATGTTGTTGGTAATAATATCATCGACCGGAATTTGTTCTCTGGCAAAGCGAAAATTTTAAACTGGAAAATGTTTTAAATATTTCTTAAATATCTTACTTTTTGGTAAACACTTGTGTTGTTATCACTTGCTCCATGGCCGAATTGGATAAATGGAAATTTTGTACATCCTCATGAGGCGATGAATGAAAGACCATGCCATGCACAAAATCCGGCTGACCGGGTGCAATAGGGATTGCAGCAATTTTATGCATTAACTTTTCGAACTTTAAACGCGCTTCCTCCACAACATGGGGCGGCATAAATGTAATAGCTGGCATGCGGGCCTTATCCAAACGTGTGGCTTTTAAATTGTGAAGTTATTCATGTTAAAAATAAAATTATTTAAAATGTTATATGAAAGTACAATATAAGTACGTAAGCATTTATATATGTTTACCTGTATGATTTTGTCCGGTGACACAGCAAAAACCAAATTTACCACCCGCTAAGTCACACACTTGTGGTTTTTCATGATCTTTCATGCGCACATGTGCTGGACATTGAATTTGCGGCACACACAATATATCCTCCGGGCAGGGGTCACATTTCTTTAATAAACTAGTGGTGCCACGGTTCTTATGATTTGCTGTTCAGTGGCAAAAGTATTGAAATTTAATATTGTCCAAACAGTAATTTATTTGATGATGAAATGATGATGAAATAAATTTTATGCTTAACTAGCCAAACCCGGCGCGCGTTGCTACGCCCCTTAATGAATCGAAATGAATTCTAAATTTTAATTGAATATCAAGTGCAAAAACCTAAAAATTATTATTTTTTTGTTTTGGGCGTGGCATTGCCCACTTTTCTTATCACGAAATTGTAAAGTCATAACAGCTAAATATGTGTGCAAAGTTTCAGAAGAATCGGACCAGTGCAAGTTCCTAAAAATTATAATTGCTTTTATGGGCGTGGCCCTGCCCACTTTTCTAATCACGAAATTGTAAAGTCATAACAGCTCAATATGTGTGCAAAGTTTCAGAATAATCGGTCAAGTGCAAGTACCTCAAAATGGTACCTTTTTTTTATGGGCGTGGCACTGCCCACTTTTCTAATCACGAAATTATTTAGTCATGACAGCTCGATATGTGTGCAAAGTTTCAGAAAAATCGGTCTGGTGCAAGTACCTCAAAATTATAACCTTTTTTTTATGGGCGTGGCCCCGCCCACTTTTCTTATCACGAAATTATTTAGTCATGACAGCTCGATATGTGTGCAAAGTTTCAAAAAAATCGGTCAAGTGCAAGTAGCTAAAACTGATAACTAATTTTTATGGGCGTGGCCCCGCCCACTTTTTTCCACCCATAAACACTCCCTGGTATGTGTACAAAAACTTGCCAAAGTTTGAGTCCAATCGGTTTTACAGTTTCGGAGTCTATAGCTAACACACACACACACAGAGTTTCACTTTTATATATATAGATGATTTAGTTTTGTTCAAATACAAATAGATTAATGTTTACCCACCCTCCCACATACATAATCAATTCTTTAACTTAATTCCTTTAATTCTTAGAAAAAAAAAATTCTTCTGAATTTATTGTTATGTGCATCAGTTTTAGCCGGATTAAATATATAACTTATTATGCAAATTGTGGTTTTTATTTGTATAGAAGAGAGGGATGGTTTTCATTAAAATTGTAAGCAATATTATTTAGCAAAATCTTATTTTTTTTACTTTTAAATATTATAATTATTATTATATTTCTAAAAGATATTTGAGCATTTTTATTCAACAAAATGTGTGTGAAATCAACTTTAAGAAGACTTTACTTGTTGCACAGACCTGTATGTGATATTAATCGTTTAAAGAGATACGGTATTGCATCACTATTGAAAACCAACACAATCGCTCTGATTTCTTCTGAGATATAAACAAATAAACACGTCTTTTTCTGTTTTTCCCATATTTTTACCAAAAAAAATAACATTTTGCTGCCCCAGGATAGTTTATACACACGTTTGTTACTATTTAGAGACATATACTTGTAGGGATATTCTTAAAAATGCTTTTACAAATCAGTCGCCTGTCAGCAAAGTTATAGGCATTAATTATTTGGAAAATATATATAATTTTTTGTATACATCACATTTTGTAATAATAATTTTTTAAGCTTCTAAACAACCAATAGAGTTAATAGGGGTAACAAATAAAATATTTTTAAAAAAGTTAAAGTCCATTATGGCTGCTACAAAATGGCGAAAAATAAATTTATATATAAGTTAATATATTATAATTATTTTATTTATTTATTTATTATTTGAGAAATACAACACAAGATCAAGTCTTAAATTGCAGTGTTGAGTAGAGATATGATCACTATAAAATTAGCAAAAAACAGAGGGGAAAAAATTATTTTAAAAAATTTTAAATATTTGAAAAATTGAAATATACTAGCCAAAGAACAATAAAATTAAAAAAAAAAAAATTTATCCTCTTTAACCCTCTCAATATTGTTATCAAATAAAAGAGTCAAAACAGTAAAATACGGTTAACTACGAAAAAGTTAAAATCCATGAAGACGTGCGATATAAGTATGAATCAAATATAGAATAACGGCTTTATTCCCTTCAATCCCCGCAATACTTGTTACAAATAAAAGGGATTTGAACGGTAGAATACAGTAAACTATAAAAAATTTTAAATCCACAATGGTGCAATGCCCGTCACAATTGTTTCATGAATTTGAAATTATTTTTTATACCCTTCACACAGTGAAAAAGGTTTGTCATTCCGTGTGAAATTTCTACAATTTTCATTTCCGATCCCATAAAGTATATATTTTCTAAAAGCTTATGAATAGGAAAGTCGATTAAGCTCTGTCAGTCTGTCCGTCTGACCGTGTGTATGTTGAAATCAACTTATTGAAGACCCCCAACATCGCCTGGTCCCGGGTGAGGTATTAAAATATCAGAAATATTCGGGAGTAGATCCGAATTGAAAATCAGAGACATCGGTGAATAAACAACTGAGATATGAGCAAAAAACCACGGCCACCTCGTTTTTTTTAACACAAAAACAACATACAACAGAATACATACATACAAACAAGGTATACTAGTTAGAGTAAACGTATCATCTAACCCCAGCTGAGCCAAAAAAAAATTTTGTTTTATTTTTTATTTAATTTTTTATTTTATATATTATTTATATTTTTATTATTTTTTTTTTAATTTTTTTTTAATTTTTTTTTAATTTTTTTTTATTTTTTTTTTATTATGTTCTTATTTTTTTTAATTTTTTAAAATAAATTTTTTTTTTTTTAATTTTTACTTATTTTTGTTTTATATTTATTATTTATATTTTTATTACATTTTTTTAAAATTTTTTTTTTTAATATTTTTATATATTTTTTATATTTTTTGTTTTATATTTTTTAAAGTTTTTTTATTTTTTTTCAATATTTTTTTTAACATACATACGTAAATTTATAATTTTACATGGTATGTTTTTATATATATGTATGTTTTTTATATGTATGTACGTATTTCATATGAGATGAATGGTGATACAAACTATTGTTATTGCGTGACTACACGTTGTGAAGGGTATATAAGATTTGGCACTGTCGAATATAGCACTATTTCTTGTGTATATATAAAATTAAATCAGTTTAAGATTTTGCAAGAACAAAATTTTAATGCTTTTGCCACAATGAAAACAATGAAAAATTATGGCGGTCAAATGACACCTCGAATTCCCAATCACTTTTTTCAATAAGCTATTGTCATTATCTGGTTAGTATAAGCTCGATGGTTTTTCTAGTTCTTGAACTGTTATAGGATTACTGCACCTCAGATTTAAAAAACAAAATTCTATAGGTGTCAAATTGCAATAATACGATTTTCGAACTTTTCTTTGAAAAGTTCCATTGTTTTCTAAATGTATGGCAAGTGGCACCAACCTATTAAAATATATTACATATTCTCTGGGTCTTAAGCTACGGTCATATATCGATGCCTTACTTCCTCAACCTCGTATCTTAAAAAATACGGGTTTGACTTTTTCATATCAAACGACTGTTTTATGCTTTAACTAAAAAAGATTAGTATATTATTACTAATAATATAAATAAATACAATCAATTCCTTAATAATTGCATTTAAACTTTTAACCAAACACCGAAGTATAAAAAGATGAACCGTTTTTTTTTGTCTCTCCTGAAAAATTTTATTTTTTAAGATACGAGGTTGAAGTAAGGCGTCGATATGGCAAATATTTACTCAAATAAGTGTGACCACTAATTCTGTTACATGATTATTTAATATAATTTTTCTTACACCAAATAACATCAAATCGTATAACAATAGATTAACAAATCAAGTCAATTTTTTATTAAATAAACATTTATTAATTGTGGGTGAAATAAATATATTTTAGTGGTCACGCTTATTTGAGAAAAATATTTGGCATGTGTAACCGTAGCTTAAGTCGTCAATTTTCCTCCACAGGCCGTAATATGCAGATTTCCAACCAAATTACGACATACGAACGCGTTTTTAGCTAATTGTATTAGTTTTCTATGACTTTAGACTCGATTCTAGCATGGTGTAATTACATAAGGTGATAGCATAAATAAAAGTTTTTTTGGTCTCTTTTTTTAACTTATACACTTATTATTGTGTTATATGTGACATATGTGACATATAAAACCTATACATGTAGAACACAATAATTTACGAACGACGATATGGAGTTTGACAAATCTTGGCACTGAAATCTCTTTTTTATATATGGAGTTTGGCAAACATTGGCACACAAACAAATAATCAGCTGGGCTGGCACCGCCACCTCTATAAGTGTACCCTGGATTCTAGTAAAAATTTTTAAAATTACGATCACGTTCGTATATCTTATTTTGTCACCATATATTTTGTCACCAGTGGCAGAATTACGACATTCAAAATCGATCGAAATTTTACTCGAATGATCGAGTTCGCTGTGTTTTAGGTATAGAAATTCTAATAAGAATTTTCGAATTTCGATCACGTTCGGATGCCGTAATTCGGCCCCAGATTTTTGCGAAATAAATATTGAATTTGTTTATGTAATATTTTATATTTTTAGCGTTTTTAATGCCATTAAATATTGAGGACTTTCGAAATCAGGATTTAGTTTTCGTATACATATAACTACAATCATAAACTTGTAAATTTTTTATATTGTTTTAGGATCATGGAACTAGTAAGAATTACTTCCTATTTGTATGTTTAGAAGGATCACATTGCATTTTTTGGTTTTAATTATTTCTTATTTGAAACTAAGTTTATGCGCATACTGATGACTTTAAACCTCTTTTTTATCTACCCACCATTTGTATCCTCATATTCCACGGCCTGTGGTTGATTTAAAATGGATGATTCCTCTTTCACTTTTTCGTGTGCTGTCAGAATTGTTGCGGGTGCACTTGTGGTTGCATCTTTCTTTATTGCTTTTACAGAGAAACCATAACAATTTTTAGCATTATATTGCAATAAAATCCATATTATTAAAATTAATTTAATTTTAAAATTTATATTAAACATATTGTATTTAAAACACAATAATTATAATAAATTTTTAAAAATATTATATAAAAAAGGTTAAGGTAAATATGCTATGACTATATGGAGTTAAACTTTTCGATTTAATGCAAAAGACGTTGAGAATAAATATACAGGAAAAAATAGTAACGGATTTATTCTTTTCTTTATAAGATAGCATTTGAGAGAATGATTGAAAGTATTGGCGCAATTGTAGTTGTAAAAAAATATATGCACTCAATGACAGTGCGTGGTAATTCGAAAAGGTACAATTTGTATATACATATAAATAATTTTGTTGGCTGTTGATAAGCTAGCATGCAGATCTGTTTAAAATTAAATTTTTCCTGAGAAATACCTATGTATAAACAAAATAAACTGAAATCAGGTATCGTTCCGTTTCACATTTGTTTAATAATAAACGGACGCTATTACACTTAGGGTTTACTTTTGCCCGTCAACTCAATTAAAAATTAATGTTTTGACAACTAGGTATTTGGCTATTTTTTTTTTATTCTGTATGTATTCACAAAATTTTCTACACTATTTTTTTCATGTTATTACAATTAAATGGGACAATAAATTCATTTAAAATACAAAGTTTATTTCCAAAGTGTATTATTTTATAGAGACATGGTAAAAGAAAAAATGTTAGGATATGTAACAATTTTATAATAATTTTAAAATAACCTAAGCAGCCAAACTTTAACATTAATAACGTACAAGCTACAAACTATAGTAATAAGTTTATAATATCCTGATTTTTGTTCCACCTTATTCTTTGCAGATTAAAAGTAGAATAGAATCAGTTTTTCTTTTTTTATTTATTTATTTAACTCGTTTTTGTGTCCCTAGTATTTAAATTTAGCTTTTTGTTTTTTCTTATATTTATCCATTTATTTAACTTGTTTTTATATTTTAAGTCTCTAGTATTAAAATATAGTTTTTTGTTATTTAATTAAACGTGTTTTATTGTTAACATTATTCAATATTCTAGACTACAACTCTCAATATGTAAGGATTGGTAATAATATATCTTGCCACATCTGTTTGTACTTATTAAAGTCAAATACCATATCTGTAAAAACAAATGTTTCACACATAGATGGCACGGTGAAACAACAACTTTTAATGCAGATAATGCAGTGATGATAATAGCGTTCAATACACAATATATTAGTTGAGTATTTAAATAAATGTTAGTTCAGTTTAAATAATGACGTTTTATGTACACAAATAACTAAAAAAATTAAAATTTTTTGCTTTGGGTTGGTTTGATTTTATTTTATATAAATTTATTTACCATTAAAATAATTAAGTGCACCTTTAATTATTATCTTTATTTTTTTTAATAATTTTTATTGTGTAAAAACATTAACTCTATTTAAGAGACCCTTTTCTAACAAGGGATGCATATATATTGCTTGGACTTAAGTCATACTTCTTTAAAATTTTTCACTTAAAAGTAATTAAACATAAAAAGCACCTTAAAATTAGTTATTAGTAAATCAATATAGTTGAACATGTTATTATATATGTGTGAACTGATGTCTATGATTCTACCTTTGAGAACATCGTTAATTCAAAATCAGGTTTTTAGCTTAATTAGCGAATTTCATCTTTCAGACTATCTATTTGAAATGATGTGCCGAAAATTATTTAATTGTTATGTATTTCCATATTCATAATTATTTTTTATGAACATAAGGGTAAACGTGGTTAAAACAAAAATTAATCGACCATATACATACATATATACACTATGATTACGACATGATCACGATGGTCATTGAATTCCTATATAACAAAGTTTAGTTGTCGCAAACATATTAATGTTATTTTTTTAAATATTTATTTTGACACAATAACCACTTGATTGTTTGAATTTTTTTATCTTATTTTTACTTCTTTTGAAAATTACGATATGGTTGTTCTCAAAAATAATATAATTTAAAAAGCTATTACGGTAAAAATAGCATGATGTCTTTGCATATATAAAATTATATTTGTGATTACTTAATATTACATGTAATCATTAAACTAGGTGGTACAAAAATATAGGTACAAAGCAATTTTTTAAAAAAGGATTACCTTCGATAGTATCATATAATGATTAAATAGAATTAAAGAATTATATTTTGATTACATGAAATAATGTTATGATAATGTGTGGCTATTATATGGATATTTTATTAAACGCATAATAACGTTAAAATATTTTACTTTTGTTACTTTTGCTCTTGTTACTTAATTAGAATAGTGTATTAATAAGTAAAAAAATAATGTCTTGATTATTTTTTAAGGAAATAATGATGGCTTAAATTAGTATTTGTGTTGGAGTGGTGAGATAAAGCAGTAAAGGTAAGCGGATTTGTGGGGTCATAATTAATGAAGTGGAGTACTGATGACCATGGTTGGGTTGGGCGGCTGGACAATAACATCCTTCGCCTGCAATTATGATGTACCGTTAGTAGTAAAGTTAGTTTCAGTTTGTTTTTATTGTTTACATACCTGTGGCTAGGGTAATGGGAGGGACCACACCGTGATGAGTCAATATGCGAGGCTAGTCGGCTGCAAAGAATTATCCTGGTGCATATAAGGTTTTGTAACAATGTTGCTCTTAAAAAGGTCAAAACCAGTCCAGAAAAAACATTTATGAAAATTCTTATATAAAAAATTTTATAAATATAGAATTGATTTAAAAAAAATTTCATACATATTAAAAAAAAAAGTTAAAAAAAAATAAATTCAACTCACATAACGAACAAAAATTGTTTCATAAAAACTTAAACATATTTTTTTTTATAAATTTAATTATTGGAATGCAATAACTATTTTTTTTAAAATCTAGCTATAAAAGAAATTACCAAAACAAAAAATGTATTCCGTCAAACACGAATACACTAGCCAGTATATTAAATTAAAAACTTAACAATTTTAGGCTTTGGCTTATACATATAATTGTCTAAAATTTATATCAAATTTTACTGCCTTACTATCGCACAAGAATTAGTTAAGATAAACAAACGCTTAATTCAAGTATGTAGTTTTAAAGCCAATAACTAAATTGATAACAAATTTAGGATTTTTTCAGTTTTGATCTATAATCTTTCATATTTTAATATATTTTTATCAAAATCATCTAGTTTAAATTAAAAAGTTGTAACAATTTTAATAAATGTCAACTAATTCACCTTACTAAATCGATTTTGAACAATGCAAAATCTAAGTATTTATAAAATTTCCTGGACCTTGCATAGAGTTTTTATTAAATAGAGTTTAATATCACCCTTGTTTCATTATTTAATGTACACTAAAATATATTCCAATATTTGTAATAGATTTAGTCAATCGTACAAACATAGTGTTCAAACTGACAAATTAACATCCCAAATAAAGGATATCCGTAGTATATCAGAGGCTTGAATAATATTTTTTATATATTAATTTATTTAAATCACTAAGTTTTTACAGGATTTATAAAAAAATGTTTTTCCTTTTTTTATTTTATGCATTAAACGAAAAACACGAGTATGGCATCACTAAGCTCTAAATTTACACTTCGATTCTTCCATTCTACTGACATTCTATAGAGTAACAGCAGCGGAGAGAAATTCCATTGAATTTAGTTGAGAAACGACTTTTGTTGAAGTAAAACGCGCAAACGGATAAAAAGTGTACAAATTCCAAAAACAAAAATTATCTTACTTCTCTGCTTGCACTTTTTTTGTGTATTTTATTGAAGTTGAAAAAGAAGTGTTTAATAACAAAAAATTAATAATATATAAAGCAATACACTTACAAATTGTAAAATAAATGAGGATGGCTTAAGAAGAATTTATATTAATACACAATTTTAAGCTAAAAAAAAGAATTTGCGTCGACGTCCTGCTGTCGAACGTCGACGGTTGCGCAGGCGAAATTTTCAAACTCCAACCAACAACAACAATTCCTAGAAACGAAAAATATTCAAAAAAGGTATTTGGCAAATTCAAATATAAAAGCTTAAGTGGTAGATTAAATGTGTTAGAAAGAGAAAAATGACAAGTGTCTTGTGCATAAAGATGCTAGCAGAGAGAATAAGATGAATAAATAGTTAAACACACACCTAAACGAAAAAGAAGTTAACGAAGCAACTTGTTTGAAAACAACAGAAAAAAGGTCAAAAGAAAAACAATTGGAATAATATTGTAGCAAAAAAAATAATACAGAATTCAAAAAAATATTAAATAGAAAATTCACGTTATTATTTCTGAATTAAAAATTATGTATAAAGTGTTAGTGTTAAATAAAAATAAAATAATAAAATTAAGAATTAAATGAAAGTATATATGTATAAAAATACTTTTAAGTGTAGAAAAGTTTATGTGCATAAAAAACACAAATAACAAACAATGTTAACTACCTACAACATTACTTAATACCTATATATATTTTTTATTGTTTTGTTAGCCGTTTTCTTTTATTCATCCAAGCTTCCAAAGGCAAAAAACATATGTATAACAATAAAAGGTAGGTAGGTATTTTTTGTTTAAATAGTGTTTTATTTATATTCAAAAAAAAATTGAATAAAAAAGTAAACAAAATTTAAAATAAATATTTCCATTAAAGTTTTATGTATAAAAAAATTATTAAAAAAAAAAATATATATTTGATGGCCATTGGTACCTCTGTATATTAAAAAAAATAAAGGTAAAAATGTAATGGAAATTTAAAATTTTTTTTTTTCACTTAAATATAATTTTTTTTTTTTAACAAACAGTTTTATATACCTATCTATTAGAGTTTCTTCGGCTGTGTATAAGGAAATTGTCTATAGGTTGTTAAAATCTATCTGGGGCCGAATTACGGCATTCGATATCGAACGAAATTTTACTCGAACGATCGAGTTTGCTGTGCTTTAGGTATATATTCTAATAAGAATTTTCAAATTTCGATCACGTTCGAATGCCGTAATTCGGCCCCTGGATTGAGAAAAAATTTTCCAAACACCTTTATTAAAGATTTATTAAATATCGGTAGATACTGATATACCTATCTTTCTATAGGTAGGTACAAGGGTGATCGATAATTCGACTTTTTTAAGAAACCGGTTTTCAAATAGTTTGAAATTAAAAAAAAAACGGTTGCTTTTTTGAAAATTTAGAAAAAACCGGTTAACCGGTTCGAATATATAATATTTAAAGAAAAAATTAAAAAATATTGTAAAAAAGATTATAATTAAAATTATATCTAAATATGAAATTTTTACAGTTTATATACATTTGGCTGCACAATAACGCAATAACTGACATGAATGCAGTTGACTAATTTGGTTTCAATTACTTGAATTTAAGGTACAAAAGGTACTCTTTACAAGTAAAATAAATAAATACAATAAAATAATAAATAAATAAGATTTTTTTAAGGCTGTTATAAATTTTTGTAGCTCCTTCTGTAAATTTTTTAAATGTTAAATAGATCTTTTAAATTAATACGCACTAAAGTATTTTTTTTAAATGATTTCTGTAATTTCAAATACATTTTAAAGGCTAGGGAAAAAATCTTTAAAATTTTATTTTAAATATTATTTCTTATACCCCTGACAGACATACAAATATAGGCATAAACTAGTTTGTTAAAATGGTTTAATTGAAATCTAAGTTAACAGACACTTAATGCCATTAATTAAAATTAGGATCTGGAAGGAGAGATTATTGGTTTTTCTTTATTGTAACTACACCTCTTACCTTAAAGTGTTCGCTCAGCTAAGTTTATGCTTCAATTACCTTTAAATTTTAACGTTAGGTTTATATCCTATAAAAAAAATATTTAAGCTCAATTATTTTTCTTATTTACATTTGTTTTTTAAACAACAAATAAATTTCTTACAATATTATAAAATAATATTTAATAGTTTTTATTTTCTAATTTTTGGAAACTTTTCGCGTACTAAATATACTATGGTACGATTGGTTACAAAGATATATGAAAATAAGCTTAAAAAAATAAAAAAACAGGCTTTTTCGTATAAAAAAACCGGTGTATTCGATATTCGAAAAATCAACGTTTAGAAAAAACCGCCAGCTGGAAAAGGAAAAACCCGGGGTTTCCGCTGGTTTTAAAACCGAGTCGATCACCCTAGTAGGTACATACAGTGCAATCTCGCTTAACGCAACCAATAGAAACTTTGACCGTTGCGAAAAATGAGGCTGTTGCGATAACCGAGTCTCGATTTTTTAGGGCGCAAATTCTCTATTTTGGTTTAATATCGCTTCATAAGGTTAGGTTAGGTAGAACAGGCAGCTGTTGTGCAGCTCACTTGGGTCCATTATATTGATCCCTTTGTGATACCTGAATAGAAAAGTAAGAACAGAATAGAAAGGAAGCATACAAGTCCAGAGTCTCCGGCGGGAATCGAACCCGCAACCCCCAAACTAGCAGAACAGCACACTGCTGACTAGTCCATCGGGGCACCTTCATGGCTTATGGCTTATGGCTTCATAAACCTCTTAAAGAAATCGTTTTCCATTTTTGAATATTCACAAGTTCTTATTGTAACACGCTGTACCATTTGCAGCTAATTTTTTTAATACAGCTATATATTTTTTTAATTCTGGATATTTTTATTTTTGCACTTTATATTTATTGCAAATCACTTTTATAGATATGCCCCTTTCAAGACCTGAAATTCTTGACAATGACTATTTTCAATAAAATTTAAACAATACAGTAGACTCGCGGTAACAAAAACCACTGCCTAACGTGAACACCGGATAAGATGAACATAATTTGTTTTTACACTGACTACTCTGTAGCTTGAACACAGTGAGAAAGCCTTATAACGAAAACAAATTTGTCGCTTATCCAAATCGTTTTCGTAAAAGGGGTATCCCCGTAAACTATTGCACAGGTTTAGTTTAGTGCGCGCTGCTGATTTAGCATGATCTAATCTAAAGTTTTTCGTGAAAAATGTCAGAAAAACTACCAAAATTTCTTAAGTTAAACTTCTTGTGATTAGAAAGGCAAAAAATCCTCTCTCTTTTTGAAATTTTGAATCTTCTGTGGACTACAATTGCTCCAAATCGTAATGGATGACAGCTGCCATTTTTAAAAATTGCTTTAAATATTAATGGACGCTATTGTCTACTTAAATTTAACTTGGCAACGTCTTGAAACGAAAACAATAGGAAAATGCTGGATGAACATTTTTAGCTCTTTAGGAGATGAAGAAAACTTTGAAGAGGATATCCCGTTAGCTTTTTTGAGGGAAAAAATTTGTTCAGCAATTAAAAATTAAAAGATAATCCAAAAAAACGTAACGTATTTTATTAATTAATTTTAACCTACCTTTTTTCTCAACGAAACATACTTACATATGTATGTACATAACAATCCGAAATACAAAAAAATATATGAATTTAAGTTGAATCACATGTCTAATTTATTTAAAAATTTTAAAGAGTTACAGCTTCGTCAACATGAACAACTTCGCAAACCTGTACACGCTCGGTTTTTAATAGTTCACGTTACCGCGAGTCTACTGTATTAACATCAAACTCTTCTCTGAAAAAAAACTGATGACATTTAGTTTAAATTAAATATCCAGAATTTTACGCAATTTTTTCACAAAATTTGCTCTTTTTCGAATTTTATACCGTTCAAAGATGATTTAAGGGTTTATATAATACATACTTACTTGTCTTTATGCAACTATATTATTTTTAATTATTAAAACAAAATCAAACTAAAACTGTAGCTGCTTAATAAGTTTACTACCATCTTAGAAGCGGCTTTTTTAATACAGCATATTAGGTAGCTGCTATACATTCAATCAAAACTGTTACATTCCTATCTTCCAAGATATCACCTAAAATACTATTTTATTATTCATTTGCTGGAAGTTAAAAAACAAACAACAAAAATAAAAAAACAGGTATGTTTATGTATTAGTTAAAAACTGCACGTTTAAAATATTCTCTAAAGATTCGGCAGTTAGCTGTGAAGGGAGTTTTTGTTCTCGTATTCTGCTTTAACAAGTAAATTTTTTTCTGTCAACCAGCTAGCAAGCCAACTAGCTAAGCACTTTTCAAATATTCTCCTAAGAAAACAAAAATACAACTCAAAAATCAACTATCGTAGTTACAAAAACAAAAAAATACTAGGAAAAAAAAACTAAGAAATAAATAAATAATATTGTGAATAAGAATGTTCTACAACAAAAACACACTACTTGCTTTAACCAACTAACTCACACTCAGGGACGCACCTTTTTCGTTGGTGTTGATTTTTTTATTTCTTTGATTCACGCTTATTCCTTTTTTTTTTTTTTTTTTTGTATTTTGATATTTTTTTCAAAAACCACATCCCGCCGTTTTGAATTGAATTAAAAATTAACGTATTTTGTTACTAACACTCGCAGGTTCAATAACAACAACCATTGGTTAAGGAGACATTTACTTTTGGGGGAGAATAGTATAATACAACGAGGCCTCTTTTAACAGTTTTTTTTTTTAATTTATACCTAGATAAAATCGAATGCTTTTAAAAAAAATTACTACAAACCTTGAGACAGAAATATCTAAATAGAATAAAATATACTTCACAAAACTTCTGTTAATATCAAAATAAGTTTTATGATTCATTGAAATTACATATGTATGTATTAAATAATAGGTCTGCTGGTTTGCCTACTGCATACATATATGTATTTAGTTTAATACAAAATAGGTACCTACTTAAAGAGTTTTTCTTTAAAGACTATAAGTTTTATTTAAATATTAAATTTTGGAGTTTTCTTGGAGATCAACGTTTTCAAATTTTATGTAAAAAATCATGGTAATTTTAGGCACTCATTGTACATCAGTAAAACACGATTATGGTTAAATGACAATTACAGCGACAAAATTAACGCGATTATAATGCTCATGCCATCGTCTAAGCTCCATTATATCCATAAAAATACAATGCTTGGAATCTTTGGCCCAGATGACTTCAAAAATAACGAAAGTCAATGCTGATCGGTATAAAAGCAAGCTTGCTAAGTTTTTTGTGCCTCAATATAATGTATGCAGACATGTGGTTTACACATCACGCAATACAATCAATTTACTAACATTTGATGAAAGAATAATTTAAAAAATGAACCTGTTAGATAGTCATCTTATTAATGTGATTTAATGCCATTAGATTTTAATTCCTATAATAATTATAATGTTAAGTTAAGTTTCGGATAAGATTGAGAACTTAAAAGCTAATTTTTGACGTTTAATTGCAAAATTTAATGCGAATTTTGGGTGTGTGATAATTAGATCTCTCAATATTATATATTTAAACATTAATGTAATAAAATTATCTATTAATAAAGCAAATTGGGTGGATATTAAAAATGTTTTGCTCAGCTTTTTTTTATGTCTTCCATCTCAATGAAAAGCCCTTATATATAAAGAAGTGTGGTTTAGGTTATATTACAAGGGAAGTCTAAAGGCACTGTGGGATGAAAAATGAAACTTTGATTCGTATTTTACCAAATTGTCCTCAGCTGCGTTTACTAAGATTTAAGTTTTAGGGTTTTTGGAAGTACTTAAAACTATTGCTACTTTAATATGGCTCTTGCATATATTTGTCTTATAAATTTTTGACTTTACAAAGAAACCTATATAATGTTTTTTCTGTTAGCCATATAATGTCATAAAACTTAAATCGTACAATAGAGAATTAGGCTTTGCCAAGGACAGGAGAAAAATTCAACTACGAGAGAAACAAAAAAATTTCTAAAAAAATTTTTTTTTTTAATTCTAACCATTTTCATTGAATTAACTGAAATTATAGCTTCTAGATATTGCAAATCGTAAATTAGTGCAATGTTCTTTAGAGCTACATATTATTTAAGGTAATAAAAAATATTGTTCTCATTTAACAATCATTTATATTTTACGTTCTTAAGGTAAAACTAAATAAGTCACAAAAATATACGATACATATTAAACAGTGTTCATTTTTAATCTCTTTACTTGACATAAGCAAGTACATAGAAATGTACTTTGGAAGTGCAAACGTCTTTTAATTGTCTTTTTAGTTTACCTATAATTTTACACTTCTCTGTAGATTTTATCTAACTTTGTTTTTGTTCGTTCTTTGTTTTTATTCACCTTATTTGTATTTGTAAAAAAAAATTTTTTTTAACGTATTTATTTGATGAGCTAGTAGAATAAATAAAACGCAAAGAAAAAACGTCAACAAGCAAATGAAAAAATATTCAAAAAGAATTGTATACATTTTCTATTTCTTTATAAAATACAACAAACTAAACTCAATGCTGTTTGTCAGGTCTATCTTTTATTTTTTTTTTGTTCTTAATTCGATTTCGTGTTTGTGTTGTTGGTTGGTTCGTTCGTTCCAACTCTGGCGGTTTTTAAGAGTGTGTCATACTCGTAATAACAAACCATGCGCTACCACCTTTCCATTCAGGTTTTTGTTATTGTTGCTGTTCTTAGTACGATTGCTTAATCATGTAATATTTATAATATGCCATGAAGTTTTTGATGTTGTTGTTGGTGGTTGTGTTGTTGTTACTCTGGTCTTGGCAAAGTTTTGCCGCTACCATTTTTCTGTTTACAATTTTTTGTATTTCAAGTTTTATTTTGGTCTTTTTGCAGCTTTGTGCTTTTTTTAAATACTCTCTATGTAAAGCAGTGTTTCCCAAAAACTCCTACAAATATCTCTAAATTTATAAAAAAAAAATTTATAGTTTTTTTTTTATTGAAATTGACTTCATAAAAATTTGTCGATACATTTTTTTGAGGCAAAGAATTAAAAAAATCGTTTTCTAAATCACAAACTAGAAAAAAAATTAAAAAATTAACTAAACATTGCAACCTCCCTTAACGCAACCAATATAAATTTTAGCCGTTGCGAAAACGGAGGTTGTTGCGATAACAGAGTCTCAATTTTTTAGGGCGCAAATTCTCTTCTATGGTTTAATATGGCTTCATTAACCTCTTGAACAAATCCTTTTCCATTTATGGATATTCACAAGCTCTTATTGTAACACGCCTTCCTGGTCCTAATTCAGCATTTGCAATGAATTTTTTTATTGCAGGTTATTTTTCTAAATTCTGGATATTGTTGATTTATATTCATCGCAAATCTCTTTTACAGATATGCCCCTTTCAAGCTTATTATGAATATCAATTTTTTGTTTGTTTGAAAGTTTTACAAATTTTGTAATCACCGACATTTTATTCAATGCAAATAGAACAACCCTTCACCAAAAACGATTCTTTTAACTGAGTTCATATCTACAAAAAACAAGTACAACAAGCATATTTCAGTATTCTTCGAATAGCGATAAATCTAAAGCTAAATAAAAATTACAAATTGATCATTTTGGGACAAAAGTTTCATGTTTTTTTTCAAAAAAGTTGCGTTAACTAAATCAACAACGCAAACAATTTAGGAGTTGCAATAATCAAGGTGTAGCGCTTATCAAGGCGGCACTGTACCTCCTTAGGTACATAGTTATTTATTGATAAATATTTTATACCTACCTAAGTTGTGGATGCTTCGCAAATATTCTGCAGGCCACTAATTGATTAAAGGTTGATATACCTACCTACCTACCTAAATCAATTATTTATGAAAGTTTCTTTAAATAGAGAATTTCCCAAACGTTTTCTAGGATAAAAGCAAATTTCGTTAAATTCCCATCAATCGCAAAAAATTATTGACATGTCCCTGATAGTTCATTAAACTTATTAATTTTTTTTAGGGTGTTTTTTTGTAGCACATTGGGAATCAATTCTGTAATTCATATATGAGCATGTTTTTCTCGTTGCTCTTTGAGTATGACTCCTCATTCCGTGCTTGTTGCTATCGCTTCTGTTCTTACTACAAGCACACTGTCGTAAGTAAGTTCAGTTATCACCGGTCATTGTACTTCATTCTTAATTTCCGAATATTTGATTTCAACCAGTTAAATTGTGTGTAGTATACATTACTTTTCTTTTTTGCTTACCTTTTTAATTTTTTTAGTTGTTTATTTATTTTTGTTGTAGCTAAAAGTTTTTGCAGTTTTATTTTATTTTTAACTATTTATTTTTGTTCTGTTTTTAACATTTACATGTTCTTTCAGGTGATTTCAAAGTAAATACATATTTTTGCTGCTGCTTGTTATTGTTGGAGTTTAATGGCTTCCAGTCACAGTCATTGGTGGTGACTTTTACATTTTTGTATGATCCGTCTGGCTTGCTTAGTTTCATTTCTGAATTTTTAAGTTCAACTTGTTTGATGGTTGGACTTTGCCTGATGACTAAAGTTAAAAATATTTTATTTAACGGAATTTTGAAAATTATTTATTGCTTAGAAGTAGAAAAAAAATAAAAATTTATAAAAACATAGATTTTTTAATATATTCATGGTTACAAGTAAAAAGGCCCTAACTCGTATTTTTTTTCGAAATTGAATTTTTTTTAGGGATTTCAATACATTTTAATACAATTACACCTCGACACAGAAATTTAATTTAACAAAAGAAGTTAAATTATAGTAATACAGTTTCTATAACGTTTTTTCCTTTTCCTGTAAAGTTGCAATTATTTGATTTAGGGCCTTTCTACCTGTGACCATAGAGAAGTTTATATTCTTGGTAAAACAAAATATTAAAGCTGCTGACAACTAGAAAATATTTAATAATTTTTGTCAAATAAATTAATCTTGTTTAATATATTTGTTTACACAAATAATGTTATATCATTTAAAGTCCAACAACAGTTACTACATATTTATAAAGCTTTTAAGCTTAAAAAAAATATTCAAGTTTCTCAAATGTCAAAAATATTAATATATATTGTGTATGTGGCTCAATAAATACATATGTATATAAATTAACACCCTTAGGGCCAGTATTATAACTGACCGATAACTAAAGTTATGATGTTATCGGACAGATAACTAGTTTTTCGTTATTACAACTTTACTTTAACCTAAAAGTGTCCGACAATTTAAAGGGAAGACCACTCAACCTTTAACTTTTAACGTGAGGTTTATAAATTAAAAGTTACCATATTTTCTACCGTATAAGGGAATTGTTTACTATTTGCTTGTCGTTGCCACTTTGGTTTTAAAAAACTAATAAATTTGTTCAGCATTTGCTTTGGTGCTGCCATACTTTAAAATAAATACAATTTGTTTTACAGGCAGGTTGTAATAACGAAAAATACTTAATGGTCAGTTTATTGCTCACGTTAACAAAAGTTACCTTTTATTAACATTAACTTTGTCGGCAAGTTGTAATAGTGGCCCTTAGACTACATTTTTATTATAAATTTTCAATCGAATTTCTTCTTCCTCGAATCAACTAAGTTTTTGTTTGCAATCAAACTTTATCTTTATACCCTCTAATGTATTGAAAGGAATAGGTGGTTTTGCGGAGGATCGACATTGGCATTGATTAAAAAAGTGTTATTATAGGAATCTACTTACAAAGGTCCTGAGGTGTATTTCACTTGGAGTCACTATTACCAAGAGAAGATCACTTCAGGGAAGCTGAAAACTATTCTTAACACCGCAGCTATAGATTTTTGGGTGAAGGAAATGGTTTGAAAGAACTTAATTAGGCTAAGTGTGTTGGCGTTAGAATAGAATAGCTCCCCAGGATTATATTGATTTTCAGGGAAATGTGACGGATCGTATAGGACACGCATTTTTTTCTTGCTAACCTCCCAGCACTGTCTCAAATACCATTTTATTTGCAATTTTTATAATTTTTGTTAGGTAATATACAATATATCACGATCAAAAGTAGCCTATATGTTAATTGAGGAATCAATGCACCTCCATATCAAATTTTTCAGGCAATAGAGTTCGTAATGGAAGTCATAAAGACGTACAGTGTTCTAGTTCGTTGACTATATGTACCGTAATCAAAATTTTTATAAAAGTGTTACGTGTAGTTTTAAAGGCCCTGTTCTGTGATAGAAGCCAGATCTCGTGCACACACACAAAACAGTACAGCTTTTTAAAAAACTTATAAGTTAGATTTGTGTTTCTAAGGGTAAACGTTGTGTATAATGGGTCAATTTTATGTCAAAGCCTTCTCTAATTAGAAGATTCTAAAGTTTTGATATTTAAATTAAAGGTGACAGAAATCCTAAACGTCTGAAATTTAAGAACATACCTGATTTCTAAGTGTGTAGAAG
The DNA here is from genome assembly GCA_941918925.1 of Phyto melanocephala. Lineage (NCBI taxonomy): Eukaryota > Metazoa > Arthropoda > Insecta > Diptera > Rhinophoridae > Phyto > Phyto melanocephala. The sequence goes on along the minus strand of OW799233.1, from coordinate 17,070,666 downwards.
AACGCATGAAAGCCCTTATTATACAATGCAAAAAAACTTTTACATTTGTAGATTTAAACTTGATAAAATATTCGCCTAGTTGTAAGCCCATCAAAGTTTGGTCGCCAAATAGACTTTCGGGCGTTTGGAAAACGCATCGAATTTAGATTCTGAAATTACATATAGTAATAAGACATGCCTTGAGATGAATCCGTCATATTAACATATGATATTTTCGTGTGTATATATGTATATGGGATATTTATGAAATCGCATAAAAATGTAAAAATTTTTTGACGTAACACAACAAAAATACAACCCTGCCAATACATTAGCTGTTTAATGAGGGGAACCGCAAAAAAAAATGCCACAATGGATATTCTGTATAAACAATTTGAAGAACACTTAGATTAAATTGTTAACGACAAAATCCGTTTAATAAATAAAAGATTGCACTTTAATAACTTACTGTCAAATAGGTATTACGATTTTACGATAAAATTTTAGGTTTAGGTTTAATAAATATCAGATTTAACAGATTCTCAAAAAGTTAACAAATTAAATAATATCAATGTTTTACCTAAAACCCACAACCAAAAGCTTTTTTGACCGCTTAATTGTATCCGCAAACCGTATGCTATCTTGGTATACCCTTAATCAACATATAACTATCGCAATATTTATATTAAGTATTTAATTAGCACTTTAGGTAACCGCATAGATATAGAATAATAATATACGATAAACAATCATGAACTTAACGTACTTAATCAGCTATAAACATTTCATAAGCCTACAAAATACATTCCAACAAACTCAAGATAATGCAACTAAGGTAAACAATTTGTAAATAAAACTGCGTAAAGAATTCGTTGCTATTTGTAATGAAATTGTTTAAACAATTTTGCGATAATACTCTTTATAAATGTTTGTAAATATGTATGTGTTAAAAAAAAAAACAAAAAGTAAAAACCCTAACAAGTGATAGAAAATATTGTTGCGTGACTGTCTTTAATCAATTTTAATTATTCAGTTTAAAATTCTTTTCTTATGCGTTGTATATGATGTTTCGATGCAGTTTAAAATCATGTTTATTTTCAATTGTTCGACAGTTCAAATATTGATAAGAAAATAACTATTTTGAAATTGATTTTAAAGTACCTCACAGTATACTATCATGTAATTGAAAATTTGTAACATGAAGAATGAGATTGTGTTTTTGTAAGTTTGTAAATATTGTTTAAGTAAATATTTGCTTATAACCCAAATAAATTATTAGGTCAGTAGTTTGGAAAATTGAAAGTGAGTCCTATATCAAATGAAAGTATTAAATAGATTAACAAAATTGAAAATATGAATTAACGTGGTTTTGCAATTTGAAACTATTGGGTGTATAACTTAAAAATTCGGAATTTTATTTAAATTTTTAAATTTTGTTTTGAAACTTATTCAACAATATTAATTTATTTAAAGTTTTTTCTAGTAGTAGTTATGACAATTTGCTTACTTTCTGTAAATATATGGACTGCGCGACAAAAGAACTGCTTATCTTGTTAAGGCCAAGAACAAATCAATCTAACTTCGTATACCCTGTCCTAAAGTGAAGCGTTTGGTAGATGTAGTATTAAGATGGACAAGGTCTAGACTATAAGGCGGGTGAGGCAGAACTTACCAACCACTTCTTTCAAAATATTTTTAAAAGTTATTTGCAACATTTGGCTAAATTTCATGTCTAGTCGAATATTCTATGCGTTTTTCGGACAACGCTCGCATCAAATGAATCAGTTGCTTAGATACAGGTTCACTGTGATAATCTGGTCCCATCAATTGCAGAGCATAACCTAAGCACCATGAATATTTGGCGTTGGTATCGATTCAGCTCTTACGCTTCGGTATCCTTTGTTCATTGCAAAATAAAATTATTCGGCTTAAAAGAAACATTTCAGATATTTAAAATCGTCTTTGAAGGTAAACAATTCCCCCAATACTACTGTTCGCAAACGTTTTAAAATTTCCGCTAGTGTAGTTCCCAAAAAATTTGCAAGCTCTTGTTCAGGTCCACAAAAATTTTCATTGAGTAATGCCTTCAATTCTTGGTCTTTAAACTTTTTTGGCTGATCTGAACTATTTTAAAATTACTACTTCTGAACCGCAATAACAATCTTTCTCACTTTGAAACTAATGAAAAACATCCAAAACAAGCATTGGTGAGCAATCAGAGTGATTTAGCTTAAAAATAGTGTAAAAACATCGTTGATTTCTGTTAAAAAAGTTTTATCAAAAAAATATTTATTGTATATCGCTTTCCTCGTTCTTCTTCCCTTATTATTATATTTAGTCGTACTGCACACTTTCTTTGTAATTGTTTTTTACTGCGTTGAATTTTGGTTTTGTGAACAAAACAGGAATAAGTGTCTGAACACTCCGTTACTCCGTAGTTACTAAATACAGAAAAATATTTTACTAAAGTGAATAAAACAATATGTATTTATATAAGAACACCTTATTAAAAAATCATTACTGTTAATAGATTTGCTTAATTTAAGTTTTTGCCCCTTTGAACAATGTCATTCTCTGGTCGCCATAGTAGAAAAAGCGTTCAATTACTAGGTCAATTTGAACGTTTGTCATTTTGTACGTATCACAGAAGAAGAATGGTTATTTAAAAAATTAAAATAAAATTTATACCGGAGTCTTTGTCCCATCAAGAAGGTGAGTGCAGGTTGCAGGTTTTTTGTTTAGGGATTGACAGGCAAAAGTATGGAACAATCATTAACCCCAAAAAACTAATCACTTTGGCTGCACTTTAAATAATATTGTATCAGGTGTCCCAACTAGAACGCAATTTTTAAATTTGGCGCCATTCGAAGTGTCTTTGTTTGACATTTGAACAATTGTTATTGTTCGCTAGTAGAAGGTTAGAGGTTAGTAAAAATGGAGCGCTACACGAATGAACAACGCATTCTCATTGTGAAATTGTTTTACCAAAATGGTGAAAGCTTTGCGGCTACAGTTCGCAAATTAAGATCAATTTGGGGTCACAATAATGCTCCAGAAGAGTCAACTGTAAAGAGATTAATGGATAAATTTGCCGTAACTGGGTCTGTTAGTGATGTAAAGACAACAACGCGCCTTCGACCAGGTCGATCGACAAATTGGTGTCTCCAAATCCACTATGCAGCGAATTTTGACGAAAGATTTGCATCTTCATGCATACAAACTTCAATTGACTTAGGAACTGAAGCCAGCATGTCATACAGCCAGAGAAACAATTCAATTGCTGCATCAATCATTTCCCGGTCGTGTTATTTCGCGTTTTGGAGACCAGAATTGGCCGCCTAGATCGTGTAATATAACACCTTTAGATTTTTTTCTTTGGGGTTTTTTTGAAGTCGATGGTTTACGCGAATAAGCCGACGACGACTCAAGCCTTAAAAGAGGAAATTGGACGCTGCATTAATGAAATACCGCAGCATTTATGCAAAAAGGTCATTGAAAATTTCATTAAAAGATCGCGTGTGTGCCAGCAAAGCCGCGGCGGCCATCTGCACGGTATGTTGTTCCATACATAACCTCATTTTGTCTACTTTACGATTTAATAAAGTTTCACGATTTTTTTTTTAATAGCTGTGTTTTGTTTAAAATTTAAAAATTGCGTTCTAGTTGGGACACCCGATATTACGGCTTGATTAAAGCAGGTAAAGACAGGTAAAATAATCCAGCACAGACGTAGTTACCTCAGGTAGCATTTTTCAATGTCCCTCAATCGAAACTTCCTACAAAGATACTTCATTGCCAAAAAGTGATTCTTAAATCGCTTACTTAGAGTTTAACGGCTTCCAGGCGCTTGTAAAAGATATGCTTTGCATATAGGGTGTCCCACTTCTAAGGTCTCTATTTTACTATTATTAAGCGCTTATTTCATACGTACGAGGAGCAACTTATTTAAGCCTTTCCTTTGATATATACAAATAAATTCGTTTTTTTTCTACTGCAGTACAGAAGACCTTTCGTATGCAAACAATTTTTGCATTTTTCAGTATTTTTAATTTGTCCCTTTTTTTCTTATACTTATACAGCCTATCTCATTTGTCTTTCGTGGTTGTGTTCCAGACCCTTATGCTCGCCTTCCCAAACTTTGAAACTCTTATCCGGTATGACTGGCCTTCGAACTCCTTTATAAAATTTAGCCGCTTACCTCGGGTTGGATCTTTTATTAGCGCTGTCACATAGGACCATAATTTTGGAGGTAAGGTTCCCCCTGTGAGATTCGTAATCTGTCCTTGAAAGAGTAGGCCGTCGCTAACCTGGCCTACACTCACTTCTAATACAGTTGGGGAGGTAGCTAAGGTAGTGTCTTCAACATCCGGAACCACAAAGCCTCTTTGCTTACAAAATTCAAAAAATTTTTTTTGGGGTCTTTAAACACTAGAAACAGCGTTTCCCCAGCCCCAACAGAAACAATTGTTCAACTCGTTACAATTGTGAACAAAAAGAAACAACTAAAATCGATCATGTATACTAAACATACATCTATCTGGTTTGTCTTTGATGAAACTGTGAGTGTGTGTTAGTTTGTAGTGTTGCTCGTACGTTCACTGTTTAGAATTGAAAATTCAAAACTTGTTTCAGTTTCAAAACACAACATTTGACCGTGATTTTTAGTTCTGTCCGTCCGTCTGTACGCCCGTCTCACAACATTAAACGAGTTGAGTGTCTCTCTGTGTGTGATATATGATGCATAATGTTGTTGTATTTCAATGCAACAACAACCACAACACAGTCTACATTAACGCAACTTCAAAGTTATTTTATTGTTTTTTATTTTTTTTATTTTTGCAAATTCCTTTTTACAGTTCCACACCCCTTAGCAAGTTCTGTTTAAACATATTGTTTTCATATTCTTAATTTTTTTGAGCTTTATGCACGTAGCTGTGCTCATATTCCTTAAAAATACAATAAAATCATTACAAGATCATCTTCTTTTATTATTATTATTTTAGTCAATGCTGAAGACTTGAGTAGAGTCAGCATTTTACGCTGCTCTACGAATTAAAAAAATCTATACAAATGAAAAATCTCATGAATGATTTAAGCGAAGGCGTACATTTTGCAATGATCTCCATCGAAGAAAGGTCTTTTTTTTTCTTGCTTTGTTTCCTCTACGTTAACGAAGGGAAAATATTTATTTGATTAATGATTATTTTTTCCAACAGAATGATGATCATGATTTTAATTATGATCATGTATGTATGGATGTTGGTGGTGGCGTTGAGAATGACGTAGCTAAAATGATTATGCTTGTTCGTACTTGAAAAGTTTATTCTACCCTCATCCTCGTCTCTTTTTCTTGCAATTGACAGCGCCGTAGTGTGTAGTGAATCGAATCGAGCATGAATCCCTTATTGAGTATGGTCGATTGCTTCTCAAAACCCTTTTTTCTGATAGTGTGAAAAGAATTGTTGCTTTGTTTAAGATTCTTTTCTTTTTTATATTTATTTTTTGTTGTAGGGTACTCTAGAAAAGTAATGGGTTTTCAATTACCTAAAGTATTTTGTTTTATGTCTAAACAAACGAGAGAGATATCTTACTATTATAAATATTTTGCAGTCTTTTTTTATTTTTTGTGTTTATTTTAATTTTGTTTTGAAAATATTTATTGATGATTCATATTGATATGGGATAACTCGGTTTTTTTTAATTGAAAATTATAAAATTCTTGGAATATTTTTGTTTGATGTCATCGTGAGAAATTCTTTACAACACTTTGATAAGTTTCAGCTACGTTGATGAGTATAAGGTGTCTATTAAAGTGAGTGTTTTTTGAAATTTAGAACATTTCTAATTAATTATTCGTGTTTTTTTTTGATAAAAAATCATAGCGGGTATATATTACGGCGCGGAATATTTTAAGTTGGCAGTACTGTTTTTTGTGTCAGCTGATTTGAATGTTCTCGGTTATTTTTAGGTTTATTAGGTTTTCCATTTGAAATTAAATAGATTAACGACAGAGCAAATTTTTTTTAATCACTGTTTAATTTGACAATTAATATTTTTTTCGATAATGGTGCACTTTTTGGTCAAACGACTATGTCAAAATACGTATTAAGTGGATCAATGAACTAAAATAAAATCATATACAAACCGAAAACCATTATCAAAACATCATAACAACAACGTAAACTCACTCACTGTTTAGTGAGCTTTATATGTTCATATGATTTTACAAATAACGATTGTCAGAAAGTTACAGTAAACACTAAGCGGTATAAAGATATACCTACTGATTTTTTCATTACTTAAATGGAAGGCATTTAAGCTGAGTCTAATAGAATCCGTCATACTTCATCCGTCGACCTTTTCAGCTGACGTTTACTTGATGACGTAAGAGATTGAGACATTTGAAAGTTGCCCAACTGCTGAACTTAGCATTGATGGTGACATACCGAATGGGAGAAAGCTTTTAAAAAACCTGTAATTCAGTTGAAAACAGCGACGGGCTGTATTCTATGTGACTCGGCCATTAGTATTGTAGACAAGTTGTTGTGGCACATCATTCGTGTGATTTGAAACCATCATCAAAGTACGTAGTCTTTGCAGATAAAACAGAAACGTTTGAGCACTTTGCGCCATGTCTTTTTCTCAATTTATTTTGACTTATCTTTGTTTCAGTATTTGACAAATTAAAACCTTAGAGAGGGTACACAATTGAGCGGCGCGTCAAGATTGTTAAAGCCTTTTACAAAAATGAGCGGTCAAATCAAATGTATTTCGTGCACTTCGTAATTTTTTGGTCAACATAATCCACGAAAAGTATTCACAAACGACAGAATTGTGCAAATTTTAGCAAAACCGGGTCTGAAGAAAATGTGACATTACCTGTGCATTCTTCCCAAATTCGTTTAGCAAAAAACGTTGCTATTGTTCGCGATAGTGTAGCATAAGAACCGTCAACCTCGACTCGTCGTCATGTCCAACAATTGAACATCAACATAGTCGTTGAAATTATGGACCATCGGATAGAAGTATGCCACCGAAGCCGTGGCGAGCAATGGCCAATATTTTATTTTACGCATAACTGTCATAGATCCTATCATAATAAAAAATATTGAGATAATTACCTGAAAACTTTGTTATATAAAATTAACATCGTGGTTGAAACTACTGAGCGAATTTAAAACTAATGTAAGCACTACTTAAAGATAACAGTGTTGACAAGTTTTGAGTTTTTTTTTTAAATTAATATTGTAAACCGTTTTCAAGTGCCTTAATTTTTGTCATAACGGTATATCTTGATCTGATGGAATAAAACCAAGAAAAGATTTGGATTCAGCTTTACAAAAAACCTTGACGATAACATTCAGTTCTTATTCAACAAAAACCTTGTTTTCTTGTGTAACCGATTACATCTAAACTTAGTTAAAAAATCTAAATATTTAGGCTTGAGATTTTTCTCTCTATTTAACACATACATATGCACATTTCCAACAATCTTTTTTAGTTTTTTTTCATTTTCCATGAAACCGTTATATCTTCATTATGAAATATGTACTGTAGCCACTTGAAAATTGTAAAACTGAAAGTATTATAATTGTACTCACTTAGAATATAATATTTTCCTGCTATAACATTTAACAATGTAATGCAGACGACGACCACCATCATAAACTTGCAATTACATTAAATGCTGTAATAAAATATGAAACTTGTGAATATAAATATTTAAACGCTTATTTAGATTATGGAATTCTCTCGTATTATATAGATGTTTTTTTTTATATATATATTTTTTTTTGTAAATTTTAAACTAAAAGAATGTATGATACTCGCTCATATGTATGTAAGTAAATGCAAAGTTTCCAATTACACCTAAAGTATTTACATATATTTTTAAATTGTATACAATTACTTCTATTACACACATTCACCCATAAATGCTTAAACAAAACTGCATTTTTTAGTTTGAATCGTTGAGTTTGTTGTTGTTGCTTAAAATAATTTGTAAAATAACACTTGCTTTTTGTTTCTTAATTTTTATATTTATAATAGTATATACTTTACTTCTAATTATTGTTGTAATATTTCCAAAGTTGTTTATAATCGTCATATTGTAAACAAACTGGTTTAGAAATAGGTACTTGAGATATCGGAGACTTCTTATTAATAACTACATACACATTATTACCTCTGCCCAATCAAACTTCTGTACAATGTTTGAACGCTTATCATTATTTCTTATATCTAATTCGAAAGCAAATAATTGATAACCTGTTGTTTTCATTTTTGTTAAAATCAATTTGTTATGTCTCGTTTTTATTACCATTCTCATTTTTTTTAGAAATAAACCCTTTAATAAATAATGCATTATTTACTTTATTTATAACTATGATTGTGTTTACTGTTTATCAAAAGGTAAATACTTTTAAATTTTAGTGGGGCACCAAGGGTGGTTTCTGCTTTTTAAAAACTGTACTTAAGTTTGGAAAAAAATCATTAAAATAAAGCATGTTACGAAATGCTTTATATAATTTCTGCTGACCAAATTGAAAATAGGGTAACAGAAAAATTTACTCAAATAGTTGTTTTCTTTTCAGTTACACTTATTAGCCGTTTTCTTCAAAAGTGTTATAAGTCCATTTTATATTATACTTGCCAAGGCCGGCTCGCGTTGATACACTGAATTTTAATTGAATATCAAGAGCAAAAAGCTTAAAATTATAACTTTTTTATGGGTGTGACACTTTCCGCTTTTCTAATCACGAAACTGTATAGTCATGACAGCTCAATATGTGAGCAAAGTTTCAGAAAAATCGCTCCAGTGCAAGTACCTCAAAATTATAACGTTTTGTATGGGCGTGGCCCTGCCAACTTTTCTAATCTCGAAATTGTATAGTCAGGACAGTTCAATATGTGTGCAAAGTTTCAGAATAATCGGTTCAGTGCAAGTACCTCAAAATTATATACATATACATATATATATATATATATATATATACATATATATATATATATATATATATATACATATATATATATATATATATACATATATATATATATATATATATACATATATATACAGTTCAATGTGTGCAAAGTTTCAGAATAATCGGTTCAGTGAAAGTATCTCAAAATGATAACTTTTTTGTATACAGTCATGATAGCTCAATATGTGTGCAAAGTTTCAGAAAAATCAATCTGGTGCAAGTAGCTAAAAATGATAACTTATATTTAATGGGCGTAGCCCCTCCCTTTTTTCTAATCACAAAATCGTATAATCTTGAGAGTTCAATTTTTGTGCAAAGTTTTAGCAAAATCGGTCAAGTGCAAGTAGCTAAAAATGATAACTTATTTTTTATGGGCGTAGCCCCGCCTCCTTTTCTAATCACAAAATTGTATAATCTTGAGAGTTCAATATTTGTGCAAACTTTCAGAGAAATTGGTGAAGTTCAAGTAGCTAAAAATTATATATTATTTTTTATGGGCGTCCACTTTTTACCACCCATAAACAATGTGTACAACAACTTGCTTGAGTTTGAGTCCGATCGGCTTTACGGTTTCGGAGTCTATAGCTTTCACTTTTATATATATTTGCTATGTAATCTATGAACTTTTACCATAAATCGGACAACATACGGATTCCGTGCAAAAGAACTGCTGATATTTGAGGCCAAGAACAAATCAAGACAATTTCATAACAAATAAAGTGTGGTTTTAAAAGACTTTTCACACTGTTACAGCGAAAACTTATCCTTGGTCCAACAAATTATTATATCCTATAATATAATCAAGTTAGATTTTAAAAATATATCTGATATTATCTGTTCTAAATTATTAATTTCAACTATCATTTCGGTAAAAATTGACAGCAAATAAAATGTACGTGAAAAAACCATTAAAATTTAAAAAAAAAATTAAATATCGTCTTTCAAAAAACCAGCGAAAGTTCTAAAGGTTTATTGTCTAACTGTTTCAAAAGTCATGAAACACTATAAGCAAGCCTTATACATTTGAAGAAAATCTAGTTAGTGAAAAAAGGTCCTACTGATATTGGTAAGTCAAAATAAGTCAAACAACTCTTTCGAAGAGCACCGAACACTGCTATAATTCTTTTGTGTGCAGATTCAAAGCTAATGCTGGGTATAGAGTTCAAAAAGTTTCACATCGCAATGCGAAAAAAACGAGCGAATTAAAAAAATAAGTACTTTTGCGTGATGCATAACGAAACTTTTGTACTGGCAGTCTTTTTACAACTTTCAAGTAAAGATTTTTACGTGGCTAATGGAAGGTAATGTTCAAAAATAATACCGGACAGAAAAAAAACAAACAAAATTCCACAAAAAAATTTTCTCGGTGTATCAAACCATTTGGAGTTGTGTCAAAAAAAGCCACTAATATTTAAATGTTTAATCAATTTCTACAATATTTGAATACATTTACTGGTTATTCGGGCTTCACATACATTCTCTTACGCTTCGGATTATTGTATTGGATCCTTTTTTTTCGCAAGTAATGCTTCATAATACGCAACATAACATTCAGGGGCATGTCTTATTATTAAAGATATAAAGTATCGGTTTCTCAGTGGTATGATTGTTACTTTACCGAATTTTGCCTGTTCTTGACATGTTCTGTAATCGCACACACTTAAGTTATTTTTAAAACACCCGAAAAGGTTAAGTATTGTTCTTTAAATTATTTCCCCATTTTGTATATTTCTTCAACTTTCTCGTCTCCCATCTTGCATGGTTAAATGTTTAAACACAAAAATAAATATAAATCAAAAATTGTGACGGATTTAACATTATAACAATAAAATAAATGTAACACACCCACTTTAACTCCCACCTCACATTCGTATTATTTTAAAACTTTTAAAGATTTTGTTTTGATATCTGAATTGAATTCATCAGTAGAAATGACTTTGACACGCCTACTTTTACGTCCACCTTTTACAACTGGCGTATGACTTAATTAATAAATACATTCTTAAATTTGATTAAAATTATGGAAAACTCAAATCTCCCAAATAAAGCGCATTGTATCATTAAAAGTAAAATTTTATGTAAATGTACTCGCATAAAGGGTGGGCCATTTAAAAGTTAAAAAATGCAAAAAAAAAAACAAAAACTGTTTGAAATTTTCCAAGTACAAGTGTTCCGATTATAAATTAAGTATTATTTCATTAATTTCGATTTATTTCGTTCAGCGGGGACAATATACGGAATTTTGTGACAGAATAGAATGACATAAGTATTGCGAAATAACCGCTGCTTCACATTTTAAACCATGGATGACCCACCCTTTACCTGCAAAATTGGTAGGGCGGTTATAAAATATTGGGCACAAACGCTCTTGTGTTATAATTTGCTTCTACCTTAGACTTAATTTCTGTAAAAGCATTTGGTTCTTTTGTGCTAAATGTATGCATTTTTATGAAATATATTAAAATTATGTCTTAAAAGTGGAATATACGAAAAAAAGCTATCAAATTAAAATATATTCTTTATCACAAGTACTTTCTATGACGCGTTTTCAATGTCATATTGCATGCGAAAACACGTCATCGCCCAGTTCTGTTTTATTCTTCTACTTGAATTATGCCTTCTTTGAGGCATTTGATAGAGTTATTAAATGTAACCATACACACACTTTATTTGCTTAAAACCAAAAACCGCAATGATCTACTGAACCAGTATAAGTAGATGCTAATTTAACACAACATTGTTCTGGTTGCGTTCTTAAATTAACACAAATATATATTTTCTTTATATCTTTAAGTTTGTTTTGGTTTCTTGTTTCGTTATTTCATTCAAATCACCAGAATTAAACATGTTTCTGTGGAAAAAAATTAACAAAATTATCTGAATTTAGTTTAATTAAAAAACATTTCTTTTTTTGTTTCTTGGAGTGGAAGTCTTTTTATTAGCCGGAAGACTGTGGTTAATATCTACAATTTTGTGATATTTTATGATAAAAATCTCATTTGAAATTTGTATAAATTAAAAAACCTTTTCTCTTTATGAAAAGGTAATTTAAAAATGTTAATAAAGTTAATGCGTTGTTTTTATTATTTTTTATAAAAAAAAATCGTTTCATTTTTTTAATTGTTTGCCATTTTGTTCAGAGAACTTTAAAACCGTTAAGCATTATATAATCACTATTATGTATTTTTTTTTAATAGTTATATTTTTGCCGTTTCTCTTTTTTTTTTTTATATTACATAATGGTTTTTTATACGAGTAACAAAACTAAATTGTCTAATTATTAACAAAGAGATGTAATAAAAACAATAAAATGGAAAGAAAATATACGTAAAGCCGTTTTATATTTAAATAAAAAAAATAAAAAATAATGTATTTTTTTAGTCTACTGTATTGTGTTGTTCACAAAGAAATACTTTAGCAAAAAATATTTTAGCCTAAAAAGTCGTTTCGGCTTAACTACCCAGCAAACACTAGGTAATGACTTGCTCTTACTAAACAACATACTTTTCAATGACTATTTCATATCGTCTGTCTTATTTATAATGTGATACGTTAGTACTTATTTTTAAATATTTGTTTAGATACGCACACAATACAATTTCTTGTTGCGAAATTTTCTAGAAGCCATTCAAATACTTACACAACTTTTTATAATTCTCATTTAGTTTGACACACTAAGGACCATTATTATAACTTACCGATAACTAAAGTTAGGATTTTATCGGACAGATAACTAGTTTTTCGTTATTACAACTTCACTTTAACCTAAAAGTGTCCGATATGTTAAAGGGAAGATCACTCTACCTTTAACTTTTAACGTGACGTTTATAAATTAAAAGTTACCATATTTTCTACCGTATAAGGGAATTGCTTACTAATTGCTTGTCGTTGCCACTTTGTTTTTAAAGAACTAATTTATTTGTTAGGAATTTGCTTTGGTGCTGCCATATTTACGAAAAAAAAATACAATTTATTTTACAGGCAGGTTGTAATAACGAAATACACTTGCGGCCTTATTCATAACAAAAAGTTGGCATAAAGTTAACATTAAGTTTATTCATAACACTCATGCCAAACTATGGCCAAACTCTTGTTAACGAGCTGCCAAACGTTTGCCAACTTGTGAAAGACAGCTTTTATGTGTTGTTGTTTTACATTACCAATATTTTTTTACCTACCTTTTCATCCTGTTCCCAATTTACAGATCGTTTGTGTTGCTTTTCCATTTTAATAAAAATTATATTGTTCGTTTGTTTTTTAATTTATTTTTCAATTTTAAAAATTGTTAGTATCGATGGAAAAACAAAAATGTCAAAATTAGGGATTATATACAAAAAATGGTAGCATATTTTAGGGGTATCATGCAATTTCAGAGTTGATTTATGAAAAGTTGGCAGACGGATAAAAGTTTCTTATGAATAAACTCTGTGCTAACGAGCTGCCAAGCTTAATCGGCATTCTAGTTAGCAGCTCGTTGTACGTAGTGTATAAACTGTGGCTAACTTTTTGTTATGAATAAGGCCGTTGATGGTCAGTTTATTGCTCACGTTAACAAGTTACCTATTATTTACAAGTTGTCGGCAAGTTGTAATAATGGCCCTTAGGGTATAAGTAATAATGATTTTGGCAACAGCGGCAAAGCATTTCATTAAGAAAGTAATGACTTATAGTTTTTTTTTACTGATTTTTAAATTTTAAATAAACCTATCGCGGAATAATTAAACCGAATTTTCGTCCTTAGAAGAACCGAACGACTTCTGTAAGTCCATAATAGTAATGGGTTATTTAGGTTATTCAAAACAAGTACATCTTTATTGATATAAAAGTAATAAATACTTATACGAGTCCCTACATGTAAGCGAGGATGGTAAGTACTGATTAAAGACCCTATTTGTAAGCGAGCGTGGTAAGTACTTGCCTCCAATGACATCGTAAACGAGCGTGGTAAGTACTTGCCTCTAATGACATCGCCGTGTCAAAATAACAGGTTTAGAAGCATACATTTGTATACATTTTCATACATACATATATGTGTTTTATTTTTGATGACGAAATTTCGCGACGAAAAATTCGTCGTTCGTCCCAATTGTGCGCCTAGCATTAAGCATTTTTTATATTAAAATAAAAAAAAACAAGTAAGAGCGCTATATTCGGCCGTGCCGAATCTTATATACCCTTCACAACGTGAATTCATGCAATAACAGTGGTTTGTGTCACCATTCATCCCATATGAAATACGTACATACATATAAAAACATACATATATAAAAACGTCCCATTGTAAAATTATAAATTCACGTGTGAATGTTAAAAAAAAACAAAAAAAAAAAAATTTTAAAAAAAATTTAAAAAAAAAATTTTAAAAAAAATTTAAAAAAAAAAAAATTTTTTTAAAAATTATTATGTATATAATATATACAAAACAAAAAAAAATAAAAAATAAATTAAAAAAAAAAAAATTAAAAAAAAAATAATAATAATAATATAAATAATATATTAAATAAAAAATAAAAAAAAAATAAAAAAAAAAATTTTAAAAAAATTAAAAAAAAATTTTTTTGGCTTAGCTGGGATTCGATGCCACGTTTTCTCTAACCAGTATACACGTTTGTATGTATGTATGTTGTTGTTGTAATGTTGCTTTTGTGAAAAAAAAATCGAGGTGGTCGTGGGTTTTTGCTCATATCTCAGATGTTTATGTACCGATGTTTCTGATTTTCAATAGCGATCTACTCCCGAATATTTCTGATATTTTAATACCTCACCCGAGTCCAAGCGATGTCGGGGGGCTTCAAAAAGTTGATTTCAACATACACACGGACAGACGGTCAGACGGACAGACGGACAGACGGACAGACTGACAGCGCTTAATCGACTCCCCTATTCATAAGCTTTCAGAAAATATATACTTTATGGGGTCGGAAATCAAAATTGTAGAAATTTCACACGGAATGACAAACCTATATATACCCTTTTTCACTGTGTGAAGGGTATAAAAAAATATTCGTAATCCTGGAATTAAGCATTTTCTGTTCAATAATTGTACTGCTTTCCAACTTTTAATAAGCAACCCCCTAAAATCTTTTTCCACTATCTTTTTAACAGTATCTTCATGCACTTAGCAACAACAATATAAATTTTAATGAAACACATTTTTCTTATTTTCAATTTTAGACAGACACAGATTATGCCGTTAGAGTAAAGTGGATGTACATATTTCTTCGCTTTTCAAAGAGATAGAGAGAGAGTATAAACATATTTTTAATCCTTAAAATCACTCCTGTATATTTTTAGTGTTCTCTGCAAATGTTAGTGATCTACGCTGCTGCTTCAATGCTATTTTTTGTACAATTTATTGTATAGAAATTTATCTCTCATGTTTTCGTTCTTTTTTTGTTGCCAAGTGTTCTAAGGAATTTGCATGTTTTCTTCTGTTTTGTTTTCTTAACGTTTTTGTTTTGCTTCATTTTTTTTTATTACTAATCATCCACTATTTTTATGCATTTATTTTCTATTGGCAGTATTTACTAAATGACAATTTGTTTCATTTCATTTTATGCATCTCTTGTTCGTTTTGTTTTGATCTTCGTTTCATTTTTTTTTCGTTTCAATAAGGTCAAACTGCAATTTTAATTAAAGATTTAAAGACCGTAATTCAAAAATGATATAAAGCAAATAAGAGTGCTATATGTCGCCGTGCCGAATCTTATATACCCTTCACAATGTGTAGTCATGCAATAACAACTGAATCACCATTCATCTCGTTAATATGAAATGCGTACATACATATAAGTTTCATTATCTTTATAATGCCTTTATCCCATTGTAAAATTATAAAAGAATTTTTTTTTGTCTTAACTGGGATTCGAACCTACAGTTTGTTTTGCTGTGAAAAGGCAAGGCGGTCTTTAATTATATCTCAGTTGAACGATTTTCAATACCGATCTGCTCTCAAATATTTCTGATATTTTGGTACTTTACACGGGTCTTCGAAATGTCTGGGGCTTCAAAAAGTTGATTTCAACATACCCACGGACAAACGGACAGACTTACACGTATTGCTAAATTGACTCCCCTATTCATAAGCTTTCAGAAAATACATACTTTATAGGTTCGGAAATGAAAATTGTAGAAATTTTACACGGAATGACAAGCCTATATACTTATACACTCACTGTGAAGGGTATAAAAAGGGCTTAGGAGTAAGATCCAAAAAAAAATCTGAACATACATAAAGTTTAATAATTTGGAAACGTCTAATCTAAAAGTTTTTTTTTTGTTTAATAGATATATAAAGATCACAGAAAATATAATTTTTGGTACCTGCACCCAGAAAACAGAAAACCACATTCATTGCTAATCGAATGGTTCAGTTCGTGCAATCGAACTTTTCATTTGTGATTATAAAATTTCTATTGCAAGAATCATAATTTATTAGTGCTGACTACATATTTATATTCCGAAACGGAGTTCTGTAGATATAACCGTAAAATTCTACTATCGCGACTCAACTATGCGATTGTCAACAATTGCGGTATTCACAACCGATACTGTTTTCTCTGTGTAGTACTAACCACTACTTATGAACTCGTCGACATTTTTTTTTGGTAATTGCTTCAGTAAATTTTTTTGTAACAGTTTGACCACTTCTTTTTTTAAATCTTCTATATTGTGGGACACTTTTTGTGAACTTTAATACTCTTTTTACAAGTGCCGTTTATCCCTCCTCTGGTCTTAGAGGTAACCAATTTTGATGATTGGAATTTCTTGATACATATTAGCTTTGGGATCACTCCAGAACTTTCTTATCTAAATGACATGATGACATTTAGGGCAAACAAAATTTAGGCAAGATCTCTCTTATGAAAGAGAAGCATTTTTTTATGTACATATATTTCGGTATTTAAAACAAACAACATTGTAACGAATGGCATGCTTCTTTTGCCGCAAAAGCATAAAAAACTTATCGTACCAATAATTTTTTTTAAATTTTAATCTTTAACATTTCCTCCTGCATTAATAAAAAACATAAAAATTTTGATCCGCAAGCTGTGAAGAAGCTGCCAATACATACGTTTCGTTGTCCACTATACAACATGAGTATTTTTGGCTTCTAAATTTTTAGCAGCATTTCTATCTGAAATTTAGATTTAGCATGTTTATAAGCCTGCATAGGCTTTAAATTTTCGCATCAAATAGTCAGAGCACTGAACTTACCTGACAGCTCTTCTACCAGCTGTGTTTGTAGCTCTTTTTAATATGATTTAAATTTTCTTGGCCTTTCTAATATCGTGCAGACCTTTTTCTCTTCCCAAACCAGGTTTCTTTTCAATGCTAAAATTCTACTGATCAAAAAAAAAAATGTCAACGGCCGGCCTTTAAATATTGATGGAGAACACAAAAAAGACACGTGTTTCGGCGTTTTGAAAGTGAAAATTAATTTTTTTTGCGGTCTTGTTAAAGTTTTCCAGCTCTGGCACATTCTTATTTTTAATCGGCATAAGAAACCATGTGACCCATACATTTTAGGTATGCAATGTTTTCAGCAAATTTATGTAAAATGTTACGGATAACATTTTTGAAAAACATATTAACCCTCTAAATCCTCATGGTATGGGTTTTTTTTGTCCTTCTTTTAAAATTTAAAAAAATTCGAATAGGTATTTAACGGGTTAAAATGTTTAACTATAGAAATGTTTACTATAAGTCCCTGAATACACCAAAACGGAAAATTCAAGCAGAAAGTCAGAAATAAGACACAATAAAAGAAAGCTTAGGGTTAATTTCATTAAAAATTTTATCACGTTCTTATTTTTTGTCACTCATTGTAATCAAACTTACAGAAAACAAAAAGGTTGTCATTAAAAATAATAACTGACATATTTTTGCATCAAAAATAATTTAAAATATTGCTTGCATAAAACGTTTAGAGGCAAAACATGTGTTAAGATTTTTTCAATCTCACTTTTTACTGTATTAAGAATATTATTAAAATATGACTTGTTTTATGTTTAAAAAATTCTAAAAAATTTCTGTGGCTTGGAGCTAAAAGGGCCAATGTCAAAATATTTACTTTTGAGAAAATTGGAATTGAACTTTAACTTTTATAGGTGCTTTCATAGTGACATTGGCCAGCATTTTATTTATGAAGCTGTTCTGGGTTAAGTATGGCTTTAGCTGTTTTACCATAATGAAATAGAGCAAGAAAACAAATCGAATGCAATGATCAACTCAAAAGAACAAATAAGTGACATTGGCCCTTTTAGCTCCAAGCCACAGATTTATTGAAATATAAATTTTGTGGCACTTGGAAAAAATAATTCAATGAAATTTATGTTTGTCAAGATCCTTTAAACCTTGGAATAACCTAAGGCCCATACCTAAACAAGAGCGTTGAGCGTCAAGCGTTGCGATTTTGCATGTATTTTGTTATTGTAACAAAAACAAAACACATGTAAAACTCCAACGCTTGACGCTCAACGCTCTTGTTTAGGTATGGGGGTAAGAAATCCGAAATGGAAAGTTCATTTCAGACGCCCAGCTATGGCAAGTAAAAAATTTCGTTTAAAACTTTTCAACTTAAAATTTATTAAATTTATAAAGAATTTTAATTCAAAAAACCTTTAAAAATAAATTTTGTTATTTGGAAATTTTATGCGTTTCTTAAATGCTTTGAGATTGCTCAGAAAAATTTTGTACAACTCCAATGTTATTCCAATAATTTCGTTCACTTTAGCTTAGATTTATACATTTCAACTGGAATTTGTTTCAATTCAAATGTTGCCACTCGCAAAACTAAAAACATAAATTTTCTCACCTCATTAGCTTGAGTTTATTTATCTCTGCGTCCATGGCGTTAATGTCAGATATAAATATTTTTTGCATGTCAATAAATTGCATTTAAGCTCATTATTAGTCTAGTAATGAAAAAAAATACAGCTGATTAAGTGCATTTCGTTGCAGAAATGTTTTTAAGATGTTGAATGCAACCCCTCCCTCCTGAAATATTAGTTGGCTGATTTCCAAAAACCCAACGAAACTCATCACAAAAGCAACACCAACTAATAAAAGCAGTGCTCTGCATAATAATTGCAAGCCAACCAGAAAACATCTGGATTGTTGATCTGTTTCTTGTTATTTGTGTGCGTACTTACTGTACAACCGAGTAGTGGTGCACGTAATTTGTTAGAAAGTTGTGTAAGACACAGTTTTTTTTTTGCATTTAGATGTTTAACAATGTTACGATTTTGGATTTTATTTGAGTGTTTTTCTTTTTTTTCTATTTAAGCCAAAGACATCGTATAAAATCCTTATCTGCTTTTTGTTTTTTTTGTGTAATTACTTTTGGCACTGATTTTTGTTTTGTTTTAACATCTGCATGCATGCAACCACTGTGTTATATTTAAATTCCAGCTGTAGTGTTTGACTAATTTAATAACAAAAGCCGGTAAATCATATCACTGACGCCATTAATAAGGCGTACTTATTTTATCTACTATATTAAAATATTTATTATAGAATTTTAATGTTGTTTAATTTTAAATATAGATAAAAGTTTTGTTACTTTGTTACTTAATTTGATATATGCCAAACTTATTAAAAAGAAATAATTTTATTAATATTATTGTTATTAATAGTTATTTACTTTTATATTTTTGATTTAAAGAAAATCGTTGATAACATAAAATACTTTGTCATAGTCGTTCGTGGTCGGTGTCGTTCTCGATTTGAAGATAAGATACTTTTTAGATGACGATGATTTTAGATCGTTACTTTGATGGTTAGTACATGTGATGATAATGTTACTGATGGCTTTGGTTACTTTTGTTTTACTTAATTTTTTTTGTTGCTGTTTTGCAAAATTTAAAAAAGGAGTTGCAAACAAAATCAACTTTATCAGAATCAACTTAAAATGTAGTGGTACTTAGTGATGCAATTTTTTGTAATTTTTATCATATTGTACTAAAAAACACAACCGTGAACAATGCAAACGTTAACCGAATTTTTGTTTACATTTTTTATACCCTTCACACAGTGAAAAAGGGTATATATAGGTTTGTCATTCCGTGTGAAATTTCTACAATTTTCATTTCCGACCCCATAAAGTATATATTTTCTAAAAGCTTATGAATAGTAGAGTCGATTAAGCTCTGTCAGTCTGTCCGTGTGTATGTTAAAATCCCAGTTAAAATCCCAGCCCCCAGACATTGCTTGGATCCGGGTGAGGTATTAAAATATAAGAAATATTCGGGAGTAGATCGGTATTGAAAATCAGAAACATCGGTACATAAGCACCTGTGATATGAGCAAAAACCCACGACCACCTCGATTTTTTTTAACAAAAACAACATTACAACAACAACAACATACATGCATACAAACGTGTATACTGGTTAGAGTAACCGTGGCATTGAATCCCAGTTGAGACAAAAAAATTTTTTTTCATATTTTTTAAAAAATTTTTTTTTTATTTTTTTTTTATTTTTTGTTTAATATATTATTTATATTTTTATTATTTTTTTAAAATTTTTTTTTAATTTTTTTTTATTTTTTTTGTTTTATATTTATTTTTATATTAATTATTTTTTAAAAAATTTCAAATTTAATTTTAAAATTTTTTTTTTAAATTTTTGTTTTAAATTTTTTTTTTAATTTTTTTTTTATAATTTTTTAAAATTTTTTTTTTTTATATTTTTTAACATACATACGTAAATTTATAATTTTACAATGGGATGTTTTTTATATGTTTGTACATACATACGTATTTCATATGGGATGAATGGTGATACAAACTACTGTTATTGCATGACTACACGTTGTGAAGGGTATATAAGATTCGGCACGGCCGAATATAGCGCTCTTACTTGTTTTTGTATGGAGTTTGACATTTAGAGCTACAGAGTAGTATAGAGGGCTTTCAACACAACCTTGTAAATTAATACACCTTAATGAAAACAAAATATTGTAAAGAAAAAAAGAAAAAAACAAAAGCAGTAGTGCAAACGGTACAGAAAAAAAAAATACTTTAATTAAAATCTATAGGATGATTTATCGTGAAGTTTAATTTTCAATAGGTTTTTTGACAGATATCGCCTGACTCATTTTTGTTCAGTATCGTTTGTAAAGACTCAAACCACAGCAGCATCTCCAAAATGGTTTAGCTGTATTAAGAAAACCAGCTTTCGGTAAGAGATTAAAATCCGGTGTTTTAGTGTGAAACTTCGTTCACTGATGAAGCAAATTTCTGGCTCAATGTATACGCTAATTGATGAAATTGCCATATTTGGGCTGATGAGCAACCCAAAAAGTACCACGAGCTACCTTTATATCCCTTAAACACAACGGTATTTGGTTTATGGGCTGGTATATCACCAATGGTCCATATTTTTTTAAAAATGCGGCAAATCAGAATGTAACCGTTATAAGCCCATGTTAACAGACTATATGCTTACTGAAGTTGAAACGCATGCTCTTGGTGAGCTTTGGTTTAACAAGACAGCGCTAACAGCCATACAGCTTGTGAAACAATCGATTCGTTAACAAATCATTTTTAAGAGCACTTAATTTCACGTTTTGAAACGGTAAATATGCTCTGGAGATATGCAAACTTTGAGGACTTCAGGAATAAGCCAGTTACGATTGTCGCTTTCGAAGCCAGCATTACTCTTGTTATGCTCGAGATACCAGTCGCTATACTGATACGAGTTGCCCAAAAATTGGACCTTCCAAATAGTCCACCTCAGATGTAGGCGTGGCCAATATTTAAATATTTAATTTTCAAACAGCAAATGCCATAGATTACTCTTTTAGTCGATAATAAAGTTCAACTTCAAATTTATTTGTTTTATTTTACACTATAAATAAAACCTCAGAATAAATTACCCGATAGTAAATTTTGCTCTAGTACTGGCAAAGTATTGAGTATCAAGTAATTGTCTTTTTTAATTGATTAAAGCAAAAATTTAATGGTTTAAATACAGCTCTGTTTAAAGATACAATCCCATATGTGTATTACTTATATGCCAGTCTATAAAATAAAACCAACCACCTTTACCCGGGGTCTCCACGTAGCATTATTTAATGCCGCAATTGTTAAATTTGATTGCGTCCATAGAAATTGTGACGTCTAGATCGCAAATTGCCATATTTAACAATTTATTGCGCAATCATTAATATGCCGATTGCTTGAGCAATTATTGCTACGTAGAGACCCAGCGTTAAAACTGCTATCAGTAAAAGCAAGTAAAATGCCTTAATTAAATTAAAAATATAATTTTTATTAAAAGTTTTTTTTTCGAATAATTGAACTACATATTTGTACTTTGTAAAAGTAGTATTGAGTAATGAAAAGTAAAAGAATTTGCCAGAATTATTAGGTTCCGGAGTAAATGCAGTATAAATATAAACAAAGAAACAAATCCAAAAAACATAAAATAAAGTCAACAAAGTCAGTTATGACGATTGTTTGCTACTGATTTTCTAACACCAAATTTAAAATTTACTGAAATTTTTATAAATATTTTACAAAACGTAAACATTTTCCGCATTTAGGTTTCATAGAAAAGATTAGATCATTTCTTACACTTTTCTTTTTTACATTTCAAATTAAAAAAAAGAACAAGAACAAACACAACCCAGATCAATAAAGCAGGTAGAATTTTTTTCCTTCAATTTAAAATAATCTCTTATGTGACTGTCTGTTTGCCTGGCTGCTTTAAAGTCACCCACCCTTTAGATAATAAAAAATAAACCATTTTTTGTAATGCTACAAACAAAAATGTGGCCAAAGAAAAAATTTCTTTAAGCCTTACATGATAATATGTATGTATGTATGTATGTATGTATCTACTTGAATCTGAACGGTTTTTTTTTTGTTTTGTTAAAGCCAAGCATGAGTTTCATATGGAATTTACTCATGCATGACATGAGTGATTAGAGGACAATTTGTGTTTTTAAAAGAATTAAATACCAATCAAATGGTGGAATTTCTATTTCGAAAAAAAAGAAACAGGTACAGTTTATGTAAGACATGAAAATTGAAAAAAAAAAATTCTATTATTATTTATGCTGCAACAAAACCCTTTGAAGTTATTTGTTTAATGACCATATTAATGCATACATATAAATTAAAAATTTTCTTTTCTCTTTTATCATGTTTTTTTATTATTTGTTTTTTCTTTTTTTTTTTTGCGTTTTCAGCCTAAAACATAACTTTCCCACATTAGTATGCATTTACATGTAAATATGCACACTAGATAGGTACTAGATGTTTCTGTTGTCTGCTAAGTAGTTAGTTAGAAATGTTGTGCTGGTAGTTTAGCAAAGAGATTTATTTAACCCGTTGAGATTGCGGACAAAGTGAATTGTTGTTAAAAATTAATTGAAAACTGTGTGACAGCGGAAAATATTTTATCACACAAGTATCCACTGGGTTTAGTTTCTAACGCCTAACGATCGGTCCTGTTATCATGTTCTGCAACTCAATCATAAACACAGGTAACAACACTACCTACATTTATATCTTCGTTGCACCTTGCTAAAAAGCTCGGTCTGTCTAATCCCTTAATATTTTTTTTGTTACGAGGCCAAGGTCAGGTATTATCAGAGATAAAAACACCTCCGAATCTGTTTTTTTAGCTTGGGAATAACCACAGCCATCGCAGCTTAGAATAAATTCTAGAGGCTTACAAATTTTTAGTGGTATAGTATAGGATAGGTTAGATGGGTATCTGGTTAGCCTTCAGCGTATTGTTAGTGTTGGTCTTAACTGTCTAACCCATACTGATAATACACCAAGATCTGACACTTGCCAAGGAAACGTGTCTCCGGGGGTAGCGTTGTATGACATGTGGTATATCCAATTCAGGACCCAAAAAATTAGTAGCCATGAAAATATATGAATGCATTTTTCCCAGACGCATTTTTCAAAATGTGTCTTTGGCACACGAAAAAGCAATACTTTGTGGAAAGCAAATTTCTTAAATTTTTATAGCCTTCACAGAAAATGTAAGGGTTTATATACAACTTCTACAATGTTCATCTCCGACCACATATACTGAAAGCTTTTGACTGGGGAAGTCGTTAAGCAATGTCCGTCTGTCCGTCTGTCTGTTTTTGTTTGAAATCAGTTTTTTAAGCCCTCCGACATTATTAAGACATTCGGTAGCAGATCGGTATTGAACATCAGCATAATCGCCCGATAACTTTCTGAGATATTAGCAAAAAATACGACTGCCTCTGTTATTCCCTTATTTTCATCACAAAGAATAAATTTTGCAGCCGTAGGATAACAATTTGTAGATATGATATCTCTCTAAAAACATTCGTGAATGGTGTTGGAAAAAATGGTCACTAACCGGCAAAGTTACAGGCAAAAGTTTTTTTTACAAATATATGTGCTTTTTAATATATAAAATTTTCAAGCTTCTGAATAATTTTTGAACAAATTAAGGTTACCAAATTATAAGCCGTGATCTCAAATTTTATTTTTGAGAAAAACTAATTATCGATTTGATACTAACTGAGATATAAGCACCAAAATACAACTACTTCCTTGTTTTTCCTAAAATTTCCAAAGGAAAATTGATAATCTTCAGTTTCTATATCACTGAGAGTGCCAATATGGGTATCACATATAAGGGCTTGACTAGTAAATATAGTGAACAATGGGAAATTAAAAATCCAAGATGGCTTCCTAGCTTAAATAGCGAATTATCAGTCAAATATAATAGTTATGGGTTTGTCCCCTTTAACCCGCACAATATTGCTATCAAATAAAAGAGTTGACCAGTAGAATACAGTAATCTTTTCAAAAAGTGTAAAATTAAAGATGGCGTTTGAAACAAAATGGCGAAATTATTTTTAACCCCATCAATATGGGTATCAAATAAAAGGACTTGACTAGTAGAATGTAGTTAACTATCCAAAGTTCAAATGGCGTTGGAAATAATGGCGTAATGGCGTAAACCATTTAATCTGGGATAAGATACGATGTGGTCAAAATACCAATGTACCTAATGGTAAAGGGTATTGTCAGA
This sequence comes from Phyto melanocephala, assembly GCA_941918925.1. Taxonomy (NCBI): domain Eukaryota; kingdom Metazoa; phylum Arthropoda; class Insecta; order Diptera; family Rhinophoridae; genus Phyto; species Phyto melanocephala. The sequence goes on along the minus strand of OW799233.1, from coordinate 17,045,663 downwards.
TTTCAGCTAATTATAAAGCTCTCTCATTTGTTTTTACTCCGAATGAGGTGGTTTTGCTAACATATCACTTGTGGCAACATTTTCAAACTAAAAGTTATTACAAACAAATTGATAGAGAATTCTTTCAAGCGCAGTCTTTATTTCTTATATCGGGTGTCCCAACTAGAACGCAATTTTTAAATAAAACACAGATATTTAAAAAAAATCGTGAAACTTTATTATATCGTAAAGTAGACAGAATGAGGTTATGTATGGAACAATATATCGTGCAGATGGCCGCCGCGGCTTTGCTGGCACACACGCGATCTTTTAATGAAATTTTCAATGACCTTTTTGCATAAATGCTGCGGTATTTCATTAATGCATCGTCCAATTTCCTCTTAAGGCTTGAGTCGTCGTCGGCTTATTCGTGTAAACCATCGACTTCAGAAAACTCCAAAGAAAAAAATCTAAAGGTGTTAAATCACACGATCTAGGCGGCCAATTCTGGTCTCCAAAACGCGAAATAACACGATCGGGAAATGACTGATGCATACATGTGGCGCCATCATGTTGAAACCACATGACCACCACATTCATTTCTTCAATTCTAGGCAAGAAAAAACTGATTATCATTTCACGATACCGAACACCATTGACTGTTTGCGCTTGACCTGCCTCATTTTCATAAAAAAAAGGTCCAATGATTCCTCCAGCCCAAAAACCACACTACACAGTGACATGTTGAGGATGCATTTGCTTCTCGTGAATCACTCGAGGATTTTCCTCACCCCAAATGCGACAAATCTGCCTATTGACAAAGCCATCAAGATGGAAATAGAATGATCGCAATTTGCGAACTGTAGCCGCAAAACTTTCACCATTTTGGTAAAACAATTTCTCAATGAGAATGCGTTGTTTATTCGTGTAGCGCTCCATTTTTACTAACCTCGTACCTTCTACTAGCAAACAATAACAATTGTTCAAATGTCAAACAATGACACTTTGAATGGCGCCAAATTTAAAAATTGCGTTCTAGTTGGGACACCCGATAGTTGGAAGAAAATATGGAAAATCTTTAACAATAACCAAAGATCAATAAAGTCCCAGATAAAATGTCTTCTTATGACAATTTTTTTTTTAAATTCTTAAATTTTAAAAACTTTCCAATAAATGGTGTGTTTAAAAAACAGTTTTGATAAATTCCTTATTTATGGATAATTTTTATTTAAAATTATGTAAAATATTTCATTTCATATTTTTGTTCTTAAAGGGTTAATTTACATTCATATACTTGAACGTTTGTTTTATAATGTGTGTCTCTATTTCAAATGTGTTATGTTTTTTTAGCGTTGTTTTCTTGTATTTAATAGTTTCCTGGCCTAATTAAACATTTAACGGTTGTAGCACCTTTTGTAATCTTTTTTTTTTTTTTATTATTAAATCCGATGAAATTAAAGCTGAGTGTGTTTCGATTTAATACAAAAGTTAAAAAAAAAAATAGAAAAATTTACACAAAATAAAAAACGTATGAGGAAAGCTTTAAGTGCAACAACTGTAAAATTAAGACCACCACCACACCACCACCATCAAAACTCCATCTGTAAAACAATTTTGTAATTGAAATGCAAAGATAAATAAAAATATGTAGAAGCAACCAAAGATATATTTACATTAGGAATATACTTGACGTAATCGCCATAAACACTAACATGTAATAAATTCTAATAGATGTTGATTTAATTAAAATTGTTTTCAATTTAAGAAAATCGCAATAGCTCCATTTTGAGTAGGAGTTAGTAGATAAACGAAATTACTTTAATTAAATTTTTACTAAAAAAATTGGATGCCCTTATTTAGGATAATATGTACGAAATATGAACGTACCTTAAGGCCAATATGCAAAATATATATTTTGCCACTGTATTGCAGTAAAGAAAAAAAAATATATAAAATTTATGTATGTACAACATCTAAACATTTTACTAGATATAAAAACTATGAACATAATTTCGACTTTCTTGTTGTTTATTTTAAAATTTCCTTTTTTAATTTTTTAAACACCAAAATTTAATTAATTTTTTTTTCTTCACTTTTTTCAGGTGAGAAATTGTTATGGATGGTTTTTTATCTGCGAAATTTACATGAGAAAGCTTTTTTAAGTGGTAAGAAGTGTTTTAAAGTAATTTTAAGTTTATAAAATTTAGATTTACAACTTTTGTTTTTTTATTCTTTTGGGGTTATTTTGTTTTCGTTTTTTTTTTCTTCTAGGAATTAACAAAACTTCTGTGTTTTTGTGGGTTTAGCAAGAAAGTTTATTAAAAATACAGGTTGTCAACAACTAAAACCTATTATCAATGTACATATGTACGAATGTATGTAAGGGGCGTCTCGAAATGCTTTTTTACATTTTTTACAGGGCACTACGCAAACAATTATTATTTAATTAATTTTTTTGTTCCACTCTGTGATAGTAATAAGTGTCAACAATACTTTGTTAATAAGTCTATTCAAATTATTTAATCCGTATTTAAAATGTCGTCAAATAGAGAAAAAGTGAGAAAAAATATTGTGGATATTTATAATGAAAATAAACAACTTTCTTACGCTGAAGTTGCGCGACGGGCAAAAGTGTCCAGACAGACTGCCCGTAACGTTATTTTTAAATTCGAAAAAGACTTGTCTATTAATCACAAGAAAGGTGGAGGGCCTCGTGGTTTTAGGAATTCTTAAAATCGTTAAAAAGGTGAAGGCACTTTGGAAGCAAAATCCAAACATTTCCATTTGCGATATCGCACGAAAACTAAATATTTCGAAGTCGCTTGTAGAATGAATAAAGAAAAAAGAAAATTTAAGAACATTCTAAGTCAAGAAAGCTCCAGACCGAAACGAAAAAGGAACAAAAACGGCAAGAATAAGAGCAAGACAGTTGCTACGTCACAAATTAAATAATTTTATATTAATGAGTGCCTGAAAAAGGCTGTATTGCCATTATACAGAAGCCACAATATACCTCCACTGTCTTGGCCCGACTTGGTAAGCTGCCACTACAGCAAAGACGTCCTTGAGTGGAATGAGGCCAACAAAATAAATTTTGTACCGAAAAACATGAATCCACCTAATTGTCCAGAGCTAAGGCCTGTTGAACGCTATTGGGCTATAATTAAGCAGTACCTAAGAACAAAGTTCAAAACTTCTGCAAATGTAAAAAAATTTGGATTTATTTGGAAAAAAGCTATCAAACACTTCGGTAAAACGTGTGTCCAACGTTTAATGCAAAGCGTTAAGAAAAAAGTGCGAAATTTTGCAAAAGAAAATAGAATTTGAAACTTTGGTTTTTTGCATAATAAAGTTTAGAAATTTTTCTCCATAACGCCAATAAAATGTATTTTTTGTTTGAGAAAACTAGATTTGGGAGACATTTTAAAATGTAAAAAAGCATTTCGAGACACCCCTTATGTATGTTATTTTAACAGAATTTTTAAGAATTTTGTTTATAGTCACTTGTGTATGCGAATAACTTGTAACAAGAGAAATCGTTGCTTGCCTTTTTATACATTGAATGACTTGTATTCGATTTCAAAAACGATTCAGTTCGAAAATGTTAGCATACAAAATCGATTATTCGGATAATTTATTTGAAAGCAGTAGCGGTCGATAAAGTTATCACAGACTTTTCTTAAGCGTGTCGGAAAAGCTTTTGGACTTGAACACGTGAAAAGTTGTCCGGCTATGTTTTACAAAAATGAAGAACTGTCGAAGCTAGAATTCACCAGAAAACTTTCTTGGAAGTTAAAGGCTTTTTACAGGCTTCATGAATTAATCAATCAACTAAAAAGGGTTAATTGGCCCTTCGACACTATTGTAATAACCATGGTCACATATGCATCACTTGCATAGTGACCTTTAGTGGAGTAAGTAGGTGTTAAGGATGAGTTCAGGCGAATTTCTCTCCTTGGTATTACGGGTATCAGTAGAACATGTCCGACGAACACTGTGGCTGCTCTAATTGCAATGCCGTCATTACATCTGTGTAGCACAGAAAACCCCACGCATACATTGAAAAGCCGATACACCCAAAATGAGTCACTGTTTGGTGCGGATTTTGGTCCAGAGGCATAATTGGGCCATGTTGAACGAATTTCTGTTCACAAAAATTTAAGAAAAGGATATTGGCAACATTTGGTTTCAACAGGACGGCGCTACGTGACACACAGCCGAAACTACACTTTTTTATAGCATTTTCAAAAAAAAAAAAGAAGTTATTTGGCGAAGTTATTTTTGCTTAGGCAGATTTTTGAACGAACAATTTAAACTCATGGCTACACCAGTATCTCGAAAAAGTCCAATCGCGGTATTGGTTTGGATATATATGGGCAAAATATCCAAATGACTTTTATATAAAAAATCGTGTAATTTTGCCAGCCTTTGCAAACTGTCAATGATAAATAAAAATGAAAAATAAAAACTCATTGGTCATGTCTTTTCAGTCGTGCTCGAAAAACTAAGGTGCGATAATACGTCTGGCGTTAATGACGCACCATGCATTGACTTTGAGTAAATTCGTTGCTACTTGAATTCCAAGTGCAAAAGAAGTAAAAATATTGTTTTATTACGTGATCGTTCAGACGAAAGTGGTCCTTATCGGTTATGGTTAATTACTGAATAATTATAGCGAAAACTATATGTTTTACTTTATCTCCTTCCTTAATCATTTTGAGTTATAATGACATTTTTGCTACAGAACTTCAGAAAGCACATCATCCTTTTGGAACTTTGATATTAAAAACAATTTTTGAGTTAAATCAGTAATCGATGCTAAAAGTAACCGGTATTTGTATCATCAAGAACGAAAAAGGAACAACAAACCACTCATACAGATTTTTAATTGAAACAGAACAGCTGATTCATAATAGCACAGAACGCACAAACTAATTCTGCCTTAAGACAGAACTTGTTACATGAGTAGTTCTTAAATAATAAGAACAAGTTCGAGTTCTAACTCTTTATATGAAAGAGACCGGCCACTAGGTAATTTGATACATTTTATTCACTATGTAACTTAGCTAGCCTAGGTAAACCTATTTAGTGTTGTAATCAAATATACAAACGCAAGATAACGAGATGATATCTGTCGATGCCTAGGCCAAACGCCATATGGTTGAGTGGTGGTGTAATGTAGATCCTTGCTATGTCGTGTAGAGTCTTGCAGAGCATTTGCTCTCTGTCCTGAAGACGTCCATATCATATTGATATATATTTTTTAATAGGAATCTTAAACGTCAGAGGTCCTTTTAACTTTGAGTAGATTTATCCTAAGTGTGGTTGAAGCCACTTTATTTAAAGCCGGCATTCGAACCACTTTTCATTATTACTCTTACTGCAACAGTTTATTGTCCTATGTCTTAACTGCTTAAAAAAATTAAACCACAATCACTTGCCTGTCTGTCCCGTTTGTTTTGCAACTAGTAATTGATACTTTATACCGTCAATTAATTGCACGTTTCATTATTAATCTTCGATAGTGCAGTTTTACGTAAACAAATCCATTTCAATCTTCTATCTTCTATATATATAAAAGTGAAACTCTGTGTGTGTGTGTGTGTGTTAGCTATAGACTCCGAAACTGTAAAACCGATCGGACTCAAACTTTGGCAAGTTGTTGGACACATACCAGGGAGTGTTTATGGGTGGAAAAAAGTGGGCGGTGCTACTTGCACTTGACCGATTTTTCTGAAACTTTGCACACATGTTGAGCTGTCCTGACTAAATAATTTCGTGATAAAAAAAGTGGGCGGGGACACGCCCCTAAAAAAGTTTTAGTTTTGAGGTACTCGCACTGGACCGATTTTTCTGAAACTTTGCACACATATTGAGCTGTTATGACTTTACAATTTCGTGATTAAAAAAGTGGGCAGTGCCACGCCCATAAAAGAAAGTTATAATTTTGAGGTTCTTGCACTGGACCGATTTTTCTGAAAATTTGCACACATGTCGAGCTGTCATGACCTTACAATTTCGTGATAAGAAAAGTGGGCAGTGCCACGCCTATAAAAAAAAGGTATCATTTTGAGGTACTTGCACTGGACCGATTTTTCTGAAACTTTGCACACATATTGAGCTGTTATGACTTTACAATTTCGTGATTAGAAAAGTGGGCAGTGCCACGCCCATAAAAAAAATTATAATTTTTAGGTTTTTGCACTTGATATTCAATTAAAATTCAGAATGCATGTTGATTCATTAAGGGGCGTAGCAACGCGCGCCGGGCTTTTCTAGTAATATTATAATTGTGAAAGTTGCTTGCCCAACATTTTGTAATTACTCTATGGTCACAATAATTTTAATGATCTTCGCCATAAGACCGGCAACGATAACCAAAAATCGTAAATTAAAAAAACGTTACGCAAAAAATCAAGGAGATAATAAAAAAATCAATTACCACTAAATTTCTAACGCACCACTCGTATAAGTGGCAATTAGATGCCTTATGATTTTCAGTAAAAAAATTAAAAAGTGAAAAAGTCTTCATAAAAATAAAAAGTCTATGAGAGAAATGTTCATAGCTCACGTTTTTTTTTTAACTCACGTATATATTTATTATCTTTATAAATATACTTCATTACAATTAAACGTTTTTTTTTAGCTATTTGACAAGATTGACAAATGTTAACGAATGAAAAAAAAGTCACAACTTTAAAGCCTTGATAGCAAGTTAACGAGTTTATTTTTTACCCTGACCATAAATAAAAAATACAAAAAATGCGTGCTCTAGTAATTTTGTTGTTAATTATTTTAAGAGGATTTAAAAATATTCGATTTGTTTACCCACATACGACAGTCCGACTGGTAACGCCTGTCATCAGTTAATTACATTTAAGTTTTTATTTAAATTTTTTGTTTTCTTCAAGTTACTTGACGTACCGTTCCCCAAATGTATTACATCTAAATCTATTTATAAACATCTATAGTTATGTTTGGGTAGGATACAACACAGTTGCCAACAGTTGTCTGCTGTTGCCTCCACCTATTTTACTGTCACTGTCGATAAAATTGCAACTACTGGTCATTCTCTGTAGCTGCTGCTGCCAATAGTCAAAATATATTTTGTGTCGATAGTAGCAAAAACTTACATATCTAGCATGTGTTCGTTTTTTTTTATCTTCGGGTTATGGTTTGAAATCAACAATGAAAAAAGGAGTTGTCTCTTTTTGGAGCAGTTGCAACAGAAATTGTTAAGAGGGGTTTCGTAGGTTAAATAATTAGCTCTTTATAGCTTTATTTATATCGACTACAAAATGGCTTATGTGCAATTTGTAAAAAAAAACTTTTTTTCCAATTTAGGACGATGGCTAATAGCGTGTTTGAGCGGCAACTTTATTTGTAATTCGATATGTTTTTCGTAAATTAAAGTCTAATTTCAAGCTAAATTACATAATTTGCCATTTGGGTAATTCATTTAAAATTACCACCTTGAATTACAATAAAATCAGTTCTATCTCTAATCTTTTATCGGCAGTTTGTCATAATAAGCTGTCAAAGGAAATCAAAAGCATATTGTGATGTCTACACGCAAAGAAAAAACATGGTTGTGGTAACTATAATCGAAGAGTATTATAGTATGATCAAATTGTATGATTAAAGTTAAAACATATATATCTGTGGCTTGAAGTTAAAAGGGCTAATTTACTTTTTTGCTCTTTTGAGTTAATCATTGCATTAGATTTGTTTTCTTGCTCTATTTCATTATGGTAAAACAGCTAAAGTCATACTTAACCCAGAACAGTTTCATAAATAAAATGCTGGCCAATGTCACTATGAAAGCACCTATAAGAGTTAAAGTTCAATTTTAATTTTCTCAAAAGTAAATATTTTGACATTGGCCCTTTTAGCTCCAAGCCACAGATATATTCTTTGTTTTTTTCTACGGCAAATAACTGTCTTTTGCTGTTAGTTACGTATATTGATTGTACTGGGTGGTCTCAAAAAATAATAAAAATTTATTCAGCAAGAATAACAACAGTTGAAATCAAAATATTGTTATAAAAAATAAAAAATACTGTTGTCTTACCTGTTAATTAATGATTATTTGTAATTTTTAATGCTTTTGAATATAATGTTATTTTTATCGAATTAATTTTTTTTAATCATACTATTTTTAAACCGCAACCATTTCAAAATATATACGAAAAGTAAACATTAAATGATAAAACACAAAAAAACGTTTGATTATCGTGAAAAAATATATGATAAAATAAATATAACTATTACTTGTTTTCGGCAACCAAATATTGGTATAAAGAATATATTTAATACGACCATCGTGATCATGTCGTAACCATGGTTTTTCTTTGCGTGTACATCCAAAAAAAATTAGAGAATTAAATTGATTTCCAATTGAATGGTTCACTTATTGCAATCGAACTTTTCTTTTGTGGTTATAAAATTTCGGTTGCAGTGCTTAACTATACGATTGACAACAATTCTGATACTCACAACCGATACGGTTTTCTCTGCGTACAAGGGTATTGGCCACATAGAAAATTATGTTAGAGGCAAAATTATGCTTAGGCGGTCTGAGAAGCATTTGCATTTTGCTAAAATATTTATTTATATGCATTTGTTTTCTATATGTTTGAGTGTTAAAAACATAGAACTTTTTTTCTAAATAAAACAACAACAAGTTTACAAAAGTTTAAAATTAAAAGGGTGGCTTTATTAGCTCATAAATTTAGTGGCTGTTAATTTTAAAAATGGTTTCTGTCGCTTCAATTTTGCACCACTTTCTTGAGCATTTCCTGTCTTATTTTGCCAATAGGTCGTTGAAATTTGGCTTTTAATGATCAATCGGTTCTAGTTTGTCAGCATAGACCAGAGGTTTAAAATACCCCCACAACAAGTAGTTCAAAGGTGTCAAATCAAATGTACGAATTGGCCAATTCAAAGGTCAATTTCTTGAGATATTTTGGTCACCAAACGTTTGGCTTAACACAGTGATGGTTTTACGCGATTAATGGCATTTTGCGGAGTCCTTTTGGAATAATTTCTCCTGCAAATGATTTGCAATGACATGGAAAATAGAAAAAACACGAATAATTTGCCTAAAGCTTTCAACGTTAACGATAGTGTTGCCACCGGTTTCGGGTTTAAAAAAATGAGACGTTGACTCCTTCGCATGTAAAACACATCAAATAGTGATTTTTTCGGGATGTAATGGAGTCTCATGACGATTGTTGTTTTCCAAAAACCACAATTCTGCTTTTTTTCATACTCGTTAAGTCAGAAATGAGCCTTATTGCAGAAGATGATTGGACGATAAAAATCTGGCTCAGATTCCAGCTGATTCTTAGTCCATTCACCGAACACCTACGCAATAGATGGTCCGCTGACTTTGCACCAGTTTGATCTTATATGGATATGAGTTAAGAACTTTCCTCCAAAATTTTCAAGTAGTCGACGGGCAGAGACGTGAGTTGCTGAAAACGGATTTGGATAGATAAATACGAGTCCTTCGTTACACGTGCTTACAGCGGCTTTGCCTTCTTCTCTACTCACGGTACGGGCTCGATTTGAATGAATTTTATCCATAAATATAAATGTGGCCATGAGTCGATCCATAGTGTTGCCTATTATCTGCTTAGATGAAAGATACGCGCCATAAACTTAACGAAGTGCTCTAGAATTCTGGCGAATAGAACGCGAATTTTTGAAAATAAATTTCTATTTTTATAAAATTTATATAAAATTAATTAAAAATAATCAAATCTTTTCAATAGATCAGAAGCTTTTATTTGAATTTATTTATAGTACCTTTGAAGGGTTAAGGCTAAACTAGAGACTTAAAGTTCGATACACGTATTTTGAGTACAATTATCGTGTTAAAATGCAATAATGGTTTCTAACTGGTATTAAGTATTCTAAGATAATCACTAAAAATTAGGAAGGCTGGGTCCAGTTTCAGCTACAAATGGAATATTTATCCAATTTTGAAGTATTTCCTAAAGTGCTTGCAATTTCTATGGTACTGGCCGTGACTAACTATGATAGTTCTACTGTAGAACTTTTAAATATCATCTTTTCTAAAAAAGAGCTTATTGTTATTGTTTTTGTTTAAATCCAAGCCCTATCTTACACAAATTTTTGTTATACCATGTGTGTGTGATGTTACTTAAAATCGTGGCTAATTTTAATATTTTTTAATTTTATTTGCTTATGCTTAAAAAAATTGACCACGACATTTACCACATCCTTAATTAAAATAGCAACAACAATAAAATTTAAACAACTTTTATCTTATAAAAGTATTTGTATTGGAGAAAGAGACCCCTCTACACAGTGGAGCCGATGTAATATTGTAGGTGAAATTAATATTTCTTTTTTAAAACTCTTTCTTCTTCTCAAATAACGATCAGCGAAAAACGAAAAAAATGATAAAAATCCAAGTAGGTCACACTAAATTTGACCAAAATGCAAGCAGAGATTTACCAACCCACTGTGCTACATACATGTAGTCGTTGGTTTTTATAACAAAAAACATACAATTGCGTTGCCAATCGTTTGTTTTACAGCAGAAATCTATTGCATTATTGATTGATTGTTGTTTTTTTCTCCCATTGTTGTGTTTTTATTGTTGGTATTTTTAATGTCAATACGCGTAAAATTTTATGGGTGAACTCATGCCCACATACTAACAGAAACGTGTGTGCATAACAAACATGTGTTGTTTGCATACTTTTGTAACACACTGCTGCAACATTTTGCTTGGAATTTTGTTTTTCTTTTTCTTTCTATTTCGTTGTTGCTGTTTTGTCAGGTTCTCTCTAAAATAAGTGTTGTTCGCTGTAGTCTTACTGTAGCCACTATTATCTAACTCTATTGATTTTTTTTCAAATGTGGTATCTTCAGTAGCAATTTCAGTTGTATTTTGTTGCATTTTATATTTGAGTTTGATTAATTGTGTGAAAAATATATGTTCATTGACTTCGATTTTGACTTTTGAAAATAATTCATCCATCTTTTTTCGTAATCATAAACGCACACATACTGTTGTAGTTTTAATAGCTTTCTTTTCATTTCATCTTGTTGTTGGTGTTGTTTTATATCTGTCTATCGTCTGTAACATTTTGATAAATTAATGGTTACGAGTATTTTCAATGTTTTTTTATATAATATTTTGTTGTTAATTAATTTTATTGTAGGTCATAAACTTTAATGATATTTTACTGTTGTTGTTGTGGTCAGAAATGAAAATGAAACTTGTAGTTGACAAAGAATGTATGGCTGCATGGCTAATTAAATTGACAAGTAGGTGATTGAACAAAAAATGCGCTACATTTAATCATAAGTGTATGACCTATAATGAAATCTCTATATGGAAAAATTCATATTTAGAAGGAAATACTAACACCATTAAAAAAAAACTTATACATATGCAACATAAGCTTACTTGTTTATACAAGTTTGGTTTCTATAAGTAACCAATTTACTGCGTAAGAAACCTTTAATAGCATCATCAAAATGTTCCGATAAAGTATGTTAAAAAGTTTCATTACTTTAATACCTGATTTTCAATGTCATAAAAATAGTTTTTATAAATCCAATTGGATTTCATAACAACCTTGATTGTCTCGCGCTACACAAGAACTCTCATTACAAATAATGAGTTTCTAGTACTGAAATACAGTTCTTCACTAGTTATTTTTTGGCATCTAAACTATCTTAACGCAGCGATGTCATTGGAGGCAAGTACCTAACAGGGACGCTTACAAATAGGTACTAAATAACCACGCTTGCTAACAAATGAAAACTCAAATAAGTGCTTACTTTTATTAAATAAGTACTTAATATTAATAAATTCAAATTTATTGTGTAATATGTTTTATTAACCTCAACAATTGCTTAATCGCCATTATTGAAAACAATTCTTAAACTAAATTTAAGCGGATGGCTTCATGCTCTCATTCCCTATTTGAAATGGAATATTAGCGTGAGATCCCTGTATTAGTTTATTTAAAGGCAAGTGAACGACGTTAATTAAGATGGCGTCGATGGTTTTTAAATTTGACGATGTCAATACAACGAGTGCGATGTAAACAAGTAAGAGCACTATATTCGGCCGTGCCGAATCTTATATACCCTTCACAACGTGTAGTCATGCAATAACAGTAGTTTGTATCACCATTCATCTCATATGAAATACGTATGTACATTCATATATAAAAAACATACATATATAAAAATATCTCATTGTAAAATTATAAATTTACGTATGTATGTTTAAAAAAAAAATTAAAAAAAAAAATTTAAAAAAAAAATTTAAAAAAAAATTAAAAAAAAAAATTAAAAAAAAAAAATCAAAAAAAAAAATAAAAAAAAAAATTAAAAAAAATAATTAAAATATATATAATAAATATAAAACAAACAAAAATTAAAAAAAAAAATTTAATAAAAATATAAATAATATATTAAATAAAAAAAAAAAAAAAAATAAAATAAAAAATAAAAAAAAAAAATTTTTTTGGCTCAGCTGGGATTCGATGCCACGTTTTCTCTAACCAGTATACACGTTTGTATGTACGTTTGTTGTTGTTGTAATGTTGTTTTTGTGAAAAAAAAATCTAGGTGGTCGTGGGTTTTTGCTCATATCTCAGTTGTTTATGTACCGATGTTTCTGATCTACTCCCCAATATTTCTGATATTTTAGTACCTCACCCGGGTCCAAGCGATGTCGGGGGGCTTCAAAAAGTTGATTTCAACATACACACGTTCAGACGGACAGACTGACAGAGCTTAGTAGACTCCCCTATTCATAAGCTTTCAGAAAATATATACTTTATGGGGTCGGAAATGAAAATTGTAGAAATTTCATACGGAATGACAAACCTATATATACCCTTTTTCACTGTGTGAAGGGTATAAAAATGAAATAAATTTAATAAAATAAACAAAAGTATACAAAGAACGATGTTGATGTTTTTCTAATGGACGTCAATGTTTTTTAAACATTCATATCCATTTGCATCCTTATGTGTATAGCGTCAAATCGATAGGTTACGGTCTTCGCTACAGCCACAACATTTTGCTCAATATGGACTCCATACAAATTTTTTTTATCGATTATCATCCGATAACGAGACTCAAATTGTGACACAATAATATTGGCAATAGTAGGATCGTGAGGTCAACAAAAAAGTTAAGCCAGTCAACCCCTATGACTAAAAATTAGTTGAAGGCGACCACAAAATGGCTTTTTGCCACGCCCATGAATAGTGCCCTTTTGTATATAGTCATTAATAAGCTACATTTCCACCCACCGTCAGGCTGAAACAATTTTTTTTTCTCAATGAATAATTTTTGTTCTCTTTCCGTTCACGATCAAGCTTACCACCACTAGCTTAGAATTTACAACTTTTTGGATCAAAGAATTTGATCCATTGTACGTGTCACTCAAAAGCTGTTTAAATTTAATTTGACATTTAGGTTTTTAATTTAAAGTAATTAAAAACAAAACGTCGATACTACGATTATGGGCCATTATTGATGCAGATAATTAAAAAAAAATAAAAATTTATTTTTTTAAAAAATAAACGCTTTTAAAATTGTGATTTCTCTTTACTCTATAAAAGAAACTTATTAAATTAATTGCAATATTTTTATTAGTTAAAAATTAATACATATATTTCTTGACTATGTCAGCCCAACAAGTTGTTAACGACCCTATAAGCAATTCAGTTGACTTTAAGTTAACTTTTTTTCGCAACTAGTGATGATTGAAGTCTAGATTATATTCAATGGGGCTAACTGTTTATTTTAATATTGCGATTTGCTACAAAGTAGTCAATTGTATTATTTTGGATGACTTTTCAACTTACTTAAAGTTAACTACTACTTAAAGTTTGCTACATGAAAGTTAGTTTAAAGTCACCTCATTTAAGGCTGGGGCACAATGAATCCGTCGTCCGTCAAACTTTAACTTTTTCAACTGACATCAACGTATTGACGGAAAGGGGTTGGCACAATCAGTACTTTGTGTTGACCAATCATAATCAGTCAAATGAAATTGTCGACTGCTGCGACTAAATAATCAAAAACAAACAGCGGCGGCTGAAGGCCGATAATATTTATATAATTTTTTTTATTTATCTTCACAATAACAAAAAATTAATAAAACAAAATAATATTTTTTTAAGAAAATGTCACTTTAGCTTCAAAAAACTGCATGCTTCTGTGGCGGCTCATGCATTACAAAAAAGTAAAGTACGCCGGTTGCTGTAAAGCCGGTTGACTTCGCTTTTTGCGCACAACCATATTGTAGTTGTCAAAGTACTCGACGTACGTCGAAAGTTAAAAGTTGGTCAACTTTCGTACTTTGCGTTGACGGAGACGTACTGAATGTGACAACACTCATAAGAAGTCAGTTGAAAAAGTTGAAGTTTGACGGACGACGGATTCATTGTGCCCCAGCCTTTATAGTTAGCGTGAAGTTAGACGTATTTAATTAAACTTTAAATAGACTTTATTTAAAATAATTGTTAAAACTTTTTGTGAATTATTTGTAATTTTTTTTTTGCAATTTTATTTTAGAAATATGTAGGAAATTAATATAATTTCTGTGACCAAAAAGGAAAAACTGCTTAAGTCGACATAAACTAAAATTAAGATAATCACATCGTTACAATACCGGAACTCTAAATTATCCTCACGCAAATTTTTAAAAATTTTGGACAACTTTACAGGAAGCTATAGCGAAAAAACTTATTGCCTATAAATAATAATATTATTTTAAACAATAACTTGATAATTGGGGGTTGCGAGTTCGATTCTCGCCAGAGAATCTGGTCTGTTGCACTACTTGCTTGTTGCTAGGTTAATTAAATACGAATACAATTTGTAGTTGTATTGTTATAAAAAAACCAAAAATAAACAAAAACAACTTATACCCTTCACACAGTGAAAAAGGGTATATATAGGTTTGTCATTCCGTGTGAAATTTCTACAATTTTCATTTCCGACCCCATAAAGTATATATTTTCTGAAAGCTTATGAATAGGGGAGTCGATTAAGCTCTGTCAGTCTGTCCGTGTGTATGTTGAAATCAACTTTTTGAATCCCCCGACATAGCTTGGACCCGGGTGAGGTATTAAAATATCAGAAATATTCGGGAGTAGATCGGTATTGAAAATCAGAAACATCGGTACATAAACAACTGAGATATGAGCAAAAACCCACGACCACCTCGATTTTTTTTTTCACAAAAACAACATTACAACAACAACATACATACACACAAACGTGTATACTGGTTAGAGAAAACGTGGCATCGAATCCCAGCTGAGCCAAAAATTTTTTTTTTTTATATTTTTTTTTTAAATTTTTTTTTTATTTTTTTATTTTTTATTTAATATATTATTTATATATTTATTATTTTTTTTTTTTTTTTTTTTGTTTAATATTAATTATATATATTTTAATTATTTTTTAAAAAAAATTTTTTTAAATTTTTTTTTTAAATTTTTTTTTAATTTTTTTAAAAATTTTTTTTTTTTAAATTTTTTTTTTTAATATTTTTTTTTAAATATTTTTTTTTCTTTTAACATACATACGTAAAGTTATAATTTGTTATAATTTTAAATTGGGTTGTTTTTATATATGTATGTGTTTTATATGTATGTACGTATTTCATATGGGATGAATGGTGATACAAACTACTGTTATTGCATGACTACACGTTGTGAAGGGTATATAAGATTCGGCACGGCCGAATATAGCGCTCTTACTTGTTTTAACTTATAATTAAGCTATTTATACGAAAATCAATATGCTGTTTATTTTGTAACACATAATTCATATAATAGTCTATATCTTAAAAGGAATTAATTTTTGAAATTCATTTTAAAATTCTAAAAGTGCTTTCCTGAAAAACTATAAAAACAGACATAAGCAGTTTCTCCACAGTTTGCACACAGATTTATTAAAAAATTTGCTTTTTACAATAATTCATAGTTCATACATTCACCTTTAGTTATTTATTTTTTCACTGAGTTCACTTCTTAAATTTTACTCACATAAAAAAATAGTCTTATGCTTTTGGCTAACTTCTGCATTACTTTGTAGTCAGCTAATAAAAGCTAACTAGCTAAAGTAGTTAGTTGATAAAAGCTAACTTAAAGTGCGTTATCGTCGTAGTCGATTACTCAGTTGCTTATAGGGGATAATGAAATTATTAAATTATTCAAGTAACAACTTTAACACACACACACACACACTTATTGTAGTAATACAAGTTACGACTACAAGAGTCATAAAGTCAGTTTGTTTAATAAATTAAAAATAAAAATTAATTTTTCTCGTACATAAGACAACATTTACAACGATGGGAAAGAAGTTTGAAATTCCTAATCTTCATAGTAATTCCATATTAAAAATACACATACATATACAATGTATTTAGAAAACAGTAGTGAGCAATATTTAACATAATAAAATTATAAATTTTATAACACCATTTATGAAGTTGGCACTCATATGGTGTTGTTTAAAGCACTTTTAGTTCTTAAGACATTTTAGAATGTTTTTTAGTTTTGCCCTCTACTGTTAATAATCATGCAAATAAAGTTTAAATTATGCTAAAGATTTACATAAGTACTTCATACATTTGTAAAAATATTACAAATAAAAAATTTCATTTGAAAACACTGTCACATAAAGCAGCATTTTTTTCTTTTTCACATAATTTGAACAATAAAACAGGGTGCGGTATAAACGAAATCGAATTTAAATACTTAATTTCATATAAAATATGTAATTGTATGCATAAATATTTTTATTTATCCATATGTACAATTTATGGAGAGATATGATGGGAAAACTAATGAGATTGACGACGAATACCTGAAAATATTTTTTTTAACTGCTCATTTAAAGTATTTTTAATTTAAAAAGTATTTATGCCATAAATTATTTATACAAATGTATATGTAATTATATATGTGCTATAAATTCCCTATAATATTTTTTCAAAAAAAAATTATAAAATAAATGGAAAAATTCCTTAACAATGCATCAACCGCTCTACGTGTATAAATTACTATGTATAGAAGTAGTTTTTGATTTTACAAAAAAGTAAAAAATAATAGTAAACTACATATGTATATGTGTATGTAATTGTAAATATGGTTGATTTTTTGTGCAATTGTTTAAAAGGTTTATTATTATTTTGTTTTATTAAACACTGTCCAGCAATTGTTGTTTCTGCTATATGTCTTCATGTATTGCTTTTGCTAAATGATGGGTATGAGTTGACCATAAACTTAAACGTGACTTAGACACTTTCTTTTTTACACACACACTTCTCACTTTAATAGGTGCGAATTGAATAGGACTTCCCAACTTTTTATTACCTTATACCACTACCGTATATTTTTACTTGTCATTACTTTTGTAATAACCGTAAAACTTCTGAAGATATAAATGAATGTACATATTTATCAGATTCCTTATAGATCGATGTAATAATGGTCTCTATACGTAAAAATCAACTTTCTAAAGCCCTCAAATATCACGGATCCGTATGTGGTATCAGCATATAAAATTTATTTTGAAAACTTGCAAATTAGCAAAATCGAACCGTAAATAGAAGGATAATAGGCACAAAATACGAGTGCTTTTGTTTTTTTTTACCTTAAAAAAACATATTTTTAACACCCCTAAGCAAAATGGCGGAACATTTTTTTCCCATTTAACTTGATACCCATCAATATGGGTATCAAATGAAAGGGCTTGACTATTAGTACTATTAGACCATCAAAGATGGCTTTAGAAATAATAGAGCGAAATAAAGGCTACGCTATGATGTGGTTACCATACGTATGTACCTGATGGTAAAGCGTATTATCGGATTCGGCTTGGCCAAATAAAGTATTCTTACTTGCTTTTATTAGCTTTTTAGAATAAATAATAAAACTGGTTACTTATAGCGTTGAGTTATTTTTGTAATGAATTTGTAATGCCGAATGGTAAATTAGCCACTAGATGTGCATTGCATTATTTTTCAATTTGTTTTTAATGTATGTTGCGTCCAATGTCAACCCGTGTTGAAAAAACTTCTTATGCTGATATTTGGCATAACTTCCCACTAATTAAATTCATCGCATTTGCTTCTTTTCAACTTTATTATACCCTTCATCTGTGGTGCCAAGGGTATATATAGTTTTGTCATTCCGTTTGTGATTTCCGATATATTTTCTGAAAGCTTATGAGCAGTTGATTTGGCCATGTCCGTCTGATGGCTAAAGTCAACTTTTAAAAGACCCATATGTTACTTAGATCTGTATGTGGTGTTAATCTTTTGCAAATATCCGGAAATAAATCGCTCTTGAAATCCAGCACGATGGCCTTATAACTTTCTGAGATATAAGCAAACGAACAAGACTGCCTCTATTTTTTCCCATATTTTAACCACAAAAATCAAAAATTTTCAGGCTCAGGTTACTATTTATAGGTATGACTTGCATATCCCTATTTTTAAAAATTTTTATATAAATCGGTTACTAACTGACAAAGTTATAGACAAAAACTATTTTGAAAAATATAAATTTTCTTTAAATATATTAAATTAAATGAATTAAATTAATTAGGAGCTTTAAATTATTAAAGCTCCTAATTAATTTTTGAACATTCTAAAGACACCAGAATACAAACGGTAGCCTCGAAAATTATTACAGAGAAAAAAAGACAAATCGGTTTGAAACTAACTGAGAACTGACCATTGTCGCAGCTGTCTGGATAGAGAGAAGTAGGAATCAGTTTTCCACCTTCTCTGCGATATCTGAAGTTGGACTGAATTATCTACTGAGATACCTCACGGCCACGGGGTGGATCTAGTACCCTTACTCTTGGATTTATTCTGAGATACATTAAAAGCTGACGAGTGATGTGGTCCTGTCAAAACGGAGTCATAGAATTTATTTGACTGTTTGCGTGCAGCGAACTACCACGATAACCAACCAACCAACCAACTGAGATATAAGCACAAAAATACAAATGCTTCGGTGTATTTTTCCTTAAATTTAATAACGATTTTTCAGCTTTTGAACAACAGAGAGGACTGATATGGGTATTAAAAGAATAAAGTTGACTTGCAGAACATAATGCACTAAAAAAAATTGTAAATCCTAGATGGTAGTGTTGTACAAAATGGCATACAGATAATTTTTAAATCTAGAATTACATATGTACCCACTTAAATCCCATTAATATTTGCATCAAACGAAAGGACTTTACCAGTGGAATGCAGTATACCATTGAAAAGTTAAAATCCAAGATGGCGTCTGAAACAAAAAAGCGGAAATTTTTTTCTCGCCATCAATATGGATATAAAAGGGCTTGACTAGTGGAATACAGTTAACTATGTAAAAATTCAAAATCAAATATTGCGTTCGAAATAATAAATCGTACCTAAGCTAGGATGTGTCCATGTATTATCAGATTCGTCACAGCCGAATAAGGCACTCTTACTTGTTTCTTTATTGGGTTGTTTGATAAAATTATTATGGCTACTTTACACTCACTTAAAGATCAATTTGTCTACAATAATTATAACTTTCATAAATTTTTTTGTTGTCGCTTTAAAGAAGTTGAATTGGCTAGAAATATTATCCAGGGCGAAAAAAACCACTTTCACTTTTTAACAAAAGCAAAACAAACACTTTTTTTCTACAAAAACTTAATATAAATTAGATTTGCTACTCAGCCGCAATTGAACTTAGAAGGCAAAGTTGTAATGAGACAAAAACAAAAGTGGAGCAATTTTTTGCTTATAATTAGCAGACTTTTCTGTATGTCATTTACAAATTGCTGTTAATAAAATAAAATAAAAAAAAAAAAATTAAAAAAACTGCTCGTTTCTAAAACTGGCTCGTTTTATTAATACATTTTTAGTTGTTCATTCATTAAATTTTACTAAATGGTTTTAGCCAGTCTACTGGTACATTCATTCACTTATTCATTCATTCATGCGAATATTTTTAGCTGCATTTTTTTTTAATTAAACATTATAAGTACGTATATATATTTTTTAAACTAAAATATTTATGTCAACATTTTATAAGTATTTAGGTTTCATTATCATGTCATGGTTATTAATATTAAATGCTTGACTAGTTATTAAACTAAATAAATAAATATAGGGTAACCCAAACTAAAAAAAAAAAACTAACTACAATAACTGTAGTTTGTATGCGAAAATATTGACAAAAAAATAAAAAATGGTTATTAAGTTTAACAAAAAACTGGAGCACAATACAAAGTGTTTTCAT
This sequence comes from Phyto melanocephala, assembly GCA_941918925.1. Taxonomy (NCBI): domain Eukaryota; kingdom Metazoa; phylum Arthropoda; class Insecta; order Diptera; family Rhinophoridae; genus Phyto; species Phyto melanocephala. Next base: position 17,025,369 of record OW799233.1, on the reverse strand, counting down.
TTCTTAGTTAATGAAAGTTTGGCTGCTACAGCAACAGCCTTATTTATGAAAAGTTGTCATGGTAATTTTCAAAAAAAGAAAAAAAAAACTGTTTCAGCATAGCCATACAAATTTCAAATTATTTATTATTTATTATTAAATTTTTATTGAATATAAGTTTTTCGCTTATTTTGGGACACCCTTATTTTTTATTATTAGGGGATTTAAGGGAAATTAAAAAAAAAATCAAGGCTGTAAAAGTGATTTGTTCAATTTACAATTCTAACACTATAATCTACTTGAGTTGTTTTAAAAAATATTTAAAAAATATATATTTTAAAATATTTTATTTATTAATGATAAAAACAAAATTTTATTTATTAATGATAAAAACAAATTGAACGTATGCAGAGTTGTAGACACATTGTCAATGCGGAACAATTTTAATATATTTTAAATTTAAAAATTGTAAAGAAAACGGAAATTCATAAAATTTCTTGGCAACATTAAAGGTTTAACTTTGCCTAAACACATTTATTTTTTGTGTATTTAAACTGCTTTTTTTGAAATAATTAATTTTGTTGATTACCTTTAACATACTCCTTCTTCAGTATGCTAAATACCACCTTAAACGTTGCCAAAGTAAAATAATTTGAAACGTTGGATTACAAAGAAGCTGTATGTGTAGATGGCGCTGTAACGTTTTACTTTGAAAAGCACATTGATCGTATAAAAATCTGGTATTTTTTCATTAATGCCCAGGATGTATCAAATCGCATGATCTTGGTAGTCTAGAAAACGGTGACAAATTATGACGATCGAACACGATAGAAAATTCTTATTAGAATCTCAATACCAAAAGCAGTGAACTTAACGTTCCAGTAAAATTTCGATCGCTATCGAGTAGTGTAATTTTTCCTCAGATACATTATCACCCATATTACTTCTCAATAACTAAATGGGTTACTAAAGTATATACGGCACGTAGCGCCATCCTGTAGAAACCGCAAACTGTTAGTTCATTGATTTTTGGAACCAAAAGTCGATGACCATACGTCATTAACGTATGCGGCAACTCCTACTCCAGTTTAAAAGAAATCATGACACTAAACAGTACATTTTTGTGGATGCAATGGTGTTTTTTCATTGTCTTGGATTGTTTTTACTCCATATTGAAAACAATAGGCCCCGTCAATAGACGAGATTTTTCGTTAAAAAAGTTGATCAATTTACAATTGTTCATGAGACCAAAAAACAACTGATGGCCGTTAGGCTACAATGTTGAACAACGGAATTTTTTATCCATGTGATGGACAGACAAGGCACAAGCTGCTGAGAATGGCGGCGTATTGACAACTCAGAATTGTTGTCAACTTTAAGACTTACAAATGCGATGGTTTCTTTGGTACGGACATATATCTTATTGATGGCTTAATGTCATGTAGTGTCAGTTTAAGTGGCCCAAAATTGTTCAATAGTTCGTTAAAAAACACGTTTAGAAAAACTATGTATAAAATTCACAAAGTGCACTTTAATTTTATCGAATATATCAGATTTTTAAAACAAATTTCATAATTGCGGGGGCATAAAATTGTTTGTGGTGATTTGACAACACTTATTGAAAAGAAACATTAAAATAAATCAAAGTTTGGAGTTCAATACATTCAGTAGTTATCCCTATTGAAATTTCCCTGCAGACAGTATTGGATTACGTGTTCCATTTAAGACAAAATGAACTAGTTACAATTAACAGTTTGAGAAAAATTTAAAAAAAATTATTTTATTTAAAAGCGCAATACATTGTCTTTGCTTTGTCGTTCATATAGATTTTGTTCTAAAATTGCACACATATAAGTAACGCAATTCAGACTTGTTGGACGATCAACTACTTATGTATATATGGGCCTATCGAATTTTTCGATCTGCTAATGGAAGTTCGGTTTTGGCATCATGCAATTTATTTTTCAAAACTCACAATATTATCTACAGTGGCCGACAAAAGTCTACGTACGACAACAATTTTTGACATTTTAGAAGTCTAAAAACGTTAAATAAAAAACTAATGATTTTTAGTTTTGTTTTAAGTTCAATTTTTATTAATTTAAGCAAAAAAGGAATATATTTTCCAATATTAACTTAAAAAATTATCATAGCATATTGAAAAGGGATTTGATTTCTGGAAACGAGTTTTATTCACTGACGAATCCAAATATGGGATGGATGATGGGAGAGATAAAGTTTGGTGAAAAATAAATACAGCGTTGGATCCTAAAAACTTAGTACAGTTAAACACGGCGAAGGTAGTGTAATGGTTTTGGGTGCTGCGGCTGCTTCTGGAGTAGGAAACCTGGTTTTTATTGAGGGTAATATGGATCGGTATCAATACAAATCTATTCTAGAACAAAATTTTAAACAATCAGTTGATAATTTAAGTCTTGGTGAAAGTTGGATATTCCAACAAGACAACGACCCGAAGCATACGGCGTTAATTGTCAAAGATTGCTTGCTGTACCATGCTCCACGACAGTTGTACACACCACCACAAAGTCCGGACTTGAACGTTATTGAGCGTGTGGGGGGGGAGATATTAGAACGAAAAATCCGAAATCATAATATTACTAGTGCCCCAATGCTGAGACTGAAGAAGAATGGCAAAATATTTCATCTACAGAGTTAGAAAATTTAGTTAATTCGATGCCCAGAAGGTTACAGGCAGTCATATATGCCCAACTAAATATTCATTTTAAAAATTAGTGGTAGTTTTTAATACTTGAAATAAGTTTTTATGTTATCTTAAATATCGTATTTAGACTTTTGTCAACGTATTTTAATTGTTTTTCTTGGATATTTTTTTAATTTAATGTTGAAAAATATATTTTTTTTTTGCTTATATTAAAAAAATTGAATTTGAAACAAAACTGCATCATTAGTTTTTTATTTAACGTTTTGAGACTTCTAAAATGTCAAAAATTGTTGTCGTACGTAGACTTTTGTCGGCCACTGTATGTACATTAAAATTGCAACACGAAGTTCTATAGCAGCAACCTTAAATCTATCACAACTAAAATTATTTTCTCGGTGTATTAAACTATTATTTTTTCTTCAAGAATTTTCTTGATATTTTTTGTTTATTTTTTTTGTGGAAAAAAGTAAACAAAAATCAACATGACCTAAAACTATTTAACTGTTCTTTTGTTACAGTTATTACTTATTTATGACTTTATTTTATAAACATTTATTTTTAACTTATTGTATTTACTATGACTCACAAAAGTTTATACATATGTATTTTTCTTTTACTTTTTTTTTTTGCCCGACATGCCAAAAATAATACAAAAATTCAAAAAAAAAAATGTCAACAACCGCTTTTATTTGTACTATTTTACTACAAATGTACATAAAACGCCAGTAAAAAAAGAAAAGAATTACGGAACTAAAATTGTATAAATACAAGCATAGTTTTTTTATATAGAAAATTGGATTAAATTTATTTTACTTTTACCTATACTTCTTCTGCTTTGTTGTGGATTTTAACATTATTTCTCTGGCATTTAAGCATGTGAATTCTAAAACTACAGAAGGTAAAAAAAAAAATAAAAAAACCAAGTCATGTGAACAATTGTAAAAAATGTTAATAAAGTATGTATGTACAAATATTTCTGCATATGTATGTATTAAAGTATGCAAAGAAATGCAAGGTGCAAATAAAGGGTGTTTCAGTAAAAATGTACTTATTAATAAGTGATTTTTTTTTGTGTCGGTGGCAACTCTGAAAATTTGCAGGTTTTCACGTATGTATGTTTATTCCGATTATTTAAAACGGAGCGCTCTACGAAAGAATAATGCGTTATAATTGTGAAAACATATTACAAAAATTTTTAAAGTTATTCTGAGACCGATCGCGGACTTCTAAGAAGGTGCACCTAATGTGTCAACCATTCAAAGAGTTGTCGAAAAATTTTAAGCATCTGGGTTGTTTATTGACAGTAGGACTTCTATGCATCAACTCATCGGCCGGTCTCTTAAAAACATTGCTCTTGTAAACAATAGTGTCGTTGAAAATCCAAAAACATCAATTTGATATCTTTTAATTTTACGAAGCACTACGCAGCGAATTTTGAATTGTACCTGCATGCGTACAAAATTCAGTTAATTTTGGAATTTAAGCCAGCAGACCACGGAAAGCGCCGGCAATTCTTTCAATGACAATTGGGCAAAGTGAATGCCAATTTTTCGAAAAAAGTCATATTCTCCGATTAAGCACATTTTCATCTTAATGGAGAATTAGAAAATCCACGTGCAATTCAAATGAACGCATAAGGAGCAACTGTTCAGTGTAAACTTAGGTCAGGCGGCGTGATTGGGTTTGTTTTAAAGATGAGGCCGAAAATACAGTGACTGTAAACGCCATTCGTTACAGGAACATGACATCGGAGTCCTTCCGGCCTCAGCTTGACGAAATGTGTCTGAATGACGTGTGGTTTTAACAAGACGTCATCATCCACTGCAGCAACGATTTCCAGAACAATTTAGATAGTAATAGCCATCATGATCATGTGATTTAACGTCGTGTTACTTTTTTCGTTGTGATTTTGTTAATCTCGAAGAGTAAAGGCCTAACTATATTAGGCTTTTGCCGGCTTAAGCTAATGTGCGGATACATAAAATTAAATGTATACAACTATATGATACTTAAGAAACTTTTCGTCAAGTGTCATTTGCTTAAGCAAACAGCGACTATGATCTTACTTTGCTTACGAAATTAGCTTTTTGTTGATTTTTGACAGTAGCTTAAGCCAGCAAAAACATAATACAGTTAGGCCTTAAGATGCAGCAAAATCTCTGGGAAAGTCATAACTATCTCAAAAAGTATGTATTTTTACTTTAAAATGAAAATGGGCATTCTTACTAAGACACCCTTTATTTACTAACCTAACAACTGTTACATTTTGCACACACAAAGCAGTAAATCTGATGTGGGTAGCATTTATTTTTACTGCTTTACTGAACATCAAAAAAGAAGTGAGAGAGAGAGGGAGAAGAAAAGAAAAATCACCCTAAGAATTGAAATTGGAGATCTTAACAAAGTTATTGCATGTGAATGAATCAATAATCAAAATAGAACTTTTGTAATTTCATCATTGCAGAATAAAACATACAAAAAAAAATTTACCAGCTTAACAGTGTTCACATAAAATCCGGCAAAATACAATTATTCTAACATATAACATCGTTTTCGTTTTTGGGACAACATCACTGTGTCATTTGCTGTTTTACGCAAATTAACGTTAAACTAGTGTCCTGATGTGTTTCTGTCTGTTTTATAGCAACACCATACAAATTTTCGTTACAATATGAATATATTATTTTCACGATGTATTTAATTAAATTAATTTAATATTTAATGCATATTCTAGTGTATCTTTTTACAGAGTTTGTACTGGCTGGCGGTCGATCTGCGTAGTAGAACAAACCAGGATTTATTTGTATGTAATCTTAACACATTTTCAATATCTCTTTGCTTCCTTTTCTAACTTTTTAATGAACTCAAGGCATAATTCTATAACAATCTTATGAAAGTAATATTGTTGTAATACTTACAACCGATTATCACAACGGGATCCTCGGAGGACCCAAGTGAGCTATGCCTTCGGGCGGCTGCCGAATCTACAACCGATCATATTTAGTTAAAAAAATGGTCCACAATTTTTCTTCCATTTACATTTTTCAAAATTTATTACAAGTACAAATATTCCTTTACCGGTTTAGATTCCGAAAATATAACAGTTGGTATCAGAGGTTGACATTGTTCAAGTAAGCAATAATTCAAATTACGAGTAATATTTTTTTTTCTCTGCTCAATTTCATTTAGTCATTGTTCATATTATTGAAAATTTGTTGCAAAACTTATGAGTTTGTTGATGAGAGAGGAAATAAAAATGGAAAATGGTACAATGTAGGGAGATTGATTGTTCGAATATTTAAAAATAAAACCGGTTATAGGATATCCCTTGCTATTAAAAAAACCGGGTTTCGGTTAATCATTTAAAAAATAACTGGTTAACCGGTTTTATTCGACTAATCAATAACACAAAAATCAAATTATTTATTGAAATAAAACGGTTATTTAAATAAAATCAAAACAATTCACAAATCATTTACATATATGTATGTAGATATGAATATAAGCATATGCACTTTCATTAATGAAATAATATATGTGTATGTAGTTAACAATTTAATACATGCGAGACCACATTATTTAATTAATATAATAATAGTAAATAAAAATTTTGGCTTCTTAGTTGCTTCTTTAAAAATAATCTTTTAAAAACAAAATGCAAAACATTTATTGAAGTATGTTTTTCTATTTTTTTCTTTTGTTTTTATGAAACTTGATATTGAAAATGACCTTTCACTTAGCATACATGTAGAACTTATAGAATATCTTCTTCTATATATATATATAAAAATAAGTTGCATTGTGTTAGTAATGATGTTTTCTGGAATGCGTTCATATGAAATGTGACGTTAATTCCAAGGTTTTTATGTATAAACGGTCTCTGTATGTGTATTGGTTCATGAGTTATAGCCATTTTAGTGAACACTGCATTCATTTTTTATTTTCTTTTTTCCACTGCGAAGTATGCAGGGGGTTCGCTAGTAAAGTATAAAGTAATCTTTTTATCCCATCAGATTATTCACTTATGACACTTATCCAAATAAAAAAATCCTCCAAAATGTGTTCGTTCTTTATGATTAACTTTTGTAGGGCATTTTGGTATGTGCATATAATTAATAGTACTGTTCAGTTCATAACAATATCCGATTTTTTATATCAAAATAACCGGTTTATTCGAAATTCGAAAAATGGGCTTTTTAAAATATTAAGCTTCGTAAAAACTGAAAAACCGGCTAAAGCCGATCGAATAATAACCGTTCGATCATCCTAGTACAATGTCCTATGTACATTCAATTGTCTTTTTCATTAGCTAAGAAGTATATATGAAGGTATGTAGAAAAAATAAAAATTTCGTTAGCCGAGTCTTATTGTGTAGACAAGAATGCAATTTCAGATTTTAAAAAACGACCTATTCACTTGTTCATGTTTTGTACTAAAAGAAACCAAAAAAAATTAGGCAATGAAAAACAAAAACACTTTTTATGAAAGTGAGTAAGAAGTCGAAAAAGTGTTCAGAATAAAAAAAAAACTTTTTTTAAACTTCAATCAACCCACGAGAAACGGAGTTTAGCGCACACTGCTCAGTTTGATGAACAGTGAATTTTTTGTTCAATTAACTGAATAAGTGGAAGAATTTTTAAACATAAATTCGTCAATAAAATATATGAACATGCCGTACTCTGTCAGTTATTTTTAAAATATAATACAAATGTTATTAGTAGGTTTTCCTTAAAAATCTCTAGAGTGTGACCGAATTTCATGTGAACAATGCTTTAGTATAATAGCAAAGCAGAAATTGAAAGTTGTTAACTCTGTATTTAAAATGAGTAAAATACCTTGAAATTCATCTAGCGGAAAATTGATATGGTTTTGCAAGAAAAATGTGATCTGAAAACATTTTTATGCAAAGAAATTCCTCATAATTCGAAGTAATAAGAAAACTGTTTAGATTTAAAAAGAAACATAAGAAATATTATAAAAAATATAGATTTTTCTTAAACTCTTAAACATAACATGTGGTTAACTATTGAATAGTTAAATTTTAGAAATTGCTAAAATAATCTATAATAAGATTGATTTAGGTGGAAATATTTTTTCAAATTAAATCTTCTTTATCAATAGTATTAGTTTTACAGCTTATGGCGAGTATTACATATGTATATTTTATCATTTTTTTTTTAATTTAAAAAGTTTCCAACATTTTTTAGAGAAATTTAAACTTAACAAAAAAAAAAAAAAAAAAATCGACTTTGAAACTTAAATTTGAATTTTCAATATTGAGTACATTATTTTTATTAAGTATTTCTATTTTTTTTTTTCAATTTATCAGCATAAGGTAATATTTTTGGCAATATTTGATAATCAACAACAATAAATTAAATTTTGTAGTCTAACTTTATAATTAAAATAAAGTTTGAATTTTTAAAATTACCGCAAAAGCTATAAAAACTATTATTAAAAATGATATGAAGTTTGATTAAAAATGATAATCGCCTGTGTTCTGCATTCGGAGTGTAAATTAAATTACTCGGAATTGCCATTGTATTGTTATTGTTTATGAAAACAATTTTCGAGTGATTTAATTTCACTCGGAATGCAGATCCTAGGCGAATAGCTCAATTCACAAGTTGTTTTTGAATTATCGAATTTTTCAAATTTGTGAAAATCATTTAAATCTGAACCTTTTTGTAAGTAAGTCTGCTAAATCTATGGAAAACAAGTAAAAGCGCTATATTCGGTTGTGCCGAATCTTATTTACTCTTCACGCGGCTTGCACCATCATGTAATGACCAAAGCTGACAATTACATGTTGCAACTGTGACCAAAACTTATTTAGGAAATCAATTATTTGAACTTCTAATTGAAATGTTTTTTTCCAAAAAAAAAAAAATAATTTATCCAATATCTTTGTCGGTAATTGACTCATTGAACCAAGATTTTCTGTAAGTTTTGCCAAAAATACATATTTGATGTATACGTAACAAAAGGCTTTTCATAGGAACTGCAAAATCTCACTTTGTTTGGGTAAAAACTGAGACAATCCTGTTCTTTCATTCATATTAAAGCTCGCAATATATCCAGACAACTAATTTTTAATAGCAAAACTCTCGAAAGTATGTCTGATATATTAATGCCACATAAACAGTCTGAATTGTAACTGTGGGCTTAAAAAAGTTGATTTCAACATTCAGACGTACATATGGACTTAGCTAACTCTTTCAATGTAACCTCAGACTAACTTCCACATTAAGTTCGATATTTTTGAACATGTTAAGATTTGTTAAATACATAAATAAATAAAATTAATTTCGAATTTTCAAACATGTTATAAAACGTTTGCAAATAATAAATACTGTGGGAAGTTTTACTTAACTACTTAAGTAGTTAATTTTCTTTTAATTAAATATTTCTTCGAAGCAAAAAATAATTTTCTCTTAGTACGTATGCAAACTTTCTGGAGTAGAGGAGTGTTTATAATTTATTCATTTAAAGACACTTAACTTTTTTTCTTTGCATAATAAACTCTCAAATAAAACAAATAAACTAATTGCTTTCTACATTTTGCTTCTGACAGTCCATCAGTCTGTCTGCCAGTTTGGCTATCAGCATTTGCAACACTTGTTGCCATTACTGCACTATCTATCTATTGTTTGTTTATGGTAACTGCCTGTCGCCTAAATTACCAGCAGACTACCGTCTCTATGTCTAGATGACTTTTCCTTTGATACATACAAACATTGTTTTTCCCTCTGTTATAAAAACCAATTTTTGCTTAATTTTTCTTAATGATTTTCTTTTTGTGGTATGAATTTGCTCAGTATGCGGCTTGGGCTTTTGGCATTCGTGATTTAGTTATTATAAAGTAAGAAATGTCTGATTTAATGACTGAGTTTTGTGACATAAATTTGAAAGTGGAGTTATTGTGTGCTGGCAGTCAAGATATTAAATTATTTAATTATATTATTTTGCTTAATAGATAATGTAATAAAAACGGTGAAGTTAAAAAGCGGCACAAAAAATGAAATAGTGTTTCGAAACTTTCTTAAATAATTTGTCAAAGATTTCCATTCTGTGTGTCTAGAATTTATGTAAAATTTTTCCTAGATCAAAGTAAACATGTTTATTATCTTAGTAGTAGAGTTAATAGGTAACAGATTTAATCTGATTTAACATTTTTGCAGGCGAATATCAGCATTACAACTCTTTAGAAAGACAAAAACTATACGTGCGAGTAAAGGTTAAATTTTGTTCATCACATACAGCGTGACTCATGTATTTTTGATTCGAGAACATACTAATGTTATTACAGATCATAACCATTATCATATACCACGTTACCAATTTTTGGTTCTAGAACATGCCAATATTCTTGTCATAGAAATTTGTAGCACATTATAGATCATAAACCCTATGACAGCGCTAATATAAATAGTAGTATAACAACAGAGTTCGTTGCGTGTATATCAAGTCAAGTTTGTTTAAAAGGTGCATAGTAAAAAGAGAAATAATAAATAAAGTTCTGTATAAGTTTAATCTATTGTGTTAAAAAGTGCTAAAAACTTTTATACCGTAAATTGCAAGTGCATTTTTTTTTGCAACAAAACGAACACCGGTTTATTCAAAGGAAATAAGCGTAACGTTGATGAAAAGTGTAAACGTAACAAAATATAAAATTCGATTTAATTTTGGGAGAATTAAAAGCCTTTTGCTGTTAGTCTTACACTGCTATCTGTAGCCAAATTCAATATCAACTCAGATATCATTGTAAAAGCCATAATTAATCGCTTGTCACTTTGTCTTAAATTTATTTGTTCTAACAAATTATAGTTTTTGGGTTTTTAAAGTCATAAAATCATAAGCTTTAATATATATTTTTTTTTTTTTGGTTTTTGTTTGGGAATTCCGTTTTCCATATGGAGCGCACAACATGCCAACTGGGCATAAGTGCATATCTGTCATGGGTTTGGGCTTTTATACCCCTCCTTTTCAACCTAACCTAACCTATATTTTTTTTGCAAACCTCACCGTCTTCATTTGTATTAGTGAAATCTGTTTAACGGACTAAATAATTATGTTGTATAACATCTAGATGTGCGAAAGTTTCTGTTCCTCAGATATTTTTCTCAATTACTCATGCATGATTTTAAAAAAAATTTATTCGTTTATAACCAACTATCATCCAATACTACTACTACTAAGTACGGAAATAATGTCTCTTAAATGACTTCTGTTTCCGGCATCCAAATGATTGGCTCGTTTTAAAGCATTTTTTCAAAACATCTTTTAAAATTTGTGTCTGTAGCGCTAAAATTTCTGCAACATTGTTGGTCTTTAATTTAAGGATTGTCTCGAGCTTGTTTACATTTACTCGATCCTTCAAATAACCCTAAAGAAAATAGTCGGGTGCATGCAAATCAGCCGAACGCACTAGCTTATTATTTTCCGAATTTTTTAAATTTATGCGCTTTCCAAATCCACTTAAAAGTATCATTGTGTCTAGGATAGTAGGGGCAGTGGCTTTATTCTACAAAAACCACATCTCAGGTTTTTTTTTATAGCATGAAGTAAAAAATGCCCTACTAAAAACCGATACCGCTCTCCATTTACGGTTACAGAACTACCATCTTTATTTTCGCAAAAGTAAAGACCCAATGATGTTTTCAGATGTTATTCCACATCATACTGTACACCTAATAAAGTGAAATGGATGTTGAGGAATGGGTCTACGATTTTTAGAACGCCAGAACCTACAGTTCTCATTGCTTAGACGGCGAAATTTGGTCTTTGCGTTAAAATATTTGATAGCAGATTTACAAAAAAAAAATCTATTATTCTGGTTGTTTATTCAGCTGTAAATCTTTCGGTTATATAAGATCTGAAAAAATATATTAACGATAATATTATTAATTTTTTTTAACCCCATGGTGACTTTTGGCCCATCCTGTACTGCAGGCAATAATTTATTAATTTATTTATTTTGCACGATTTTTTTGTTTAAAGAAATCAAATGTATTTTGGTCTTACACTATATTTTAATATTAATGATTTTTTTAAACTTGGGCAAAAATTAATTTTAAAATAAATCATAATAATTATAAATAAAAAACTATTTTTAAATCATTTTATGCAAACCTACTTGCACAGTTCCTCGACTGAGGCAGATAATTTTCCGCTGTCGGTTAACTTTGGTCTGCGTGAGTGTTTTTTCTTACCTTTTTTTTATAATTAAAAAACTACTAGTTGCTTTGCTTTTTTTTCGTCAACAAATAAATTAAAACAAACATAAATTTGTGCGTGATGACATTTTAACAACAATAATAATAATAAAATTGTTTTTTTTTATTTTTTCATCTCCCTTGTTTAAAACTTATCATCTAAAGTTTATTCAACTTGTGTGTAAAATTATGTTAAAACTATTATTGTTAACGGTTTAAAGCGATAGTGACGGTTGGTACGGTTGCAAAAACGTGAGTCATTTTTTTATAGTACCGGGTGTTTTTTCAGTGGTATAGAACTTCGAATTGAAATAAAACACAAGAAAATCGTTTTAATGACCATCAATTTGGCTTTATTGGAAGGATAATTTTATGCCATTAATGTTTAAATATGATTTCAGGCATGTGGCCGCCGCGGCTGGTTCGAATAAAGCCAATTCTACAGGTCCAATTATTAACCACTTTTTCGAGCATATGGGGCCGTATGTCGGCAATAACGCCACGAATGTTGGCTTCCAATTCCCCTAACGTTTCTGGTTTGTTGGCGAAGACGACCGACTTCACATATCCCCAAAGAAAATAATCCAATGGTGTCAAATCACACGATCTTGGTGGCCAATTGACAGGTCCATTCCGCGAAATTATGCGCTCATCGAATGTTTCCTTCAATAAATCGATTGTGGCGTGCGCTGTGTGGCATGTAGCGCCGTCTTGTTGGAACCACAACTCATCCACATTCATGCCATCCAATTCGGGAACAAAATAGTCGGTTATCATGGCTCTATACCGGTCTCCATTAACGGTAACTGCCTCTCCAGCATTATTTCGGAAGAAGTATGGCCCAATGACTCCACCAGCCCATAGAGCACACCAAACAGTTAGTTTTTGTGGATGTAATGGCGTCTCAAGGGTCGCATGTGGATTCTCTTCACTCCAAATGCGGCAATTTTGCTTGTTGACGTAGCCATTCAACCAAAAATGAGCCTCATCACTGAACAAAATTTTTCGATGAAAATCAGCATCGAGATCAATCTCAATTTTCGAAATAAATTTGCACGATTTGCAAGCGTTGTTCTTTTGTCAACCTGTTCATGATGAAATGGCAAACCAAACTGAACATAAATGACATTAGAGTTGCCAGATTTGACCACAAAATGCCAGTTTTATCTCTATTCGAAAAACAAACCTGTAAAAAAAACACCCTTTAGTACGTACATACATACATGTTTTCATATATTATATTATTAAAATAAATAAAACAAAATCATATTGATATATGTATGATAAAAAAAAAAGAAATAATGTTGCAGTACTTAACCTTTTTGGACCCAAACAAAAAGCACCAGAAAAAATTTAAGGTTTTTTATTTTATAGTACATTTAAAAAATACCATGTGAGATAACGCCATGATGGCTTTATTGCTCAATTGAATGGGAGATAAAGCCATAATCGCCTTATTGCCCAATCATTGAGAGGTAAGGCCATATTTAAAATTTTGCGAAATGAGTGATAAAGCCATATTTTTTTTTTTGCAAATGAGAGATAAAGCCATATTTGTTCAGAATATTGTTATAATTATTTTTATAATTAATTAATTTTTAAATTTACTGTTTCCGGGAAAAGACATTTTTTATTCTTGTGACGCACGCAGGAAAACTTTATTCAGCGAAGCCACCTGCCGCGTCCAACTGGAGGAGAAAACCCGTAAGCACGGCCGCAGGCCGCAACGCAGAAAAACTTTAGTATGCGAAGCCAGATTCCAATACTTTACTTTAGTGTTTCCGTGAAAAGACATTTTTTTATTCTTGTGACGCACGCAGGAAAACTTTATTCAGCGAAGCCACCTGCCGCGTCCAACTGAAGGAAAAAACCCGTAAGCACGGCCGCAGGCCGCAACGTAGAAAAACTTTAGTATGCGAAGCCAGATTCCAATACTTTACTTTTTTGAGAGAACGAATTTGTTCAGCAATTAAATTTTAAAAATTAAAAGGTAATCCAAAAAAAGGTAACTAATTTTTTATATTAATTTTAACTACTTTTTTTTTAATTTGAGTTAAAATTCACGTCTAATTTATTTGGAAATTTTAAAGGGTTACACCTTCGTCAACATGAACAACTTCGCAAACGTGAACACGCTCGGTTTTTAATAGTTCACGTTACCGCGAGTCTACTGTATATATAACGTCTGACTAATCAGTAATGCAAAAATATAATAAAAAGCCAACAACTTTGTCATCAACCCCATATAATAAAATATTCCCAAATTAGCACAGCGGTTATAACTGGGTTAAATAGTGATAACTCTAATAAGGATTAATGGTTATTCGAGTACCTACTTCGAAAAATTAAATCCGTAGGTGTTTGTGGTAATTCCTTTTTTAATTATTTTAAATAAATATTATTTATATATTTAAATTTTTGACCTTAGGCTTAAATAATTAAATATAAAAACATAAAAAAATATTTAAACAGTTGACACTACATTAAAATAAAATTTATTTTTTTTAATATATTTATATTTTTTCTCTATTTTTAAAATAGTCATTGTTTGTTTCTAATAAAATTTGAATAATAAATTTCAAAAAATTTAACTAAATTATAAAAAAGTTATTGTATAATTAAATTATCTTAACATTTATATAATAAAAACGTGTTACTGTATTCTAACCTATAATAAACACGTGTTACTGTATTTTAGCGTTCGAAACCGGTTTTGATAAAATTTTGTGAATGTGTTGGGTTATTTCCTAGTTAAAATATTGCGATAGATGGCGGTGTTGTCATTTCACATTTGTATAACGTCCACATGAAACTATTTGCTTTGAAATAAAATTTTATAAATTTTTTAATACAAGACCTTTTTACAGACAAACAATTTTTCGCTTTTTCAAACGGGATTTAAAAATTTAAAAATTTTGTTCTCTGTATGTAAGACAAATGTAACAATTCTAAGGGAAATTTAGATAATAATTTATTATTTTCCCTGCAATTCAGCTAAAATTATATACTTTCTTTTAACAAAAAATTTGCTTTTGTAGCATTTTTTTAGATAATAGTATTTTTTTATTTTTCTATTATTTTGTCTTCTAATCCAATTAGCCAATAAAAGACTTTTGACACCAATAAAACAACTTAACAGTCTTAAGAGGTTGTGGTCAAACGAACAAAGGTGAAAAGTTTTCAATGCCAACCAGGTGTGGGCAATTAGGATTTTAAATTGGTACTAACCCATTTTTTATTAAAATAAAAATATTTAATGTAACTGATAATTTTAAAAATAAAATAAAATTATATAGAAATTTTTATGGCATTTTTACATTCTTCTCCATCAGTTATATTAGTTTGTTATTAGGTTTTTAATTAATTTTAAAATCAAATATGCCTGGCCCATAAATGTTTCATGAACGAGTACATTTTCGGTTGAATCAAGAATATCAGCCCATAAGCGGTTAATGTATAAAGGAACCACCACGACTGTTTCTGGTGTTTACCCAAACTTTTTACTCAAACATCAATTTCTTAGCTTGTAAATATCTTAAATATTTGTTTTTAAAATTTTCGTTCTATCTTCGGTATTTACAGTCGGATATTAAAGTGTAATATATCAATGTTTTTATTTCCAGGGCAAAAGGTTTTGTTGTAACAGTTAGTTATTGATCTCAAGAAACATTTAAAAATGCGTACTCTTTGTTTAAATAATGTTGCTGGCATTATTGCAATATTTACATTACAATAGCTTAAGTTTACTTTACTTTACAATAGTTTAGATTAAAGCCAGCTTTAATTTTCTAAAGTCTAATGGGTAAATACGAGAGCAAAAACATAGATTTTTCATACTTTAAGACCCTATTGTAGATGCCGAAGATATGGCAAAAAATTCGAAAATGCTAACTCTATGTATGAAATTGGCATATAAGATCTACGTGCACAATATGCACTCAATATTTATTTTCTTTTTAAGCCCTGAAAAAAAAAAATTTGGAAGCAGTGCATTGTGAATTACATTTTTAGTACTTCTAAATCAAAAGTGCCAAAAATTCTAAATGTGATGCTTCAAATGATGTGCTTCATAATGAATGCAAAATATTTTATACAACTCATGTTAATAAACATCAATAACTCATGAAACATCAGCGCATGAGTTCTATACACTTATTACAATGAAGTGCCGTTCATTAATTTTTTCTTATAAACACTTTATCTTTATTATGGGAATCTAATGTTAATACACTAGTATTTTTAACTAAATTAAATAACTTCTTCATAAGTTAAACCCCTGCAAAATCAATTCTTCATTAGGTTTTTTTGGCTTAAACACTACAGCCAAATATGTGGAATTCCAATTTATTTAATGTAAGTAATTAAATTGTACTTATATACAATAGTACTTTAGTCCCATCCCTGTATCCAAATCACTACATTTTAAATACATTTCAAAGCAACACAAAATGCGTTTTTCTGTGTTAAAAATTCTTTAAAGCCGATTACAAACGTCACTCTTGCGCACAGACAAAAATAAATACAAGTTTTTTAACAACCAGCACGTCTTTAACATGTTCCGGTTTAAATTCGAGCAGAAAAAAAGCATAAACAAAAAGATTCAAATTAAAATTACAATTCTATTTTGAACAGTGATTCCCAATAAAATAATTAAAGGGGAAGGCACTATGATAGATTCAAAGGAAGGACTATTCGAGAATTATAATTTTCCTAAAATAAACGCCATTTTGTAGAAACCTTTTAACTGCATTTTACAAACATAAAATTTCTACTGTTTTTGTGTTCTGCGGAAACAGATTAAAGAAGCTTTTGAATCAATTCTTTTCACACATATATATTTTTTTTAAGATTTTATAGTTTGAGGGCCGTATTCATAAAAAATATTTTAGGTTTATTGAACAAACTTGAAAAATTTCTCTACAACATCTGTCAAATATGCCTTTAATAAACCTAAAATATTTTTTATGAATACGGCCCTGTGTCTTTATGTTTGGGAAACAATTGTTGTCATGTTTAAACAAGAGTATTAAAGCTAAACAATTATTTTCTCATTTAAAAAACAGATTCAAATATTGTAATTACTTGGAAATTTAAATAAAAAGGTTTATTTTAGCAAAATTTATTTTTAAAAATTAAAATTGCCCCTCTTGCCTCTTGTTAAATACATTTTAATACACTTTAACTGTTTCCTCTTACGGTTTGTACGTTTTGCTTGACTGATAACGAAACAACTTTACAGTGTTGTTGTTGTTTTTGTTTGTTTTCGTTAGTTTACATTTAGTTGAAGTTGTCGTCAACATTAGTTAGTTAATTTAACGCATTTTCTTGTTAAAATAAAAACTTTTTACACACACATATACAACATGTTCTTAGATCCAGCCAGCCACATCCAGTCGGCAAGCAGATGTTGTTGCAAAGACATTGCTGGCTAGCTGTCTAAGCAAAATTGCTGTTGACTTTTTGTAACTGACAATAATCAGCAAAGCGTAACCATGTCGTATTCTTACTTTCAATCTTCTGTATTTTTGTTTAAGTTTTGCGCTATAAAATTTCAACATTAGGTTTTTGATGCATATTTAGTTCATTACTGTATAAAGTTTTCTTTCTGGGTTTCTCAATTTGTTTAAGAAATTGTTTAAACAATTAACAATTGAAATTTTCTTTTCCTGTTCTTTCTTCGCATTTAACCCTGTTTTGTTGCTACAACTTTATTTGAATATTGCCTAATAGTTGTTGTTTTTATAAGTTGGGCATATTCAAAGTAATTTCAAGCGTAGTTCCGCTTAGAGGGGTTTTGTTTTTATCAGAAAATATAAAATAAATAAAAATAAATGATTAATAATTGGTAGTTGACCAAAGATGTAGTTTACCACACCCAATGTAAAAATATTACAAAAACTTTAAAATTGTGTAAATTTTTTATGTTCGTTTTTAATATAAAAAAAATTTTTTTTTTTTTTATTAAACGATAAATATTAATTTACCGGTATTTTTGCAGTGAAGTGTTGGCCACCCCTGGAAAACATAAAAGCATTACACAAGAGAATAACGCGTTTTATTTTAAAAGCAGTTGTTGTATTCATAACCCCATTGTAATGTTAAATCGGACCTATTTGTGTATTTTTGTTATTGTTTATTTTCTTTAAAAATTTTGCAAAGCAATACGATCTTGTTCTACATGTTTTAAAAGTAATGTATTGAATTCACACAGGGATGGTAAATGGAAATTTTTCTCTGCATAAATATTTTACTTAAGTAGAATTTTTTTCCTCCCCGGATTTTTTTTTTGTATTGAAAAGTGCCTGCAATTTTTTTTGTAACAATTTTACTAAAGTTTTTTTTGTTAATCTTCAAACGTAGATTTTTTGAACTTTGCTGTTCCTAATTGTTTACTTGCTTGGTGTTTAATATTATTTGACGCTAAAAAAAATACAATACTACAACCGATACAACAGAAATTGTGTTCAGAAGTAAAAAATACAGAACTATTTATATTTCATTACACTATTTTAAATACAAACAGGATTGTGAATAATACAAATACTGCAAAAATAAAAGGTAGCCACACTTTGAATTTTTTTTTTTTTTAATATTTGAAATATCAATCTAATTTAAAAGACTTTAAAGCGAATAATTAAAAAAATTCAAGGAGCCTGTACAAGTGTACACGATTTATTGGTCGCACAAAAAGCTTTAAAAACCCAAAGTTGTCAAGAAGCTCTCTACAGCGTGTACTCACTAAATTTATGCTTCCCCATCAGTGATCGGCTTTGAGTCGTTTTTTCAATATTCATAGTGAGTCATAAAATTTGAGTATAAGTGCGTATAAATCATTGAAATTTAACTAAGCTTACACACAATGAACATAAGTACTACGTAGTACTTATATTTATAGCGTCCCATATTTATATGATTTGCAAGACTACTCACGTTGATTCTTATTTTTAAGAAACTACTTATCTTCATAGAATGATGCAAGTTGTTTCAACAACAAAAACATAAACAGCTCTCATTTGTATGAAGAATAAACAATGTTGCCAGGTCGGAGAGTGCAAGATATTTTTTGGCCGCCAGAAAATTTGCAATGTTACAATGTGTAATATACAATTTTTGCAAGTATCACTATTTAATTTTTAAATAAATGCAACTGATTATGGCCTTTAGGGTAGGTTTTGGTTGGCTTATATAAAAAGAGGTAAACAATAACAGTTATTTTGTGTTTTTTTTTCATGTTTAAATTTTTTGCAGCAAATTAAAAAACTGCGTTCTTAGGTGCTCACGTAAATTTTAAAGATAATACGCAAAAACAAAATCTCTTAAACAGACATCAAAGCAAGCACTTTATTCTTGCTTGTTGTTTTTGTATTATTTTGTTAAATTTAAATTGTCTATTTTTTTTAACAATCCACAATTATTATGGCGAATGCCAAATTGTTATCTGGCAAGCCTAGTTCAAACACACAACTTCATAATGACTACGCGAGTCATACGTGCTTTTGGTCGTCTTTTTATCTTGCATGAACGACAATATCAATCAACTGAGTCATACGTGTTGATGAATATGAGTACTGTAAGTACCTTTAATTTAAAAGTGCGTATAAGTAGTGAAGACTTTTCAATAAGTTTGAATGCGTGTAAATCAACGAAATAATGATTCAAGTTGACTTACTTCATTAGTATTCGTTGCAGATCTCTGTTCCCCATTCTTACGAAATTCAATTGACCCTTAAATCGAACACCGAAGTCCATAGGTTATTGAACTTCAACAAGTGGATGTACATTTTTCGAACAGAGAAACCACATGTGATTGTCGAAAAGTAAGGGCGTGCACTACATGTCAATGTTGGGTGACGACTTTAAGCTGAAAGCATCCTAACTCCATGGTATATAGGTTGGTATGAATGGAGGGTGCTAAGGGACACCTTCAACACCCATACTTGTACATTCTATGTGGTTCATTCTATTTCCCTGTGATAAAGAAAAGAACACAAAGAATAAAGAAGTAAATCAAATATTATAATGAAAGTAAATTAAGAAAAAGTAAACCTGCGAAAAAAAAGTCCTAAACCCCACATTGTCTTTTCACTAACCACCTAATAATCCCCATGATGAATCCAATGATACTTTCTAAATTTCACTTGGTACATCACTCAATACATCGTTGAATCACTTTCCTAACCAGGATTACAGCATCGGACGTGGTGCCCCCATAGCAAAAAATATATTTCATTTCATTTCTAAAAAACTTTAATTGCTATTGCTTTAAACTAAGTACGAGCTACTTCTGGTAACACGTTTTTATACCCTTCACCAGTGGTGCACAAGGGTATATATAGCTTTGTCATTCCGTTTGTAATTTCTACAGTTTTCATTTCCGACCCCATAAAGTATATATTCTCTGAAAGTTTATGAATAGAGGATTCGATTAAGCCATGACCGTCTGTGCGTGTGTTGGTTGAAATCAACTTTTAGAAGCAACTATATGTTCATCAGATCTGAGTGTGGTATCAATCTTTTGGAAATATCCGGGAATGAATCGCTATTGAAATTCAGCACAATCGCCCCATAACTTTCTGAGATATGAGCGAAAAACCACGACCACCTCGTTTTTTTTACAATTACAACAATAACATACATATATACTGGTTAAGAGTAAACGTGGCATCGAATCCCAGCTGAGTCAAAAAAATATTTTTTTTTAATTTTTTTTATATTTTTTTTTTTAATTTTTTAAAAAAAAATTTTTATTTTTTTTAAAAAAAATTTTTTTTAATTTTTTTTTTGTTTTTAATACATTTTTTTTTTGTAATTTTTTTTTGCAAACATTTACGTATGTTTATAATTCTGCAATGGGATGTTTTGTATACGTATGTACGTATTTCATATGATATGAATGGTGATACAAACAATTGTTATTGCATGACTACACGTTGTGAAGGGTATTTAAGATTCGGCACGACCGAATATAGGACTCTTACTTGTTTTATTTAGAACTCTCATTTGTAAAATCCATCTCCTCTTGAATACAATGCAAAAACTTTGCCCGCTAAGCGGTCCGGGTTTTGCTAGTTGGTTATAAATTTATATGAGAAGAAATTTAATTTTAAATTATGCACAACTGGTCCTTCGGTTCACTACAACTTCTAATCAAATATTTTTTTATGACAATAAAAATTTCTCCATATAAATTTAATGTTTCATAATTTCGTCTTTGTGATCTTAGCAAACAAAAGTTACGCTTTATTTATGTTACATATTTTTTCAACAACATTTTTAATGGTTCAGTTTATTGAACCATTTTCCTCCAAACACACACAAAGTTCAATCATGAAAAATGTATGTTCAATCATAAAATATGTATGTATGTATGCAATATAAAACTCATATGCTATGAATTACTGGAATTTACTCGACATACTTACAAGGAAAAAATGCATTTTGTGTAATAAAATTTAAGAAAAGAAAAATTTGTTTATTTACTTTAAAGAATCAATCCAAAAAAAAAAAAAAAAAAAACTAAAATTACTAAAAAGCATGCACAACGAGAAAATTATTTTTCTTGCCACTGCCACCCAATTGCAGTTTTTCTTCTACTTTTTTTTCCTCTTGTTGCTTATGTTTAATATTGATGCGTGATTATTTCGTATAAAATCTTCTTCTTCCATATAAAACTAATTATTACAAAGAAAAAAAGACGGAAGTTGTTAAGAAAAAAAAAAAAAAAAAACTAAATGCCTTAAATTAACATAAACATCTTCACGATTTAACTACTACAATCGACTATGAGATGCAATTAAAATTTTCATTTCTTTTTAAATATAATAACAATATTTAACCCATATTTTTACTTTTTCTTTTTTTTTTCCTCTTACAGATTTTAATATTCCTAGATAAGATTACTTTTTTAAATATTTAAATTCTCAATTGTTTGTTTTACGAAAAACATTATTTGATGTGCTGCTTTAAAGAACGTTGTCATTGAAAGTGATAAGAAAAATTTGAGTTCGCCTGCATGGGAAGAATGTCCCATGATACAAACAAAAAAATGTTGGATCGTGAAGCTGTACGTTCTGTTATACAACAATGGAATGCAAATCGTTTAGATTTGTTTGCCCTCTCCGAACCAGATGAGGTACGTACAACAAGCTTTTTTTTCATCAAAAAAAATTTTAATGGTTTTTACGTGTTTAAATTTTTTTTTTGTATTTTTTGTTTTGTTTTAGAATTTACTTTTCCATGGTGTTATGCGTTTTTATTTTCAAGATGCTGGTCAAAAGGTTGCTACCAAATGTATACGTGTTGCATCAGATGCTACTGTTACAGATGTAATTGGTAAGTGGAAGGGAAATTTAAGTTAAATTTTAAAAATTATTTAAGGCAAAAGAGAAAATATACAAAAGCAGAATAAACTTTCCGTAGTTTATTACTGCTGACAAATCTTGCAGTTTTTAAAACAACATTAAAATATTTATACCGGAAGGTCCAAATCCATGTAGCTTTTAAGGTCACAGGTTATTTCAGCGCTGATAAATGTTTCCTGTTCGGAATTTTTGCCTGCCAGTCACATTGAAGTTTCCGAACTTGCGAACAAGATGTCATGAATAAATGAATAAAAATTTTAGAATGTTAAAGATCAAAAAAATGACTTGTTACTTTGCCTGCTTTAAAAAAATCCACACTGTTTTGAAAAACATGTGAAATATTTAAAAAAACTTAAAGTAATTTATTCACTAAGTATGTCATTGCCTTCACATTAAATTTACAATTCTAAATTAAAATCCATGTGAAGAAAAAACTTTATTCGGAAATTTAAACATTGTGAAAGTCATGATAACTGTGAATGCATACCCCAGCTGAGTCGCTTAACTCTTAAACAGCATTGAGAAATATTGCAAACTTATTCTCAAACTATAAGTTTATTAAAAAAAGTTTTCGCCGAAATAAAGCACCAACAACGAGTGCTGTAGACAAGTTTGTGCAAAAAGTTCGCACCGACGAAAGTGTGGCTGCTGTGGCCGAAAGTGTGTAACCATGTCAAGAATATCTACGCGCCATCGACCACTTAGCATTTTACCCGCTAACCTACAATTTTCACACAAAAGATATCGGATTATTTGCATAAAAGAAAATTTGTATTTCAGCGATTGTGCAAAAAAATAAAATTGCCATACGTCTTTGTCGAAAAGTAAGTGCCTTCACAAACAGACAGTTTGATGTGGATTTTGTTGTGGTGGTGCCATATGCCCATATTTTTTTAACGCTGCTGAGATTGCTCTTTAAGTCAACTATAAGCTCATTATGGACATGTTATATGCGGAAAGATTAACAGAATTGACATTACTGTTACAATGGGTTGGATTGGTGAATTTTGGATTTCTGTTCGAAGCAAAATTAGTATTCCCAACCATAGAGGGAATTGAAATATCTGACTTTGTAAGACAAAATAATTTTTATCTTGGCTTAAAATCCAATTGAATTCGATGACAGCCACCCGAACTTGCAGGATGTCTCACCATGTCACATAACTATTTGAATAATCGATCTTTTGTGCAGTTCTATAATCGTTTTATTAGTCGTCTTGGCGATGTCAATTAGTCGCCTTGGAGTATCACTTTGATTGCTTTAAATTTTTCTTAAAGATCGATGCTATCGAAATCATTCAAAAATGATTCACCTTAAAAACCCTTTACCAAATCTGTTAACTGAATTTTAATTTAATTTTATTTTTTTTTGTATAGAAACACTTATTGAAAAATTTCGTCCTGATATGCGTATGCTGTCCGTACCCAATTATGCGCTATATGAAGTGCATGCTAATGGCGAAGAAAGACGTTTAAATCCGGATGAGAAACCACTACTAGTACAATTAAATTGGCACATTGACGATAGAGAAGGCAGATTTCTATTAAAAAATATTGATCAAAAAACCACCGTAAGTACAAGAAAAATCATTCTCTTTCTTCTGTTTCAAATAAACAAAAAAATTTATATCACTTAATCCGTTTTTAGCCCATCGAACCAACGGACATCAACTTTAAACGAAAACTCTCGAAACGCGAGAAAAAAGAACAGAAAAAGAAAGAAAAACTGGCCAAACTAAATGCAGATGCCAGCGGCACCAACACGACCCTCAATAGTCATACAAATGGTTTTAACGGTTCGAATGGCAACGAAACTGAAACACAGGTGGCTGGTAAACTCTACACAGAATTACCAGAAACCTCCTTTACACGATCCATTTCAAATCCCGAAGCTGTGATGCGTCGTCGCAGGCAACAGAAGTTGGAAAAGAAATTGCAACAATTTCGTTCGCGTGACGGTGGACCCGATACGGGAGGAACTTTGAAAATTTACGGTGAAAGCTTGTGTCAAGATGTGCCTTATAAAACGTTACTGCTGTCTATACGCGACTGTGCCCAGGCGGTGGTGAGAGAAATGTTAACAAAATATGGTTTGGAAAAAGCGGATCCTATGCATTATTGTTTAGTACAGGTTGGCAAATTATTTCTAATTTATTTTTGGAGTGGATTTTAATCTATTTTTCTTTTCAATTGTTTGCATTTTTAGGTTAATAGTGATGGTTCGGAGTATATCTTAGATGATGATGAGTGTCCTTTGTCGATATTAATGAATCATCCAACATCGAGAGGTAAGTTTTAAAATTTATCTTTGTTAATGTGACGAGCATTTAAGTCGTCTTAAGATCACATCAAATGTCAAAAAACTTTTTAACTATTGTAGTAATTACAGAAGAGAACTTAAGCAAGCCAATTTAAATATATGTTAAGGCATATTGCTTACAAAAAAAATTGATAATTCTCCTTACTCACAGTACTGAGCTTCTAATGTCTTAATTAAAAGGTTAATGAACAATAGGAAAGGTTTGAAACTTAAAAAAGTTCTAGGTAAATGCAGGATGAGCATTAGGTATTAAAAGAAGACAACCTGAGTCTGATGTTCAATTTTTAAATTTGTCAGTTTTAAAAACAATTTTTTTTTTAAGTTTTTTTTTAATTTCCTAGACATTATTTAACGTCAATTAAAATTTTAGTGCTCTTACTCTTCCTGCTAATGTATTTTAATTGTCCTTAAATCACATCCTGAAGATTCTAATTTTTCACTTTCGATTAAAGTAACTAATTTTTCGTTAAATTTATAAAAACTTATTACTCTAATTAAGTGTATTAATTAAAAGTACTGTGAGGGCATACCAGGTAACTGTTTAGTCAATTCTGCTTTATTCTTGAACTCTATTTCATAAAATAATGTAACTTAAATAAATTATTTATTGATCTCCCTTTATTGTTTTCTATCTCAGCTAAGATCAATGCTTAACAATTTCCAAACTTCCGAGTCATAATGTCAGAAAATTCAAAAATTACTATAAAAACGAGAAAAAACTTTTTTGTCATTCTCTATCATTTTTGAATTGACCAGGGATTAATAGTTCCTAATTTCAGAATTCTATTTTCATGATCATTAATAATACAAAAGTTATCATCAAAAGGTATTGCAAAAGTATATTTTGCATACATTTACCATTTTAAGTTTTAACTTGTAGATTCTAGATTTATAAACTTAAAAATACAAAAATTAAAAAATACCTTCTAGACCTCCCTAGCCTTCTCAAACTTAACAGGAAAAAGAGTCCCTAATTTCACGATTTAAAATTAAAAATCCTAAAAAATAAATTTTGGGGTCGCCCATATAAATTTGATTCTTGCCTTGCGTCAATAGTTCCTAAATTGTTTTTCCAAATTCTCCCTTGTCTATCGTGTTATAAAAAATACATAATTTTGTATGTCTGGAGAAAACTCTTAAAAAGAACTAAAATATATTCTTACTATTTTTTTACCATTTATGGGTAAAAAATTCGAAAAAGGGTGAGATGCATTTCAGTTTATATTTTGTTAAACTTATTATTGAAGTGAAACTGAATCTTTTTTAGAAAAGCAGGATTATACTTAATTAGATCGATCGATTGAGATAAAGGTTAAATATGAATTATGCTTGGCCGCGACTAGATTAATTGCAATATGTGAATTGTTGTTAAAAGATCATAAAACCAAAAACAAAAGAATAATCGATAATTATGGGAAATGAAAAAGAAATATCAGAATTGTAACATGTGATAAAATTCCAACGAGATATGAGAGCCTTAATTGCATTACCATAATACTAGAGTAGGGAGAATAGGGTGAAGTAATTAGGGTAAGAAATAGCTTAGATATCGACCTTTATATGGACAAATCAAAGATTGGTGGCCAAGTTGGAATGAGCTTATATGACATAAGCCGTAACAGAGGTAAATAATTCCGTCTACCAGATCACAATACTGTTTTCCAGACTGAGATTTTGCAATTACGAAATGGATGAAGAAGATTTATAACGAAACTCCGATTTGTAGTTTAATAGATAGCTAATAAGTTATAAAAACCCTAATGATCGCAAAACTTGAATTACGGAGTGTCCTGTATTGCCAGAGAAAAATAATTCTCAAGCGAATTGTGATCGTTTAGTTATAATATGAACATCAGCAAGTCGACAAAGTACCCAAAACTCGATAATTTTTGAATACCATTACCTTGGTAAATGCTGAACTATTTCAGAGGTTCAAAAATTAACTTTGGGCGATTAAGGAACATGTAAGAAAATGCCAAAATACTTTTTTTGTCCGTAAAGTGGCGAACATACTATGGGTGGACCGACCCAAATTTTGAGAAATTAAGAGAAATGCTAAAACTGAGTAGGCCAATAATTAGGAGACTAGCTGGTGTAATAACAGGTCACACTCATGTATTTGGCATGGGACTTTCGGATGAAATGACATATGGAACGTGCGTATAGAGGAGGATGATACTTTAGAACACTACCTTTCTCAATGGTTTGCATATGGGCGTCTTACTATGCCGACGTGGACTTGAATACTATGCCGAACTTTAAATACCTAATGAGTTCGAATTTAAAATCCCTATATAATTATATTGAAGGAACTGGGTTCTTGACTTAATTGAAATATTTACTGGGTTCGGATTACAGGTCATACGGAGTTGAGAACTCATCTAGCTCGCATGAGATTATCTGAGGAGACAACATGTAGAGCATGCGAGGAAGAGGATGAGACTTTGGTACACTACCTCTGTCATTGTCCTGCGTTTGGGCATATTAGGCGCGAAAATTTTACAGTGGATACTATGCCGAACTTAGAATACCTGGGGAACTCGAACTGGAGATCCATGAGGCGTTACATTGAGGGGACTGGGTTCTTGGACTAGTCCGTTATTTTAGGGAAATTATGTTTATATTTTTTGTTTGCGAATTTCGTTTTCCATATGGAGCGCACAACATGCCAACTGGGCATAAGTGCATACCTGTCATGGGTTTGGGCTTTTATACCCCTCCTTTTCAACCTAACCTAACCTACTGGGTTCGGAATTATGGTTCCGTAGAGGTACTTTTTATTCCTTTAGAGTGCACAACATGCTAATTGGGTATTTTATAATATTTACCTGTTATGGGTTTAATGCCCTTCTTTTCAGCGTAACCTAAGATTACCGGTTTTTTCACTTCCTTAACATTGAAATTTCAAAAAATCCGTACATCAGAAGAGAACTTCATTGTCCAAATTTGTTCTGTCCTACTACGATTCTTTACTTTAGAACTTAAACTTGCGGTTAATAACAAAGTATCCCCCATTTTTATTTTAATTATTTAACACATAATAGATAAAGTTTTTTAAGTTTTTGCATAGAATCTTAACTTCATATTGAAAACAGTTAGCATACCTTCTACATAATTTCAAGTATGCATGTACTCTACTATATGTACTATATTATAATTATTCAAATTAAAATTCCTGTGCTTTGTACGATAAAAAAAAAAACATTATTTTGTCTCAGCAGCAAAGTTATGCGAAATAACCATAACAATTTAAAAAAATAACAAATGTTTGTCTCTAAAGACTTTTATGTTAAATACCATAAGCATTATAAGTTAATTTATACTATTTAAAATGAACATAAAAAATACAAGCAAACTCCCTTACTTTACAAGCCAAAGTTATTGTAGCCATTTATAATATAGAATTTTTTTGCCTGTAAAACAAAAGTAGCGGAATTCTAATAAAGGTAACTTTATTATAATGTTGCCCATTAATGCCGTTACTGCTGCATAATATTAACATGCAATTAGCGCTGTAGTCGTCGTCTTGGCTGTGTTGATTGCTCAATGTTTTGTCAATAATTATGACTAGACTTGCTGCTTAACAATGAATTAAACTGAATTATGTTAAATGCTTATGTTACCTACATATATTGTGTTGTTTGGCAAATATGTTTTAAAGAAAAGAAATATCCTTAGAGTAGTGCAAAGGAAGTTACGTTTATAAATAGTGTTTTTTGGGCTGATTCTTTTAAGGGTTTTTTTCTTCATCTTTTCGTGTTTTTTTTATTTATTTTGGTTACAAAAACGTTTAATTGTCAACTGGATTTTTAAATACACACTACATTGATTTTGTTTAGACAAATAATTTCACCCGATAAATATTTAAACAAAAAGCAAAAATTAAATTAAATAATAAAAGTATCTAGTCAAATAATAAAAGATAAAATTAAGTAATAAAACCTAAAAACTATTAAGATATGCCTACAAAAAATACTAAACAGTTTTGTGATAAATTCTGTAAGTTTACCTGAGATAATAAAATTTAATTGTTTAAAAAAAAAATTTTAAATTTTTACATAATAAATTAATCTAAACAAAATTTTATTTTAATGTTAAAAATATTTCTTATCTTAATTTAACGTTATTGCATTTGTTCCCATATAGCGAATGAACAAAAGTACTATTGAACCGGAAATTGTCAAATAAATTTTATTTAGGTTAGTGACTTCTAGTGATAAAAAGAAAATTAAAAACAAATTGAGTAGAATGATCGAAACAAAAGTACGCTCACCTTCTTTAAAATTATAAACCAAGTTCCTATATCCATATTTCTATTCAATTTTAGAATTTTAGTGTGAAGTGTAATTTTTTTGTGTGTTGAAAAATATGTGTTTTTAAAAAATATTATTTTTTTGATTATTATTTTAAAATAATTTCCTTCAGCTGAAATGTAATGGTCAATCGTTTTTCTGTGCACCGTTTTATCTTATATTTAGTAAAAACAAAAATATAAATTTGTATGTGTATTCTGCGATAATTCGAGGACACAGATGTGAAAATATTTGCTTTGCCTTAGAGTTTAATAAGGAATAGGTAAACCAGCTCTTCCTATCTTTAAATTTAAATGAAATGAAAATTAAAGTGTGTGTGAGATATCTTCTACCTTTTTTAGGCGTTTAAAAGGTCTTTCGATGCCACTAGGCATGGAATCGATTAAATGTCGATCAAATCTGGGTGGCGCGAATCCAAAATGTTTAAATTTCTATGACTCTAGCCCATAAATCAGGTTGAATTACACTGATGGCTTGGATTATGGTGCACTTTAGGACTACTGTAGTTTATGGCTAATTCGCATAGACTTGAGACCTAAGATAGTCTCATAACCCAAAAACCACAATAAACATGGCTTAGTAAATTCCCGAAGCCTGTTAAACTTTTGCGTCAAGTCCGTTTTCCTATATGGCTACGAATCTTAGAACGCAACTTTCCACGATATTAATGACCTTCAAGTATTCTCTAAACACTGCCTGCGCAGAATTTTGAAGATTTTCTGGCCTAACAACATTGGCAATATACGACTATGGGAAAATTCTAACCAACAACTAATTGCACGCAAGTGGTGGTGGATTAGTCACGCCTTGAACGAACCTACAAATAATGTAACTACACTGTCCATTGACTGGAATCCTCAGAGAAGTCAAAGAATAGGATGCACATCACATACATGGCGACGTCAAATTTAAACCGAATTCTTGTTGTGTGTGATTATGTTCGTGCAACGTACAGTAAACATTACATACATTAGTAAACATGAATAAGCATGCAAAATACAAAAACTACAACAACAACCCACACATTTTTAACTCTAATTAACATAATTACACACATACAGATATACATAAGTATGTATGTATCAACACCGCCTGCTTTTGTTTTTATACCCGCCACCATAAAAATGGTGGGGGTATATTCATTTTGTCATTCCGTTTGTAACACATCGAAATATCCATTTTAGACCCCATAATGTATATATATTCTGAATCAGGGTTTAATTTTATGACCATCTAGCTATGTACGTCCCTCTATCCGTTTGTTGAAAGCACGATAGAGGTCGCACCGAAAAAGCTAAGGGGCTCAACTTTTGTCAGAATCTTTCTTATAGACAAGGTTTGTTTGGTATTGAAAATTGGCTAAATCGGAATATTAGGAAAAGAGTTATAGCTCGTAATGCAAGAGTAGGTCAAAAAACCATGTCCTTCCAACATCGACTAAAATGCAATTTACAAATTTTTTACTGTTTCACAAAATGTAATTCAGAACTTATAGAAATTATTATATATTTGCTGTAACTAATAAAAAATTATTAAAAGAGGCTTGTCTAAAAATCGGTCACACTTTTGCATACAATTTATTGTTAGTCTTGGTTTATATTAGAGTTGAGATTGTGAGCAATTTTTTACTCTTGATCAAAATAATCTACCTAGGAGTTTCTGTTGTTGGCCCACGCTCACTTGAATTAAAATTAAAAATTCAACTAGAATCACAAAAACTTATGCTCATCAAATATACACTATTGAAAAAATTAACAAAATAATTCTTTTTCCACTAAATTATATTTAAAAATACAATACGATATACGGTAAATTGTATCCCATGCCACTTATGTGCTTGAAACACGCAGTGACGATCTTGAGAGATAATTTAGATAACCTTGTAAGCGTTGCCAATCCAAAATTTTGTTACTGGTTTTTTTTTTCTTCCAATATTTCTCCCCTAATTTAACCTTGACGAATTTTTTTCTTGTAATTTTTAATCTTTTAGCATATTAAAGGTTTTGATGAGATTTAAATTTCTAGATGTAGTAGATTATGTAAAATTTATTACACATTGGGGAAAAGCTTAATACTTAAGTAATATAAAGAAATTCAAAGAACATGAAATAAACACATTATGAGAAATATGTAACATCGTTTAAGCAACTTTGATTGCTTTATTTTCTTTCTGTGTATTGGAATATTATTTAAACAGCTGTTTTCTTTACACTTCCATTGAATTCTCTTAAACATTTGACATTTCGGCATTTTTACTATAGTATTTTTTTTACTCATGCGCCATAAACAATGACGTCATACATTTACTTGTGTACATACATACATAAATAGATACATACATACATACATACGTATTTAAAAGAATAGTCCTGCGTTAACATTTTTTCTTTATGTATTTAACGTTTGTCTATTCGTACATACAAAAGCACTAGCATGTCATAATAAAACGTTGTATGTAGCACTTGGGTCATTTAACATGTTTTCATTACAATAACATTAATTTTTTTTTTCCAACAACAGGATGACACTCAAAGATCATTAAAATCATTATTAATTTCATTTTATATATTTTTGTAATTGCCAAATTTAGAGCTGTGGGTGATAAGATGAAAAAAAAAAATAAATAAATTTTAAAGATACTGCTGTGTCGTGGAAATGAAAAAACATTTTTAATTAATTAATTTATTTTGAAAATTAAAAAAATTGAGACAGCGATGCGCTAAGGGTTTTGTTTTTTATTCATTTATCTGGACTTTTTCGAACATTCTGTCTATAAATTAAGATTTTGAATTTTTTTTTTTTAATAAAGATTTTGTCAAATATTCGGAATTTACCGAATTCATGAAATTTTAAAGTTTTGTCTGCAATTGTAAAGTTTTCACCCTACAAACACACCCAAATGTTGTTGGTTGTTGTTCCTTAAAAAATCTTTAATTTTTTTCAGCTGATTTATTTTAAATACACAATATTGGTGGCCAAGTCACTTTACTTTCTAAAGTGATGACCATTGCCCTTAAATCATGTATGGTGTCTATTGTTGGATTCACTGTGGGTGGTTAACATATATCACACCTGCTGAAATTACATTGATTTGCATTGCTTGTCATTTATAATAACGGCCTAAACAACGACGAACCATGTTTTAAAATTGTTAGTTGTTGAATTTTGGCAACTTTTAATTCCCCCAAATATCACTAAATGATCACACAGCATTGTCTTTGGTAATTTCTTTAATCTAATGAAACTGTTATACCGCGTGTAGGATCAAGTCCCGACATCAAAGTCGCATTTTATCATCATCATGCAATCCAAATTTTGGTATTGAATTTTAAAACGACAAAAAAAAAGTTATTTTGCGTTACAAAGTTTTATATTTTAGGTATATGTTCTAATGGGAAAAATAAATCCTTGTGAACAATAATGCGAAGAAATGTTAAAATTCGAGTCACAGAATTATTATTATTTTTTTTTGTTTTTAATTCAATCACAATTTATGATATCCCTAAATGCCTTTTATAATCCGAATTCTTGCGCAAAACTAACTGCTTCAAATACTTCTGCACGTATAGCGGTGATATTTTTGGCATATCTGACGTATGGGTATTAGCTGATTGTTTACTTAACCGGCCATCTCGAAGCTCTTTTGCAGGGCTGCAAACCGCTTCACATGCCAATTGATAAACTTTTCATAATAATTGAGCGTTGCAACTCAATATTCAAAAGCCCTTATTGGAAAACTTTTTATTTTTCCACACTGTCACAGTTGAAATAAAAAACAAGTCTATATATTTTTTGTTTGTTTTTGGATTCTAAAACTGATTAGCAGAGATACATTGATTGGCCAGGGTATCCTTCGTAAGTTCCGTCTCCGTAAATCGACCTATTCCGCCGTATAGTCGAAGACACCTTAACAATAAATAAAACTGAGTTTTTTGGTTCTCTTCCAAAACAAAACGTTGGTTCAGGCACCGCAAGCCGACCATTGTATAGGAAGTCGGAGACATCTGAACAATAATTACAATGAGGTTTATGGAACTCCTCCAGTTACAAGTAAATAAGTTTAATTGGTACTCCTCCAGTTAAAAAATATAAGAGTTTAGTTGGTCGTCTTCCAGTTCTAAATATTTAAGTTGAGTTGATACTCCACCAGTTAATCCAATAAAAATAAAAGCATGCGGTTAATTGTACAATAGTACAATTACGCGACGCCGAACAATTAACCACGTGAGAGTGGGACGAAAAACTTTGGAAGTCAGATTAAACGATAATGGCAATGACGCGTGGGCTCTTGACCCGACCAGGGGTAAATTACGACTGAACAAGTCTGTATAGTATATGAAGAGCTGTTTTTTTTTATTTTCATCAGAGATGGGCAATTAAATACAATCGTAATTTTTCATACTGATTCTTATGTTATTTTATTAATTAATTTCTTAAACACATTTATTTAAAAAGTATATGCAGTTTATTTAAAACTTATTACAAAGGCACTCTGATTTTTAAAATCATCTTATAAATTTTTTGATTTTTTGTAATAAAAAAAGACAATTTATATTTTATAACAATACTAGCCAAGCACGGCCGGCGTTGCTATGCCACTTAATGAATAAAAATGCATTCTGAATTTTAATTGAATGTCGAGTGCAAGAAGCTAACAATTATAACTTTTTTTATGGGCGTGGCACTGCCCACTTTTATATTCACGAAACAGTATAGTCATGACAGCTCAATATGTGTGGCAGGTTCCAGAAAAATCGGTCCAGTGCAAGTACCTCAAAATTATAAAATTTTTTATGGGCGTGGCACTGCCCACTTTTCTAATCACGAAATTATATAGTCAAGCAGCTCAATATGTGTGCAAAGTTTTAGAAAAAATCGATCTTGTGCAAGTAGCTAAAAGTTATAACTTATTTGTTATGGGCGTGGCACTGCCCACTTTTCTAATCACGAAATTGTATAATCATTAGAGTTCAATATGTGTGCAAAGTTTCAGAAAAAATCGATCTTGTGCAAGTAGCTAAAAATTATAGCTTCTTTTTTTGGGCGTAGCACCGCCCACGTTATACCACCCATAAACACTCCCTGGAATGTGTACAACAACTTGCCAAAGTTTGAGTCCGATCGGCTTTACGGTTTCGGAGTCTAACACACACACACAGAGCTTAACTTATATATATAGATTTAAATTTAATATATTTTTGGTGTCAACATTTTATTTTCAATACTTTATTGTCTAGAAATTGTAATAAAAAATATATTGATATCGAACAAAATTTTAACTTCAAAACCTGATTTTGACTAAGTGCTACTTACTGTAAAAACACAACTCTGATAAAATGGAAAATATTAGTATTTAGGAAAATTTCTAAAAATTAAAAGAGTGTCAAAAAAATTTATCAAAATTAAATTAAAATTAAACGAGTGTCAACTTTCGATTTGTATTTTATGACATTTCATTACATCCTAGCAAAAACTAGGTAATGACTTGCCTTTACTAAACAACATACTTTTCAATGACTCTTACATATTGTATGTCCTACTAAGAAGTATTGTAGTAATGACTTGATCTATAACGTAATAAATAAGTACTTATTTTTAGGTATTTGCTTAGATACACATACAATACAATTTCTTATTGCGAAATTTGTTAAAAGTCATTCAAATACATAACTTTTTCTAATTCTCATTTAGTTTAAGACACTTGAGAGTATAAGTAATAATGTTTTGGCTAATCAGTTCATATAAGGGATGACTTATAGATTTTCACTGATTTTTAAATTCCAAAATAACGTATTACAGAATAATCAAACATCTATGTGTATAATATATTAGAGTGGACGTCGCCTTTGTACTAATCATAATAAATTTTCTAAGACGTCTCCCTTTATTTATTTTCTTTATTATATGAACTACTATAAGTAGGAACTATCATTTTGGGAAACTCTAATTCAAAAAAAAAATTATACGTTGCGACATAAATAAATGTCATACAAAAATCTCATTTACGAACGATTTGTTGTAAAAAATTTTAAAAATTAAGATAATATATTTATATACTAATATACATTTAAATTTGTATACTTTGTTCGTTTTAATTTTTTTGTTTGCTTTGACATTATCCTGCAAGCGCATTTTTAATGTATTCATATTACCACAATTTATGTAAAATAGCCTATTAAAGAAACAATCTCCATAGAAAAACAAAAACAAACTAATATTAACACAAACCACCACATGTTGAGTGTGGTTAGTTTAATAGAATCTTCCTAAATGAGAGGCAAATGCGAGTGTATCATTTAGTGGATGTTGTTTAAGCAAAAACGAAAAAAATACAACAAGTGTGTCTGCCTTGTCGCGTCTTTTGTTTCGTTATGTAGGACTTTTAAAGTGAATTTTACATTCTTGTTTTAAATATTCAACTTAA
This sequence comes from Phyto melanocephala, assembly GCA_941918925.1. NCBI lineage: Eukaryota > Metazoa > Arthropoda > Insecta > Diptera > Rhinophoridae > Phyto > Phyto melanocephala. The sequence goes on along the minus strand of OW799233.1, from coordinate 16,990,074 downwards.
GTCCTATTACAGTACCAGTTCTCGGTATTAAACAATAACAGCATATATTTTTGCAGGCTATATTGACATCAGGGGTATTCACGTTATTTAACAGACAAAAAAAAAAAATATTTTATCAAAATTGTTATAGAAATTTCAATCGTTTTTGGCAACCAACATGACAACATTGATTCCTTAAATAAAACAGGATTATCTTATTTTTACTCCCTTATATGTTGGGCATTTTTATTATATTAAAACATTTTTTATTAATGTTTTCATTTTTAATTTAACCACCTTTTTGGGGTATAACTATTATGTAGTCGTAACGATGTTTGTATGTTTAACTATTTCTTTATGAGATTTCACCTTAAATGCTTGACACCCTAATAGCGTTTAATTATCATGTTGGTGTTCTCGCAAATTGTAAAATATTTTACTTTCATTTACGCTCATAAAAGAATACACAATAATTGCTTAAGTAATTGAATTAACGATGACATTAACTTGTATAGTTAGTTATTGTAGTAGTGAAAAACACAATTTGGTTTTTGTAATAAATATGTCAATATATTTAAAAGGATATTTCGATAGATATAAAGGGGTTTTTATTAAGAGCGATGGCTGTTTTTCGGTGTTAGTTGTGGCAATGATTTTTATTTAAAACTAGCCAAGCCCGGCGCGCGTTGCTACGCCCCTTAATGAATAAAAATGCATTTTGAATTTTAATTGAATATCAAGTGCAATAAGCTAAAAATTACTGCCCACTTTTATAATCACGAAAATGTATAGTCATGAGAGCTCAATATGTGTGTAAAGTTTCAAAAAAATCGGTGAAGTTCAAGTAGCTGCAAATTATAACTTTTTTTATGGGCGTGGCCCTGCCCACTTTACTAATCACGAAATTATATAGTCATGACAGCTTAATATGTGTGCAAAGTTTAAAAAAAAATTTTACCACCCATAAACACTTCCTGGAATGTGTTCAACAACTTGCCAAAGTTCGAGTCCGATCGGCTTTACGGTTTTAGAGTCTATAGCTAGCACACACACACACAGAGTTTCACTTTTAAATATATACATAACAAGTACCATCGATGCTATACACTCTGGCACTCGGCCATACAAAGCGGCCGAAATACAAGAAATTTCATATTCGCTGCTGGTCTGCAGTTCGTATAATGGGACTAGTTACAACTTAAAGCATACTCAGCAAGCATTGTAATAGCCCTACAGATAATATTGGGTTACGTGGTCCATTTTAGCTAAATGGACTACTTACAACATGGTCCTATGTTATGCAGTCATGGATCATATCATTTTCAAACAAGAGATCGTAGTTAAACGACAAGTGTTCGTGTTTTAACGATTACATATTTTGTTGTCAAAACGTGTATAATGGTCGTGTAGGTGCTTCATCGTGTAGTGACAAAGAGTAGTTTTGAGACTACTCCGATGGGTTATATGTTCCAGCCCTAGGACATCGTAATGTTAAATCGACCATGTTTTCTCCATACATTTGGGTTACCTTTGGACTAGTCCTAGTCTATTATGGAGTACACTTTACATGCGTGTATGGACTACTCACGTTATCTGCAGGGAGGCTTTATGACAATTTAAATGTATGTGTTACACTAACGGTGATTAATGAAAAATCCAAATAATTTCGTCTAGTCATGTCTAGTCCCCTCTAACGTTGTTAGCTTGTGCCTTTTTTGTCACTTGGCATAAATCTGTGGCTTGGAGCTAAAAGGGCCAATGTCAAAATATTTACTTTTGAGAAAATTGGAATTGAACTTTAAATTTTATAGGTGCTTTCATAGTGACATTGGCCAGCATTTTATTTATGAAGCTATTGGCCAGCATTTTATTTATGAAACTGTTGTGGGTTAAGTATGACTTTAGCTATTTAACCATAATGAAATAGAGCAAAAGTCTAATGCAATGAGCAAAAAAGTGACATTGGCCCTTTTAGCTCCACGTCACAGAAATAAATTATTAAAAATCTTTCTACTTAAAAAGTAATTGTTTAATATTTTTCCAAAAAGTTATTGGTAATATTATTATAAAACAAATTGCTAAAAATGTTCTTTGTCTACAGAAAAGATTCCTTAAAGTATGCTATAAATTTTTGCTTTGTTTTCCATTCTAAAATATGCTTTTCTAAGTAATTACACTATTTAGCAATGCAATTTGATAGCCAAATCAGCTAATGATTTTTACTTTTCTAATTTTCATTTATAATTGTAATTAAATCTAAATAAATAAGAAAAACAATGTAATACAAAACTGTGATTTTATGTTTAAGTATATAGCGACCTTTTTTACAAAATAAAACATAAATTAAGAAACGATGCAATTAAAAAATTGTAATTTTAGGTCTAAATTGGTAACGACTAATTATTACAAAATAAAATATTAATTCTTGAAATTGTTTATATTTAATAGAAATTATATCATATTTCAATTTAAATACAACTGCGTAAATCATAAATATACATGTTTATGTTGTTAGTGTATCACATAAATACATACATATATTTTAATATTAGATTAAGTTCTTTTCATTTTTGTTAAAAAAAAACACCAAATTGTTATGACATTATCATAACCGCAAAAAATATGCTATTCTATTCTAATATACATTTTTATTACTTATTTAATACTTATTTGACATTTAAAATAAATGACCCAAAATATAATAAAATGTTGATGAAAATCTTTATGCATGAAATTGTTTGTGTGTGTGTGCAATTTGTATTTAAAATATCTAGATATTTTAATAAAAATCCCGTCAGCATAAAGATTATTGCCAATAAAGCAATAAAATGTAAATGAACAATAAATATTAGAGAGCGAGAGAGAGAGGCAGTATATTCTAAAACGATGTACATATTTTGAATATCAAAAATTATGACAAATTTTGATAGAAATATGCGTGGGGAGTGTGTATATGTTTTTCAAGTGTTCAAACAAAAAATTCGTTCACCACAAATTTGTTATAAAAACGTCCTTAAGCTGGTTCAAGTGTATTAGCCTAAAGGAAAATTGACTTTAAATTTAAAATTTAATATTATTTTTTTTTTTAGAAAAATGCCTTATGACTTAAACAAACGTATGTGTTACTTAACAGTTTTTTAGTTTGAACAAAAACAAATAATACTAAAAAAAAAATACTTTATGTTTTGTGATAAGGTAAATGTAGCATTATTTTAGAATAAAAAAATTATCTTCTATTGTGTAAATTGTCGTCCACACAATGTTACGTCGACAATGCGTATTGTTATCTAAAGTAATCATTATCGATAACAATTCGTTATTGTTACAAGTAATTTGTAATTTCCTTAGGCGCAATAAAAGTCAACTTTAAGTTGAAACAATTTTCCTTCTGTCGATAAGACATTTGAAAATGACTGCTGACAACGACTTAAACATTTTTAGTCGTTTTTATTCAGTCAGGTTAGCTACTCTAGCTAATTCTATAGATTTTTTAAATACAATTTTTAAAACCAGAGCACTTCATTTATAACAAAATTCTCACCTGGTTCCATAATAAACATGTTATAACTTTAGCTGCTTTAAAATTTCTAATATAATACAACGGCCTTTAAAACTTTAAAACTACTCTCCTTTAATAACCCTACAAAACCCTACAAAACTTAAAATTAGATCTGCATTTACATTTTTATTTATAGAAAACAATAACAATTTAACTCAATAGGCAATGGAATTAAAAAAAAATTCTATACAAAATAAATATTTTTAAACTTGTTTAAAAAAGTCTATTTTCAGTTCTTAAAAATAAAGTTTTAATTAACATCAATATCAGTCATTATTCAATAAAATGTTTAAAATAAGATTTCATAACCTCAAATCTTATTGAAATCGTTCAAGCAAAAAGATTTATCCTTTAGAAAAGAAGAAAACCTTTAAATAATTTAACTGTGGCATACTTTAAGGCAACAGTTGTCAAATAGGGTTCTTCGTGCAAAATTTAATAGGTAGTAATTTAGTGAATAAAATTTTAATTTGTAAACACTACCCCCATATTTATAATTGATTTTAAATGTGTAAAAGGTTTATTAAATAGGAACTTGATGTAAAAATTATTTCTCAAATCTTTTGTTATTGTAATTTAATAAATAGAAAATGGGGGTTTTGTTTAACAATTAAATTAAATGTAAGAAATACTAACGAACAAACCTAAACATGAGTAGAAAGCGTTTTTTAGCTGTCACACAATTTGTACAAAACAAACCGAAATAACGCGGCCGCAATGAAATTGAAAAAAATGCAATTTTGACAGAGTTTTGGGTAGTGAGTGAAGTTGGTTGTAAAACAATTATTTTTATTTTTTGTTTGTTTATAATTGTTAAAAAGCGATGTCAATCTATTTGGTCTATTTAGTATGGTTTATGTCATCTTTACACCATCTGAGTTTAACAACGGATTTAAGTTCAAAATAAAATTTTTGAAATTTTTCATTAAGTAGAGCTTCCACAATTATAGTTAACTCGAATTTAATAAATTTTATAAATTAATTAATTTACTAACTTTTCTTAAACATTCTAGCCAATGTCACTACGAAAAAGTTATCCATTTGTTAAAAATAAATTTTCAAGAGTATTATAGATATTAAAATTAAAAAAAAAAAAACCTTTAAAAGGATTCTTCTTTATCTTTATATTAAAAGTTTGTTGTCAACATGATATGTAATTTTTACCAAATTCAAACTATTTTTGTAATCAATTTTTTGTTTCTTTGCATTGCATTTTGAAGTATTCAGTCAGAAACACTAAAGAAATGAAATTTCGTTTAGAAATTTTTAAAATTCATTGCATACTTTAAGGTATTATTTAAACTTTAACAAAGAAACCGACAAAATAAAAGCAAACATAATTGATACTTTTAAAGTTATTATTCGTTTTATAACTTGTTTTCTGTTGTTTAGTAAATTCCCTTTTGTATGTATGTATGTATCTTGTGCGATGTATTGTCAAGTCAAACAAAAAGAAAAGCAATAACGGTAATACAGTTTTAAAAACATTAGGACTCGAACAATACACTCATACATAAAAACATTTTCTGGTTGGCTCATTTTTATTGTTTTTTTTTTTAACAATCTTATTTCTATTTCATTATTCTATTCACATTTTCTGGTATAAAGAAGTATATAAATAAAAGGGCATAAAAAATAGACAAAATTTTTTATACTTAATATTTCTGCTGTGTCACGCAAGGAAGGGCTGGTCAAGGTCCAGTCCAATTTTTTTCATGTTAACAGTTTTGTTACTTTGTTTGTTGTCTTGTTTTCTTTAAATATTTGTTTTGTTATAACCTGATTTATTATCAAATGGTTTGAGGTTAAATTAAACTTAAATTTATAGGAGCATACTTTTAGGCCATTTTCACTTAATCAAATTTAAGGAAAACAAAGTCTCATAATAAATCTTCTTTTACTTATTTATGGTATTTTAGGGTTTACCTTACACATATGCACTATTATATAAAGCGAAAAACTACTGCGTATTTTCAAAATTGTTTTGCTAATTTATTTTTCTACAATTGTCTTATGCTAGTTATGTTATTCTTAACTTGGCATATATTTTTAATGTCTTATTTTGAAGCAGAGGTTTTTACTATTTTTCTCTTGCAAAATTTTGGAATTCAAATTGGTAGATTTTATTGGTTTCTGGTAACGTTTTCCAATATCAATAATATGAAAAAGATCCTGACTTCGATAATGCTGCCTTTGCATACATATGACCTATTTCTTTAGTAAAACTTTAAATACAACTTCTTTTCGTAAATGAAAGTTACAGAACACTAAACTAAATTTGTTAAATTTTTAAAATTAAATGGCGACAATAATAAATTTTGCAAAAATGTTAAGCCACTCGTAAAAATTACATAACATTATTAAAATATATGTATATTTGCGATTTTAAATACGACACAGTAAATTTTTTTAAACTTCCAATTTTATTTATTCAATACTTTTTAAATCACAATTTTAAAATTAGTCAAATATCTTAATTTAATTTTCGAAAATCTATAAAAATTTTGTGAAATCAAGAAAATGTTTATAAATTCATAATATATAGGATTAAAGAATAATTTGCGGCAATAAATGTTTTTCGAACATATGTTCGAATTTTCGAACATAATAATTTTTTTAAAATTTAATTATTATTTAGCAATACATCGAAAAGAAACACGTGTTCGACCATTCTGTTTTAAATTTTAATGTTCGAAATATTTAAATCTTTAAATTTATATAAATAAAACTTTAAAATTTAGTCTCTAGTTAAAAGTTATTTAAACTTTGTATTTTGTTATTCAAGAACATTTAGCAAACAAAATTAGCAAACTATTAGTATTAGTAAATAATTTAATATTTTTTTGTTTCCAGGTTTATTATATATTTTTTTTTTTTACTAAATAAATTTTTAAGTTTTGGACACGATCCGTAAAGGATTGAGGTTTTATATTTAAGAACCCTTTGTTTAGTAATAAATAATTTAAACGAAAAAAATAAACTCCTTACAAAATAGTAAAATACAAAAACAATGTACGAAAAGAGTATACAAAATGCTTTAGTTAAGGTGACTAAAATTTATTATTGTATGTACATAAAATTCAATACACCATAAAATAGCTTAATCTTGAAAATAAAATTTCTATGATTTTATTACAAGTAAAAAAAGCCTTAAGTGATTTATCATGATGTTAGTAAGTTATATTTGTACATAAATACTTGGTGGTATAAAAGGTATGCTATCAATTAAAAATGGTTCATTATATATTGTATAGACCATTGTCAATTTTGTTTTTTAGATATTTTTAAATTTAAAAAAGGTGTGACAATACCACACAATTTTTTTAAAATTTCATATTGGAAATTTAGTTAAAAATTCTATAAAACACTTTTAAAAATTTACTCTATACTTCTGAAATTATTTTTTTTTTTGAAAAGATTTATTTTCTATATAAGAAATTGTTTTTATTTTACTATTTATATATATTTTTTTATTTATAAAATATTTTTTAATTTTTTTTTTAAGATATTAAAAGGGTATACGAAATTCGAATTTGTCCTTCACTATGTTCTCTGACATATTTCGCAATATTTTTTTTCTTATGTAGAGCTACAATTTCTCGATTGTTGTGTTTACCTTTATTTCAAAAAGTAAACATACACACTCAAAGTTCTTCAACACATGTTAATACAAAAAATAATCGTACAAATACTTGTAAATACCCTACAGTACTGTCAGTTATCTTCGAATTGGTAATTTGACTTATTGTCAAGACGCACTTACCAGTTACTGCTTAATTAAAAGTAAATAAGACATGAGCTTATCCCAAGATTAGATTAAGTATTAAACACGAACATTTCTGCAAATGAACTGACATTAACTGATTATTTAGGGACATGAAAGTATCAATTATGTTTTTTATACGAGAAAAAAACTAATTAATTTTTAATAAGAAAACATAAAACAGCAATCGTTTAATTGAAAATTTGAGTTACATATGGGCAATTCCATACCATCTTACGTGACATTTGCACTCCTATAAAGTGGAATAATTTTTGCAAAAGTAAGAGTAACTGAAGGGTGCCCCGATTGACTAGTCAGCAGTGTGCTGTTCTGCTAGTTTGGGGGTTGCCGGTTCGATTCCCGCCGGAGACTGGACTTGTCTGCTTCCTTTCTATTCTATTCTTACTTTTCTATTCAGGTATCACAAAGGGATCAATATAATGGACCCAAGTGAGCTGCACAGCAGCTGCCTGTTCTACCTAACCTAAAAGTAACTGAAACAAAATTAGATCTTTATGTTCCATTCACAGTGTACTTTATTTAAAAAAAAAATAATTATATTCGAATAATTGTTGTCTAAAATATCGAGCAAAATTAGAGTATATCGTACGTAACATAATAGAGAAGTGATTTTGAGGTATATATGGAAATATAAAAAAAATTTGCGAATCTTGGGAGGTAATTTTTCTTTTTATAATTTCTTACACTAAACCACATATTTTCCATTTAAAAACCATCATATTTAATTGAAAACAATCTTTAACAGATTTTATAATAAATATAATTTAATATCGTACGTGACATATCGTACTTGACAGATTTGTCTCTTATAATATTTTTGGGTATATATGTAAAGGAAAAAAGTTAAATTCTAAATTAGGTGCTAAGTTTTAACTGTCACCTTAGCCTACTACAAACTAGTTAAATTCTAACTTTTTCCCTTAATGAATATGCAGTTTGAGAGACATTTATAAAGTGCATGTCATGTGCATGAAAACGTATGAAGTTTTTTATCTTTGGAATGGGCTGGACATTTTACCAAAAGATGATCAGATTAAACTCTTATTATTGCTCTTAAAATAATTTAATAAGCTTTAAATACCTGCGCATAGTAAAATTTTAGTGTTTTCTTTATCAATAAACCTTTATTGAGAGTTTTTGTTTTTACAGTCGTGGTTGACATATTCATGGAATTGCCCATATGTAAAGAATGATTAATCGTACGGTTTGATTTATAATGTAAAATTAAATACATAAATTTAAAATTGAATTGAAAATGTTTTTTGTCGGTTAAATGAACATTTTATGGCATTTTCTTTTAGAAAATGATATCATGTAATGACGATTACGTTTAAGGTGGTCCACTTGGAAAGTCCAATTTTGGGCGACTCATTCAAGCATAGCAACTAGTAGGTATCTCTCGAATAACACGAGTAATGTTGGCTTTCAAAGCGTTAATCATAGCTGGCTTAGTCCTGAAACCTCAGATTTTTCATATCATCGGAGAAAATTGTCAAGAGGTGATATCGCATTATCTAGATGGCAAATTTATCGCAGCAAAACGTAAAATAAAGTGCTTACCAAAATTATTTCTCAACCAGTTCATTGTATGGCTCGTAGCGCTGTCTTTTTGAAACCAGAGTTTACCGAGCCCATGCGCTTGAATTTCTGAAAGCACTTGGTACGTTTTCCATTGACGGTAACATTCTGATTTGCCTCATTTTTTAAAGAAATATAAACCAATAATTTCACCAGCTCATAAACCACACCATACCGTTGGGTTGCTCAAATACGGCAACTTTGTTTTTTTTTAATGTATCGATAGAGCCAGAAATGTTCTGTATCACTGAACTAAATTTCACGATAAAACATCAGAAAAACATTTCTCACAACAGCCTGTTTTTCGTAAGTCGGCTAAACAATTTAGAAATGCTGTTGTGGTGTGCGAGCCTCTCCATGAAAACATGCCAAACAATACTGAAAAAAAATGGCAAAGCAATTTGATATGAGTCATGTGTGATCTGTCAAAAAAGCCTATTGAAAATAAAACCTTACGATACACCACCCGATACATATTTAATTCACTCACGGGGCCGAATATCATTAAACACCTTTAATGATAGGTATAATTATTCGAATACATACTTATACATATTTACTTTATAGGTATGCATTAAAAAAAGTCTAAATAAGGCCTGTCTTGTTAACTAAAATATTTATTTGAATAATAAATTATATAGATTATAATGAAAGTTTTGACCACACATCTAAAAGGTACTGAAAAAAAAACGTATGTATATGAAGTGTACATTTATATGGTTAATTCTACTTTGGATAGACAAACTTAAGAGCAATTACTTGAAATGAATAATTTTGTATAACAAAGTTTGAAAAAGTGCGTAAAATAAATGGTGATTCAAAATTCAAGGTAAATACCTATAAAATTTGTTTTAGGATGGGGTAATTAGACGTTTTATACCAACACACTGTTGAGCTATTTTTATATTCACGACTATTACTTGTAGTGTAGTATGTGTAAATAAGTTTATCACTTCGTATGTAACTTCAAGTGTTATTCATTCCACATCCAACAAGGGATATATGTTATTGATTGTCGGGACTTTCTAGCTGGATTCATGTTTGATGATTCATTCGGCAGAGTAAACAACAGTTATGAAATAAAACAAACAAACAAACAAAAAATTAAAAGATTGAATTATAACAAAATGATATAAAAAATTTGACCACGCCCTAATTTAAATGCAGCATAGTAACGTGATAATAAAACGTTTTATATTGATTTCCACTTGTTTTATTATAACGTTACTATGCTGCATTCAGTGCCAATTTGTGATTAAAAAATTTCCATTGCAAGAATCATAATTTATTAGTGCTGACTACATGTTTATATTCCGAAACAAAATTCTGTAGATATAATCGTAAAATTCTACTGTCGCAACTAAACTATGCGATTGGCAACAATTGCGGTACTCACAACAGATACTGTTTTCTCTGTGTAGCTGCTGTGGACTAATGATTTTTAATTATTGCATGTTGTGGCACCCTGTGTCAACACAGGGCAGCGTCAAAGTTGTTACCAGCTTCAATTGCAAAAGATTATTTAGAGAAAAGATTTTATATTAAACTAGCGTGTGGCTGCGACTTCGTTTGCGTAGTTATCGCGATGAAAGCTAGCCTATGTGTTAATCAAGGTCATTATCTGTCTGTGTTATTTAAAAATTTCATGTTACAAAAATCAAAACATTTAAATTTATTACATTAGTAGGATTATATGACTTGTTGTGTTCTTATATAACTCCTTTTTCTTATTAAACAAAATAAGAAGTGAAAAGGAGGCAGAGTGTCCAAAAAATTTAGTTCTTTGAGTTTATCCTAAAATTTTCTCATACTTGAAAAAATATATTAGGCCATATGTTAAAAACTAAAATTTTGTAAGTTTTACCAGGAATTGTTAAATTTTTTTCTTTATAAACCTTTTCCTGAAAAATTTTACTCAAATAAAAATATATCAGCCAAATTGCTTTAGCCTTTCTTACATGATGCGTTTTTATATACATATTAGGGTGATCGACTCGGTTTTACAACCGGTGGAAAACCCGGTTTTTTCCTCTTTTTGCTGGCGGTTTTTTCTAAATGTTGATTTTTCGAATATCGAATACACCGGTTTTTTTATTTTCATATATCTGTGTAACCAATCGTACCATAGTATATTGAGTACGCGAAAAGTTTCCAAAAATCAGAAAATAAAAACTATTAAATATTCTTCTATAATATTGTTAACAATTTATTTGTTGTTTAAAAAACAAATGCAAAATAAGAAAAATAATTGGGCTTAAATATTATTTTTTTATAGGATATAAACCTAACGTTAAGTGATCGATCACTTTTAGGTAAGAGGTGTAGTTACAATAAAGAAAAACCAATAATCTCTTTTTCCAGATCCTAATTTAAATTAATGGCACTGAGTGTCTGTCAACTTAAATTTCAATTAAACCATCGAACAAACTAGTTAATGCCTATATTTGTATGTCTGTCAGGGGTATAAGAAAGAGTATTAAAATTAAATTTTAAAGATTTTCTACTTTAAAATGTATTTCAAATTACAGAAATCATTTCAAACAAAATACGTTAGTGCATATTAGCTTAAAATATCTGTTTAACATTAAAAAACTGTAAATTTTAAAGAGATACAAAATTTTATAACAGCCTTATAAAAAGTCTTATTTATTTATGTATCAATTTATTGTATTTATTTATTTAACTAGTAAATAGTACCTTTTTTCCTTAAATTCAACTAATTAAAACCAAATTAGTCAACTGCATTCATGCCAGTTATTGCGTTATTATGCAGCCAAACGTATATAAACTGTAAAAATTTTATATTTAGATATAATTTTTATTATAATCTTTTTTAACAATATATTTTAATTTTTTCTTTAAATATTATATTTTATATATTCGAACCGGTTAACCGGTTTTTCTTAATTTTCAAAATAGCAACCGGTTTTTTTAAAATTCTAAATTTCAAACTATTTGAAAACCGGTTTCTTAAAAAAGTCGAATAATCGATCATCCTAATACATATGTACATGGACTGTTTAATTTTAATATATTTAAAAAAAAATATTTTTTTTTTTTAATGTCAAATATGAAAGTTTTTGATGTCACAAATATTAGTCTTGTGAAATTGAGTAAAAGGTTTTATGAACAACGAGCTAACCCGTTGTGTTTCACTACTACTACTCTAGGAAATTTCTATTGTTTTTGTTTTATATTTATATATAATTTTATGTTCAAAATTTAACGCGTTTGTTTCATGTGTAAATTTACTTTTTAATATTTTTCATCATTAACATTTCATCCCTTAATATTAAAGCAATTTAATCAAATTTAAAAATATTTGCTATCACCATTCGTTAGGTATTATATAATTGTGACAGTAAGTGTTTTGTGGATCTGATAACATTACCTCTGCTTCGATTGTAAACATTTTTCTCTGTAATAAGAAAATTGTCGTCAAAAATGCTCGTACAAAGTTTTAACTAAATTTCGTTTACAGTTTTCTATATATAATATCTAAAGGAATTTTATTTGTATGGGGGATACCATACCCCCTGCTCCATTCCTATACCTTTTTTTTATTGAATAAATAAATTGTTATCAAAGTAGCACGTACAAATTTGAAAGCGAGTAACTGCTGTAATTCTCAAACTATGTCATAAAATGTGTTCAATTTGTGTGGAAGATACCACGCCCACCTAAAATATAAAACAAAAATAAAGCCTATTTTCATTCGTAAAAAAAATTTTAGAAATTGAACAAGTAGTTTCGTAGATAACTTTTTATTTTAACTTTATTATATTAGTATAGATAATGTATAAAACTATTTCGCATTATTTACCAAGTGCGTAAATCGTAAGCCGCACGAAAATCATTTTTTACGCCGAAATTAGACACTCCAGTTTTATGCGATTTTAATATTAAAAGATCGACAGCTACAGCTACAACCCTATCGGCTTTGTTTTTTTTTTTATAATTCACAACTTTTTGTTGTAAATGGGGCTTGTGTCGGATCAAAGTGAGGAATATTATTTTGCAAAAGTAAAACCGGTGACGTGAAAAGATTTTCTCCGTTTTCGACTTCACTCGGACAACTGTTATACAAGTGCCCTGTAATAATTTGCAAAAATGAATGAACAGTGCCACTTAGTAAACGAACATCGTTTTGTGTTAATTTATAGTTATTTTATATTTTTTTTAAACTACCATTTATTGATACAATATTTATATTCTGAAAATTTCTCATACATTTTTTTTTAGTATGAACTTTTCAGTAAAATTCTTCATTAACAATTACTTACAAAAACAAGCCACAAGTTCTTTGTGGTTGGTAAAGGGAATTACAAATTCACTATAGCTTTATAAAACGCTCTCACTTGATTATACTCCATCAACCTGAAAGTATGCAGTAGTATTGTTGTAGTATGTCACTAACGTGAAAATATATAGTATTTCATCAAGCATTTTCCTGTCTGTTTGACATCCTTTTTCTGATTGTAGTAGAAAACATTATAATAAACTTTCTGTTAATGTTGTTTTTGCTATTGTTGTGGATTTGCGCGTTAAATGTGTATATGTTGTTGCTTTTATTCCCTGCTCCCTAAAAGTATGCGACTGTATGTATGTTAAGTACAATCATACTTACAAGAAATAAAGGTATTCGTGTGTTTATGTTCGTCGTTCCTTACTTTTTTTTTATACACACACATACATACATAGACATATTTTTAACACATGCATAGGAGACTCGTGTTGCTCGGTTTTCGTTCTTTCTCTCCATAGTTGTTGGATTCTGTTTTTATTTTTCTGGACGCTCTCATAAACAACAGACTTCCAAACTGTGTGTTTCAGTCATGTTTTAATAGCGCTCCAAACAACAACAATCTTTAACTGAAAATAAAAAAATTAAAAATTTCGTAAAATTTAACAAAACAAAAAAAAAATCGGGAATGTCGAAATAAATTTTTCCATAAAACGATAATAATGCTTTTTTTATCTTAATGTTTAAATTAATCAAAGTTAAGACAATTAAACAAAAAAAAAACAAATAAAATATTTTCATTTGTGTCTTGTTAATTTTTTTAAGTTCAAGTGCTTTAAAAACAAACCAAAAAATGTGAAATAAAACCGCCGTCGTTTATTTAATTTGTGTTTTTACTTTCATATTTCTAAAGAAATTCAAGTGCTTTGTTTTTGTTTTTCTTTTGTTGTTGGCTGATATTTTTAAAAATTATGATGTATTTTAGAAATGTTTTTAAATTCAAATTATATTCATTACGAGCCGCCTTCGTCGTTGACGCCACAACCCCACAAGCACAAGTACGTGCACTGGCACAGTGTACAGTGTCTCTATCACAATTGGAGCTTCTGCAGCTGCTGGCATTGTGGCGCAATGTCTTATTACAATAATAGATATTATACAAATAAAGATACTCGACTAAAGATACAGCAGCTATTGCTGCTTCTTTTTTTTTTACAAAAATACAAAGCAATTTTCAACCAATAACATAAAAAGTGTCTGTGAAAGTGTTTCGAGTTTTGGTAAATTTAAAGTAAAAAGTGAAAATGTTTCCTACCCAAATGTTAAGCCTTCAACGGCAATGTTTTTCAATATTTGAAAAGTTAAAAAAAGTCTTAAATTTATACTAATAAAGAGTTTTTTATTTTACAAAGAATCGTTTTAAAGTTTATTAAAGGTCGGTAATAATTTTCCATTTGTTTGTTGTCCAACATGATGGATTGGGGCATAAGACGTAAGTTCTTCATTTGACTTTTTCATTGTTATTGTTGGTATCGTGTCTATGTTCTATTTTCTTTATTGTCTGTGTATATTTGTGTGTGTGTGTATGTTTTTATAAGGATTTTTCTTAATGTTCCGTTTAATTAATGAAATTAAAATTAATGGATTTTTTTTTATATATACGCACTTTTTAGTACAACAATATTGTTTACTTTAAATCAGTTCACAGCACAGTGTTTTGTTTCCACGTAGCGAAGGAACAAAAATAAAGGGTGTTTTTTTAAGCCCGATAGAACTTGAAATTGTAAAAAATAACACAAAAAATTAAATTGTAATCAAAATTTTTTTTTATTCGAAAGATCAATGCGTGACATTAACATTTGAAAATGATTTCGGGCATATGGGCACCGCGGCTGTTCTTGACGAAGCGCATTCTGGACGTCCAATTTTATCGCAAAATTGTGTTCAGCGATGAGGCGCATTTTTAGCTTAACGGGTTTGTTAATAAGCAAAATTGCCGCATATGGAGCGAGACCAATCCACAAGAGACCCTACAGACTCCATTACATCCAGAAAAATGCACCGTTTGGTGCGGTTTTCACGCTGGTGGCATCATCGGATCTTATTTCTTCAAAAATGAGGCCGGAGCTCGCATTACGGTCAATGGAGATCGTTACCGCACCATGATCAATGATTTTTTGTTTGAAAATATGGATGACATTGATCCGGAGGAGATGTGGTTTCAACAGGATGGCGCTACGTGCCATACGGCGAACGCAACCATCGACTTATTGAAATCAAAATTTGGCGATAAGTTGATTTCGAGAAATGGACCTGTCAATTGGCCTCCAAGGTCGTGCGATTTGACACCTCTCGATTATTTCCTGTGGGGCTACGTGAAGACACTGGTTTATGCTGATAAACCAGCAACAATTGACGCCTTGGAGGCCAGCATTGTTCGTGTTATTCGTGACATACGGCCAGCAGTGCTCGAAAAAGTGGCCCAAAATTGGACGTCCAGAATGCGCTTCGTCAAGAACAGCCGCGGTGCCCATATGCCCGAAATCATTATCAAATGTTAATGTCACGTATTGATCTTTCGAATAAAAAAAAAATTTTGATTACAATTTAATTTTTTGTGTTATTTTTTACAGTTTCAAGTTCTATCGGGCTTAAAAAAACACCCTTTAGATAAAATAATGTATGGTTTGCTTAAATAGATATATGGGAGGTATATTTTTCAGTCTAACCGGTCACTTCTTGGAACTTTGGTAAAATGTAAATTTAAAAAATTTATTTCTATTCAAATTGATCAAAAATTCTATTGAAATTTATCGTAAAAGTTAGTTTAAGACTTGTAGTGGGTTTTTCATGTACTTGTAAGTAATATTTAAATATTTTTTCATATCTTACTATGAAAATTACGAATGGTAATATGTCATTGAACTATCGTGTACTTTGTTATGACTTTTACGTCTTTTACATTCGCTGTCTATCGCATGCAATTGACCAAAAAAAAAAAAGACTAGTATTGCGACGGTAGTTTTTATAAAAACAAATCGCAATACAGTTTTTTTTGTAGATAAAGTTGTGTTCTGAAGTCGCACGAGGTATTCGCAACCTCATGGCTAGAATCGGCGATACTATTTGTCAGACACTTGACTGTACTGTTCGGAGCCATGGACCATGTGTTTTACACTGACGATTCTTTAAAGGATTTGCCTTCGGTATTTTAGGCTGAAACTTAAGGTAAAGCTTTATGTATCAAAGCCTCTATAAATCTCTAAGAAGAACAATAAGGAAAACAGTTATTTACGTTCTTTCGGATAGCCAAGCTGCTTTAAAAACTCATCAACCGTCTTGGCATGTACTACAAGCTTACACTGCTTTGGATTCCGCGATTTGGCCGGAGTAACATGCTGGCAATGTATCGTCTCGCAAATTGTTGACAGATCGTGTACTGATTGGATCCCTTTTGTAGTGCACTTCCAGAATATATTTAGGAGAATAACTCCAAGGCGGCAGCAAGCTAAAAGCTTTCTATGCCTGTCTGAAGCCAATTCGAAGGGATTCCTCACCTTCAATAGAAAGGAGTTATATTGTTTGGGGGCAAATATACGACATTCCTAGTTAGAATCTCTATTTTAACAATTAACATATTCGTCTGTGGCGAATCTTACTCACCCTTCACACAGCTTGCACCATCATGTGATAACCAGAACTGACAATTTTTTGGTGCAACTATGACCAATTTTTTTTTAGGAAATCAATAATTTACTGCCTTTTCAACGATGTCGAAAAAAACCCAAGCGAAATTTCATTCGTATTGAAAACAACAACAAAAACTAAAAATTTATTTTTGTTTTCAACTTATTTGTACGAATGAAATTTCGCTTGGGTTTTCTTTCGACATCGTTGAACAGGCAGTTAAACTTTTAATTGAAATTTTTTTTTCCAACAACTTTTTTCGCCGATATCTTTGTCAGTAATTGACCCATTGAACCAAGACTTTCTATAAATGTTAATAGGGTTACAAAAAAAATTGTAAAAATTACAAAAGGAATGACAAACTCTTTTAACTCCCGTGTGAAGGTTATAAAAACACAGATGAATCGAACGTTCGAGTACAATTTCGTTAATGTTCGAATAACGTAATTTGTCCCCTGGTTTTTTAACTAGACACTAAAAGCCTTAATCTAGAGAATAGAGGTTTATTCGCACAAAATAGTTATTCTTATAGCGGTGCATTTGGGAAATACATAAGTTGTGTGACCTAACCATAATAACGCATATTCTGTTCATAGACGAAGCCGTTAAAACAAAAATACTGGGACGAGAATTTCTGCCAAAACTCCTCCTCGTTTCCATTTCCGGAGACCAAAGGAAGATGAGCAACCGAATCTTTTCTTGAATCGTCAAAACATAAACCCCGGATCTCTTTATACAAGTACCATTGACGCTTCATCGATAACACTGGTGACGGAATTATAATTGTTTTGTCATCGAAACTGGTATTGTTACTCAGATGTATGTTTTTATTTATGATGGCTGAATTCGCAAACAGTTTACATTGCACTGGTGACTGAGCAATAAATACAAAGTGATGAGACTTCGATATTCCAACTAAAGTTTTATATTTAGTGGAGAAGTATTCGTCCCATTTTCTCCACTCAACAACAGGCTAACTTGAGTTTGGAAGTCGAATAGGTACAGGAACATTAAATCCATTACGAGATGATTTTCTAACACAATCAACTATATCCATGAAGCAGTCGACATTAGTTTGGGCATATTTTGATTTGAAAACTCCGAATAAACGATCAGATGAAAACTTTGTATGTCCGGTAAAAAAAAAAAATTCAATTCAACTGACTCACATCTAGAAGTATCGACAAGGTGTAATAAAATAAAGGTAAATATCGTATCATCGCATTGTTTTTATTTTGTGAAACACAGTTATCAGCGAATATCACAAATTTTTTAGTTGAATGCACTTCTCGTACTGATTTTGGACTTTTTCCAATGGAATTGCTTTGGTCTTCAGAGTCACTATCCGATAATTCTGAGAAGTGATTGTCATCAGTGAAGCGATAATGTAAATCTACTTCTTCGAATTCCACCATTTCATCCTAAAACAAACAGTAAGAATGTTATCAGTTTTAAATTATTTTCGCGAATAACATAATAAGGTTATGTGAAAAAAATTTCGTACTAAAAGAGTGATATTCATGATTTAAAAGAATTATAAATGAGTATTTATTATAATTCATAATTCTCGTTAAATCTTAGAGAAATATTTAAGAAGTTCGGTAGTAATTTTTTTTATTTGTTAACGGTATTTGTTTGCATACTTTACTAAGATTACTTGGATGTTTTTACTTAATGTTTTATTACCTGTACAGTAACTGATTAAAGACTGGGGTTCATTCACAGTGAAAGTTCAAAGTAATTATGAACCCTTTAGTTAAAAAACACTAATCGCCATTATCTCAATTTCATATAAAATAAGTTTCAGGACAAAAGTTAAATAGGGTGGTAGAGGTTAAGGAGGAAATTCTCTTTTTTTATAATCGATTTCAAATCGATTAAACAACAATCATAATATATATAACCAGTAGCATTATTAACCTTAAATTAAAAACATTAAAACTAACTCAAACTTTAAGAGTTACTCATGAAAAATTGAGCTGCAAAGATAAGGGAACTTTCCCTGTGAAACATCATATAGGTATGTGTGCTATATTTTAAAATCTTAATTAGGCGGTGTGAAGTGTGGGACAAATGGTTATTTTTTTATTTTTTGTAATCTCTGTTTATATATTGCTTATTGCTCGTACAAAATACTCCATACAATTTTCGCTTTTGTAAACATTTGTCTCTGGAATTTATTACTTTCCCCTAAAACAGTCTTTTAAATATTCTTTAGTGAAGCCACGAAATGCTATGAAAATTCCTTTCATTTAAATGAGTACAAAAATTTAAAACAAAATCATTGCTCAAATGCTTAAAATTTTATAGCAAATTAATTGATTTTTAATTATACGTTTTTAATTTTAGACAAATCTTTTGCGAGCAAAATTTTAATGAGGCTCCTAAGTAATTTTTTTACAGCTTCAATTAAAATATATCTTTGAAGTAGCAGATGTTTTTTTTTTCGTTTAAAAGTTTTTTTAGATTTATATATGTAGTTTAATTATTTTAGGTTTTTTTTTCATTATTATATAATTAAATTTTTAATGTGAATACGTATCTTTTAACCTAATTATACGAGTACTAAAAAGAATATTTTTTCACAGATATTTGTACCAAAAAATGCGAGAAAACAATTTGGTACATTTTGATTTTATTCAAAAGGTTTGCTTGACAAAGTCACTAACAAACAAGAAAAATGTTGCTTTTGCTGCAATTTGTCGATTATTTAAACACCTTAATAAATTATGTATTTAAAAATCGATAAACGTATTACAGTAGACTCGCGGTAACAAAAACACTGTCTTACTGTAAAACCGGATAAGATGAACATAATTCTTTCTACACTAACTTCTCGGTAGCGTGAACACAGCGAGAAAGCCTGTGCGCGCTGCTGATTTAGCATGATCTAATCTAAAGTTTTTCGTGAAAATTCTAAAGTTAAACTTCGTGTAATTTTAAAAAAAATCCTCGCTCTTTTAGAAATTTTGAATCTCCTGTGGACTACAATTGCTCCAAATCGTAATGGATGATAGCTACCATTCTTGAAAATTGGTTTAACTATTAATGGACGCTATTGGATATTTAAATTCAACTTGGCAACGTCTTGAAAAAAAAAACAATAGCAAAATGCTGGCTGAACATTTTTAGCTCTTAAGAGATGAAGAAGACTGTGAAGAGGATATCTCGTTAGCTTTTTTATCAGAAAGAATTTGTTCAGAGTACGTTAACTTACTTTTTATTCTTACAAAACATATGTACATAACAATCCGAAATACAGAAAAAATATATGAATTTAAGTTTAATCATATTTCTAATTTAGGAAATTTTAAAGAGTTACACCTTCGTCAACATGAACAACTTCGCAAACGTGAACACGCTCGGTTTTTAATAGTTCACGTTACCGCGAGTCTACTGTATTGTTCTTATCAATCTTAAGTTTAAGTAATGTTGTTGTTCCCTACGCGTTTTATATCCTTACATTTAAGCAAAACAAAGTGTGTGTGAGATGTCATTACTGGGTGGCGTGCATCCGAAATGTCCAATTTTCCATGACTCTGAATTCGTTCGAAGTCATGGATTATGTTGACTTTTAAAGCCGCTGTGTTTTGTGTCTTATTAGCATGGAACTACGAAAAAAAGCTAATCGTACAAGAAGAAATTTAACGGGCTTAAATCGAACGATCACGATGGCCTGTTAACTTCACCTTCACTCTAGATGACCAAATCTATCATGCAGAATGTTATATTAGACAGTGAGTATTCTAAAATAACAGAATAAAAAAATAAGTCTATGAATATATTTCATCTCACAGCTGATTGCTGTGACGTATTTTAGATGCTTATTTGTATTGAAAATATTGTTGCATATAAATACTATTTAATCATTAACGGTGCCATTCTAAGCGTGCTCGAAAAAATAAGACGCGACTTTAAATAAACATAATGGCTCTTAATAAAGGATATATGGGTTGTAGCTGCTCAAGAGCTTAAATTTTATTTTTCTATTAACTGTTTAGTTCACAAATATTAAAACTAAACTTAAAGTAAAAAGTAACGGAATGAAGTACCATATTATGGGTCACCTTGCTGTTATTCTTATCAACTGTTTTAAATTCTATTAACTCTCCATGTCTTTTATAGTATTTTATAAACTTACTTTATCTATTAAGAAATAAATTCCTGATTTATATGTAATAAAATAGTACTTATGTTATGTGACAGAATAAATTCAGTTAGAAAGTAAAATTTAATAGGCATTTCGCTTCTTTACAAACGACACACAATAACTGAAATAATTTTTTATTTCTCAAGTGGAATTTGTAAAGACATTTTTATTAACATTTAAAAGCGTTCCATGCGCATACTTGGAGCTTCCAATAAATATTTGATTTACCAGCTTTGCGTAATACTGTAATACTAAATAAACGGAATCTGAAAGATGGTTAAATGAAAGCGATCGGAACTAAAACTATTCCGATCTTTAATGTATTGAACGATTTTCAAAAATTGCTTTGTTATTGTGTTTTAAGATTGAGCAGCCGATATGTATATATGTGTGTAATAACAAATTTGTTCGCAAATATAATATTGCTACGTTTATTCCTTTTATAAACGTTGGATTATTTGCTTTGAATAAACTTTCAGTTTTTTTATTGCAATAAAAAATAGTTGAAATTTGTTATAAAATTAAGAGCACTTTATTTACTTAAATACACTCAGATATTGTTTTTATATCACTTTACTTATTACACTTATGGTTATACACTTTTATTATCAAACTCACTTTGATACACACTTTACAAGCTCTATTGTAATACTGATCATGTTAGCTGTGTTGTTCGGCTATTTATAGTAGCATAGTGGTGTTCGGTAACATTCGACAAAGTTCTCGTATGTACATTCTAGTACATTCGAAAACCGTTACATTTAAATTAAGACGTAAAGTAATATGCAGGAATAATAGAAGTGCCCAAAAGTAAGCCACACATAATAACAAACATCATGTTCGAACAACCAGCGAAATAAACTAATACAAATAAAACTACAGTAACTTTAACTACTACAACTAAAATAAATTATAATGTAAATTAAGCTATTTAAAAATAAATCTTTAACAATTTGTACACACAATCATATTAATAATCCATATTAACATTTAAACTCCGTTGAATGTTTTCAATCATATGTATATTTGTCATACACTTTCTTATCCAACCCTTCGAAAAAAAAAATGAAATAAAAGAAATAAATTTGCCTAAAAGTATACTATCATAAAGATGAATCTGTTTTAATAATATCTGTTTTGACATAAGTAGGCAATGTATTATATGAAATTTCATTTTATCATTGCCATAAGAAAGCAGATATTCAGCAACAATATCATTTTTTTTTAAATTATCTTTTATGAGAAAAGCTTTTTCATTTTGAAGCTGAAAAATCTTTAAAAATCCTCAGTATGCTTAACAAATCAAAATAGAATAAAAAAAAAAAATACATGCATAAACTCACACACGTACAATGTGTATGTTTGTACATATTTAATAATGTTGAAGAGCAACAAACATTTACAAAAAAATAAAATATTATTTCTTTTTGCATTGTCGACTGTTGGTTTTTGGGTATTTTGATTTTGCCTTTTAAAATCTAATTTGTTTAAGTAACATTAATCATTTAAGCTGTTTTTTGGGAAATGTTTTAGGACTATTAATGAATAACCTTACGCATAATTTTTATCATCGGTAAACGTTTTGTTTTTATAAACATTTATGAAATTATATTTTGTTGTGGAATTGATTTTAACTATGATATATTTGTCTTTTAAAATTTGAATATTTTCGCAAATCTGGTATTTACAAAATCCTCACTGTATGCTTCACAAAAAATAAACCTTTTTTGTAAATTCTCTCCAAATATATTATTATTAATATTATTTAAGTATTTAAACATTAAAATTTTCGATATCATTTGTTTATGCTTCATAAACTACTTTTTAATAACATTTTTAATATACTATTTTAGGTTTCTGTTTAATAAATATTAAAGCATCATATCATATCATAATCACTCATAGCCTATTTATATGGTTAAATATAATTCTAAAGCCTATTTTAAGGCATTTTATATTTTTATACAATTTTATTTAATATCTTTTTAATTATACAAATGATGGTGTGCTTCTGGCCTTTATAAAAATAATTTTGTATTTCAAGCCCTTTGCAATAACTCATTATCATTTTCAAAAATGTTTCTAAAAATAAATTTTTAATAAGAAAAAACAATTGTATTAAAAAAGGATTTTCCCACAAAGCTAACTCGATGTTTACAGTTTGTGGCGGTCACGTTCTTTGAATAAAGTCTGTTTGAATGTTGACTATGTAACGCTTGTTTATTTGGCAAATTCGAGATGACTCGTTAGATCATCGGCTAAGAATTATGTTGTTAGCTATGAATGTGTATGGAAAAACTAATATGGAAGAACATTAGCTGCAAAATCATCTTCATCAGCTAGGATGACTACATTGATATTTTATAAGTGAAATTGGCAGTCTTTTTCTTAAACTACTCATATTCAAACTTTTGTGTGAAACATCATACATTTTTTATTCGTTTTATGAAATATACGGCTTCTGGGTGGCGTATTTCTGAAAAATAAAATTTTCCGTGACTGGCGCATAAATCACGTTAAATTTGACCGATAGCATGGGTTATGTTAAATTTAAGAATTTTTCGTGGTTTGTTATCGTAGATCTACGACTAAAAAAGAAGTTCAACTGGGTCAAATCGTACGATTTCTTTGGACAATTCACTTCAACACCACGTAAAATGATCATGTCCTTTCTGTTGAAGCCACATGCTATTAATGAAATTAGGCCAAAAGAAGTTGGTAATCAACAACTTATAGTGCTCCCGATTAAGGGTAATAGCATGGCTAGTGTCGTTTTTAAAGAATTATGGACGAAAGGCTCCTCCAGCCAAAAATCCACACCAAACAGTATGTTTTTCGTGATATATTGTCTGCTATTGGATCTCATGTGGCTTAGTGGTGTTGTCTCAAATTCGACAATTTTATCCGTTGGCGACTCATTCATCATTCAGAAACTGCCCTAATCAGTGAAGATGATTTTTTTAATGAAAATTAGTGCCATTTTCGAACTGCTCGAGGGACCATTAACCTAATACAAGTCGTAGGGTGGAGGCCCAAGTTCTTATGAGCGAGTCGAAATTGACTGCCTTGCATTCTCCTAAATACTTTCACAGACAGTGACGATGTTTTCAGAAGATTTTGCGTTTCGTTATGGTACGCGTGTTGGTTCACTTTTTACTAAAACAGTAGACACAAATTCTTACATAAAATTGCGAATAGTCTTCTCTGAGTAGCGATTATGGTGACCACAAAATAGGCAAAGCGAGCAAAACATTATCCGAAAAGAACACCAATTTTAATAAAACATTGCAACATTTGTACGTGTTGTTGAACGCTATGTCCTTCAATTGTGATTTAAAAAAAAAAAACAAACTGAAAAAAAGAACCAAAATTTAACAGATGTATCTTTAGCAATATGGCCGCTATCAACTGTCAGAGTTTAAAAGTCGCTTTTAGAACACCCACACTAAGAGCATTATTTTTTCTGTACGCACGTTCTTATGGCTGCATATTATTACTCCAAGTTCCTAACCGATTCTTTTTTAATCAAACTAGTCGCTTGATTTTGTTGGCGTAAAATGGACCCGCATCGTAACATTTCCAAATTGATCTACGAAACGTTGTTCTGGCGGTAATATATTAACGATTTTATGACCAACTAAATTACGCTCAATAGATTCGCCGCATCTGACAACAGTTTTAATAATGCAACTTCTTAAAAACATTCGTTATATCTACTCATTTCAATTATAACTCAATAACGATATGTCTTATTTCAAAATATTGCTCACACTATAGATAAGTTGAATCTTTATATTAAAAATTCCTTTCGGCATGTTATAAGATATTTTAATAGCCATAATTTTATGGCATATTACAAAACAAAATTATGTTATTTAGTTGATGATTTAAAGGGGTTAGAAATAAAATTTTAAAATATCTTGAGAATTTATGCATAACAAGTTTACACACTGTAATGAAGTAAGTGCTTATGCTAAGGCTTTCAATTTATGATAGTTATATCAAAGTATACTTTAAGAATATTGCAACGAGTAACATGTTTTAACATAAAAAAATTTATAAATTCCAGAAAAAAATGTTTGTTCTATGAAAAAACTATTATCCTACATACAAGTAATTCTCCTAGGAAAACTTGAAGTATAAACTTACAGATTACAAAATGAAAAGGAAAGGCAATAAAAATCTTCTTTCGATAAAACTTTTTATTAACAAAAAGTTCAAGGTTAAAAGGAAATGTAATCAGTTTATTCAATTTAGAGAAAACAAAATTAAGTCTCAATTCCATAACATTTTAAGATTTTACAGAATGTTATTATTAATCTTTTTTTTTTTTTTTTTGGTTAACTTAAACACTTATTAATAAATAGAATAAATTAATATTTAATCTTTTTGTTTTCTTCTTCTTCAATCTCCCCCTGTAGTAGGCAATAAACATATCTGTGTTTTCATTATTGGTTTATCTATCAGTCAGTCTGCTCTCTAAACTGTTTGATTAAATTTTCATCATATAATCATCAGAGTTATTTTGTGTTTGGTCATTACATTACACACTTTTTTGTGTGTGTTGAAAACTTGACCAGTGCCAACATTTAGGCTTAAACACAAAAATGTTTATCGTACACCCCTTATTGTTATTGCCATCATCATCATCGACAAAGAATTTCAAACATCTCTAGCCTGTAACACTAAAGTTGTTGAATTTTGTATAAAGTTCATACTGAATGGTTTTGATGTCTCTAATGTCAATCACTTTATATAAAAAGGCTCTATGTTACAACATACATTTACACATGGGAATATTGCCGTAATGCCGTATTGTGTTTTTGTATACTTGTACGAGGGACGTATAAAAAATACTTTCATTAAACAGAGTTAATAGTCTTGGTTAATTTAATGATTTTCTATTAAAAAAAAAAAAATTGTAATGAGACTTTTATTTTTTTAATTTTGTTAATTTTTTTACTAAGTTACTAGAGAACCGACGCGGTTTCACACGGGTGATATTTACTAATAGTAAATAAAGGCACTTATAAATATAGTTTCCCACATATCTCTCTAAACGTACATGAATGCCATATAATACTTCATTTACACCTACACAAAATCTAGTACTTAAGGGATTTTGAGCGAAATCTTGTTCATTTCTACCAGATTTCCCATACAAAACGAAATCTACTTCGCCACTAGATTTTGGCAAACTTTCTACTTAAAATCTAGTACTACTTCGTGATGCAACTGTGGTTTTTTATTAAATTGTAATAAAATATACTACGCTGCACACAGAAAAATAAGGTGGTTGCAATCGCACAAGTACTTTATTGCTTACATTTTTTTTATATGGTGTTTGAATTTGGGAGAAGTAGAGCATAGAGAGCCGCTCATACCACCTTGTAAATAAATATACTGTTTTGAAAACAAAATCTTGCAAAATGTCAAAAAATAGTGGTTTTAACTGTATAGATTTTAATAAAGATTTTAAATCAAATCTACTTGATTTCGCTCAGGTGTAAATGTAGTATAAGAAATTTAAAAAAATATTTTTAATTTAGTTCCCAAATATGACAAAATAATTTTTTTTTTTTTATTGGAGATACCACGCCCTTTTTTGTCAGTATTTTTTTTATATCTTCACCTGCGGTGCCAAGGGTATATAAAACTTAGTTACTCCGTTTATAATTTGTACAATATTTATTTTCAATTAGGATACATTTTACATTTTCCTAAAGCTTCTGACTAGTGTGTGTTTGTTGAATTAACTCTTAGAAAATCCCACAAGTTGCACAGATCTTGTTTGTGGTATGAATCTTTTGTAAATATCTGGGAATGAATCGTTACTAAAATCCAACACAATAACCCTATAACATTCTGAGACATCAGCATATAAACACTATCGATCCGTTCTAAAGTGATGCTTTCCACCACCCTACCTTATTTTTGTAACTTCGATACAACAGAAAAAGAATGAGCGAAACCAGTTGAGGCATGTTCAGGTTATGCTGAGAAGTCAATTGAGCGATGTCCATCTTTAAGTGTGTTGGTTGAAATCGGTTGTGGTATCAATCTTTTGAAAATATAAGGAAATAAATCTGTATTGGAAACGAGTAATATCGTTCTATAAACTGGTGAGATATAAGCACGAATTGGCACTTCGATCATTTTCAGACCTGTTTGCTATTATTTATATATATCATACATCTCTGGTGTTATTCGATTCGAAAAATTTACGAAGAATGAACAAAGTTAGAGATACAATTAAAAAATTTAATAAATTAATTCCAAGCAAATCAGCGGATACTCTAAATAAAATATTGCAAAATCAAGATAACTGACTGAGATAAAAGCACTAAAATTAACTATCACGATATTTTTTCGAAAATCAAATTTTCTCAGCTTAAAATCAACTGACAGATTATATATTTCTACCAAATAATAAGGCTTAAATAGTAGAATATAGTGCACATTAAAGCAATCGAGATTTGGGATGGCCTCCGAAACAAAGTGGTTAAGTTCAATATTCTTAAAACCACCCTAAATATGGATAAAAGGAAAGGTTTTTACTAGCTAAAAACTGTATGTTTTGAAAAGAATTACAAATTCAAGATGGCATTTGAAACAAAATGGCGAATAATATTATTTGACCAACCCCCTCAACATCCATATCAATCTAATCTATACACATGGCAAAAAAAAAACCAAATCTAAGATCTAAGTATCTGAAACAAAATGACAGATTGCGTATTGTTTTAACCGTTTAACTGTCATTTACATATTTACTCAGGCAACGCCCTATTATGACAATTAAATTTTGTGCAATATTACCTTCTTACATGTTGGTGAAAGATGACTTAATATGACACTCTTATTTGGTAATTTTTTATAAATTTAATATTTTTCAAAATTTGTTGACGTAATTAAGAAATGTCCTATATTTCCTTCATCAAAAAAGGCGATTTCTGTCCATTTATTGTTAATGTTGTAATTGAAATACAAGTCACAAGTTTGAGTGTATTTTGAATTTTTTAGCCCTCCCTTAGAAGCAGTCGGTCTGTAATGGTTTTATGATTTCACGTGGCTTCCAAATAAATATTTTTCCAAAATTGAAACTTTTATAACTAATTTATAAATATTATAAATATTGCATACAAATTCATATTAACTCAAATGTGGCAGTCAGCCCATTATTGGCCTAAGTTTTGTTATATACCTTTTATTTTCTCTTAATGTGTATAAGTAATATTTTGATATATAATAGATCTTGTAATATTTCATTAACTGACTTTTCTGCTAACCCTCGGTGTTTTTATTGACTTTTATTTCTTTTTGTCATTATCTGATCGTTCATACGAGAATGGCCTAATGCTTTTACCACTACTAACCTGCATGAACATAGTTTTTCAAACCTTTTTCTATTGGTACTTGGATTTAGAAACGGAAAGTTTGTCTAGATGATAAAATGAAAATTGTGTTAAACGTGACACCTACTCCATGACAAAAGACAAATCTTACATAAATATTCATTGCTTGTTGCATACATACATACCTATCAAACACTACAATATAAAAACATAAAATATCTTTGAGTGCAATGAAAATATTGATATAAAGAACGCAACAACAAATTCAATTTAATACAAATTTCAATGTAGAAAGCTACTATTTATTTAGTAGTCTCTTTTGAATTGCGTGTTTTTTTAACATTTTGGTTTCAAAAAAAAAGCCAAGTAAGTAAGTATATAAGTATAAATTGGGCATGATTAGAAATTTTTCAACTAATTGTTTGTCCTATTGCAAATACCTTTTGTCTTAATCCTTTGATGCTTGGTGTTGTGCACACATGTATGAGTGTGCAGAAATTTGCTTTTTTATACCCTTCACCTGTGGTGCACAAGGGTATATATAGCTTTGTCATTCCGTTTGTAATTTCTACAATTTTCATTTCCGACCCCATAAAGTATATATTTTCTGAAAGCTTATGAATAGAGGAGTCGATTAAGCCCTGACCGTCTGTCCGTCTGTCCGTGTGTTGGTTGAAATCAACTTTTAGAAGCAACTATATGTTCCTCAGATCTGTATATGGTATCAATCTCTTGGAAATATCCAGGAATGAATCGCTATTGAAATTCAGCACAATCGCCCCATAACTTTCTGAGATATGAGCAAAAAACCACGACCACCTCGTTTTTTTTCACAATTACAACAACAACATACATACATACATACATACATACATACATACATGTAAAAAACATACCAAACAAAAAAAAATTACAAAAAAAAAAATATTAAAAATAAGAAAAAAATAATAAAAAAAACTACAAAAAAAAATTTTAAAAAAATTTAAAAAAAAAATTTTAAAAAATTTTTTAACAATTTTTCTAAAAAACTTTTTTAAAAAAAATTTAAAAAAAATTTAAAAAAAATATTAAAAAAAAAATAATAAAATATAAATAATATATTAAATAAAATAAAGTAAAATTTTTTTGGCTCAGCTGGGATTCGATGCCACATTTATTCTAACGTGTACGTATGCACGTATTTTATATGGGATGAATGGTGATACAAACAATTGTTATTGCATGACTACACGTTGTGAAGGGTATATAAGATTCGGCACGGCCGAATATAGCACTGTTACTTGTTTTTTATTGGATTTTATTCAATCTTTTATATTTGTCTCGTCACTGTTTGTAGTCTTTGTTATATTTATTATTTTTATTATTTGTTCACTAGACCGTACCGAAAAAAGTTTGCTGTACACCTTCGAATAAAAAGTATTTTTGCTAGGCAATTTCAAATAAAAAAAAATTGTATTCCCTCAAACCTGTTTTTAAATTTTGATTTATGTTTTCGTTATTTACAATTGGCTGTTTAAGTGTGATTTATTGATTTTTTTTTGTCTCGCGATGACTAAAGTTTTGCTCCGATTTTTAGTTAGGCAACGTCAAAGATTGTAATCTTGTATTATAGTTTCTTGATTATTTTTTTCGAGTTTAAGTATACTGATATTAAAGGCACGCATACTTGTCTTAAGACATGTACGATGGCATACCAAATCTCTTTGTGTAATAGCATGTATGTCGAGTACGTTAGACATGTATGTTGGTTTTAAAAAATTTTTGAAAACCAGAGTCTGTCGCGTACCAACATACTCGTCTAATAGCGTGTCTGTCATACTTCATACAAAAATTCATTCAAATATCGCAAATTTAAAAAAAATGTCTCTCTAATATTATTTTCTGGAAAGAGTTTATTGAGAAATATAAAAGCTTCCCACAATTGTGGCAAATAAAATCAGATATGTGCCACAACAAACAATTGAAAATTAATGCATACAATGCATTAAAAGAAAAATTAAGTGAAATAGCAAAAAATGCAACTATTGACAACTTTCCGCTTCATTGCCATGTTTTCGCTTCAAAAATTTCTGTGTAATGATGTATGCCGTCAGCGTTCGACAGTGTAATAGCTAAATCCAAAGTATGTCATACACATGTCTTAAGACAAGTATGCGTGTCTAATAGGCCTTTTATGGTAGTAGGAACTGTGATCTTATGGGTAAATACTAGAAAATTTTACTCGTGGTATCTAAATGTCCTTTGGAGCAAAACAAAAACATTAATATATCACACCTTTAAAACCAACTGTAATTGTTAAACATATATCGGAAAATGTAAAAAGACCACCCTATGTTCGACACAAAAAAAAATTATTTTTTATTTGTTTCGCATTTTTTTTTTGGTACACTCTAATGTACTCTTCAGCAAGTACACAAATAATATACTTTTTCTTTATTAAAATTTCAATATTTTTTTACAAACGATACTGGAAAAAAATTCATATTTTACTTTGATGTAAAAAACAAATAGATTGTACGAGTACAAGATATTTAATAAAGTTAAATTTGATAAATGCTAGGTTGGAGAGCTTCAATCATGGTGTAATTATATAAGGCGATAGCAATTCGTGGAGGATATTTCGATAGATTTTTTTTTATATGAAGTTTGACAATTGTAAATTGTAGGAGAAGAGAATGTATGAAATTTTCATATTTTGAAAGTAAAAGCTGATGAATTGAGGCTAACTAATTTAATATATCTTGACTTCAACATGCATTTAAAGCCTCAAAGTATGCTAGAATATTTAGGAATTTAAAAAAACGTAACATTATACTTTTATATTTCTGAAACATCTGAAAAGCAGAAATTAAATCTGAAGATTCTGACGTTCGTTGGCGTAGATAACCATGTCTTAGCTATATCATATATCACTAGCAGTGTACTAGCATATTCTGATGTTGGATACCAAGTTTGACACTGTAGCGTTCGAATTTTTACAACAATGTTGGCCTTAAGTTCAAGGAGTGTCTTTAAACGTCTTGTGGCGTTATTGTATTTAATGTATGATAAAAAATATTTACATTATTTGAGGGATCTGCGCTTACTGTCTAAACTTCGACTAGTCCTTTGTTTTAAAAAGAAAATATATACTTTGTATGGAAGGTGTCTTGCCCATTACTTCCTTTCTTCTACACAAAGTTATAACATGCTATGAATATTAGTTACTAAGTATGCGAAGTATCATTTTCATTATACCAATAAATTCAATTATCATAATTTCGTTTTGTCATTGAAACTTAATGAAATTATCATAATTTTTAAATAGTGAGAAATGCTATATCAAGCTTTAAAGCAAAAAACAAAAGATTTACATAATTATTACATATACGGGATCAAGCTAAATAATATATTAAAAAATATTCCAAAAATATCTTCTTGCCAAGGCTATTTCTTATGTCTCAACAACAACAACATAAGATCCCTGAAGTATTCTACAGACATACATTCACATTTTTTTATATTTCGTTTCAACTAACAGTTGCATCTTAGAGTTGTTCTTTACAAGTTTCCTTTTTCTTATTCCTAAATTGTATACGTTAGTCAATATATTTAAACAGTTTATGTATTTATTTAGTAAATAGTTTGTATTCCTTGCATCTTCTTTTACCATCGTATTATTAAGATAAATGTACGAATACGATATAGTAACTATTTACATCAAGCACGTATCCAAATTTCGCTTTTGGGGATGGGTTAGTTAAGTTTTTTTTCTTTTAATATATGAATTGTTTATATAATGGCTGCCAAAATTATGACTTATATGAAAAAAAATGTATTTACAAACTTAAATCCCCCACACTTTGAACAGCGCTTGAACTACATACAAGCCCCTTAATGCATACTGCAAAAAAAGAGTGAAAAGCAAACTTGAGAAGAAGTTGTTTATTTTGTTTGTATGCTGTTTAACACGTTCAAAATTCCTTCATTCATTTAATATGTGCAAAAAGTTTTAACATGAGCTACAGAAATGGAATACCATGTGGATTTGATGGAATTTGAAGACGGAAAAGTGTGTGTAGTTTATTTATGTTTCCTCTTATTTTATTTGAACAACTATATTAAAGGCTTCAGCAAGAAGCTTGCATGTTAAAAAGGAAAATTCTGTGTATATATGTTTTTTGTTTTTTTTTTTCAATTTTCATTTCAAATGTAGTATTTTTTTTTAGCAGAGAATTTCTTTTAAATTTTTAAGATTATTAGCATTTCAAAACTATAGTCCTTATAGTCCTTGGCAACTGAAAGCGCAGCGCATTAATTAAATTTAATTATGTCATTGTAGTATGGAAAAAAATTCCTTAACACACGAATTATTTTAGTATATTTAAAAAAATCGCATAGATATTTACATTTATGCGTAAATATGTAAATTTACAACGGTTTAAGTTTAAGCACTAAAGGCAAAAACAAAAATTTTCTTTCGTTGAGGAGCGAAAAAATGTTTTAATAAGAAACATTTATGTTAATAAGTTAATGTAAATAGAAATTATTATTACTTTTTAATATTAAACAAATTGCGTAAATTGCATAAATTTGTTTTATATTTTTATTATTACTTATTATTGACTGTTTGAAAAATAAAAAGACAATCTAATTATTTTTTAAAATAAAATACACCCAGCGGAGTAACGAAAATTTATAGTGTCTC
The DNA here is from genome assembly GCA_941918925.1 of Phyto melanocephala. Taxonomy (NCBI): domain Eukaryota; kingdom Metazoa; phylum Arthropoda; class Insecta; order Diptera; family Rhinophoridae; genus Phyto; species Phyto melanocephala. Next base: position 16,957,052 of record OW799233.1, on the reverse strand, counting down.
TGGTGGGAATCGAACCCGCAAATCGCACTGGGTCATTGGAAACTAAATAATTTGTACTTGTCACGAAAATACAATGAAACCTGTGCCCATGTTCTGTAACTCTCGCTACGAGAAACTTTTCACTTGAAACATGTAAATTGGTACAGAAATACAACAAATCGAAACAAACAGGTGTTTTTTCTCACTGTACTGTTTCTGTAACTATTCATGCGAGAAATACCTGTCACGTAAGAAAAATACTCGTAAGCCATAAAAAAAGTGTTTCTGTAAAGTTTTCAGGCGAGAACTTCTCACTTTGAACTGTCAAAATAAGTCACAAACAAAAAGACCGCGAGATTGCAAAAACTTTGAGCCAAAAAATATAAAAAGTCAAAAATCAGTGACAAAAACGCGGAAAATGTAAAGTTTAAATGTTTTTTTATTATTAATGCATACATATGTATGTATTAATATTATAAATTTGTTATCGTTAAGAAAAATATGCGGGTTTCAAAGCAACAAAAAGGAAAATTAGATATCGAGTTTAAACTATCGAACCTTCTATAAAATATTTTGTAATTGAAATAATGTTTTTTTTTGTGCTTTAAACTTTTATGTATGTAAAAGAAAGAAATTAGGAAATGAAAAATGAATTACTTTAAATTTGAGGTTATAAATTTTCTTACTACGGGAAATAATTTACGGTAACTATCTTTGTTTAATTTACAAAAGTTTTTATATTTCTAAAAAAGATAGATTTTATTTTATATTGAATATATTCTTACAATCATCAAAGTCATTTAAAGTTTAAAAAAACTAAATAAAATTGCTAAATTCTTTTCATTTATTTTTTTATTTCAATTTCGAAATAATTTTTATAATTTTTTTATTCCTTTTTTATTTAGACCTTAAATATTTACAAAAAGTGTTTATTGTTGAACCAAATTGTTTAATTTGTATGTCGTGTGTCCTAAACAAAAATCCTAAATACACCACCATCATCATTATGTTTATCATCAAAAGGAAACAATGTTACCAATGTCTTGGAAAGTGAAGGCAAATTTGTATTCCTTACACCTTTTCTCATAAAAGGTGCCTTCAAGCAGAACCATTGCTGATGATCTGCTTAAGCGATATAGTTCCTTAAATCAATTCTCCGGCATTTCAAAAGAGTCTGTTGAATCGCACAACCTTATGCGATGAATCCGCAACATATTCCTTTCATCATCCCCAACCGCTATAACTAAAGCTGCATTGTACATTTTATTTCTTTCTTCTGCACTTATTTTTTTAAACACTTTTATTTTCTAAATTTTATATGTATTATTATTTCCGCACTTCTAAAACTTATTTTTTTCTTCTTCTTCTTATAATTTAGTATAAATTTTGATAGCTCTAACGTAACAACGTAATCATAAATGGTATTTTTCGCCATGAGTTACAGATACACTTTTTTCTCACACATCGAGAAACGGTGGGATATTTTGTTTCATGACTTTTCGATGCGAGAAGTTCTCACTAAAGTTACAGAACATGGGTACTGTTTAATATTGCACAACATTAAAACAACTCAGTTTAAGTTTAAACCTTTGTGTTTAACGGAATTTGACAATTAAAATCAAAAAATATCACAAAATAATGCCGGAAGTATTATGCTTCTCTCCCTGGATCCGCTCATTAATTATTGTCCATTTTAGATATTTCATTTTACAAAAGACTGGGCATTGTTTCCAGTGATATTTAATTATTCTGAATTATCATTGCAGAGTTATTTCTATAACAACGCTATGACAATTGCAAATAAATCAAGAACAGGCATTGTTATGTTAACAAATCTTGTGGTACTTACATACCCAGCAAAAGAAGTGATTAAATGATTCAATTTAGGTGAAACATGCATAATTTTAACATTAATGTGTCATTAGAGCTCATGTGCATATGAATATATATTTATAAAATTCACTTAATTCTAATTAGTGCATGGAATGCATGTATATTATAGGTAAAAAGAGCCCCTACCTACGGTGCCAGGGGTATATACAGCTTTGTAATTTCTAAAATATTAATTTCCGAACCCATAAAATATATTATATCTGAAAGCTTAGGGGAGTTATTCGAGCAATGGCCTTTATCCGAGTGTTGGTTGAAATCAACTTTTAGATGCAACCACATGTTTCACAGATCTGTATGTGGTATAAATTTTCTGAAAATATTCGGAAATGAATTGTTATTTAAATCCAGCACAGTCGCGCTATAAGTTTCTGAGATATAAGCAAATAAACACGACTGCCTGTGTTTTTTCCCCATATTAAATTTATTGACACTTGTTACTATTTATACATATTGTTACGTTTATACCTTTTATAAACGTTGGCTTACTTCCTTTAAATAAACTGTGAGTTTTTTTATTGCAATCAAAAACAGTTGAAATTAGTTATAAAATTAAGAGCACTTTATTTACTTAAACACACTCAGATATTGTTTTATAGCACTTTACTTATTTCACTTATTATTATACACTTTTATTATCAAACTCAATTTGATACGCGCTTTACAAGCTCTATTATAAGACTGATCCTGTTAGCTGTGTTGTTCGGCTATTTATAGTAACATAGTGGTGTTCGGTAACATTCGACAAAGTTCTCGTATGTACATTCTAGTACATTCGAAAGCCGTTACATTTAAATTAAGACGTTAAGTAATATGCATGAATAATAAAAGTGCCTAAAAGTATGCTACACATAATAACAACTTAATATCATGTTCGAACAACCGGCGAAATAAACTAATACAAAAAAAACTATAGTAACTTAAACTACTACAACTAAAATAAATTATAATGTAAATTAAGCTATTTAAAAATAAATATGTAACAATATAATATGCTTCTAGAGATATTTGTAAAAATAAGGTTAGGTAAATCGGTCAGTATTATCAGCAAAGTTGTAGGCAAAGATTGTTTAGAAAAATAAATATTTTTTTAAATATATCAAGTAATTTTCGGACACGCTAAAGTCAACAAATTACAACCCGTAGTCTTCAAAATTATTCCATGAGAAGAACTAAGAAATCGATTTGAAACTGAGATATAATCATTAAAAAACAACTGCTTCGGTGTTTTTCCTAAGATTTCAAATGACCGAGTAAATGTGGATATTAAATGAAATGACTTGACCAGATTACAGATACATTATAAAAAACTTAAAATCCTTAATGCCGCCACTACAAATGGCGTTCAATAAATTTATATATAGGTCAAATCTATCTATCTATAAAATTATCCCCTACAACTCCCACAATATTGGTATCAAATGAAAGGGCAGTATAATTACAGTAAAATATAGAAAATTTCAAATCCATCATTAATAAAATTTTGGATATTTGTTTCAAATATAGTGCGTACGGCTTTGTAAACTTTAACTCCCACAATATTGGTTATGGTTTAAATACATACAATACTGATAATTATGAAGAGTTGTAAAATCCAAGAAGGCGTCCAAAACAGAATTACGAACATGGAAGGGCCTAACTAGTAGAATACAGTTAACTATGTATTGTAAAAATTCAAAATTAAAGATGTCTTCGGAAATAATAAAGTTAAATGGCGTTTAACGTTAAATCCGAAGTCTAGGTTACACTGTAATGCAATAATTGTGTACATTGTGGTGCAGTGTATTATCAGATTTGACTCGGCCAAATATTATTGTTATTTCAATATGATTTCCGGCATATGGCCACCTCGGTTGACAGGGGGGGAAGCGCCAATTTAAATTACTTTGTGCATCAATTAAAGCTGTGCGACAGCGACAACTTAACAAATTTTAGTTCAGTATTAATTTAGTATTACATATTGTTGGTCACAAGTAGAAAGGTCCTCGTATTTTTTAACGAAATTCAGTTTTTCAGTGATTTCAAAAGACTTTACACAAATACAGCTGGACAGAAAAATTCAATGCAATAGTTTTCAAGCAATTTTAGTAATGACATTATGCTAATAACGATTCTATTACGTCTCCTGTAAAGTTACACTTATTTGAGTTACGGCCTTTCTATCTGTGACCATCGATATAAAGTTTAGTGTTAATTTTCTTCTATCTCAGTTCTTGTTTAATACTGCTTTCCTTTTCTTTAGTTTCAATTTACGTTCTAGTTTATGTCTAATTAAGTTTGATACATACATATAAGTTTTAGTTCAGTCTTAGCTTAATTGTAGTTCAATTCTCGTTTAGTTACAATTATTTAAGCTCCAGTTAAGTTGTGGTTTTCTTAATTTCTCAGCTGTCTTTTCTAAACATTATCTCATAACCGTCATTGTGAATACGAAATGTTTAAGTATTTATCTGTTTTAAGCTTTAACTTAAAAAGTCTTCTTTATTCTATTACACTGACCAAAAGTTATTGGATTTAATTATGTAAGAGCTTTTAATTAAGTCAAAAGTTATTGCCTACCTTTAGGCTATTTTTATTATTATACTTAATATGAATATTGCCTACATATGTGGTCGTTTATCCTTTAAATATTTAACATAAATTTATTATAAATTATTTATGCCTTACATTTCTTTGGTTTAATAATAAGGAATTACAAATATAATCTTATCAAAACCCCGAGTATATCATTTATAAAAAGAAAATTCCCAACAAAAATAAAACTAAATTCTTATTTCTTTTTTTATCTTGGTTGTGTAGCCAATCAATTTGATTTTTTTGAACAGCAACTTGAAACTGTTTTTCTTTTTAATAGAATTAGTTTAGTTTTTAGTTTTCTTTTTAACATTTTAAAGTTTTTGTTTGCTAAGTGCGTTTTCTGGCATTTGGTTTGATTTAGTAATTTAGTTGGGTTGGAGTGGATAAAGAAACAGTAAAGTTAGCAGAGGTTTAGGTTTATAAATAGAGTATATACATATATGATGTATGTTTATACATATGTACATTCAGTCCTTTTTATACCCTTCACACAGTGAAAAAGGGTATATATAGGTTTGTCATTCCGTGTGAAATTTCTACAATTTTCATTTCCGACCCCATAAAGTATATATTTTCTGAAAGCTTATGAATAGGGAAGTCGATTAAGCCCTGTCAGTCTGTCCGTCTGACCGTCTGTCCGTGTGTATGTTGAAATCAACTTTTTGAAGCCCCCCGACATAGGTTGGACCCGGGTAAGGTATTAAAATATCAGAAATATTCGGGAGTAGATCGGTATTGAAAATCAGAAATATCGGTGCATAAACAACTGAGATATGAGCAAAAACCCACGACCACCTCGATTTTCTTTTCACAAAAACAACATTACAACAACAACATACATACATACAAACGTGTATACTGGTAGAGAAAACGTGGCATCGAATCCCAGCTGAGCCAAAAAAAAATTTTTTTTTTAATTTTTTTAAAATTTTTTTTTTTAATTTTTTTTTTATTTTTTTTTTATTTTTTATTTAATATTTTATATATATTTTTATTATTATTTTTTTTTAATTTTTTTTTTTTTTTAATTTTTTTTTATTTTTTTTTTTTGTTTTATATATATTATATATGTATATAATAATTTTTTTTTTAAATTTTTTTTTAAATTTTTTTTTTATTTTTTTTTTTTTTTGTTTTTTTTAACATACATACGTGAATTTACTGTTATTGCATGACTACACGTTGTGAAGGGTATATAAGATTCGGCACGGCCGAATATAGCGCTTTTACTTGTTTTTATTCTTTTCATATTTTACATTATTAAAGTTTGTTTTTTGAGCACGTTTTTTTTTTATTTTAGTTTTTTTTTTCATTTAATACGTGTATGGTTGTGTTTGTTTTCTACTATTGTTTTTAATCAAAATCTTTATCTGTTGTGTCTGTTTTGCCCCGTAGTGTCTGTTTTCATGTTTTTATTTAGTCTCAATTTCGCTGTGTAACGGTCAACGACGGTTTTATATCCTGTCGCAGGATAAACTGCGTTTAAAATTGTACTCGTATGTCTTCGCTTTAATTTTTCTCTTATTTCTGTGTTGGTTTTATTAATATTTTCTTGTTTTGCTTTTTATTGTCTTCCATCGGTAAATGTGTGTGGGGAAAATTGAATTTTTGTTTGTCTACAATCTAGCCATTGTCATCTCTTATCTGCATTACATGGCATATAAAAGACAGATATGTATTTGTAGTTAATTTCTTTTGTTCAAATGTATGAAATCTCTAGCAATAACTTAAAAAGTTAATTGAATTTCAATGTTTTATCGAAGAAATCGAAAAAATCGTTTTTCTATTTTCATTATTGTGTCTGTGTATTAAAAATAATATATTTGTAATCGATCATTTAGGAGAAACCAAGTAAAGTAAAATAAAAATAAATTAAAAGTTATTTTGTGTTAAATGAAAATCAATATTTTTGTTGATTTTATTTTATTTATATGTATGTATGTATGAATATGTAAACATTTAATCAAAAAGTTATTTTCTATTCTCAAAAAAAGCAGCTAAACAAATAAAGAATAGAATATATACAAAAACAAATATGCATGTATGTATATATGGATGTATGAAAAATACATAAGTGCGGTTAACATTCGTTTTATTTTCGTATATACGTGCTACGTACTTTTATTTTTAGTTATAGACACCCTAACGTATGCTTTACATTTAAACTAGAAATTTGTGTGTTGTTCAAATAATAATATTTATCTATACCTGTATTGTGACAATTACTCGACATACACAGAGGCACACCGAACCGCACATTACACACATTACACACATCAATTAACCATTCACTCATATACATTTATAGACATAAATATACACACGTTATAAAATAAACTAGCACGTAAAGCAATTTAGAACACCAACGAACACTGCATACACATTTTACAGTTAAATTCACAACCAACTTCTATCACACTTAACATCATTAAATAGGACCTACTTGACCTTGTGTATGTATGGTTCTGCAAATATATAAATATATCTAAATATTGTCGCTGTCGGTTACTACGGTTAAACAAAGGTTTGTATGTATGTGGTTTAGAAAGGGATTTGTTATACCCTACCTCACCATGGCTGAGAGAATCGTCTGTTTGCACTACTATTTGTGAGGAGCAAAAACATAGTTCAATATTTACCTTTCTAATCAAAGTCCTTGTCTCAATTTTAAATATATTGCAATGAAAGGTTGAACCTTATTGATTTTAGTTGAAATGGATTGATTAAATTGTGTATAGCCCCCAACAATATACCCTTCACACAAAAGTGAAAAAGGGTATATAAAGAATGAGATCAGTGAAACCTTAACACACATTTTTAATTCCACCTTTCTTCATGCACAAAAAATATAACTGTTTATGATCAAGTTTGCATTTAAAAACTTGTCAAATTATGTGTACAAAATAATAGCATAATCGGATTATTAGTTTGTTTGAAAATGGATTCCGAAGGAAAAGTGCGTGAAAAAATAATAACAATTTTTTTAAAAAATCCCAGTCGTACTTACAAATCTATTGCAAATGAGATAAAAGTGTCACGACAAACAGTTTCGCGTGTGATAAAAGAGCATAACGAACGTCGTAGTATTAAAAGGAAAGCTGGAAGTGGAGCTAAAAAAGGTATAACTGACCCACAGTTAGCTTCAAAGATTGTTAGTCTTCTAAACCAAAATCCCAACCTCTCAAACCGTAAAGCCGCCTTAAAAGCAAACTGTTCCGATTTTTTTGTAAGGAAGGTTAAAAGATATGAAGGCCTTAAGTCCTACAAGGTTCAGAAAGTGCCAGACAGAAATTCGAAGAAAAACTTGGATGCAAAAAGTCGTGCCAAAGAACTGCTTAGAAATTTTATCAACAAATATAAGTGTTGTATTATGGATGATGAGACTTACGTTCTTGCAGACTTTTCTCAGCTCACAGGGCGAAGTTATTATGTGGCCGATGGAAGAGGTAATGTCGATGACCAATTTAAGTTCCAAAAAAAGACGAAAGTTTCCAAAGAAGTACTTAGTTTGGCAAGCTATATGCACGTGCGGAGAAAGAAGTAGTAAATTTATTACTACTGGGACTATCAACACTGATATTTACATCAAGGAGTGCTTGCAGAAGAGGTTGCTTCCATTCATACGAAAACACAATAAGTCAACATATTTTGGCCCGACCTAGCGTCGTGTCATTATAGTAAATCTGCAGCAGAATGGTATGAAACAAATAATATAGTGGTAGTGCCAAAAGAAGCAAATCCACCTAATTGTCCAGAACTAAGGCCCATCGAACGTTACTGGGCTTTAGTCAAAAGAGTGCTGAAGGATACAAAACAAGTTGCTAATACTACTAAAATTTTTTCCCAGAAATGGTCTTATTCCAGCAATAAAGTTACTAAGGATACCATCAAAACCCTCATGGTCTCAATTCCGGAAAAGGTGAAACAGTTCATCAAAAAAAGCTGAATTTTTACAAAAAGCATTAATATTTTAATTTACTGTTATTTTATTGTTAAACCACGCTATTTTCATTAAAATGGATTAATTCGTTTCAAAGTTATTGCGTTTTATTCGTGTTAGGATTTTATCGATCTCATTCTTTATAGGTTTGGCATTCCGTGTGAAATTTCTACAATTTTCATATCCGATCCCATAAAGTATATATTATCTTAAAGCTTATGAATAAGGGAGTCGATTAAGCATTGTCCGTCTGTCCGTGTGTATGTTGAAGTTTTCGAAGACCCACTACATCGTCTGAACCCGCGTAAGGTATTAAAATATCAGAAATATTCGGGAGCAGTCATAAACAATTTTACTCCTTTCCAACTTTCTGAGATCTTTTACAAAAACGAAAAGTTTTCTAAGTATCTCCCACAGCTTATTTTTTTTTTTAATTGGCCTTCTCTTGTTGGATTTTTTTTATCAAACATTTACTTAAATATTCCTTTTTATGAAAAGTTTTCTAAAAATGTACTTAAGTTTTTTACAGAAAACATTTTTAACATATAGTGTTTTTGTTTTTGATTTTCTTTAACTAAGTTTGTATTGCATACATTAGGGTGAATATAAAATTTCTTGTTGCCGTATTTAACCAACTCATAAGTATGCTATACACAAATATAATCTATATTCTACGTATTTCTATGATAGTATTGTTTTATTTCCTTACGTTTTTATAAGACATAAATTTTACTGTTCGACATACATATATGTATACAATTGCCAACACGTTTAAAAATACATACAGACTATTACTTATATCCCAGCAAGCATTAAAATTATAATAAATTCCTCTTAGAGTCTTATTTTTTTTTATTCTTCCACAACCGTTTCTTTGATTTATTCAAGAATTATTTGGAAAAATATGTATATTGTTTTTATATTAAGACTAATTGCACGCTGGGTTGTAATTAAGCACATGTACCACCAGCATACATATTTTATAACTATCTTTGTTGTATTAATTAACTTTGTTTATACTTTTATGTTAGTTTCTGATGAACTTAGAAATATGTACGTGCCAACCTTTTAATGTTAGCATCTTGACTTGTTAATTTTTCTGGTTTTATGTTATGCGTCAAATTATTTCCTTAACTGTTATTTTGTTACTTCAGTTTTATTCTCTGCTGCCACAATTTATTGTACAAACTTGTCATAAATTACCTTCAGATAATATTTTATATAAATTTATGTTTGTTTTTATGATGTTGGATTGTTTATAAAATATTACTTCTACTTTTAGATCCATACACACACAACAAAAAAAACAATTAGTTATTAAAAATTTAAATAAATGATAATATGATTAATTGACAATTTGAATACATAATTGATAACTGAATAATTAAATGCGCCTTATGGGTAGGCAACACAATTACGTAGATAGGTCAAGATTACCTTATAATTTTTGTTGAGAACGAAGTTTTATAAGTTTTTTTATATTCAAAATTTAATTAAAAACCTGATAATTTTATTTTAGAACATAAATCACAACAAAGTATGTCTTTTGTACTGATTATTATTTCAGCAGTTAAAAAAAGGAGACTAATTTAAATAGTATTTTTTTTTTTGTATATTTATACCTGACTTGCTGCTATTAATTGCAGCAATGCGTAAGGGCTGTTAGGCTGTTCTTGGTAAGGATGGAATAAGCGCTTTTTAGCTACAAAAAAGTCACTTATGCCTTCTAGAAGCGCTCCTTGTAGCCAGTAAGCACTAAGCTAACTATTCAAGAAGCGCTTTTTAGTAATTAAATTTTTTGGTGGCACAATTTGGCAGTGATTTCTTTTTTTGATGTAAAAATACGTTTGTTTTATTAAAATTAATAAAGTTATTGTTTACCAAGCTCTGGTACCTAGTTGTCCCTTTTCAGTTTTATCTTGTTTTTTCAGTCAATTTAAGATGGAAATTTGTAATTTAAGCATAAGAAATAACCTTATGCCTAACTATGTTGCATTTGTTAGACACCAAGAGTTGATAAAAGCATTCGAAGTGAATTCAGGTAGCCAAGGTGGCCTCGCTATTTCATTGCTTACATTCCGTTAATTTTTTTCTCGTAATGCAGCTAAAACAAATTGTTTAGCCCGCAATGAAATTTCAAATTTGGCTTCTTCGAAACTTACTTTACATTGTTAATAAAAACAAGTAACAAATAAATTTGTTTCTATAAATTAAGATTCTTTTTCTAATTGAATTCTCTAAAATTTTTTTTTTTGCTTTCGGAAATTCTCATATGAGAAAATGAACAACTTTTCCTTCGTTTTCATTATTGAATCTCAGTTTTTTTTTGTCCACACTTATAAGGAAAACATGTAAAAATAAATTGAATTTCCAACAAATTAAATAATAAAGTTTTTTGTTGAAAACAAAATCAAGCATATTTAAAAAGTTTTTACTCAGGCCAATACTGCAAAAGTATGCTGATGCAAACACTGTAGATTGTGAAAAACTTTTAAACACAGTTTTTTTTTTATATAGTGGACTATGTCTAACACCCACAGTTAAGAGTCAATTTTAAAAATACTATCATTATTCATTTTCCAGATTTTCTTTGAAAAAAAAAAATACTCTGATAAATTCTTGTGCTTCAACACTTAATAAATGTTAAATAGTTTCAAATACAGTTCATTAGTTTTTAGATGGCTTTTAAGTATAGTTTAATATGCTTATAATGTTAACTAGACTACAAATGGCAAGTAATAAATGACAGTTTATAGTATAAACAAAATAAAGATTAATGATTTTTATATGGTTTATTTAATGAAGCCTTAAGGTAGGTAAATGTGGTAAAAATTATTTCAATGCCTTTGTGGCATTTATTTTATTTTTATTATTACATGTGTATTTGTGTTATAGCCTTAAAATATGCAATAAATATCTCTTTCACCTTGCAACCCCAAAAGTATGCTACATTATTTTAATTTCACTTATTACTGTGTACTTTGTTCCAATATAAACAGCCAACAGTCACTCTTAATTACACATTTCAACTACACAAACATAAAATAAATCTTTTTGATGACATCAGTCTCTGTTAATGCTGTCTTAAATTCATTATATTATTTTCGTTTATTTAGAATTAACGGAAATGTGGAAAAAAATTATACTCACTCTTATTGTACGTTTTTGCGTGGCCTCAGGGACTCTATTATCACTTCATTTGCCCCTATTGCGATTTGCTAGTGCAATCATTTTACAGCATTTTTAACATTTAAGCAACAAAAGCAACAACCAACCATGACAGGAACATTTTCACATTGACATCGTTTGCGATTCAACTTTGTTTTCTTTTTTTTTTTTTGTCATTATTAACGGAAAAATTAATTCAATTTCATGGCTTTTATGTCGTTGCCGCCGTTTTCATTCATTTTCTCCCTTTTTCCTTTTATTTCTATATTAAGCGCAAGTGTTTGCGTATGTGTGAAATATTTTTCAATGTAGTATACTTGACTAACTATTTGGCGGATTGATTTTAATACGAGTGCAGTACTTAAAAAAATTTGTTTTGTTAATCGTTGTAATGACTTTATTTATTTCGTACATATATTGTCTTAAGCTTTTAAGGACAAATTTATTTGGATTAACCAAAATTTGTATATTAAAAAAAAAACTTAAATTAATTAAAGAGCAGAAAACAGTAGTTGATGCGTTATAAGGAAGCTTATATTCCTGACGGACGAACTGACTACAATGGTACATTATAATACATGTGTTTTAATTTAAACTACAATTATACAATAGAACAAACTAGTTTATAGCTGATTCGTATATTCGTACACTGCGAAAATGTACGTGGTATAAATGTCGTATACATACTATGGTATGTAAACCATTCACACTTTATACTTTATCTCAATAGAATTAACTTTTTGCAGTAGAACTTGTAAAAGACTTAAATATAAATGCTTATATACTGGTAGTTATTCAAAGGATATTTTACTTTTTATTTTACTTACAAACTTGAACGAATCGCACAAGTGCAATGCTCTTAATTTATACTTTAAATACGATTGTAAAAAAATGTCTCTGTACATTATATAGTCAACGGTCTAGAATACAACATTTTTAGATTTTTTTGTAGTATCTTCTTGAACTCAATTGTCTCAAAAACTACTGAATGGACTTATATGAAATTTGGAACGGAATTTTATTAAAAACACCATCTTGTTATTAACTTCTTCATAGTTTACTGTTTTCTACCGGTCAAGCCTTTTTGTTTGATACCAATATTGAGGGTGTTGAAGTAGGTATATATGAAAATTTATTGCCGCCATCATGAATTTTTAAATTTTTTGTAATATTCTGCTAGTCAAGTCCTTATTTTTGATACCAATATTGTTCCTCTCTGTTGTCTAGAAACTGAAAAAAATCAATTTTCGTTTGTAAATTTTTGGAAACACTCCGAAACATTTGTATTTTTGTACTTATATCTCAGTTAGTTTAAAACTGATTTGGTCAGTTTTTCTAAGCAATAGTTTCTGAGACGACAGCTTGTAATCTTAAGCATCTTAAAGAATAAATTGGAGCTTTAGTCACTTAATATATTTAAAAAATAAATATTTAAAAAAATTATTCTGCCTATTACTTTGCCGATTAGTGACCGATTTGTCCAATTTTTTTACGATTAGCTCTAGGGGCATATCATATGCAAATAGTAAAATAAATTATCCTTATTCGCGCTAAAAGATGTTGATTTTTATGGAAACAGTATGGGAAAAACATCAGCAGTCAAGTTTATTTGCTCATATCTCAGAAAGCATGAATTTCAATAGCAATTCATACTCGGATATTTGCAAAAGATCGATACCACATATATTGTGCCTTTTAAAATGCACTTCTGTACGTGTGTAAAAAATGCGGTTTATATAGACACTATTTGTTGTAAAATAATAAAAAAAAAATTTAAATATAATGTTTCAAATTTAAATCAAATAACTCACTAAAACATGAATTTATTCATATAAAATTTTTCTCATATCCTTGAAATATGCTTTAATTTTTAAATTTAAGCTAGACTTTTAAATATGCTTTCATTTATTATTGTTCTGAGCTTAAAACATTTTTCAGTTAATTGTGTACATGTCTTTTGCTTTTTTATTATACCCTTCACACAGTGAAAAAGGGTATATGTATACAGGTTTGTCATTCCGTGTGAAATTTCTACAATTTTCATTTCCGACCCCATAAAGTATATATTTTCTGAAAGCTTATGAATAGGGGAGTCGATTAAGCTCTGTCAGTCTGTCCGTCCGTCTGACCGTCTGTCCGTGTGTATGTTGAAATCAACTTTTTGAAGCCCCCCGATATAGGTTGGACCCGGGTAAGGTATTAAAATATCAGAAATATTCGGGAGTAGATCGGTATTGAAAATCAGAAACATCGGTACATAAACAACTGAGATATGAGCAAAAGCCCACGACCACCTCGATTTTTTTTCACAAAAACAACATTACAACAACAACATACATACATACAAACGTGTATACTGGTTAGAGAAAACGTGGCATCAAATCCCAGCTGAGCCAAAAAAAATTTTTATTATTTTTTTTTTAATTTTTTTTTTATTTTTTTTTTGTTTTATATATATTATATATATAATAATTTTTTTTTTAATTTTTTTTTATTTTTTTTTTAATTTTTTTTTTAACATCCATACCTAAATTTATAATTTTACAATGGGATGTTTTTATATATGTATGTTTTTAATATGTATGTACGTATTTCATGTGGGAGAAATGGTGACACAAACTACTGTTATTGCATGACTACACGTTGTGAAGGGTATATAAGATTCGGCACGGCCGAATATAGCGCTCTTACTTGTTTTTTAAATAAACTCGCTACTTGTAAATAAAATTTTTATTTATTATGTGAAAATCTGCTGTTCTGCCTATATCCCCAGTAAAACTTAAATGTTCGGACAATTGTACTAAGACAATTCCGATCAATTTAAATTCTTTCAAAATACAGCACAAGGAAAAATTTTATATCGGTTGTTTAGGCATTCCACGCTTCTTTTAAAGTTAATTTTTTTTTGTGCGACTTTTCTAGAATTTCCAATTTTTTTAACTTTTTATTTTTGCTACTCTTTTGTTCGCCAGTTTAGGTTTTACTATTATGTTTGGCATAAATCTAATCCATCAATTCATATGCTCATACATTCAAACCATGCGTCATTCATACGTTCGCTTATCTGTCCTTCCGTCTGTCAAGTTAGTATGAAAACAATTAAAAACCTCAAATAGGGAAATGAGTGAATGAGTGAGTAAAACTGTCACGGCATTGCTCTATTGCACTTTATCAAAAACACACATACATATATATACCCTCATTGACCTTATAATTTAAGTATTCAGGTACAGGTAGTTGGTAAAGCGTCAACTTTAAAGGATTTTATTTATGTTTTTAATCTATTTGCTAGAACAATACTGTAATTGACTGTGGAAAAAAAATTAAATAAAATTTAAAACGTAACTTTAGCACCTGAAATGTAGTTTTAAAGTAAAAAATTTCAAAGACAAATATATTATAAAAGAAATTTTTATACAATAAATAAGAATTTTGGAATGCAAACTTTGTTATTTTAACAAATCAAATTTTTAAAAAAATAACAATAGGATGACCGTCGTATCCATGCTGTAACAAGAGTTTTTCTCTATGTGCACTAAAAGTTTCCGACAAGTTGATTTAATTTATTAAAGTCTGCGTTAAAGGATTTTTTTCAATAAATCTTGTATTTGTACAATTTCAGTCTTTCGCATTTCAAAATAAATTAAACAAGTATTTTGGAATACAAACATATTTGTACCTAATTGACAATATGCTTGGCAACCCCAAAAATACAAACTAATCTATATATATAAAAGTAAAACTCTGTGTGTGTGTAAGCTATAGACTCCGAAACTGTAAAACCGACCGGACTCAAACTTTGGCAAGTTGTTGTACACATTCCAGGGAGTGTTTATGGGTGTAAAAAAGTGGGCGGGGCAACGCCCATAAAAAATTAGTTATTATTTTTAGCTTCTTGCACTTGACCGATTTTTCTGAAACTTTGCACACATATTGAGCTGTCATGACTATATAACTTCGTGGTTAAAAAAGTGGGTGGGGCCACGCCCATAAAAAAGTTATAATTTTGAGGTACTTGCACTGGACCGATTTTTATTAAACTTTGCACACATATTGGGCTGTCGTGACTTTACAATTGCATGATAAGAAAAGTGGGCAGTGCCACGCCCATAAAAAAAATTATAATTTTCAACCACTTGAACTTCACCGATTTTTCTGAAACTTTACACACATATTGAGCTCTCATGATTATACAATTTCGTGATTAGAAAAGTGGGCAGTGCCACGCCCATAAAAAAATTATCATTTTCAACTACTTGAACTTCACCGATTTTTCTGAAACTTTACACACATATTGAGCTCTCATGGTTAAACAATTTCGTGATTATAAAAGTGGGCAGTGCCACGCCCATAAGAAATAAGTTATCATTTTTTGCTACTTGCACTAGATTGATTTTTCTGAAACTTCGCACACACATATTGAGCTGTCATGACTATGTAATTTCGTGATTAGAAAAGTGGGCAGGGCCACACCCATAAAAAAAGTTATAATTTTTAGCTTTTTGCACTTGATATTCAATTAAAATTCAGAATGCATTTTTATTCATTAAGGGGCATAGCAACGCGCGCCGGGCTTTTTTTTTTATATAATAAAACTGATCCCATTACTCTATACTGTTTTCCGATTAGAAGTAAGATTAATTTTCTTATAAAAACGTTAAATATTAAATCGAAGGTTATAAAAAATGCTGAAAATGCAAAGTAATCTATTTTGTGTATAAAAATGTCACAAAATAAAAATCGCCAATTTAAAAAAAAGGGCCACAAATATAAAACCGTTAAATTAAACAAAAGCGACAAGTAATGTGCTAAGCGTTAAAGCTGAAGTGACAAGGCTAAACAAGAGCATTAGCGTTCAGTAATGAACAGTAATGTTCGTTTATGTTGTTTAATAAAATTGAATACCTAATGCCTTGTCAAAATTGAATTTTCCAATTGCAAAGCTTTGCTGCGTCAGTATTTCGGATGGCATTAAACAAATTGTATTAAATTAAGAATTTTTGAAAGCTAAAACACGTTTTCCGTTTTTTTTAGGGTTGGTTGTAAGACTCGAAAAATCATTCTAGAATCAAAATCCAATCACTAAATTAACAAAAAAAAAAAAATTAAATTTTTTTTTATTTATTTTGCACTAAGAAAACACTAAGAAGATGTTAAAAAAATGCACCGAGGTCTGACTCGAATATTTTCCGCGACAAACATTTCCAAAAGCACTAAAAACAATGCTAAAAACACCGAGTTTACAAGGCTGCTTATTGTAATATGGCAGTCTTTTTGTATTTTTTTTATTACTTTAGCGTTTTATTATTTTTCTTTTTTTTTTTTTTTGTACTCTAACGAATATTCATATTCATCCTTTAAATATATTAACCTTTTTATAGAACAATTTTTTATTTTTAATTTACCATTTTTTTATTTTATTTGTTTTCTTGCTTGTGTTGTACTTTAACGGTTTTCATTTTAATGCTAAAAATATTTTAACATTTTTGTAGAACAATGAAATTAACCTTACATCCTTTTGTCTTGTACTGGGCTGTGCCTTTGTTAAAATAATAAAAAGGAGCTTACTTGTAGGTAAACAATTCAACTTCACAGCTGATGAATTTTAGTTAATATGTATATTGTTTAAGCGTTCTTTCTTATAAAATGCTTAATTCAAAATTTTTTCTTAACAATACTTGTTCACATTTTTGTTGTCTTTCACTCTTTTAAAAATGTGTGTGTATGTATATTTATACTTTATTAAAGAATTCGAATCAATAATATTTTCCGTATTTTTTTTAAATAAATACAAATTAACATTGTACAAAGGTTTCTTTTTTCCCATAAAACTTTTACGCTTCGTTTAATATTAATGACGTTCATACCATTTATTACACTTTTTTGATTTTGCATAATTTACATCATTTTTTTTATGTTAAATTATCGTGATTTTCTCTTTGTTTTTTTTTAAATAATTATTTTAGATCTACTGACTTTTTGTTTATTCAAAGCTTTAAATGGTGATTTATTATTCAAAGTTTAACAAATTGTACAAAAATCTCTGTCATATCAGTTTTAATACGTTTAAGATCATGCGAGTATGTATGTATGTAGACTATACACAGATTAACTTGTAACAGACAACCAGTTTTTCAGTTATATGGTTAAGAATTTAGGAAGTAACTGTTAATCAAAAAAAATTATATTTTTTTAAAAAAATGTTAATTAATTTTAAATATTTTATTTATTTTGTAGTGTGTTAAAACATTAGAAGGGTTGAGGAAGATTTTTTTGAAACAAAAAGTTTATACAAAAGTTTTAAGATGTGGAAAATTGAATAGAAAATGTTTGTATATAGCATTTTTTGCTATGAAAGATGTTTTGAACATGTTTCAGATTTGTTTGCAAAAATTTATTATTTTATTTTGTTCAATAAGAACTGCAGGTTTTAGTTTACATTCAAAACTGAAAAACTTATTCCAGTTGTACTTAAGCCGTACTCTTTCTCTTTCTAGTTCTTTGTTTAGAACATTTCGATTATTCGACAAAAATTTATCGAACAATTTTTCTTCGAATAAAAACATTTTTTTTTTTTTCGATAAGTCGAATTTCTCTCGAATAACAACGTTAGTATTTGTTAGTATACAAATTAAAAAAAATTTTTTTTAATGAAGTAACGGAATAATGGTTTATACACGCAAAGAAAAACCATGGTTACGACATGATCACGACGGTCATATAATTTTTTCTAAAACAATATTTGGTTGTCGAAAACAAGAAATAGTTATTTTTGTTTCATTTCATCATTAATTTTGTCATGATAATCAAGCATTTGTTTGAATTGTATCATTTAATGATTACTTTTCGTAAAAATTTCAAAATGGTTATCATTTAAAAATAGTATGATTTAAAAAAATTAATTTGACAAAAATAACATTATATTCAAAATCATTAAAAATTAAAAATAATCATTAAATAATAAGTCAGACAACAGTATGATTTCTTTTTAATAATAATTTGATTTCAATTGTTCTTCTTCTTGCTGAATAAATTTTTATTATTTTAAAAGTTTGAGATGTCAAAAAAAGAAACAAAAATTTTTAAAAATTAATGAAAATATAAAAATAAACGATTAAATGTAAAAAAATATTGGTAAAACATTGCAATTAAATTGGTGAGTACAAGCAAATGTGTATGTTACAGCAAAAGACAATAATTTGCCGTAAAAAAGCAAAGATTGTTGATTTCAATTGTAGTCATATATATGATTATTGAATGATGATTAATTTAAACATAATAATGATAACTGGTTACCATAATTATTTTAAACATAATCATACAATTCAATCATAGTATGTTGCTCTTCGATTATGGTTACCACAACCATATTTTTTCTTTGCGTGTACTAATTAGCTGGTTTATGCCATATTATTTTTATACACAAAATCAAATAAATCAAAAAACTTGACACAACTTTTAAAACCCAATCCTGTGTTCCATAATTCAGCCAATATTTTTTGTAATGCCTTTCTTAACAAAGATTTTTTAGGAAAATTGTTTATCAAGAAGGTATTTTCAAAAAATCTGCTTTTAAAATGAAAAACAATTAGGAATTTCACCACTTCAATGAATTTTCTGTGAATTTTTGATAAAACATCTTAAGTCGACAAAAGTAAATTTTTAAGTTTCTTTATCATACAAGTAAAATCTTTAAGGCGTCATTTAATGTTACGAACCTTTTTATCGGTCTGCAGTTATTTAGCCCGGTAGGCTCATTCGGCTTGCTCTCGAGGTGTATTTCTAAACCCTATATGAGCGAGGTCCGGCATAAAAAAAATAATTCACACGCACAAACCAACACTACTTTACTTGCGCACAAATGAAACATTTATAATAGGGAGGTAGATGGTGATCTCCAATCGCCCATTACCCTACCATGGCCGTAATGCATTCACATACAAATCAATTACGGACCCCTTAACCCGTTCTTCATCGCCCCAACTGTATCAACATTCCCCCCATTATTATATTACCCGCTAATAAGCTGGGGCCTAATTACGGCATTCGATCACGATCGAAATTTTACTCGAACGATCGAGTTCACTGTGCTTTAGGTACAGAGATTCTAATAAGAATTTTACAATTTCGATCACGTTCGAATGCCGTAATTCGGCACCTGTTTTTCACGTACATTTCTTTAAGAGATATCACGCAAGAAAAAAAAATAACAAATTAATTTTTTAAACTCTTAATTGAATTGTTATTGAAATTTTAAAAATTTTTAATCCACAGTCGTGTACATTAATTCTCGTCTTTTTATATTTAAATATTTAATAGTTTTTGTGTTATTTTTTTTTTTACTCTCCTGAAGTCCAAAGTCCTAGCAGCGATGCCAAATAAATATTTTACCTTAATTTTTAAGATTTTAAATCGAAATAAGATTTAAAGCTCTCTTTCCAAAATTTAAGATTTTTGAAATTAAGTTGCTTAACACTTGCCACACGCTTTGTTTAAATTTATTAAATGTATTTACCTCAGCTTGATGTTATCTCAATAAAAGAACAACGTTTTGTAGAGAACTACCATTTGCTTAAGATGAATTCAAACCTTTCGTTGAGAACATTTTTTGCGTAGAAAATTTTTTCTACTAAAATTTTTTTTACTAAAATTTTTTGCAGCACAATATTGCAATTGACTTACATTAAGAAAATTTATAATTTAATAAACATTTATTCAAGTTCAGAATTTTCCAAACGAACTTATTTCTCTCTCTTAAAAAGAAAGATGTCGAATTTTGTCCTAACAACAAAAATTTTAATACAAAACTTTTCGGTTTTTTTAATGGTATAATGTGTAAATAAGTCTTAGGCAAAAAAAAAAAAAAATTAACGACAAATGATTTAGATTAAAAACAAAACATATTTTACAAAAAATACTTTAATAAATATTTTGAAAAAAATTTTAATTGCACTTCATTAACGTTCCACTGCTAAACTGTGCCATTCAGATTTAACAACTTTTGCATACGTTTAAAAGTTTTGTACGTGTGTTTAAATGTAATAGTAGTTTATACTGATATTTGTTTTTGCAAAGTTAAATGAAAAAAAACAAGTAAAAGCGCTATATTCGGCCGTGCCGAATCTTATATACCCTTCACAACGTGTAGTCATGCAATAACAGTAAATTCACGTATGTATGTTAAAAAAAACAAAAAAAATAAAAAAAAAATTTAAAAAAATAAAATTTAAAAAAAAAATTAAAAAAAAAAAAATTATTATATACATATATAATATATATAAAACAAAAAAAAAAATAAAAAAAAAATTAAAAAAAAATAAAAAAAAATAATAATAAAAATATATATAATATATTAAATAAAAAATAAAAAAAAAATAAAAAAAAAATTAAAAAAAAAAATTTTAAAAAAATTTAAAAAAAAATTTTTTTGCCTCAGCTGGGATTCGATGCCACGTTTTCTCTAACCAGTATACACGTTTGTATGTATGTATGTTGTTGTTGTAATGTTGTTTTTATGAAAAGAAAATCGAGGTGGTCGTGGGTTTTTGCTCATATCTCAGTTGTTTATGTACCGATGTTTCTGATTTTCAATACCGATCTACTCCCGAATATTTCTGATATTTTAATACCTTACCCGGGTCCAACCTATGTCGGGGGGCTTCAAAAAGTTGATTTCAACATACACACGGACAGACGGTCAGACGGACAGACGGTCAGGGCTTAATCGACTCCTCTATTCATAAGCTTTCAGAAAATATATACTTTATGGGGTCGGAAATGAAAATTGTAGAAATTTCACACGGAATGACAAACCTATATATACCCTTTTTCACTGTGTGAAGGGTATAAAAATGATAAAAACACAAAAACTTACAATACAGCCTAATGGAAAGAAAACTAAAAATTGATGATGCTGCATATTGTCATAGTTTTTATGACAGTAAAAAAAGTTTTTGGCTAAAAACACATTAAAGTTTGCTTTATTTCAATGTTTTTTTAAGTACAGTAAGAGGGAACTGAAAAAAGTACGTGTGACACTAACCTATCGAATTATTAGAACAGTTTGACAGGTGCAAGATGTTTTCACTAAGCCCTAAAACGTTATATTTTATATCCTTTTTAAAACCAGCACATCAATTTTTGTTCAATGAAGCGGTAAAATTTTGTTTTCGCATTATTATAGTACTTTTTATTCGGCTTTACTAAAAATTATAAAACAATGCAGATTATTTATACGCATTATTAAAAAAAAAGTGTTAAAGTAAAAACGTTGCTCGATTCTATTTTTTTTTAATAACGGAAGCTTTAATACCCTAATTGTTGTAGCAAAAAAAAATAAAACAAGTAAGAGCGAAACTTATATACCCTTCACAACGTGTAGTCATGCAATAACAGTAGTTTGTATCACCATTCATCCCATATGAAATACGTATGTATCCCATTGTAAAATTGGCGTATGTATGTATGTTAAAAAAAAATAAAAAAAAATATATAAAAAAAAATTTTTAAAAAAAATTTAAAAAAAAAAATTAAAAAAAAATTTTTTTTAAAAATAATTAGTATAAATAATAAATATAAAACAAAAAAAAATAAAAAAAAAATTAAAAAAAAAAATATAAAAAAAAATAATAAAAATATAAATAATATATTAAATAAAAAAAAAATATAAAAAAAAATAAAAAAAAAATAAAAAAAAAGTTTTTTGGCTCAGCTGGGATTCGATGCCACGTTTATTCTAGCCAGTATACACGTTTTTATGTATGTTGTTGTTGTAATGTTGTTTTTGTGAAAAAATAATCGAGGTGGTCGTGGGTTTGTGCTCATATCTCAGGTGTTTATGTACCGATATTTCTGATTTTCAATACCGATCTACTCCCGAATATTTCTGATATTTTAATACCTCACCCGGGTCCAAGCGATGTCTGGTAGCTTTTAAAAGTTGATTTCAACATAGACACGGACAGACTGACAGAGCTTAATTGACTCCCCTATTCATAAGCTTTCAGAAAATATATACTTTATGGGGTCGGAAATGAAAATTGTAGAAATTTCACACGGAAGACAAACCTATATATACCCTTTTTCACTGTGTGAAGGGTATAAAAATTATGTATTAACAAATGTAAATAAGAAGCTCCTAAGAGTATGCTAATGTAAGTTGCATTAGTATAATAGTAATGAAACATCTGGGGCCAAATTACGGCATTCGATCACGATCGAAATTTTACTCTAACAATCGAGTTCGCCGTGCTTTAGGTATAGAGATTCTAATAAGAATTTCCAAATTTCGATCACATTCGAATGCCGCAATTTGCCCCCTGATCATAATACAAATCGTCGTTCGTAAATTATTGTGTTCTATATCTTTAGGTTTTATGTCACATAGAACACAATAATTTACGAACGACGAAATGATAACTGCCAAACTAATTCTAATGTTGTGAAAAGTGACGTTACCTAAAGCGCTTACCCTAAAAGTATGCCGTTAATATTGACAAAGCTAATTTTGTATTATGTAATTTTTAATTTTGATCTCATATTTTAAGCCACCACTGTATCTTGTTTCATAACTTTTAGTAAATTGGATGTGATTCAATTTTCATTACGTTTGCTACTCTCATACACTGCTGGCTATTGTTGTTTCTTTTTTTTATAATAATTTTAAAATTTCCATTAAAAAAAAACAAAACAAGCAAACTTCTAAAAAAAACAGTTTTTACTTGACAGTTTGTTGTGCATCTTTCTAACAAAAATAATGCAAAAAAAAAAAAAAATTACACACAAATTGCACTTAAAATTATTAGTCGTTTTTAACAGCTCTCGTTAGAAAGACTTTCCGAAGAAAGTTTTTAAAATTAAATAAAAACAAATTTTCAATTTTCCTGAGAACATGAATTTAACCCGTAAATTGTTTTATTAACATTTTATTACTTTTTTAAATTGATTTCAATTAAAAAAAATTTTTCTTTTAAATGTGATTTTAGGTTCCATCATGTTTCACGTGAGAAGACGTCCAGCAGACTCACAGCCGCGTAGACGTAAGAAAAAACCTTTGGGTACTGCCAATGGCACCAATAATATATCACCGGACCGCGAGGGACCAATGTTGGTGGAGGTAACACATAGCGGTGATGGCGGCAGACGTGTTAAATTGGGCAGTGATCCAATTGAGGTAAAATTACATAAATATTTTAATACAATTTTGTAGAAATTTCAATACAAATTTGTAATTCTTTTAACAAAAAATATAAATATAAATTCCAAAAACTTTTCTAAAATAAATTTTTGTTTAATTAATTACAGGTCGGTTCAGCCAATACCAATTGCTTGCAATTATTCGGACCATCCATACAACCCCGTCACTGTTTAATATCACTAGTTGAGGGAGTTTGCACAGTAACACCATTACACACCGATGCCTTGACCTTTGTCAATGGTCACCACATAACGCAACCAACAATTTTGCATGTGAGTAAATGTCATCGTTGTTATTTTTTACTTAAACTCCCTAAATTTGCTGCGTAAGAATTGTATGCATTTAATAATTCTATGCTATGCAAATAACTCAATTAAATTTGCGTTGAAAAGTTCGTGTGAATAAGAAAAAGTGTCTTACATCGTTTCTAAAATTTACATACAAATTAATAATGCTGCAACATCAAAAATGCGTTTGCACTTTAAACAAGCACATTAGACGTGTTGAATAATGTTTTATTAGAAAACAATTTTTTTACTGAAAAAATTGGTCCATTTTTTTATTATTATTTTTTTTTTGTAATGTGGCATAAAAATGTGCGAGATTTGTAAAACAACACAAAAAATTTGTTTATATTAAATTTTATTCAGAAATAAACATAAAAATTAAACATATGGGACCATATAAAATGTGTTTGTGTAAAAATTTTCACAATAATTTTCTTAATAAAATTTAGAAATTTCTTATAAATAAAGCCATCATTAAACAAACACTTTTTCAGGCATGTCACAGATTTGAATTCTATTCGGAAGTGAAACTAATTTCGTGTTTTACTTCTTTAAAAATAAAAGCTTTTTTCAATTTTAATTTCTCAGCTTTTGAGGCCAAGATTAATTAAATCAAACTTATTTCGAATACACTGTGCTGATGTTAAGCGTAGTTAAAAGTTATTGCAAAATGGGGGCCGAACGTTGTTATGATGGAATATTATGGTTTCAAGTCTGGCCAGATATTTTGATATATTTCTAAAAACAGAATTTTTAATAGCCCGAAAAGCGTCACTTCTTATTAACCATTAAAAAAACGGGATAAAGACGTTTCTATTCGAATTATTCACACCAAATACCGTTAAAGCTGCATACTTCCAATAACTATTTGCATCTTTTAAAACTGTAAAGTGGCATCTTAAGATAGACATTATATATGGTAAAATATACAAATAGAAAATAAATGGAACAGAATTGCAAATACGAAATTAAAATTATTCCGATCGGAATGTGTGACAGGCCTGATAATTTCGATTAAAATATGTTTTTATAAACAATAAGTAAACTTCTTTGAAAATAATGTTTTTTTAGACGTATAGAACTTTCGATAGGAATAACTGTAAAACTAGAGCACTTCTTCAAGTTTACTGTGCGCATAATAGTCCATAAGAGCAGGTAATACGTAATACCATGAATAGATTCATGAGCACATACAGTGAGGTGCACAAATGAGTACATGTTTGTACTTTGAGCACTTTTGATGTCATAGAAATAAAAGTAATTAAGCAAATTTAAAAAATTTTTTTGTAGTTTATTTAGTACTAGCCAAACCCGGCGCACGTTGCTACGCCTCTTAATGAATCGAAATGCATTCTGAATTTTAATTGAATATCAAGTGCAAAAACCTAAAAATTATAATTTTTTTATGGGCGTGGCATTGCCCACTTTTCTAATCACGAAATTGTAAAGTCATAACAGCTCAATATGTGTGCAAAGTTTCAGAAGAATCGGACCAGTGCAAGTACTTCAAAATTATAATTGTTTTAATGGGCGTGGCCCTGCCCACTTTTCTAATCATGAAATTGTAAAGTCATAACAGTCAAATACGTGTGCAAAGTTTCAGAATAATCGGTCCAGTGCAAGTACCTCAAAATGATACCTTTTTTTTATGGGCGTGGCACTGCCCACTTTTCTAATCAAGAAATTATTTAGTCATGACAGCTCGACATGCATGCAAAGTTTCAAAAAATCGGTCTGGTGGAAGTACCTCAAAATTATAACCTTTTTTTATGGGCGTGGCCCCGCCCACTTTTTTAATCACGAAATTATAAGGTCATGACAGCT
This sequence comes from Phyto melanocephala, assembly GCA_941918925.1. Classification (NCBI taxonomy): domain Eukaryota; kingdom Metazoa; phylum Arthropoda; class Insecta; order Diptera; family Rhinophoridae; genus Phyto; species Phyto melanocephala. The sequence continues at coordinate 16,931,191 of OW799233.1, read as the reverse complement.
CGATATGTGTGCAAAGTTTCAGAAAAATCGGTCAAGTGCAAGTAGCTTAAAATGATAACTAATTTTTTATGGGCGTGGCCCCGCCCACTTTTTTCACCCATAAACACTCCCTGGTATGTGTACAACAACTTACCAAAGTTTTAGCCCGATCGGTTTTACAGTTTCGGAGTCTATAGCTAACACACACACACACACACACAGAGTTTCACTTTTATATATATAGATTAGGTACTTAATAAAATTATATAAAATTTGTAACAAAATGCATTAAGCACCAAGAAAAAAACGAAAAAAACCAGAATATTTTTTATGTACTCATTTTTGCACCTCTCCATTTTATGAAGAATTTGAAGAAAAGAAATGAAAAAGTTCCGTTATTTTTCAATATTTTTGCATAAGTTCGACATTATTTAAATCGCGTGTGGTAAAAAAACATTGTGCAAATTTTTAAACAAAAATCATTTTATTTAAAATCAAATAAATTCCTAACAAGAATTAATAATGAAGAAACTTTCAAAATCCACCGAGGAGAGCATTACGGCCATGACTGAAAGAGGCTGTTCTACCCGGGAAATTGCAAAAGAGCTAAAAGTGAGTCAATCAGTGGTCATAAGGGTACAAAAACGGTGTTCCGTTGTTCCCAAGCCTCAAGTTAGAGGTCGTAAAAAACTTCTAACTAATGCGGACGCCCGTCTAATGATAAGAGAAATGAAAAGAGATAAGTTTTTAACACCAAAAGATGCTTCATTAGCTATCGGAAGACCCGTTAGTCGGTGGACGGCATGTAGAGCCCTTCGCGACATTGGTTATATTGCAGCAGTAAAAAAACAAAAACCTGCATTGTCAGAAAAAAATGTAAAGGCACGTTTAATTTGCCAAAGAGCACAAAACTTGGACAGTGGACGATTGGAAACGTGTGATCTGGTCAGAGGAATCCAAATTCAACCGTTTCCAATCCGACGGTAAACAATATTGCTGGCGCCGCCCTAATGAAAAAATTCAAAGGCGCCATGTGAAGCAAACTGTAAAGCACGGGGGTGGAAACGTCATGGTATGGGGTTGCTTTACGTGGTGGCCCACTGCAAAAATTGATAACATAATGAAGAAAGAAGACTATTTGAGAATTTTGCAGACTCATCTTCCCGGTTTTTTAGATAAGAGCGCCTATCCTGCAGAAGAAGTAATTTTTCAGCAGGATGGTGATCCAAAACACACGTCTAAAATCGTGAAAGAATAGCTTGGAGATCAAAATTTGCAATTAATGCAGTGGCCAGCACAAAGTCCCGACCTCAATCCGATTGAGAATTTGTGGTCAATCGTGAAGAGACGGTTGGGACAGTACCAATCAGCCCCTACAAATTTGGACGAGCTTTGGCAGCGGATCCAAAATGAATGGAAGAATATTCCAAAAGAAATTATACAGAAATTGGAGGAGAGTATGCCAAATCGCGTAAATGATGTCTTACAAAATAAAGGGCTTTGAACTAAGTATTAAAAATATTCGTATTCCGCAACATTTTTTAACGGTGCAAAATTGAGTACATTGGAGTTGTTTTCGCTTTCTGTATTTTTTTCTTAGAAATTGATGCTTTAAGTTGTGAATTTTACACTGTTTTGTTAAGTACGTAATACTAAATAAACTACAAAAAAAAATTTTAAATTTGCTTTATTACTTTTATTTCTATGACATAAAAAGTGCTCATAGTACAAACTTGTACTCATTTGTGCACCTCACTGTATATTTGGTATATAATTCATCCAACTCGAGTCTTTACCGTGTTGCAGTAAAAGCCATTGCCTCTTTAGATATGAGTTTGTTATAGAACTAGAATTTATCGGTCCAACGTCGTTATCAGCAACTCGGTTTCTTCTCCTCTACTATTAAGAAAATTTTAAGAAAAGATATTGGCCTACATCCGTATAAAATCGAACTGCTGAAACAGTTAAAGCCAGCGGACCTTCAATGGCGTCATTTGGTAAATGTGTAAAGAATTAAATAGAAGTTGAAGCAGATTTTGATCGCCAAATCATTCTCAGCAATGAGACTCATTTTTGACTTAACGGGTATGTAAACAAGTAGAATTGTCATATTTGGAGAGAGCACAATCCTCATGAGACTGCATTACATCCAGAAAACAAATCACTGTGGTATGGTTTTACGTGCCAAAGACATCATGGGCCTGTTTATCTTTAATTTTCAAACCGGTGCCAACATTACCATCGATGGCGAACGGTACAAGCAAATGATTCAAAATTTGTTTACTCCTTATGTCTTTGCAAAATCCTACATGACATTTAGCTCGTAAAGCCTCACTTTAATGAACCAATCGTATCTGAAGAGATGAACCTGTGAGTGGGCCACCTCGTTCGATTGATTTGACACCTTTGGACTGCGTTTAACAGGGGTGCATCAAAACTCTGGCCTTGGATAATAAACCAGCAACGATTTATCAACCATCGAAATTAGAACAGATATGCTCAAAAGAGTGGTGCAAAATTGGACCGATAGGATGGCGTTTATAATACGCAACATGCCAGAAATTGTTTTTAAAATTTCATTTTGGTCATTCTATTGAATTTGTTGGATTTTATTTAAAAAAAGTTCTATACTGCTAAAAAAAAACTTTTAATAGAAAAATGTTCATAAATACTGCATTTTATTGTCTATGCGAAAGTTAGATAAATTTTTTTTAAATTAAAAAAAGTATTATTTTAATGAGAAACAGTTGTTCTCAAACTATTTTTATTTTCTTCTTAAACGATTGACATTTGAAAAAACAAAAAAAAATTTTTCGAATTAATCGTCTCTGCTTTAATAATAAATTAGAATACGACAGCATTTAGCTTTCACAGCAATACTAATCGATTTTGTTTAGCCTTCAGTTAGTTTTAATGCTTGGTATGTATAAAATATCATAGAGATAATTTCTGTACCTCACCAAAGGCTATAAGTTAATTCGACTAGCTGCATATGACACTTTTAATTGTCTTTATACTGATTTTTTTTCTTCTTTCTTATAATCAAATACGTCATTGCCATTCATACAAACTGCCTTAATCCAGATATTGACCTATCTAATATGAATGTTTGTATATCGTAAAGTTATTTCTCTGCCGGAAATTAGAAAATATTAAGCTATATTTGATTTGTTTGCCTCCAGCTATCTTGTTTAGCACACAAGCCCTAATTGTAGGCAAACATGTATTTTTCCCAGAACTAATTTCCGTTTCTATTATTAAATTTGTTTTTCTGTCATGTGATTTTTGTTTTTTTAATTTCCAATAATTTCATATTTATTTTTTTTTTTTTTACATTTTGCCACAAATTGTTGCGGTTCATCGATCTTTTGCATCAATAAAAACACAAGACCAAAAAAAAAATAAATAAATAATTTTTCTAGTAACCAAATCAGATTTGTTTTAGTTTCAATAATTTTTTAAATTTAAATGTTAAATATATTTTTATGTGCAAATGAGATATACAGACACACATAATTTACGACAATGAAATTAACAAACTGTTTAATTATTTAGGCAATAATTTAGTTGTAAAGTAGTTATGCATGTAAATATGTTTGTATATAGTATTTTAATGTATTTAGTATTTTATTTTATGTAATTTTCTCTAACCATTTTCACTAACAAATTAATTAGAGAATATGAAAACAAAAGTTTGACATTAAGGGGCGGACAATAGAAAAAAAAACTATGTAATCCAAACAGACAAAATTAGCAACAACACAAACAAACTAAAAATCTGTAAATTAACTAAAGTGTTTTAATGTCACTTGCGGTAAAAATTCAAATGAATGAATTCTAAATGGTGCCACATACCGATGCCTTCTACATTCGCATACAGCAACATAATCAAATACATAGAAAAAAATTTAAACAAAAACGAAAAAAAAAAAATTAATTAAAAACAAAAAAATCATCTAAACAATTTTAAGTGTCATCTGTATAGGTGCACACATATATACACATGTAAATATATATGTACATATATGTATTTAAATATAAAATTGAAAAAAGTTTATAACGACTATTTGTTAACTTGTAACTCTTTAGCAATTACTTGGACTGATCCATGATTTCTTTAAAAAAAAAAAAATTTCTAAATTTTTTATGATATGGATTTTACTCGCATTTTAAAGAAAATTGAAATTAATTTTATTTCTGCCATTTTAAATGTTGTAAATACTTATTTTTAATCGCAATATTAAAGCCTTATTGCGAATACAGTGGTCGCATTCTTTGGTAATTAATTAATTTTAATGGGTCCTCACCGTATTTCAATAATTTCTCAATTACAAGTCCAAAAAGCACTACTAAAATTAGACTCATTCACTAGGGAAATTATTTTAAAAATTGTGTATAGTACACATTTCAAAGATCAAGAAATAATTTATAAAATCCTACCCGCACCAAAACTATATTTACACATTCTAGTGTAAATATTTTAAAAGTTTCGTATATGAAGAGAGTTAGTTGATATCAATTTTTAGGTAACAATGCAGCAAATGAAATTACTTGATGTAAGGCAATAATAACGGTTGTTTTTAATAGAAGTATGGAACCAGGGTACAATTATACAGTGGTAGTGCTGCCAGCCCAGCTGACTATTTATTTGCTTCAAACTCCATATGTAAAAAAACTTCATTTATAAATAAAGAGAGACAAAAAATACTCTCTCTCTGCGCTATCACCTTATGTGATTACACCCAGGAAACACTTATACAAGGTGGCAGTGCCAGCCCAGCTGACTATTTTTTGTGTTCTGGAGTATGTCAAACTACATATTTTAAAAAATGATTTCAACTCCGGAATTTGTCAAACTCCATACATAAAAAAAGAGAGACAAAAATTGCTCTCCTTTACGCTATCACCTTATGTAATTACGCCATGATTACACCATGTATATAACTTTAAGTTAGCAATTCTTTTTTAACTGGCGGCCATTTTGTCAGCTGTCAAGGGACTTAAATTTATTTTAGTTAGGCATTTCAGCATGAAAAGACTGACGCATGAATAGCAAAAAGTAGATTCGGTGAATGGGCTCACAACAATAATGCCGCTGATCCCGCTTTTCATAAGCGATGAAGCTCACTTTTGTTTTAATTGTATCAAAACTTCCGTATTTGGGGTGATGATAATCCTCAAGTGTATGTTAAGACATTGTTAAATCCAGAAAAACTGACTGTTTGATGGGCTTCATGGGTGGGTGGAATCATTGGTCCATACTTCTTTAAAAACGATGCTGGTTAGAACGCTACCAGAACGCAGCATGGTGACTTCTATGGAGCCATGATTACTGACTTTTTCGTTCATCAATTGAACAAGCATGATTTGCAAAAGTTGTGGTTTCAACAAGACAACGCAGCATGCCACACAGCTCATTTTACAATTGATTTATTAAGGGAAACGTTTGATAACCGCATAGTTTCACGTTTCGTACCCGTGAATTGGCCTCCAATATCTTGCAATTTTACGCCACTAGACTATTTACTGTAAAGATATTTTTAGAACAGTTTGGGAATCTTTTTGTTAAAATCTTCCATTTTATGGGACACCTTGTTTTTGTGCTCTGCAATTCTCTTATCAGAGAGTTCAATATTTCTCTACTGTTCTTAGCTCCCGACAATTTAGAGGATTCGCCTCTCTTGGTACAAAAATGATGTTATTGTTTTGGTACCACTGCAGAGATTTCTTATTATAGTGACATGATGCTAAATCGGGCGAAAAATATGTAGACACATGAGCTCTCTTATGAAAAAAAAAAAACATTTTTTATGTATATTTCGGTTTCATAGAGTACACTGTAACAAATGACATGATTTTTTGTCGCAAATGCATAAAACCTGCCATGCCAATATATTTTTGAAAATTTATCTTTAATATTTCCTCAAGCATTAATTAGCAACATAAAAATGTTGACCCGGAAGCGGCGAAAAGTCTGCCAGTACATACTTTTCGTCGTCCTCTATACAACATGAGTATTTTTGGCTTCTAAATTTTTTGCAACATTTCTGTCTGAAACTTTTTGAACTTTGTATGTTTTAAAGCCTGCATTGTCTTTAAATTTTCTATCATGTAGACTTTTCAATGGTTAAATTGTTCTGATACTGTTTAATAACATTGGAAACAGTTTGACGGCAGACCTTTTATTCTTTGACCAATTTTTTGTAGGACCAATTGGGATTTTTTTTAATATTTTAGCACACACTTCCTTTTTGTCACTGATTTAAATCAAACTTACAAATAATCAATATGTTTGTCATTTAAAATAATAACTGACATATTTGATAAAAAAACTGTTAAATATTGCTTTCGTAAAAAAGTTAAGTTGACGTGTATTAGGATATTTTTGATCTCTCGTCTTATATCGTGAAGAAGTGTAGAAAGATATAATTTATGTATTTGCTGTACTATTTCGAAATCTGTTATTGTTAAAAGTTGCACTTATGCCCTCTAAAAAATTTGGCAAAAAATATTTCGTTAGAAAAATTACTAAAAAAGGAATTTCGATTACTTAGCAATCAAAAATCAAATTTGGTAAAATAAAATTGTGATAAATAAAGGAAATAAAAATTTTTGATAAATAAAAGAAGTATTTGATTAATTAAACTTAAATCGGTAACACAAAACAGGCACGAATAATAATACTTTCACCCCGCATATAAAATAGATGCGATTATCCCTACAAACAAAATGATCTTTCCAAATCTTGTGATTTCTTTCTCTTCGGATATGTTAAGTCGCAATTGTTCAGCAAAACAGTTCAACAACTTGAGCGGTCTGCTGGCAAAATGTTCAGTTCTCTGTTTCTAGTTATCTAAGTGAAATTGTTAAAAATAAATTTTTGCATTGTAAACGCAACGTCAGTATTGCATTGTTCTTTTATTTGGCTTCTCTGCCCACCTCCCACTCTTTAGTCACGGATCCAGCTCACGCGTTTGGTGACGAATTTTTTATTAAAATACATGAGTTGTTTGTTTAATGACTGCCAAAACTCTTACTTATCAAAAGAAAACATTTGGTTTGGGGATTGGGGGGGTAATATCCTTTTTATCTCGCCACTTCATCCGCGCTTTCCTCTCTTCTTACTGTCGAGCATATAAATGTTAACCGTTTCTCTTACATCCTAATGTATGTGTTATTTTTTTATTGCGTTGAATCTTTGATTTTGTGAACAAAACATGAACAGGCAAAGAGTTAAGAAAAATCCATAAAAAATATTTGAGATACAGTTAGAGGGTCTTTCAAATAAGCTTTAAATAGAGTACCCTGTAATCGCATTTCACCCATTTAAAATTTTGTAATTAATTTAAATTTTTAAATTTTTCTCTCCCAAAAACTTAAACAATCATGACAAAAGCAAAAAAACAACAATAAGTAGAGAACATAAAATGTGAATTAAATTTCTGAAAAGAACAACAAGAGATAGAGGCGTTCATTAGAGCAAACGCCCCTCGTTTTTAGTTGATTTTTAAAATTAGTCAATGATAGACGTGTGCGTTTCCACATAAATAAATTTCGTTTAAATAATTTATACAATACTTTTTCCCCCTAAACTTTTAAAATTATTAAATAATGTAATTACTATTGAAATTGTTTAATTCAATTATGTACAATTAATAAAAAAAATGAGTTTAATTTATGCGTGTTTTCCTTTTTTTTTAGAACGGCTCGGTTGTTATGTTTGGTCGTGTGGCATCTTATCGCTTTGTTGACTCACCCACTGATGGCCGTTACAATTTGGCCTTGTCACAGTCACAATTGGATTCAGCGTGCCTCTATGAAAGGTAAGTGCCATTAAGCTGTCGACAGCAGTAGAATTTGTTTGTTTTTATAAAATAAAAAATGTGTACTTTGTGTCCTAAAGAAAATAAATGTAAAACTCTTAAGTGTATGATTGTTTTTTTTTTTTTTTATTTTCTAAGTATTCTAAGTTTTAGTTAATTTTTTTTTATTACATTTTTGTGTTGTAATAATATAAACTAATTTCGAAAATTGATAAGAGAAAATGTTTTTTAAAATATAGTGGAAATTTTTAATTAAACATGCAACATTTTGTTTGTTTGTTTAATTTCATGTTTTACGTTAAATCTATTTGTGTCTTAACATTTTCTTTGTAATTCGAAAAGCAAAAATACAGAGCTATTTTTTTAAAAGCATTTTCTTACAATTGTTTATGTTTGAAATTTCCATTTATGCTTGTTGTTACTTAATTTATTTACTCATTCATATTTTTTTAACATTCTTTTCATTTTATGTTGTGTATTTTCTGTTGCATTAAAAAAAACGCAAACATTTTTATGTTGTTTATTTATTTTGTTAATAAATTTTAAAAATTAAAAAAAACTGCACCTCATACACACAAAACAACAACAACAAAATAAACCAACCAACTATAACAAAACACATACACACACAAAAAACCTCAACGGAATTCAAATAAAACATTAAAACTTAACACACACACACAAAACACACATTTGAACAACAAAAAATTCTTCGTGTGAAATGAAACTTGATGGTTCTGAAAAAAAAAATGGATTTTATTTTCTGTGGAAACTTACAACAAACACAGTCGTTCACCAACTTCACCTAGTTCATGGAATGATGAGGATGGAGCCTTAAGTTCGGTAAGTTTTAGAATTATTTTTTCTTCTTCTTAGTCTCTATTACTTTAAATTTTATTTGTAACGGGTGTCCCAACCAGAACGCAATTTTTAAATTTTAAATAAAACACAGATATTTAAAAAAAAATCGTGAAACTTTATTAAATCGTAAAGTAGACAGAATGAGGTTATGTATGGAACAATATATCGTGCAGATGGCCGCCGCGGCTTTGCTGGAATGAAATTTTCATAACATTTTTGCATAAATGCTGCGGTATTTCATTAATGCAGCGTCCAATTTCCTCTTTTAAGGCTTGAGTCGTCGTCGGCATATTCGCGTAAACCATCGACTTCAAAAAACCCAACAAAAAAATCTAAAGGTGTTAAATCACACGATCTAGGCGGCCAATTCTGGTCTCCAAAACGCTAAATAACACGACCGGGAAATGACTGATGCAGCAATTGAATTGTTTCTCTGGCTGTATGACATGCTGGCTTAAGTTCCTGAGTCAATTGAAGTTTGTATGCATGAAGATGCAAATCTTTCGTCAAAATTCGCTGCATAGTGGATTTGGAGACACCAATTTGCTGAGCCCGGTGTCGAATTGAGGTGGATGGAGTTTGAGCGACATCATCACATCACATCATCGATCGACCTGGTCGAAGGCGCGTTGTTGTCTTTACATCACTAACAGACCCAGTTTCGGCAAATTTATCCATTAATCTCTTTACAATTGACTCTTTTGGAGCATTATTGTGACCCCAAATTGATCGCAATTTGCTAACTGTAGCCGCAAAACTTTCACCATTTTTTTAAAACAATTTCACAATGAGAATGCGTTGTTCATTCATGTAGCGCTCCATTTTTACTAACCTCGTACCTTCTACTAGCAAACAATAACAATTGTTCAAATGTCAAACAATGACACTTCGAATGGCGCCAAATTTAAAAATTGCGTTCTAGTTGGGACACCCGGTATAATAAGTGTTAGTAAGAGGTTTTCCAATAGGGATGATATGATTTTGAAGTGACGTGTCGGCCATTTGTAATATGTCATGATTTGTCGTTTGTTTTTCATTGTATTCACTACAATTTCATCATGGAGATATATACGCAAGAACAACGTTTACAAATTATTCAGTTTTATTATCAAAATAATCATTTTTTTATTGCAACTTTTCGGTCGCTTTTGCCATTTTATGGTTACATATAATAATCGTCCAAGTGTGCTCGCTATTCGTCAAATTGTTAAAAATTTTGAGCTTGCACTTTCTTTACATAATGTTCAAGTGCCAATAAGACAAAAAACCGCTCAAAGTAATTGACAGTTTAGTGGTTTTTGATCTGGTGGAAGCATCGGTCCGTATTTCTTTCGAAATGAAGCTGGTAACACCGTTACTGTCAATTAAAAGAGCTAATACACGGCATGTTTTTTACATCATCTGGGGGCAAATTACGGCATTCGGTCACGATCGAAATTTTATTCGAACGATCGAGTTCGCTGTGCTTTAGGTATAGAGATTCTAATAAGAATTTTCAAATTTCGATCACGTTCGAATGCCGTAATTTGCCCCCTGACCTGTCAAATTCCACACTCCTATATACGAACATATCGTGTGTTACCTTAAAACATTACTTCTGTAAAAAACATGTGTTTAGACATCTGACAAAATTTCTATTAGAGCGCGCTCTATTTTCTTCTGTCAAAACGTTTGACAACAGCCGTTGGCAGAAATCTCTGCTGCTGGAAAGCAGTCACGACGGTTTCCTGTAAAAGTATAATTTTGACAGACATGTAGATTTACATATGTCTCACAAATTTAAAAGTCAGATGTAATAAACATGCCGTGTACTATAAGCCTTAAGAGAGCGGTATAGATCGATGAGAACCAACTATTGATCTTGACAACATTTGGTTCCAACAAGACGGGGTTACGTGCCACACAGCAAATGCAACAATTAAATTATTGCGAGAAAAGTTTGGAGATTCGATTATTTCAAGAAATTTTAATATTGAATGGCTTTTAAGAAGTTGTGATTTAACACCATTCGACTATTTCTTGTGGAGTTATTTGAAGTTATTGGTCTTTCGAAATAAACCAGACTCTCTTCAAGCTTTACAAGTCATTATTGAACGTGCCATTTATTACTTACGACTTGATTCAGTGGAAAAAGTGCTCGAAAATTGGGTTCATCGAATTCGTTTCTGCAGAAAAAGTCGTGGAGGCCATTGGAATGATGTTTTATTTAGAACTTAATTGTATCGATTGTACTTCACATTAAATAAAAAAACTTTTTAAATTTGCTTTACAATAAGTGTGTGTTTTTTTTAAAGAAATCATATCACTCTTATTGAAAACCTTTTACATATAAATTTCTTTAAACCATTTTTTTTGATTTTAATTGTTTAAAAAATGATTTTTAGCAATAATGTATGAATTTGTTAAAGACTGCTTTAATAAATAACAGGTTTACCTTTGGTCATAAAGGCCTCGACACTGTGCAGATGGGCCATTTAAAAGTTTAAATTTAAAAAATGCAATAATTGAAATTTTTTCCAAACTAATTTTTTTGTTGTAAAGTACAATTGTTAGAAAGGTTAGATGAAATATTATTTCATTCATATTTATGACTGCTGCGTGTGGCCTTACGGTACCCCATTCGATCGAACCAAGTGTAGGTATTAAATCGTTTGTGCCATAAAATGTTTGGCAAGTTGCACCATCCTGTTAAAACCAAACATCGTTCACATCAATACCATGAAAAGCGGGCACGAGAAAAATCGGTTATCATTGGTGCAATAGCTATCCCTATTGACCGTTATGGTTGTGCCGTCCTCTTTTTCAAAGAAATAGAGACAATGATGCCTCCACTCCACAAACCGCACCAAACAGTCACCCATTAATGGGTGCCACGGCTTCTGTCCGATCGCGTTTAGGGTTCCTGAGCCTTAAATACGGCTTATTAACGAAGAAATCGAGATGAAGATAAGCTTCAACCGATAAATTTTTTTTTTTTTTTTTTTTTTTTTTAAATTTACATCATTCTACAGTTTCTTTTTGGCCTTTGTTTTGGAAATAGATTTCCAATAAATCCTAACGTTGCTCAAGCGTAAATCGATTCATTTCGTTTAGCAGAGATAATATACTGAATTTTGTGACAGAATAGAATGACATAAGTATTGCCAGATTCGAAATACCCGCTGGGTCAAACTTAAACCGATAGATGACCCACCCTTTATATCCCATCCTATATCCATGCCTTAATTTGCCCAAAACAGTGACCCATCAGTGGCCTTACTATGACCTTTTCATATGTATACCCTATTGCCGATCCATCGCACGCAAGTTTGTCGGTTATTTCGTTCTTGTTTAACCTAAAGTATTTATTGTACATTGAACGTAAATAAGAAAAAAAATTATTCAAAATTTTAGGAAAAGAAAAAATATTTTGAGGTGAAAAATTTATACGATACTGGTAAAAAGGGTCTTTATTTAATTTTAAATTATGTACTTAAATCTTCTTACAATCGATGAGAATTTTTAAGAAAAAAAATTTCTTTCGTTATAAAAATAATATTGTAATTGTATTTGTATTTGTGAGAGTTTTTACGATTTGTTTAACATTTACAACTACACAAAATTGATATTTACTTTATTGCAAAATTGTCTTTCACACAGACCCATAAAAGTGATTACGATCCCCATAACAGCAATATAGCGGATCATACGGAAATTGATGGTAAATTACGTTCAAATGGTTCATATCATAATAATCATAATAATGCAACAACATTAGGTGGCAATTTTGCAAGTGCAGCAGCTGGTAATGCTGGAGGAGACACACAAAGTTTAGAAGGTAATCTGGAGAATGAAACAAAATCAATATCCAGTTTAAAATCAGGCGGTTCTAATAGTCAAGAAAGGTAAATACAAGTGTTAAAGAACTAATAAACCGCTACAATTTGCTTCTTTAAGAGGAGAGTTCGAATAAGATTTATTTACTAATCTTTTTAATTTTCCCAACGTAATGATTTGCCCTAAAGCGTCCTGGTCAAAAATATTTACGCCCTACCTGGCGTATTCATAAAAAATATTTTAGGTTTATTAAAGACTTATTTGACAAATGTTGTAAAGAAATTTGTCAAAAATGCTCGCCATAAATCTACAATATTATTTTATGAAAACGGCAATAAATTAATAAATTTATGAAAGATTTATAAAACAAATTGTGTATGGGAATTTTTAATGAATTAAAAAAAATATTTGATTTAATTTTTAAAGAATTGAATAATAACATTTTCAAATAATTTCTTATTTACTTCTTCCTTTTATAAAAGAAGTAAATTTATTTTTACAGCTTTCACTACTACTTTTACACACAAAACACACACATTCATATAAAGTCCTGATCAAATAATAATAATACAAAAATCACATTTTGTTTTTGTTTGTAAATTGTTGCTAATTATTTTCTTAAAAAAATCATTTTTCATATTTAATTTTTTATTTAAGTTTGTTAATATTTTTTTTATTTTTTTATTTTTTTACAATCATCCTTGCCATTGTGTGTCGTCTTTTAAAAATTTAGAAATTTAAAAATTAAATATTTTTATCGCTACTGTAATAAAAGGAAGTATAATTTTTATTTATTTATTTAATTTTTTTAACTTTAGATCTCCTAAAATGCCTTCGTCGTCGACCTCAGCTGCGGCCCATATCGAAACGCAGGGGCAGGAACCAATTTTACCCGCTGTTTTAGAATTTCCTGAAACACATCAGGAATTATTTCTAAGACATATTATAAGTGAATTGGATGTAAATGCTCCACATTTTAAATTAGCTCCTGTATATTCATTGTATTTATGTGCCAGGTAAGATTTTTTTCAATGTTTATTGTTATAATTTAAAAATATTTTTTTTTTTTAAATATTTCTTTTTGAGCATGTTTTGTTACTTTATATTGTTTGTTGTTAAATGGAAAAAATTGTGACATTGGCTCTGCTTAAATGTTGTATTATTAACAAACAAAAAATTAAATACATACTTTATTTATTAAAAGCAAAGCTAATAAATTAATGTTGGTCGTTATTAAATAAAAAAAAATTCTCACTTTGTTTACGTACCTGTTAGATTTATGTATGTATGAGAATGTCTTTTATATTTCGTAATTGGGCAACCCCGTGCTGCAATCTAGCAACTGACGTTTCCGTAATAAATTTTGATATTTTTGACAAAATGCGTACTTTGACGTACGAACGCCATTTGGGTTGTTTACAGTATCTTAAACAAAAACGCTATACTCGGCTGTACCGAATCTTTTATGTCCTTCAGACAGTCTGCACCATCATATAATGACCATAAATGACATTTATATGGTGCTTCTGTGACCAAAACTTATTTAAAAAATCGATAATTTGAACTTTTAATTGACATATCTTATATAGTACACGTAACAAACGTTGCAAAAAGTTTTATAGGATTTGAAAAATCTGACTTTGTTTGGGTAAAAACAGAAGCAATCTTTCATATCTCAGCTCGTAATGGGCCCACATAACCAATTTTTAATAGCACAATTCTCAAAAGCATATTTGATCAATTGATACCATATAAGAGTCTGAAGTATTTATGGGGGATTCAAAAAGTTGATTTCAACATTCACACGGACTTAGCTGAATCCATTCCTCTTCCTATAAGGATTCATAAAATATATACTTTTTTGGGATCTTAAATGAATATAGTAGAAATTTCAAACGGAATGACAAACTTATATGTAATAAATATATACCCCTTTACACTCTCGTGTGAAGAGTATAAAAATTCATGTCGTCCAAAAAATGGAATTAAATCGTGAAAATTTTTGTGCCATTATTTGTCACAACTTTCGACGTGGACTAAATCAACAACATCGTGCATCGATGAACTCAATTCGATTTTAAGCGATAAAGCACCTTCAAATGATGACTTACCGAATTATTTGGTGACCGTAGTTCGCCCAACGACGAGTTTCGTTTCCAAAATCGGTTGTTGCAAAAACCATTGATGCTGTGCGTCAAATTATACTGCAAGATTATCATGTAACTTATCGTGAGATTGAGGCAACCTTCAATATAAGAGAAGCAGCATACATTCAATATTACATGAATTGGCTGTAAAAAAGATTTTTTCGCGTTGGATCCCACTTAATCGCTTAAAAAGAGGCTCGTGTAAATTGGTTGGAAGAAATTCTAAAAAAATACGGTCGCGATGCTTAAAAACATGTGTATGACATCGTTACAGGTGGCGAATCGTGGATCTACGCTGATGATCCCAAAAGTAAAGTAGAGTCGACTCTATGGGTCTTCTTAATGGAGTATGTTTTGAAAACCAATAAAGTCATTTTTGATGCTTTAATGTCTCTAATCCCTAAATAAATATTTTTTTTTAAATAAAACAAATATGGCAATTAAAGAGATCTATTATTCGACTTTTTTCAAAAAAACGGTTTTCGGTTAAGCTTTTAAAAAAATACCGGTTAATCGGTTTTATTCGTATAAACAATAACCCAAAAACGGATTTTTTTATTGAAATTACAAGTTTATTTAAATAAAATCAAAACGAATCACAAAGGTAAAGAACGAACAAAATATATGTACTGCAGTCATTACCTTTTATGTTTTTATTCAATTTGACATTGAAAATTACCTTAAGCTTGGCATAAATGGTGAACTTATAGAATATAAAGAACCGAGTAATCTTTTTAGTCTTTTTAGATCACTTTTGACACATAAATAAAAAAAATCCTCTAAAATGTGTTCTTAATGATTGACTTTTGTAGGCCATTTTAGTGTGTGCATATAATATAGAACTGTTCAGTTCATAACAATAACCGGTTTATTCGATATTCGAAAAATGTGCAATTTAAATTGTTCAGCTTCGACTAAACTGAAAAAAATTGTTAAAACCGGTCAAATAAAAACCATTCGATCATCCTTATGGCAACATGACATGGCAGCACAACTTTTGAATCCAACCAAATATTTTAATCCATCGAAATATTTAAAGAAAAATTTTCAAACAATTGTTTTGAGTGAAATATTTTATCAAATACATAAACATATAATGAAAAATAAGAAAACATTTCTTATATTATTTATTTTTTATAGTTTAATTTTTTTAATCTAGTTTTTTATTTTTCTGTTAAAAGAAAATTTATCCATTTAAATTAAAATAAATTACTTACTCTTCGGAACCACTAATTAAAATTATTTAATTATTAAAATTTTTATACAAAAATAAATACTTCCATTATTCCTCTTAAACGAATTTCTTTTTTTTACATTTTCTCCTTTCAGATACCGTGCTTCAACACACTACCGTCCAGAGTTACAGCCAACAGAACGTGCTCACAAACTAACCATATTCTTACATCATGTTGCTAATCTTATTTACAACGTTGTTCAAGAACAATATTCAGATCCACGCATTTTAGCCTTTTGGATGGCCAACTCCTCGGAATTTTTGCATTTTCTTAAATCGGATCGTCACATCAGTGCTTTTTCGGTGCAGGCACAAGAAGTGTTGGCGGAAAGTGTGCAGACCGCATTTCGTAATCTAGTGAATTGTTTTAGAGTTGAACTATCGCAAACGTTAAATCAATTTCTATCGGAGACCATAGATCATGATTCGGCGGCGGGCCTAGTTTTGACTGTGCTCGGTTCGGCAATGGCATTGTTGAGAAGATGTCGTGTTAATGCTGCCTTAACCATACAACTGTTTTCGCAATTATTTCATTATATTAATGTGATTTGTTTTAATACGGTGAGCAAGAAAAGTTTGTGTTCAAGATTTTAAGTTCATTTCTTATTGTTTTTAAAATTTTTTTTAAGAAGAGATTTCAACATTTTGTCATCTTTTTAATTTTTAAATAACTAAAGCAAATGGCCTTTGATTGCTTTAGTTTTGCTGTTTAAATTAAAATCGCTTATTAGATTTAATTAATTTTAAGTATCACTTTTAAATTCTTTTTTTTTTTCTTCCCTAGATCGTGGCAAATTCTCATATGTGCACTGCCGAGTGGGGCAAAGTTATGACCGAACGTTTGCAGCTCTTAGAACTTTGGGCCGAACGTCAAGGCCTGGAATTAGCAGCCGATTGTCATTTAGCAAAAATAAATCAATGTGCCCAATTCCTACAGGCTCCCAAGACATCTGTGGAAGAAATTCAACAATTGGCTTGCTCTTGTTTCCGTTTGAACTCGTTGCAAATGGCTGCATTACTACAACAAGAGAAAATTCCCCGAAATTTAGTGGACACCGCCATACGCATGGCTGAGTCGGTGGCCGACGAACTGACACGAGCCGATGGTCGTGAAGTACGTCTCGAAGAATCACCCGAATTACATTTAGCTTTGTTGTTACCCGATGACGGATTCAGTTGCGATGTAGTGCGTGGTATACCCTCGGGCTTGGTAGATTTCATAAATCCTTTGCAGCAACAGGGTATGTGTCGTTTGGCCGCCCAGCCTACTTCGATTGGTTTGTGGACTGTGTATATGCATCAGTTTAATGTGAGTTTGAATCGATTATAAAAGTCTTTTCACCAAAAAAATAACAAACAAAATGCTCTTTTAGGCCCGTTCTTCAAGTTCGATGTCCAATAAACTTCCTCAACCTGAGATACAAATAATTAAGTTGCATAAAAATGCCAATGGCATGGGTTTATCCATTGTGGCCGCAAAAGGCGCTGGTCAGGAACGTTTGGGTATTTATATAAAAAGCGTAGTGCCGGGAGGAGCTGCAGATGCCGATGGCCGCTTACAGGCTGGCGATCAGTTATTGCGTGTTGATGGTCAGAGTTTAATAGGCATAACACAGGAAAGGTTTGTTTTTAAATACAGTTTTGAATAGACATTTTATTAATATTTGCTAATTTTTTTAGAGCTGCCGATTATTTGGTACGTACAGGACCAGTTGTTACCCTAGAAGTAGCCAAACAGGGTGCAATTTATCACGGCTTAGCTAATTTATTGCAACAACCCAGTCCTGTAATACAACGTGGTATGTAGATAATTGAATTAAAATTATTTTGTATCTCAAATATTGGTTGTTGTAAGACAGGAGTCTAAAAGAGTTAATTGCACAGTTTATTTGCTTTTAAAAATATTGAAAGTTTATTCTAAAGTTTTTTTTTTGAAAGAGAGTAAATCCATACAGTAAAATAATTTTTTTGTTTTGTTTTTCCATAACAAAGAATCAAATATATTTAAAATGCCAGGTCCAAATTTAAAGTATCATTTAGATTTTAATCGCTATAAGAAATGATTTGAAACTTTTTGTGTCGAAAAATTGATAATTAAGACATAGAGAATATAGGATAATGCCACTTGCCACATATCGAGAAAAACAATGGATCTTTGAGATAAAAAATCAAAAATCGCATTATTTCTGGTAGAGGACGAGTGAATTGGCGAAGATGATCGTGCGATTTTACATCTCTAGACTATTTTATGTAGGGTCTTTTGAAGTCGAACGTGTTCAACAAGAGCTTAAAAACAACATTATCGAGCAGATATCAACCATTGAAAACAGTTTATTTAAAGACGTGACTGAGAATTTTATTAAAAATTTAGGAGCCTGCCGAGTTAGTTTCCAGTGATTGACATGATTTCTTAATTTCAAACTAGATTTTTTTTTTGTATATTTTTAATATATTTTTTATTTAAATTGATACCTTATATTTGGACACCTTCTGTACCCAAAGAGTTTTTCATACTATACAGAGGTTATAGAAAAAATGAATAGAAATCAATTTCATAAACAACTCAATTTTAAACTAGAAAATGTGATGCGCACTGGCTACTGTTGCTTTCTAATTTGTTTAAAGTAAAATTTTAAAGACTTCGTATTCTAGTTATTGGTAGAATTCGCTATCAATTATTTTGATCTACTAAAAAACGACTCAACTCCAATACAAAAATAAATACAAAACTTTAAATCACAAACGCAAAAATCATCAAATGCTTTTAATTTGTTAAAATATTTTAGACTCCTTTCAAACATTATTTTCTTCTTATTGTTAAAAATACATCAAACACTACACATTCATTAAAACTCTTACACTTAGATTACAAAGTTTTTAACTAAACACGTAATTTCTTAGATATAATAGTAAATTTTAATGCTAATTAGTTTAATTAAATATACAATTTATCATACTCCTTCCTACATGCTGCCAAACTTTTTGAAAAATCATAAAAACTTGTACTAAATTTAAATTAAACAAAAAAAAAATTTAAAATACAACCTTAAAATATAAACAACACAAAAAAAAATAAAATAGAAGACACGAACCTTCTGCAATTTCCACAAAATCATCATCAGCAACAACGAAGGCATAGTTCTCACAATACATCCAATCGTTATTACAATTCGATATCTGATGACAGTTTAAATCGTAGTAGACGCCAGTCATATGCAGGCGTGTATACAATATCTTCTTCTTCGCCTGTACGACGTTTGTCGGCCTCCTCTCTGCTAGAGGAAAGGTGTTTAATGGGCTATCAAATACCCATAGATCCTAGGTATCGTGATACCCGACCTATAGCTCGCTCAGCCAGCAGTTTGTATAATATGAGTAAAGAAGTATCTTTAAGTACACAAAATTTAATAAATCCCCAGGGTGGTGGCATGATGTTTCAAATGGGCTTGCCCGAAGATATACACCATCAGACTCAAACTAGTCTATTACGAAATCGTGCCAGAAGTGCTAGTAATGCGAATATAACAAATACGCCACCACCCTCAATTTTTATAGAAGAGTATATGGAGCCGGGTGAACAATCTAGTGCTAATAAAACAAATTCTCAAGAATCATTTACAAATTTCGTGTACACCGAAGTGCATCAGCCGCTCAACGAAGAGGGTATAGCTTCCGTATCGAAAACCGAAGAAATACCCTTTATTGATGATGGCTCACCCACAGAGGAGGAGAAACCCTATGTGCCGACAGAACAATTGCAGCAATTAAATCGTGGCATTATAGGCAACAAACGGTCCTTAAACCTCAATACGAATCGCAAAACTGTTAGTTTTGATTTGGAAGATTTTTCAAGCAAAAAATCTACAGTGGAAAAGTTATCCAATCGTAAATTTCATACCCATGATGCTCTAAGTAAATATTGTGCGATCACCTCTAACAACTCCTCTAATCATAATTCCAATGAGTCTTTAATACAAGACTCAAATTCTTCATTAGATAAACAACGCAAAATGTCATTGATACAGAAGATAAGAAGGGAATTAAATTCACATAACGCTGGCTTGGGTAGTGGAGCCAAATTAGCGGATAACGATTCCGTTGGTAGTAACTCAAATTCGCTACGTTCCTCTACAGAGTCAATAGAAAGAATGCCGTTGTTAACGCAACGTTTTAGGGAAGTCACTATAAAACCAAAAAGAGAACTGAATAGTATAAGATCTACATCTGGTAGCGGACAATTGCAGCAGTCCCATAAATACCAACAACAACAACAACAAAACAGGTTTTTGAATAACACACAATTAAAATTGCAGCCACCGCCACTACCGTCGCAAATGCACCAACACTCTCTTGTAAAAACACCAAATGTAAATATATTTTCGAAACCTAGTAACGAACGAAAGCAAAGTCTTAATCATTCCTCCAAACTAACTGTAACTGAATATGTTCCTACTAGCTTACAAAAACCCAAATCATTATCGCAAAATAATCTCTTAGATAACGATTCCTCTTCCTCTGATGAAATACCAGAATTTTCAAAATCCTGGGGCGAGGGAAAAGTTAAAGAAATGGCGGATTTTTTTACAAAAAATAAAAATTTTAAAATCCAACCCTTCTTTGATGAACGAAAAATTCTTAGTAAATCTACGTCCGATTTAATGGAATCAAAAAAGTCTGTGACTCCTAAGAAACGCCTACTAACCGAAACCGAACAAATTGATATTTTAAAACAATTAAAAGAATGGAGTATTTTCGGTTTGGAGGGTAGAGATTTCGATATTAATGTAAAAACATCTCACGAGAAACAACAACAATCATTTAATAATGAAACCCAACAACGAATTAGTTTTAATGCCAACTTAATCAATAATATTAATAATAATTGTAGCAACTTGAATAAATATATAAAAAATAATGATGATGATAATTACCGCAAACAATGTACAAATTCTGTAATAAAAACTTCCACCTCAACCTCACCTTGTAGTAAATTGTCCTTATGCACCAAATTAAATGTTAACTGTGATCCCTGTCCTTGTTATGAAACAAATAACTGTCGTTGTGCCACACTGGAAACCTGTAAGCAAAATGTAACCTGTATAAATGCGACTCATTGTTGTAAATGTCAACACCAAAAGTCCTCAATAACCTGTTCCTCCCATCCATCCTCTACAAAGGCTTCGGCCGCCAAAACCCTACAACGTTGTGGTACCTTAAAATTAAGTTCAAAAACTAGAACCGTACGAAGTATAAAACGTAAGCAGCAAAAAAATAATCAATCGAGCTCCAAGGCAAGCGTCTATAAACCCTTGAACGCTTCGTTATCCAGTTGTAAATTATTGTTATCTTTAGCCTCTAATGATTCACTGACTGCAACATCATCGTCGTCTCAATCTACTGCCTCCAATTCATCGAATTTATGTTCTTCCACGTGTCCGCATTGTTGTTTGGAATTTGAAAATCATAACGATTATAATGACATAATTAAGGATAATGATACGGATGAAGATGGTGATGATGATGATGATAACGATGACATAATCGATGATAATAATGATATTGATGGTGATGCTAGAGATTTGCATCCTAAGCCTGATCCAAATAAAACAAGTTGATATTTCTCCCACAACTAAGAGGTTGTTTATTTTGGAAAAATTGCTTGCTTTTTGTACATTTAACTGCTTTTAAGTAAATATATACAAAAATTTCTTTGTCTTTAGATGTATTTTTCTTAATTTTTTTTTTTTATTTCTAAATGTTGTTTGTTTAAGAAATATAAATTTATTTTTGCTTGTAGCAATTAAATGCAATGTTCTTTTAAGAAAATTTACAATTATTCTTTTTTAATTTGTATGTTTGCACAAACCTGTTTTTTTAGCAAAATTTAAAATTAATTCTTTATATCTGTGTCACTTTTTAGCTCTTTTGAGTTAATCATTGCATTAGATTTATTTTCTTGCTCTATTTTATTATGGTAAAACAGCTAAAGTCATACTTAACCCAGAACATCTACATAAATAAAATGCTGGCCAATGTCACTATGAAAGCACCTATAAAAATTAAAGTTCAATTCCAATTTTCTCAAAAGTAAATATTTTGACATTGGCCCTTTTAGCTCCAAGCCACAGATATTATTTGATAATTAAGTATAAAAATTTTAAAAAAAATTTGAATTTTCATAAGAATAAAATCATTAAAAATTTATATCTGTCAGTACTGATTTCATATACCAGTACTTCTATGACACTTGTGTGGAATATTCTAATCTTATGTTTGTTTAATGTTGGAGATGACTGTTACACTCTTGCCAGAGAGGCATATACACACATTACATGACCTTTATTGATTCTGTGCTTTACAATAGCATTTGCCCACCAACTAAATGTACTTATCAACGCTACTCAATAGCATCATTAGTAGTGTTGACATTTGTCCGGTGTGCTTTTTTCGGTTGATTTTCTCATCATTTTTAACATTTAGACAATTTTCATCTACAAAATCTGTTGATCATTTTTTATGCCACTGAGGGTGTCTGACATGAAATCGTTGAAAAATTTGTCACTGGAGATCTTTAGATGCTTCTGCATAAGAATGTGTGGGTACAATACACAGCATTGTCATACTCATTTGCTATAAAAAGGGTTTTCCAAAAAGTGCAGGATATTTTTAAAAATGTAAAAAAACAAAGCTGTATGTTAGATATTATCCCAATTCGTTCTTTAGTTTTAAAAACAAACTGCCGTATTTATAAAAAAAAGTTTTAAGTTTATTAAAGGCTTATTTGACAGATTTTGTACAGATATTTGTCAAAAAAGCCTTCAAAAAATCTTAAATAATTTTTGTGTGAGAGACTCTTGCTTTTCCGCATCACTCTTTCTAACCAAGCCTACTCATAAGTATGTGTTATATACAGCAGTTTCAAAAACATACAAAAAACAGCTTATAATTGTTAACAACTTTATTTCATTTTAGAAAACATTGCATCAGTAATATATTTTTTGTGTATTTAAATTTTAATATAATTTAAGATTATTTAATATAATTTTTTAAAATTTTTCTTAATAATTAAAACAAAAATACTTTAAACTTGTTTGCACACAATTTACTTTAACAAACATCCGTTTTTCTCCATTCTTTTCATAATCACATGTTAATTCATTCACCTGCAACAATATAACAACACCCTGTGCCTTAAATAACAACCATCGAATATTGAACATAAAAAATCCAATAATCCATGCTTTATTTTGAAACAAATAAACCCAAAATGCAACAAACAAAACTATGCCAAAAATCATAGGTAATCGTCGCATGTCTGAACGTGATCTAACACGTATGGGAATTGATAGTAATAAGAGTACGATTGGTGGTCCCCTATTAACAAATAATCATATACCCAATAGTAAATCAGTACCAGCACTACATCATCACACGGGCAGTGGTACTATTTGTAAGTTGTTTATATTTTTTTAACGCTACTTAAACGGTTTTGAATATTTGCTGCCTTATTCATAAAAATTATTAAAGGTTTATAAAAACGATGTCAAATAAGCCTTTAATAAACCGAAAATATTCTTTATGAATACGCCAGTTGATCTATAACTCTCTTATAAAGCTGTTTTAATTTTTATGAATTATACCGTTATAATATAAAATTATTAAATATTTTTTTTTCTTTTATTCAAAACTTGTAGCTATGACCAATACAAAATCACGCAGTACCCATAGTTTGGCCAATACTACTTCAAATTTAAATAGCAACAACAACAACGAACAGGGTTTTTATCAAAATTTAAGCATATATCGTAATCAAAATCAATCACAGCCTATTTTAAGTGAAAGGTAAGTCATATCTAAATCAGTTTATTTAGGACTTAAAGAAGATTATAACATAATTTAAGGATTTTAAAAGACGTAGTGCCAACACTAGGGTAAAAAAATAGCCATTTATTGCCGTTAATATGTTAAAATGTGTTGCTAATAATTTAAAAAATTAAAAAGCGTTTTTTTTTGACTCTAAAATTTAATGGCAGAGATACATAACCAAAAAGCCATTGTATTCACGTTGGTTCTTTATCCGTGAAACGACCTATACCTCTATATAGGACGTCGGAGACATTGACACAATAAATAAAATTAAGTTTTATGGTTCTCCTCCAGTTACAAAACGTTGGTTCAGGCACCGCAAGTCGACCTATACCATTGCATAGAAGTCGGAGGCATCTGAACAATTAATACTAATGAGTTTTATGAAAGTCCTCCAGTCACAAGTAATTTGAGTTTGAGTCCAATTAAAATAAAAGCACGCGGTTAATTGTACAAAGCTCTGGAAACTGTATCCAAAGCACAGTTACGCGACTCCACACAATTAACCACGCGATAATGAGACGCAAAACTCTCGAAGTCAGATAAAAAGGGACAACCTGATTGCCATTAATCGATAATGGCAAAAACGGGCAAGCTCTTGACCCGACCAGAGCTTAATCACGACTGTTAGAAAAGCGTTGTTCATTCTTAAGCTGTTTTCGAAAAAGGTAGTTCTCGAAAAAATAATATTCGACAAACAATTGCGCTATTGTGAATTTCATTTGTGTAAATTATTCATAATGTAATATGAAGGGTGGGCCATTTAAAAGTTTCAATTTAAAAATGCAATAAATTTGAAATTTTGCGAAATTTATTTTTTTGTTCTTAGAAGTAAAATATTATTTGATTCATATGGCTACCGCGGCTGGCCTCACGGTACTCCATTCGATCGAATTAACTTTCGAACACTCTTTCGAGTATATGGGTTGTATTTTGGCAATCGAGTATATGGGTTGTATTTTGAAATCACAAATGTTGGCTTTCAAATGCTTAATTGTCTCAGGGGGCAAATTACGGATCATAATCGAATGTCGTAATTTGCCCCCTGGCTTATCTACATAACAATTGTTTATTTTATAAATAGTAACAATTGCGCTGTCAAAGTATCGAATATTTTGCTAGTATGTAAAATATTTCTATCAGTCAAGAATAAAATCAAATTTTGTTCGGCAACAAATTAGACGCAACAACAATTTTACGGGCAACGCTTTTATGGGTCGATTATGGATAGAAACCGAACTTTTGCTGTAAGTTGCCAGTTGCCATCTGCAACGCCTTTTTTGGCAACTAGCAACATAACTCAGATTCGGTTGCTAGCCATAATCGACCCATTAACGTTCGATATTTATCACTCATCGATAACCAACCAATAATTCGATAGTAAAAAAATAGTAAACAAAATCTGTATGTCAAACTTGGTCTTCGTTCCCAAAAGTACTATGTTTTTAATCTTATAAAAAACTAAAAATTTATTTTAATTACGAAAAAAATAAATCAATAATCGGATATATTTTTTATGGTTTTTATACAGTTTTTGATATATTTTCGGCCAACATCGAAAGCATTCTTGTTCCATTTTCTTACTACTTAACTAAACGCTTCGCTTTACTTATGCTTCTTCTTAACTTTTCTTTATTTTATTGTCTTTTGAGATTTTAAAATAAATCCTAGTGTTGGTAGAGCGCCTAAAAATAATTCTAGAAATAAAACATTTTACAACTTTTAACATCTTGTAGTGTTTACAGTTCATTTGTTATTGCAACTACATTGTATAGTCTAAAACGAAAACTTGAACCTTTTGTTTAATAATCATTTCTTTTATTCTATTCCTTTTTATTTATTTTTTTAACTTTAAATTTTATTTCAATAACTCTGCTTACATTCGGTTTAGGATTATAATACATTTAAAGAAATTACTTTATGGTTTTATTCCTATTAAAAAAGAAGTACAAATTTTAGAAATGACTAACGTAAGTGATTTATGTGATTGTGTATATTATTTTGTTATTGTATCTAACTAACATCACAAATTTTGAACAGTTTTTGCTTTTTTCATATTACAACAATGATACTTTAAACACTACAATTTGCACAAAATACTGATACATATAAAATTGCACCATATAAGATTTTTTAAAAGCAAAATTTACATTTGTTTTACAAAATCAATAAAATTTAATTTCAACTTAATTTTATTCAAAGTTAAACAAGATAAAGTTTTATTGAAAAAGTATGTAAAATATTTAATGAATAATTAAACCTTGATGCTATTTATACAAAGTGACTTAATTCAGCGGATTTTTTTCCAAATAATTATATTTTATGTTTTTGTTTAAAATCTCTTCAAACTTTTTTTGAGAGAGAAATTGAATTTTTTTTACTTTCTGCCTTTTTTAGACAGTCATTATTATTTCATCATTCATTTTAAACTATTTTAACCACAAATTGCGTTATTTAAATTTGCTCATAAGAATTAAATTAATAAATTTCTTTGCTCCTTTTGCAGACCACCAATGCCATCACATTCCGCAATGAACGCATACAATGGAAATTCCCAACAAAATTTACAAAATCCAATTCTTTCGCCAATAAGTGGCACAAACCAGCAACAGCAAGCAACAAATCCAAACCAACAACAACAACAACAACCACCGTATCAACAGCAACAACAACATCCGCAGCATTCATTAATGACCGCACCACATACGTCTAATATGACACCAAGTCGTCCTCAGTCGGCCTACTATCAACAACAAGCCACATCGGCGACGTCAGCAACACAACACCAACATTTAAATCCACATCAACAATCACAGCAATTTCCGCAACATGCACATGCCTTTAGTGCTAGCACCACGAATTTGAATGGGATACAGCAACAGCAGCTGCAGCAACAATTGCAGCACATGACACCTCAACAACAGCAACAGTTTCAGCAACAACATCAAAGTTCAACTTTGGGCAATCGTTCGAAGAGCACTCAAAATTTCCAACGGGACATGCAAACCCAGCACAGTTTGCGCATGCAACAAATGATGGCTCCCTCTATGCCCAACATCAGCATGTATCCACAGCAGCCACAACACAACGCGTCATTGCAACAGCACCATATGTCAATGCCTTCTAGCATAGCGGCCAGTCAGAGTATGCAAAATGTTTCCTCAATGGCCGATGACACAAGATATCCTCAATCATTGATGGAAACAAATGGTTACCCACAACCGTCGTCAGCTGGAGCTCAAACATTGAGAAGAAATATGAGAGCGGAATACATACAGCAGCAGGCAGGTCTAGCCGGAGGTATGGAAAGTGCTCAACATTCTCCCAATTTTATGCAGCAACAGCAACATGGCAATTTAATGGCCCTGCCGCCAAAACCAGGACAACAGCAGCAACAGTTGACGCCAACCAAACAACAGCAACAGTTGCCACCCACAGCACCCAAACCGATGCAACAAAATAGATTATCCTACAATTCCAATATGTATCAGCAACAAGCAAACCAACAACAGGCAGAAGATAAGCCTCCTCTACCACCCACCACTACACATCCCTTATACAAGGCCACGCAACAAATTGCCCCCGGTATGAATTATGTGGCCAGTACCATAGATCCCCCTAAAGGTGGTTATTTACCCATAACGGCTTTGCAGCAGCATAAAAACATACACGGCAATAATCCTTGGGAAAGAGAAGAACGCGAGAAAGACTTGGAAATGCGTAGAGAACACATAAGACACTGGCGTGAACAACAAATCAGTGAATTGTCTTCTTTGGCCGCCCAGAGAACACCGCAACAAGAAGAGCAATTGAAAACGCTCATACTCGAAAGAGATTTCGAGAGAAGAGCACAAGAAATGGAGGAGCAAGAAGATGAAAGTGAACCTTCGTATGAAAAGGAGAATGTACAAGAAGTTTTTCGCTTGAATCATCAACAGAATGTCATACAGACGCCAGTGACCAACTTTAGACAGACCGAAATAAAAATGGCCTCTGTCACTAATAATAATAGCAACAATTCCAATGAAACATCACCTTTAAATTCAAACAGAAATTCTGCTGCCGACGCAGTACCGACACAACCTACACCGCCCACCACTATAGTAACAACCAACAGTGGCAGCTCGACCATACAACCGAAATCCATATTAAAAAATAATCGTTATGATGGCTCCAATACCGCTCCTTCATCACCTTCAAAATCACAAAAATCCACCTCGTTTGCTGATGACAAACACTTACAGACAGAACATCCCATCTCTTCGCTGGCACGTGATATTACCCATCTTGCGCTGAGCAGCAACACCACCAACAATAGCAACACAAACTTTAATGCGAACAACTCGAATAGCTATGACAACAATATGAATTCAGAAAACTCGGCCGCTGTACCACCACCTCCACCACCCGAACGTAATAGTTCATATTTGATAATGTCGCAACAAAAGCTACGCAATTCTTCCATAGGTCTTCTCAAGACCGCCACCATCAATTCGGCCGATATACAAAAGAAATCCTCTGCCTCAAGTATTCTGCTCAACAGTAACAATAGTAATATACAAAATAATTTACTCAATACAAACGCTTCTCTACAATCATCACCCTCATCTTCCACCCTGGATATGTTTAATACAACAGCACCTGCAACAGCTGCTGTACACAGTAACAGTGCCAGTCCGTCATCGTCAGCGATGATTTTAATGCGTGACAATAAACGTGTCTCGTTCCATGATGAGGAAAATAACTCGTACAATAATATGGAATACAATCTAACAATGGATCAGCATATGGCCGCAAGCAGCGATTTAAACACCATACGAGA
Source organism: Phyto melanocephala (assembly GCA_941918925.1). Classification (NCBI taxonomy): domain Eukaryota; kingdom Metazoa; phylum Arthropoda; class Insecta; order Diptera; family Rhinophoridae; genus Phyto; species Phyto melanocephala. Next base: position 16,902,643 of record OW799233.1, on the reverse strand, counting down.
GGATGCAAGTGTAAGTTAAACTGATGTTTAAGAATGGGTACAATTTATTAGTAATTAATTTTGTTATCTAAATTAAATGATAATACATATTTTATTTAATACTGGCAGAACCCGGGTTGTATTGTATTACTTTTAAGATAGAATCAGATGTCGTTGTTAGTGAAATTTCCGTAATTACCGTCATATAAATTATCAAATTTTTTCTTAAATGAGTAAAACACGTTACTTCGTCCTGTGATTTAATTGTGTAGGCACTGTTTTATAGAACTAGGTTTAGTAAAATTAGTTGAAAAGGAATAATTACTTTGGAAGGGCCCAGTTTTCTAACCATTTAATATGTGTGTATAAAAAAAATAAATAAAAATTCGGCTTGTTAAAAGTAGTTGAAAAAAAAAATATTTACTTTGTAGGGGTTTGGCTTTACACGCTTTTCTTAACATTAAATCATACTATGAAGGGAACGCTACGTATGTGCAAAGTTTTATCAAAATCAATTTAGTAAAAATAGTTTTAAAAAAATAAAAATGTTTTTATAAGGTGTGGCACTGCCCACTTTTCAGCCATTGAATTGTATTATCACAGGAACCCATATAGTATGTCATGCATAGTTGGACACAAATCACACATTTTCTTTGTATAAGCATTAGGGTGATCGATTATTCGACATTTTTAAGAAACCGGTTTTAACTAAATTAATTTGTTTAAAGTAATTGGTTTTGTAAAAATGAAAAATATTAAAAAGTCACTTCACTGCTCACTGTAGTCAAATTTACCTTTTACTAACATTAACTTTGAAGGCAAGTTGTAATAATGACCCTTTGTGTGCCAAACTATTTTAGTATACAAGTCATGTGTTATCAGAGATATTAGTAAGGCTATGGGAAGTACAAGTCGCTAAATTTTGTAGAAGCAAAATATTATGAAATTCGAAAATGAGATCAAAAAGTATTGCAAAGTACAATAATTTGGTCAAAAAACTTAACTGAAAAGCTTATAAACAAATTGTAAGCACTACAACGTATAAAATACCTGCTCTCCATTTAAAACAAATAATATTTAACCTAATTATTTTTCTTGTTTTACATTTGTTTTTGAAACAACAAATAAATTTCTTACAATATTATGGAAGAGTATTAAATAAATTTTCTGATTTTTTGAGTAATAAATATAGTATGATACGTTTGGTTACAAAGATAAATGAACATAAAACTAAAAATGAGAAAAACCGGCTTCTGTAAGTAAAAAAAACCGGTGTATTCGACATTCGAAAAATTAACATTTGGAAAAAACCGCAAGCTGAAAGGTTTTAAACCGGTTGTAAAACCGAGTCGATCACCCTAATAAGCATGCCACTGGTCACTTTTTTTTGTCAGAAACCATTGCGTGCATCTTCAGAAGATTTTACCAATGTAATTAGTGGTTAAGCGGCACATGGAACACAAACAAACATTAATTTTTATTTAAATACTAGCTAATACCCGGTGTGCTTCGCCACCCCAAATTTTAGTATTTAATTCATATGGCAGGTGCCACGCCCACTATTGTTAATGCACCCATTTCTTGCCTAAATGTTCATTTGGGTGTCAAAGTTGCTCTTGCAAAATTGTACTACTCTAATCGATATCGTTTTCCAAATATACGAATTTTAGTATTTAATTCCTGTTCCCACGCCTACTATTGCAAGTCCGCCCATTTTGTACCCAAATGTTTGTGTGGATGTCAAAGTTTACCGTACTTAATTTGAAGACTCTAGCTGCATTAACTTTCGTGATATATAATATTTAATACTTATTCTTTAATAGGGCGTGGCACCCGCCCGCTTACAACTTCAAACCAAAGTATAGCCTATAGTTCCTTCCAGACATACAGAAAGATTCTGTGAAAATTTCAAGGAAATTGGTTCAGCCGTTTAACCGTCTATAAAGCACAAACAAACATACAAACACACATTGATTTTTATATATATAGATTACAAATAGTGTGTTTTTATTTATCATTACAAAACGAAACGAAACTCATTTGCTTTATTGTTTCCCGCTTTTAGTACCTTTCACAAAACCTAGATGCCTCGATGCTGCCATCTATGCCTTCAACGCCGGACACTGCTGCTTGGAATACCACCGTACAATCCACACCCGGTGTTATAGGCGCCCAAGAAGTTTACAGGTAAAAATTTCTTTTTATAATGATAGTTTAAAAACCTTACGAAACCTTTTTTTAAATGAAAATTCTATGCAAATTAACAGAGATCCCCGCACCAGACGCCTGGCAGAAAAACAACAGCAGCAACAACAGCGCAGCACTGAGGCCGTACCAGAGAAGTTGTCTTTTAAAGAAAAAATGAAAATGTTTGCCTTAGAATCTGGTGAAGATAAAACCCCTAAAGATAAACTAAAAATTTCCAGGGCACAAAGAGACATTGATGCAGTGCATTAAAAACCCAAAACTTTTTAACACATAATTTTAAATAAATTTAATTAACACTTATGCATATGTAGGAACAAAAATTAATATTAAATGCAACCAACGTCTTTAACTTAATGTTGAAAACTAATTAACGAATTTGCTTAAATAAGGCAATAATTATTAATTACCTTTTATTTTCCATTACTATAATTATTTCTAAAAATAATTCGTAATACTTATTTAATTTTTTAAATATTAGTAATAAAATCCATTAAAAAGCAAAAAAAAAATGAAACAAATGAAACAAGTGTATAGAAAAACAAAACTAATGAGTTAAAAACATTAATTTTAATGCAAAAAAAAGTTATTACTGAAAGTTATAATACTTATACGAGTAGTTATATAATTTTTAGAAATGTTACATATATAGCCAACAGTTTTTTATTTTTATTTTTTTATTTCTTTATCTTACTTGAATTATTTCTTAAATATAAATACGATAAATAACTTTTAGGTTTATCAATAATTTTTTGTAAATCATTGATTTCATAAAAAAATAAAAAAATTGAAATAATTTTTTTAACAAAAACAAAATACTAATGTATAAAAAAATCGTTTAAAATTAAAATAAAAAAAAACAATTAATTAAACATAACATTTAAAAAAGGATGAAATTAATTTGTATTTTTATCAATTTGCTAAAAAAAAAATACAAATAAGAGAACGTACCAACTTAATGATTCACAAGTTTAACTAATTATAACAAAATGGTCCAATATGTATTACCTAAAAGTTTACAAAAAAACAAAAAAAAAAAATAGAAAAGAAAAAACATTACAACACTTAAATATTAAAGATTAAATTTTATATAAATTTATGTGATTTTTTTTTCGTTTTTTTTTTTATATTTTTTCTTGTTTTATGGCTTTAAATTTCCCTTATTCTTAAATAAAAAGTATTTTGAAATAAATCATCTAAAAAAAATAATAATAAAAAATATTACATTTAATAAACAAAATTAGCATTCCATTAAACAATTATTTTGTTTTGAATTATTATTTGTTTTAATTTAAATTGACTTAAAACGACAAGATGACTTAGAATTAACCGTTTTAGTTCTGTGTCGTATTGTAAAAATAAATTATTTTATATCAACACTAATACTACTTTGGCAAATGAAAAATTGACTATAGTGCCTGATCTGTGTTTCGAGTAGAATTAAAATGTTCGAAATTGCCATAGCATTATTATTCAAATGAACAACATTGCACTGACAAATTAAAACAATTTAATTCCACTTGTAATACAGTACCGGCACGTATGTAAAATAAAAAAATTTTTCTACTATTTAAAAATTGTGTAATTACGTAAGGTGAAACGGTAAAGAGAGAGTATTATTTCGCCAACTGTATAAGCGTTCCCTGATCTACATGATGAATTTTTAACAGAAATATGCAGCTACACTGAAACCCCTTACAAGAATCTTTTCGGCAATTTTTTTCTTGATATATAAAACCTTCTGGTGGACTTGGAACTCTGGGGGTTAACTCCGAAACTATTCGAAAATAAACTTTTTCGAATTTCTATACTTTATAGGGTGCCCCGGTGGACTAGTCAGTAGTGTGCTGGTTTACTAGTTTGGGGGTTGCGATTTCGATTACCGCCAGAGACTCTGGACTGGTCTGCTTCTTTTCTATTCTAACTATTTCTATTCTTTTCTTCTCTTTCTATATTATAGCGTCACAATGGTCTCCGGGTGAGGGTAGCTTTGCACCAGCCTTACCTACCTATACTTTAATTTTTCCATTTTTACAAATGTTTTATTTCGAATCAAACTAAAGAGAACCCTCTATCATGGTAGGCCAAGAGTCATTATTTTATTTTTTTTTTTTTTTTGAATAAATAAAATAAAAAAAGTTTAAGCCCCATGGTGATTTTGGCCCACCCTGTAGGGTAGGCCAAGAGTCATTATTTTATTTTTTTTTAATAAATAAAATAAAAAAAGTTTAAGCCCCATGGTGATTTTTGGCCCACCCTGTCTATAGTTATATTAGCAACCATAAAATAAAAGAATTCAACTGAAGTTGGAATTGTCAAGGCAAATAATATTTTTGTAAAATTGAATTCCCACCCTTTTCGTCAATTTTCCAATTTATTCGTCTAAGAGTTAACCCAACTTTTTGCAAAACTAGTTTATTGTTAAACAAACCCATTTTTAGTTAGAAATTTTATAACGTTAACAATTTAAAAGTTTTTCATCAAAAAATAGTGCAATTTGTAGAAAATAAAATAAACAAGTTTCAGTTGACAATGAAAATTTATTAACGTACGCCAAGTTTTTATAAGAGTTGCAAACCGCAAGAAGGTAATTAATTTTGTGTATAACTTATTGCGACTTAGTAGGCCGATTATGGAACTGGAAACTAAAACCTAACGGTTACCAATATATTTTTATGTTAATTGGAAGTTGCAATCCGCAATCTAGCTACAATAGTGTAGTTTTCTTTGTTATTCAATTTCGATTTCAAAACTCAAGTATATACTAAGGTAAATTTATATATTTTGCCAGTACGACAAGTCAACATAAAAACATACGACAACAAAATCTTTTTTTGGTATTGGACCTAACTAAGTTAGATTAATAAGATACCCGTATCCAATCAGCTGACTTTTTTTTTAAATTTGTCTGCATCTGTGAAACTTAGTTCTTTATTTGTATTCTACAATAAATAATTTATAGTTTCAGTTAGTTTTAAACATTTAAAAACAATGCAAAACCGTGAATAAAAAGTTTTTGCTTTAAAGTTTTTTAGAAATTACTAAAATTGAAGAAGAAAAGAAAAAAATTTTGTGATATGCAGACATATTTATGTGTGTGTATATAAAAATAAAATGCATGTGTATATGCCGCGATGCATATACCTTATGTATATGCCTTTGGCGTAACTTATAAAATTTTCAACTAATTTTAATTAAAAATATTCAAACGCGTGACATATAAAATCGATTTGTAATCGCTTATTAGAATATGGGCGTTGTCATCCAGCAAATATCGCTATGGATTAAAAGTTAACATTAGAATGGAATACAAATGAGGGGTAAAAAAGCTTTAATCATTATTTTTTACTTTCTTAACTCATGTACAACTTTAAAATATGTATGTCTTAAACTTATTACCAAAAACAAACTGATAATATACATAACTATTAAAATCTAAGGTTTAAAAGAAAACTTTGAAATATACTTCACTTAATTAGCAACTCCTGCAGATCTAAGTGCACTTACCAATAAAGAAGGCGGCGAGGACCATATTCAGATAAATGATATGCCAAAAGACAAACCAAGAGGCGTAGAGTGGATATTCAGGAGACCATTGGAGAAGAATTCAATCAGAATGAAAGACTACTTTTATTGAAAGCCAACGCGATAAAGGCGGGGCCTAAAGGCGACATTCGAGAACTGAAGAAATTGTATCTTAACGTGCGATTTCTTTTTTTTTTTTTTTGATTTTGGCATATACATAAATTTTCAAAAGAATTTTTTTTTTGCACGCAGTCTCTGACTGTTCTAAAATAACCAAAAGTCTGTTAATATCTTTAAGAATTTTTTTTTCATCAGGAAGTCATAATAGGAATGGAGTGATTTTGACGACGACAAATACTTTAAAAACAAAAACAAATGTTTTGTTTTTGTTGTTGTTTTCAATATATTTGTACGAATGAAACTTCGCTTGGGTTTTCTTTCGACATCGTTGAACAGACAGTAAATCTCAACCTTTTCAATCAAGCATATATTTAACATACACTGTTAGGTATCTTATCATTTAAATAATTTTTGTTTTCGTTTAAATTATGAAGCATACTTTCAGGATATGTTTTATGGTAATTTAACGAAACAAAAAAACAAAATTTATAATAAAAATAAAATACAAATGAGATAAATGTAAAATATTTTTCTAGAATTAGAAAAGCAATTTTTATTAAATATGCAAACTAAGAAATTAAATGCACTTATTTTATTCCTTTTATAAAACACAAAAAACTATTACTAAAAATTGAATTATTTTAATATTTAAATAAAAAAAAAATCAAAATATCTTAGAAATCGCTTAAAAGAATAAGCTTTTAAAAAAATATAATAACTTGACTAAAATTATTTAATATAAATAAAATTAGGATTAACTTACAATTAAAACAAAAAATCCTATTTAAAGCAAATTAATTTTACGAAAGGACCAAGCATTATTTCCTAGAAGTTTTTAATATCACTGAATCACTATGGTTTTGTTTAAAAAACAATAAACTAAAAAAAGAAATTAAAAAATAAATAAAGAAGAATTTATGAGGAATATAACAAATGGATCAATTATTTTATTCGCATAGAAGAATATATTTTTGAATTATTGTAAATTTATCAAACAGTTGATGATTAATTAATATTTAAACACATTGTTAATTAGAAGAAAATTATAAATGTTAGATCACAATTAAGAAAAATAATTAGAAAATTTAAAAACTTTTCGATTAAACATGAAAATAAATAATAAAAATAAACTTCGTGAAATGCGATTAAAATGGAAATGCTTTTTTATTACCAAAAGTTTTTTCAACTTTACAAATGACGCTTTATCAAATCTGTTTGGAAACAATGAAATTTACAAAACTTTTTTAATTTTCGAAAGCATATTAAAAGAAACCCACATTCTATATGTAAGTAAATAGAGATGAACTGGAAAATGGACTAGAAAATGAAACTCAATTTTACTTCAAAATTACTGTGAGATGCTTGGTTTGACTTTATTAGCAGAAAGTATATTTTAATCAAGACTCAAGTTTTAGGATACGAGAATTTCTGGTTGGAGAAATGTAGTAAAGGTCTGACAAGCAATATAAGGTCTTAGAGGTTTTCATAACGTATAAAAAATAGTTGTAAATATAGAAGGATGTGTCCATTAGGAGAAACAGACATACTAGTTTATATTCCGAGTGTTACTAACAAAAGCAATCTTCGCTGGATATTTATTTTGAAAATCGAAGTTTATCAAAAAAAGATTGAAATTTAATAAAAAAAACACAATTTTGAAAATAATTGTCAAAACGACTATAGTAACACATTATACCTTTCACAATCAAATAGGTTTTATGTCTAAATCGTTTTTCATTTCATGCCTGAATGCAAGGCATATCCATAAGGTACTCGTATCCAATCAGCTGACTGTTTTTTTTTTTTTATGTACATTTTATAAGCGTTCATTTTATAAGCGTTTCAAGGCCAGTTTGTATAACAAGGATGGAAAAGTTGTTTTTATATGTTTAATTCAATAAAATTTTATTAAAAAAAGGATATGTGCTTGTGAAGCACATTATAAATGGTGCAAGAACAACAAATATACATAAATTTGGTAAATTTATTATCATAAAAAGCACAATTAAGTTAAATGTTTAATTCGGAATCCAAAATCTAATTTTCCATTCCTTCATTAATAAATAGAATAAAGGAGAATTCAACAAATTTAGACATTGTGTTTCCCCATCATCATGTGCTGATAATTTCACCTGTATGAATTCGCTTTGAACGTTGCCAACTTTTTTTAAAAGTCATGCCTGCAGTTGTCAAACTTAATTTTTTTAATTTAATTATACAACAAATAATTCGCAATTTCATTTGGTTTAAAACATTTAAAAAAATACAAAATCGTGAATAAAAAGTTTTCGCTTTAAAGTTTTTTAAAAGTTAATCAAATTTAAGAAGAAAATAAAAAAAATGGTTTGACAAATGCCGGCATATATACAAAAACAAAATACATGTGTTTTTTATTGTTGTGTTTGTTGCCGCGATGCATATACCTTATGGATATGCCTTGCCTGAATGTGAATATTTCTAAGGAAAAATTTTTAAATTTTATTTTATAAAATTTATTTTTATAAAAATTTTTAAATTTTAGAATAAAAAATACTTAAAACACATTTTTAATTTTCTAATTCCAATCAATACATTTTCTCCAACATATTCTACATTTAAAGGTTAAAAAAGTTTTTCAATTTAAATTTTAAACCATAATTATATTTGAAAATATACAAATTCTTAAATTCTCGAAAAAAAAAATTACAATACAAATGGCAATACATACCTTTAAAGTATTGGTGTAGATCATTTTAAAATTTCATTTTGTCACCTCATGATTATCTTCAATTTTTATATAATTTTTAAAAACAATCGGAAAAAATCAGTCAGCCAACGACAATTCTTGAAATTTTGAACTTTCTTTCTTGCTTTATGTTTATTATTTTGAAAATATCTAGTCTAGTATGTTATTTATATCTAAAAAATTTGGTAATATAATGGAATATAAATAGTTGACTAAAAATAGGAATATTCAAACTTAATAATATTTATAATTAGATACACATACTTTGCCGTAAAAACCAGCCACCAGTTAAGAGGGGTTGTTATCTGCAATTAAAGAATTAATTAAAACTAAAATATAAATTTGATTCAATACTTTGTTAAACAAACCTCTACTTTAAAAGATTTTTTTAATTTTAAATTGTATTAAATGTTTTTAAGTTGCTATAGCGTTTGCTTAAATCATTTGAAAGTACCACCTCATTAGCAATAACTAAATATTGGCGATTGGTAAGGCACGTCAATTGTTTTTCTTGTGACAAATTTAGTTTTGCCGGAATTTCATTTTTGTTTTGAGACCATTGCAATAAAGATTTTTGTAATATCCAGTTGGAGGCAAGGTCTTTATAGTAATTTTCTCTTAACGGATCTACTATTTGTAGTTTCTTTAAGTGGTCCAAAGATTGTTGGTGGTATTTGAAGGAATCGATAGCTCTCATTAACAAAGCAGATGTTAATAAGCACCATTTGCTATCTGGTTCATATTCTAAAAGACTCTCACAAGATTCCAATTGAGATTTTAATTCTTTTAAAACATCGTCTGTATAAGAGGTGGAATTGGCCAAGGCATGAAAGTAATAAATATCTTTGTTATAGATTTTCAAATCTACTAGAGTATTAAAATTATAGGTCTTAACCTTTAATTCTTGAAAATCTAAAGGATTTTCTATTTTTTCATAGCTAAAGAAAGCCGAATCCGAAATGGTATTGCTTAGAGTGTGTAAATTTTTGAATTCATATTGCTTATCCGTGCCTTTAAGTATTATTTTTAAGCCTTCAGTAGTAATAGGTTTAGTAAATGATACTACAGTTTTGTCTTGGCTACAGCGAAAGGCGGCAACAGCCAATTCTGGCTGGGAATAACCCAGCAACCATCTTTGATAGAACCAAGCTGAACTGTCACTAGGATCAGTAAATGCGGCTGTCAGAACCATTTCTAATTCCCCTTTTAGTTTTTCTTCACTCATAGGTCTTTTGGGCACAGCTTCCCCTTCATAGGGATATAAAACTGGAAGAAGGAGACTTCTATGGTGCCAAGAAGAATAGTTAGAAAAATTTATCTTAATTTTTTCGGTACAAAAGTCCAACTCCTCTTGTTTAGCAACTTCAGCTTTTTCGACAACATATCGTCTATAGTCCCAGGTGTGAAAATTACGTTCATCCATTTTTAAGTACTTATTGCAAAGTAAAACTTCACGTGTCCAGTTGGCTTTAGGCGACTGTTCCAGCAGCCACATTCGGTGATGCCAAATATTATAGCTCTTAGGATTTACCAGCAGACATTGTTCGGTTAATGAAATTTCAATCTCAAATACTTTCTGTATAGCTTCTTCTATACTGTCTATTACTTGACCACTTTCCACCTCATTTTTTTCTGGCACGTCAATTTTTAACTTCTCAACTTTGGCTGAAATGCATTCGCGTCGTATATTCCACAAAGTGGTAACATCGGGATTTCTTTGCAATATTGGTGTGGTGTACATTAACATTTCATCATCGTATTCCAAATTTTTTCGTTTGCTCATGATTTTTGACATGGCAGCCTTGTAGGCTTTTACCTTTAAGGCCTGTTCTTTTTTCTTGCGTTCCTTTTCCTCTTCCGTGGATCTGACTTTTAAACGTCCATGCATTATTGTTTTTTTTTTTTTTTAATCTTAAAAAACACAAACAAAATTATCGAAAATTTTAATAGATTTTTCACAAAAACTGTGACAAATTCAGTTAAAAACAGAGCCAACTAACTTTTATTTTACGGCTAGTCGGCGCAAAAAATATTAAGCCTGATTCTTTTTCTCTTTCTTTCATGCACTTATCACATTTTTTGTTTTGTAATTTATATTCCAAAGCAAATACAGTAAATGAAAAATGAAATTAAATAAAAAATTATTAGTGATAAAAAAATATGTAAAATGGTGCTGTGTCATTTTTTGGAATAGAAACTTATATAATGATTAATTCAAATAGTAATACAAAGCCTATAAGGCCAAAATATACATATTACATTGTTATAAAAAATCCTATGATATTAACTAAATACAGTATAAAGAAATAATAATTGGTATAGGTAAAAATATTATATCTATATATAAAATGTAATCCAAAATTATACTAAATTTTAATGTATTGCAATGAAGTTGTTCAAATCGATTGATTTCAAGTTTCAAACAAGATAAATGTAGCAAATAGTAATTGGAAATTAAAACAAAAACAGTATTTAACAAGTAAAAGCGCTATATTCGGCCGTGCCGAATCTTATATACCCTTCACAAAGTGTAGTCATGAAATAACAGTAGTTTGTGTCACTATTCATCCCATATGAAATACGTACATACATATATAAAAACATCCCATTGTAAAATTATAAATTCACGTATGTATGTTATAAAAACGAAAAAAAAATTTAAAAAAAATTTTAAAAAAATTAAAAAAAAAATTTTAAAAAAAATTTAAAAAAAAAATTTAAAAAAAAAAATATTATATATAATTATAATTATTACATATATAACAAAAAAAAATTAAAAAAAAAAAATAATAATAATAAAAATATAAATAATATATTAAATAAAAAATAAAAAAAAAAATTAAAAATTTTTAAAAAAATTTAAAAAAAAATTTTTTTGGCTCAGCTGGGATTCGATGCCACGTTTTCTCTAGCCAGTATACACGTTTGTATGTATGTATGTTGTTGTTATACCCTTCACCTTTGGTGCACAAGGGTATATATAGCTTTGTCATTCCGTTTGTAATTTCTACAATTTTCATTTCCGACCCCATAAAGTATATATTTTCTGAAAGCTTATGAATAGAGGAGTCGATTAAGCCCTGACCGTCTGTCCGTCTGTCCGTCTATCCGTCTGTCCGTCTGCCCGTCTGTCCGTGTGTTGGTTGAAATCAACTTTTAGAAGCAACTATATGCTCCTCAGATCTGTATATGGTATCAATCTCTTGGAAATATCCAGGAATGAATCGCTATTGAAATTCAGCACAATCGCCCCATAACTTTCTGAGATATGAGCAAAAAACCACGACCACCTCTTTTTTTTTCACAATTACAACAACAACATACATATATACATACATGTAAAAAACATACCAAACAAAAAATATTAAAAATAAGAAAAAAATAATAAAAAAAACTAAAAAAAAAAATTTTAAAAATATTAAAAAAAAAATTTAAAAAAATTTTTTAAAAATTTTTCTAAAAAAATTTTTTAAAAAAATTTAAAAAAAATTTAAAAAAAATATAAAAAAAATAATAAAATATAAATAATATATTAAATAAAATAAAATAAAATTTTTTTGGCTCAGCTGGGATTCGATGCCACATTTATTCTAACGTGTACGTATGCACGTATTTTATATGGGATGAATGGTGATACAAACAACTGTTATTGCATGACTACACGTTGTGAAGGGTATATAAGATTCGGCACGGCCGAATATAGCACTGTTACTTGTTGTAATGTTGTTTTTGTAAAAAAAAAAATCGAGGTGGTCGTGGGTTTATGCTCATATCTCAGTTGTTTATGTACCGATATTTCTGATTTTCAATACCGATCTACTCCCGAATATTTCTGATATTTTAATACCTTACCCGGGTCCAACCTATGTCGGGGGGCTTCAAAAAATTGATTTCAACATACACACGGACAGACGGACAGACTGACAGACGGTCAGTCGACTCCCCTATTCATAAGCTTTCAGAAAATATATACTTTATGGGGTCGGAAATGAATATTGTAGAAATTTCACACGGAATGACAAACCTATATATACACTTTTTCACTGTGTGAAGGGTATAAAAAAATCAGTTAAAAATTAATTTTTAACAAACAACAAATCAATAATACATTCGATTCGTTTTTGATATCGGTATTCGTCACAACTCATTTTAAGATTGACCGCCGACTAAAACCTTCTACTCTGCATTGGAGTATTGTAAATACAACTGTTGGTTACTGCGGTTGAAAATGCTTAGGATTCTTACAGTGGTTGATTTAAATACCGGTTTTTCTCAGCTGTGTTTTGTTTACATCTTTTTTTATAAAAATATTTGTATTTAACCCAGCACACAATTTATACAAATTTAAAATATATTTTGCATATGTGTATTTAATTTTTTTATTTTAAGCCTTTACGATAAATGGTAAGTATTTATATGCACTATAAATATCTACAGAAATTTCCTAATGTAATTATATGATATTATTTTAATTGTATGTATGTAAATAAATCAATGAATTTTAGTTTTCGTTTCTTTTCTGTAGAAAAATTAAACATTTAAAAAATGTTTCTTGTTATATGATGCGAAAAATAATATTACTTCATATAACTGCTAATGTTTGTTAAAAAACGTGATTGAAAATTTTGCCAGTGGGGGTCAATTGGCCGCCATTATTATAAGATTTATAGATAAAAATGTATAAACATTGACCCCGCACAGTTTCTTTTTAGTCTATTTAAAACTTAAAATGTCATAAAAATATGGCAAACATAAGTTTTTGGTAATTATTACATAGGTATTGTTATTTTTGCGATTGATGCTTTTATTGATTTGTTTTCATTTAAAACGTAAGTATGATTTGTTCACAGTAAACTTAGTAGATTTGTATTGTTTTACTTTATAGCTTTGAGTATCGTTAAAATGTGTGTGTTTGTTGTAAACACGTAGGCGACAAGCCTTTTCTCTTTAACAATATGTCCAATGAATTACGTTCTATCCGTAAAAATCTATTTTAATAGATTTCTACCTCACGGAAATTAATAAAGATAATACGTTTTTAATAAAGAGTAACACGACAGATATTGTCTGCTGATTTGTAACATCACGATACAAATATGCTGACTGAACTCAGTAAAACAACTCTTAATTTTTATTCTTGTTGACTGTATTTTGCGGAAACAAACGCAATTCAGTAAAAACTTTTAAAAAATTGTCACAATTTTTGAGTAAACGAACGAACTTTATATCTTTGTAAAGTTTTTAAAAAAAGGCAGAAAAAGCTTTGACCGTTATAATCAAATGCGCTTAATATTCGATTAAATTGGAACACATTTGTTTTTGTGTTTGTACTTTAATAATTGGAATTCTGAAAGGTAAAAAAAACAAGGCCATTGAATAAATGTTATTAAAAAGAAATAAAAATGGGTATTTCCGTTTCAAGCGGAAATGAAAAATGAAATGAATAAATATTCAAATACATACATATGTACATACATAAGTAAAAATGTATTTGTTTGTATGGTCGTGTGCCTAAATAAATCATTTAACATAAAAACCGTCAATAAAATTTATTTTATTTTTTATGCTTGTTTAGGGATAGTCGAAAAGGTAATAAATTTCAACTTTAATAAATTCAAAAAATAAAACGACAACAAACCCAAACAGAAAAATGTATATATTAATAAAGGACATTAGACAAGCACAGGTGGTTTATAGTTTCAAAGAACTTACAGCTAAAATAAATATTCTATAATCATTGAACGTACACGAGCACCTCCTCTACATTCAATGATGCAGTGCGACATGCGTAAATCAAATAAAAACGACAGTTCGTTTGACTTTAAACAAACAAAAATAAAATTAAATCAATATTTGAAAATAAATAAAATACTGATAACGTTCAGTAAAGAAGTCATATAAACTTTTAAACTTTTAAAACAAAAAAAAGAAAAACATCTTGTTATACCCTTCACCTGTGGTGCACAAGGGTATATATAGCTTTGTCATTCCGTTTGTAATTTCTACAATTTTCATTTCCGACCCCATAAAGTATATATTTTCTGAAAGCTTATGAATAGAGGAGTCGATTAAGCCCTGACCGTCTGTCCGTCTGTCCGTCTATCCGTCTGTCCGTCTGTCCGTCTGCCCGTCTGTCCGTGTGTTGGTTGAAATCAACTTTTAGAAGCAACTATATGTTCCTCAGATCTGTGTATGGTATCAATCTCTTGGAAATATCCAGGAATGAATCGCTATTGAAATTCAGCACAATCGCCCAATAACTTTCTGAGATATGAGCAAAAAACCACGACCACCTCGTTTTTTTCACAATTACAACAACAACATACATATATACATACATGTAAAAAACATACCAAACAAAAAAAATTACAAAAAAAAAAATATTAAAAATAAGAAAAAAATAATAAAAAAAACTAAAAAAAAAAAAATTAAAAAAAAATTTAAAAAAAAAATTTAAAAAAATTTTTTAAAAATTTTTCTAAAAAAATTTTTTAAAAAAATTTTTTAAAAAAATTTAAAAAAAATATAAAAAATAATAAAATATAAATAATATATTAAATAAAATAAAATAAAATTTTTTTGGCTCAGCTGGGATTCGATACCACATTTATTCTAACGTGTACGTATGCACGTATTTTATATGAGATTGTTATTGCATGACTACACGTTGTGAAGGGTATATAAGATTCGGCACGGCCGAATATAGCACTGTTTCTTGTTTTTAATTCTCTTTGTAAAATCACTGAAGCAGTTGGCACAAAAATACAGTGAAAAATTTTAAGATTAAAAAAAAAAAGTTATTGAAAATTCTATAGAAAACTTTAAACTTTATGAAAAACGTTTTATACATAATTTGAGGAAATTTTTAATAAATAAATTTTTAATAAATAAATTTTTAATAAACATATAAAAGAATTTTTGCAAATAAAATATCTCAAGACATGTCCATAGTTAACTACAAAAGTAATTAAAAAATTTATAAAAAATATCTATAATAATAATGAAATTTTTGTTTTTCAAAATTATCGTTAAAATTTTTTGATCTTTATACTATTGGTTTATTCTTTTTCTTGAGCTTGAGGTTGAAAAAGTAGATTTTTTTTTAAATATTTTACAGGAGAATTCATTAAATAATTTTATATACAATAATTTATGATAATAAAAAAGTTTTCAATACAAAATTTTATATATAAAAGTAAAAGATAAAAAATATATTTTTTTAATTACCTTTAAATTATAAAATGATTGATAATTTTCCACTAAAAAGGACTTGTATCCATTGTTCGTTTAACCACTGTTATTTCTCTTAAAGAAAAGATGAGCCAATTTTAAATAGAAATCAATATGCACGTTGTGTTACACTTTCCCCAATTCGTTACTTTTTGAACAAAGGACAATTTAGAAAATATCCTTATGGTTGTTTTTACACAATATAATAAATAAGGATATAAAACAACAACAACAACAGTTTATAAACAAATTCAACATTTATCAAAGTCAATGGTTAATATTACAAAATAATACGAGACATATGTATGTATGGGTGAGTGTGCAAGGATGTGTGTCTTCCCCTCATTCCCTTAATTTTATTGATCAATTTCTTTGACTTTTAAAGTGATGTAAATAAATAAAAACTTATACACATAAAAGTATTTAATACAAATAAACAAATCTCTCATTCGTGACACATACTCAGGTTCACATGTGAAAGCAAATAGCACATACATACGATGTATGTGTGTATATCAGGGATGTGTTGGCTACAGATTACGTTCGCTTAATTTGGAAACATATTTTTTATGCTTTTCTTGTTACAGTCACCATTACAGTTGTGTGACTAAAATGGTAATTTTTTATATTTTTAACTCCCTGGACACTTTTCATTATCCTCTTTTAAAATAACTGTTTTAAATTTTATAGAAACTAATATATGTACATACATATAAACTGCCTTGTTTATAAAAATGAATAAAGTTTAATAAAGGGCTTATAAGACTGATTTTATATGGAAATTTGATTTATGAACGCTTCAAAATTTAAACCCTTAATTTTAAATGTCCTTTTACCAATAAATTTGATTTTTTGAACCGTTATAAATTACAGTTAAATAAAGATAGAAATTGTTTTTGAATTGTTTCCAAAAATATATTATATGACGTAAAAAACTTTACATTTTACAGGTACGTAGTGGCCCCTCGTATAGGAAAATTTAAATTTTTTTTAGTATTTTTTGTCAAACATATTTAAGTTTTTAAATCGCCAGCATCTTCTTGATAAGGAGCTCCCAACAGCATGTACACTTAATGTGTGCCTGCATACCACATGGGCTGCTGTCTCAACATCCTGCAGGCACATTCTACAAATATCATCATTTTCGAACTTTTAACCTGCACAATATTGGTATCAAATAAAAGTTCTTGACTATATTTTAAAAAAATACTAGCATTAATATCTCTTCTAAAAAATGCACATTTAAATTAAAAAAAAAATAAATAATTTAAGTGTGGCTAAATGTTACGATTTTAAACCTTTTTTTGTTTTTATAATTTAAAAGCAATTACGTCATTATGCTGCAAAAAAACATGAAAAAATACATTGAAATTCTATTTAAAAAGACCTGACTTTTTCGCTGTCGAACTTAAAGATTTTCAATAAAACACAGTAGTATTTAAAAGTAACAGCTATTTCAAATAGTTTTAATTTAGCACTAAGTTTTTACTTTTTTTAGTCGAGGACATTAAAATGATATTGTGATTTATAACTCCCTTTGTTTGTGTTATTTTCACGAAGACTCATTAATGGAACTTGTATTTGCGAATTGTGACAAATTATTTGACAATGATTCCACGCTTAAATCGCAACCGGTCACATTTACTTGCAAAAAAACGTAGTATTTAAGAGTATAATGTCACGCACTTCCCACTATGCTGAAATTAAATTAAATATCGTGCAAAGGATCGAGTTTATTGCGGCCCTATGCTGCTTGCAGGAGAAAAATAAATAAATATATATATATATAAGAGTATAATGTATTAACTTTATTCGAGTCAGTTAAATAGATTAAAATTATTTTGTAAAAAATTAAAAATTTGTTTCCTGGTC
The DNA here is from genome assembly GCA_941918925.1 of Phyto melanocephala. Classification (NCBI taxonomy): domain Eukaryota; kingdom Metazoa; phylum Arthropoda; class Insecta; order Diptera; family Rhinophoridae; genus Phyto; species Phyto melanocephala. Next base: position 16,884,987 of record OW799233.1, on the reverse strand, counting down.
TATATTTTATTATAAAAGTTTTCTTTTTTTTTTTAAACCGATACAATTATTTGTTGGTCACAATTTTATCCGAAATTCGCGATCAATTGTCATGTATGTAATTCCGTTAAAAACACTGTTTTTTATGAGATATTCTCCAGTTAGCCCTGTAACTCATTTACACTTAGAGGATTAAGCTCTGTTTAAATAATTCCCAGCATATACAAATTATGGTGAATTTGATTCACCTTAATACTTTGTCCGTGAGAGTGTGTTTCACGGACGGATAAGTAGGCAAGCATAAAGACAAACATAGCTTAAAGCTGGATTCACCCATAAAATTTTAGTTCAAAACAAATTTTTTTTTATTGAGTTTGATGTTTTACTTTTGAGGAAGAGAGAGATTATTTTGTTCAGAAAGTTTTTTCTTGAATTGGTTTAATTTTAATTTTTGTTCAGAAGAAACTTTTTCAATATTTAGATGAAAATTAAATTTGGTTGCCACATCACACAGTGTCAGTACATTTATTATACAAAAATTGTTTTTGCCGAAAATTAACAATTAAAATGGAATTTAATGAAAATATTGCTCAAAAATTAATAGAAGAATAAAAACAAGTAAGAGCGCTATATTCGGCCATGCCGAATCTTATATACCCTTCACACCGTGTAGTCATGCAATAACAGTAGTTTGTATCACCATTCCATATGATATACGTACATACATATAAAAACCATACATATATAAAAACATCCCATTGTAAAATTATAAATTTACGTATGTATGTTAAAAAAAAAAAATAAAAAAAAAATTAAAAAAAAAAAAATTAAAAAAAAAAATTTAAAAAAAAAATTAAAAAAAAAAATTAAAAAAAAAAATTTAAAAAATAATTAAAATATATATAATAAATATAAAACAAAAAAAATAAAAAAAAATATTTAAAAAAAAATTTAAAAAAAAATAGTAAAAATATAAATAATATATTAAATAAAAAATAAAAAAAAAATAAAAAAATTTTTTTTTGGCTCAGCTGGGATTCAATGCCACGTTTTCTCTAACCAGTATACACGTTTGTATGTATGTATGTTGTTGTTGTAATGTTGTTTTTGTGAAAAACAAATCGAGGTGGTCGTGGGTTTTTGCTCATATCTCAGTTGTTTATGTACCGATGTTTCTGATTTTCAATACCGATCTACTCCCGAATATTTCTGATATTTTAATACCTCACCCGAGTCCAAGCGATGTCGGGGGGCGTCAAAAAGTTGATTTCAACATACACACAGATAGACGGTAGGACGGTCAGACGGACAGACTGACAGGGCTTAATCGACTCTCCTATTCATAAGCTTTCAGAAAATATATACTTTATGGGGTCGGAAATCAAAATTGTAGAAATTTCACACGGAATGACAAACCTATATATACCCTTTTTCACTGTGTGAAGGGTATAAAAAACCAGGAAGAGAATGTTTGTATGACATGAGCAATAGTGCATACAAAAATAATTATTTAAAACAGGGTTTTTCTCACTGCGACTCATGTTATTTTCGATTTTTATACCCTTCACACAGTGAAAAAGGGTATATATAGGTTTGTCATTCCGTGTGAAATTTCTACAATTTTCATTTCCGACCCCATAAAGTATATATTTTTTGAAAGCTTATGAATAGGGAAGTCGATTAAGCTCTGTCAGTCTGTCCGTCTGTCCGTCTGTCCGTCTGTCCGTCTGTCCGTCTGACCGTCTGTCCGTGTGTATGTTGAAATCAACTTTTTGAAGCCCCCCGACATCACTCGGACCCGGGTGAGGTATTAAAATATCAGAAATATTCGGGAGTATATCGCTATTGAAAATCAGAAACATCGGTACATAAACAACTGAGATATGAGCAAAAACCCACGACCACCTCGATTTTTTTTTCACAAAAACAACATTACAACAACAACATACATACATACAAACTTGTATATTGGCTAAAGTAAACGTGGGATCGAATCCCAGCTGAGCCAAAAAAAAAATTTTTTTATATTGTAAAAATTTTTTTTTAATTTTTTTTTTTAATTTTTTTTTATTTTTTTTTTTATTTTTTATTTAATATATTATTAAAATTTTTATTATTTTTTTTTTAATTTTTTTTTTTTATTTTTTTTTTGTTTTATATTAATTTTATATATTTTAATTACTTTTTTAAAATTTTTTTTTTTAAATTTTTTTTTAATTTTTTTTTAAATTTTTTTTTTAAATTTTTTTTTTTAAATTTTTTTTTTATTTTTTTTTTTTTAACATACATACGTAAATTTATAATTTTACAATGGGATGTTTTTTATATATGTATATTTTTTATATGTATGTACGTATTTCATATGAGATGAATGGTGATACAAACTACTGTTATTGCATGACTACACGTTGTGAAGGGTATATAAGATTCGGCACGGCCGAATATAGCGCTCTTACTTGTTTTTTTATAAATTTCTTTTGCAAACACATTGACTGTATGCACTTCAATTTAAAATAATAATTTTAGTTTTCTTCTATCCGACATTTTCTTCACATATATTTTAATGAAATAATTTACGTTTGTATTTATTTACATAGTTTGCTAGCGGTGCTGCCACTTTGTACAACTGTTTGCATTTTTATATTATATGGCAGCTTTGTTTTTTCGGACAAATTTTCTTAAATGGGTGAACCGTTCTGCAGAAAACTCTCAGTAAAAATGTTATTTTCCGGAAAAAATTTTGTTCAGAACAAATGGGTGAATTCAACTTAAGAAACTTAGAAAGTCACAAGTACCACGGATATCGCACACTATATGCAATAACGTTACAATTCGAAATTTTCCAAAATTTACCTTTTTCCATAAATTGATTTACAATACACATACCTATCTAGCTATTCCAACATTTTCTTATCACTATTCTTTTTTTACTGAAAAAATACCGTTATGTTTAAAATTTCCTAATTACATTGCTCTTACATGATCAATCGTTTTTTTACCTCCACTGAAAATTTTTAGAATTTTTAGTTGTGTCGTTATTGTATTAAGTGCGCGATATAGACTTTTACATTTTAAATAATTATGGGGTAAGGATTTTGGTACTTTTTAATTGTATTACAAAAAAGTACCAGATATGTATTTTCTGTTTTATTATGCTTTTAACAAGCACAAGACTACATGCTGTTTTGACGAATACCGAAAAGGATTATAAACAACTGCAAACAACAAGTAAGATGCACTCTTTATCAAAGTCCTTTGGAAAATATATATATAAAAAAAAATAAATAAAAACAATATGTATTAGACCAAAGATGTTAGAAGAATGCTCGCATGCAAGTGTGTGGGTACTTGATTGGTGTTGGCAATAATAATGCTGATGACGTTGATGCTCTGTTGTTGTTGTAGCCATAGATACTTACATGTGTAAATATTATAATTTTTATTTATTTAACAAAAATTGTGCATCAATTTATAAAAAAAGTGTTTTAAAAGGGAGACAAAACTGAATTCAAGGTGGGTGAATGATTAAAAAAGCAAAAGGATTATATGAATTATAATTCACTGCAATCCTAAGCTCAAGGGGAGAGATGACTGTGGTGAGAGCGTGTTATATTTTTTTTGAAATATTCAATTATAATACATATTTTGTATAGAAATCAGCGGCTTTTTATAGGCTGCTGTAATTTTCTATAAAGAAAAAGTGTTACTATGGAAAAGCTTTGATAGATGATATTTCTTTTTTCTATTACATATTCGAAAAAGGGGGAGTGATACATGTATTTCACTTTTTTCCATTGCCAGACTTTGAGTTAGATAAGAGATATATATATTTACATAAACTCCAAGACGCGTGTTTACGTATTTTTATTAAAAATATCATTCGAAATTCGATAACTTATTCCTTTTATTTAATCGTCCTCGTAAATTTCATTTTCTTATAATTCTTTCTATTAGTCAGTGTTTCTTGTTAGAAACTCTTTAATCTGTATGTGTCATGTATGTATAAATATTTGTATTTTAGCAATTCATATACATTTCATTTCCCTAAAAAATAAGTTTGTATATATAAGTAAGTAAGTATGTAAGTACAATCTCTAAAAATCAAAAACAATTTCATAATGTTTTAACCATGTCAGAAGTATATATTTTTGTTAAAAACAGTAATTCATAGTTAACAGATTTACAAAACAAAAAAGTTATACAAAATTTTCGGTTCGTTAACTTAATTTTTGTTAAGCAGCATCCTTACTGCTGCTCAAGATGGTAATGCGTGTGTGTGTGTTTGTGTTCCATCCAACACACAAAAATACATACGAAAGGCAAACACTTACAACAACCCGAACTGACATTGTTAAATATTTAAACAGAAGATCTTTTACAACTCAAATGATTAAGTATTCAATCAAAAAACGATTTTTAAACACATTTCTTTAAATGCAAATTAAATAGAATTTCAATTATAAAAGCTTGCAGTACAATCGTTTTTTAAGAAAAAGAAAAATGTTATTTACAACAATACAAGTGCACAAGGATGACAAGGAATGCAATCAAATGAAAAATATTATTTTTTACAATTGAAAAAAAAAAAAAACATCTGTAGGGGATTTTTAGCAAGAAACTTCTAAGAAACTCAAAGTCCTTAGATTATATTGTGTTCATTTCAAAAACGGTTATGAGAAGAAAAGAAATTTGAAGGACATTCGACAAATATTACAATAGCCTTATAAAAAAAACCTTTATTTTTTGCTGTTCCAGCATTTCAATCTTATAAATAAACATTTAAAAAATTTTTATACGGCTGTGACGAATCGAAGATACCTTAATACCAAGTAAAAAAAAGAATTAAAAATTTCGCGAAATATTGAAACTATTTCATGTAATTCATTCAGGTGGTTTGATAATAAAAAAATTTAAAATATTGGTTTTTGCATATTTTATACTAAAACATCTGTATTATTTGGCCCATTCAGCATATTATCAAAACCAAACTGCATCCAGAAATTGTAAATAGTTTAAATAAATTTTATTTAATTCACGTGAAAATATTTTATACTGACAGAGGGATTTTCCCATTCACAGGGATCAATAGTTTATGGCCTGTTAATATTTCTTATTGTTGCACACGGTATGAAAAACTTATATACCCTCTGTTACCTCTGGTAGTGGTTATAAAGAAACAAAAATTATATAAACAGGCAGTTGCTTAATTGTATAAAAGAAGTAAAAAAAATAATAAAACACTTAATTGGGTATTAAGGGTTGATGTTTTAAATGCACACACATTTACTCATACAATGGGAACGAACGGTAAAGATTGAGAACGTGTATAATGAATGGATTTAATTGTGATTACAACAAGCAAGCTGTTGCCTTTTCCATTAAAAAATATAACTTGAATAATAATCTAAATGTACTGCAAAAAAAAAGGCTTTACTTGTGTGGGACTACTTATTTCTTCAGATAGACAGACAGACAGACAGACAGATAGGAGAATGTTTAGATAATTTACGCAAACAATTTGTTTGATAATGAGCAAACTAACACGTTTTCTTTCTATTACCCCATAAGTATACATATGTACATGTGTACAAATGTATATGCATGAATGTTGTATGTCTTTTTATTCAAACATCATAACATTTTATTATTTATTTAGGTTTAAGAAAATAAAGATGATTTAACAATAACAAGGGAAAAAATCTTTTTTATCCTTGGCATTATCAAAAAAAAAATTATTTAAATGATTCAGGGTAAATGTATTTTATATACGATTCAATTTGGCTTTTTTTTGGTTTAATTTAATAAAAAAATTTTATAAAGAAAAAAAATTAATGAAAAATATTGCAACAAGTTGTTGAAAAAATTACGATTGGATAAAGATTATGGTTGTTTAAGACATTATACCTAATTAAACAAGTAAGAGTGCTATATTCGGCCGTGCCAAATCTTATATACCCTTCACAACATGTAGTCACGCAATAACAATTCATCTCATATGAAATACGTACATACATATAAAAATATAAATATATAAAAACATCCCATTGTATAATTATAAATTTTCGTATGTGTGTTAAAAAAAATATAAAATAAAATTAAGAAATATTAAAAAAAAATTAAAAAAAAAAATAAAACAAAAAAAATTAAAAAAGATTAAAAAAAAGTTAAAAAAAATATAAATAATAAATATAAAATAAAATAAAAAAATATTAAAAAAATTAAAAAATATAAGAAAAATATAAAAAAAATTAAAAAAATAAAAAAACACAATAAAAATATAAATAATATATAATACATATATAATAAAATATAAAAAAATAATTTAAAAAAAATTGTTTTTGGGCTCAGCTGGGGTTCGAAGCCACGTTTACTCTAACCAGTATACCACGTCTGTATATATGTGTGTTGTTTTTGTGTTAAAAAATAACGAGGTGGCCGTGGGTTTTTGCTCATATCTCAGTTGTTTATGCACCGAGGTTTCTGATTTTCAATACCGATCTACTCCCGAAGACTTCTGATATTTTAATACCCTCACCCGGGTCCAAGCGATGTCGGTGGGCTTCAAAAAGTTGATTTCAACATACACTCGGACAGACTGACAGAGCTTTATCGACTCCCCTATTAATAAGTTTTCAAAAAATATAAACTTTATGGGGTCGGAAATGAAAATTTTAGAAATTTCACACGGAATGACAAAGCTTGTGCACCACAGGTGAAGGATATAAAAATCCAAACATTTTTTATGTTTTACTGCATATATGTATATTTAAGATTCTTTTAATAAATTTGGAAAAATCTTTAATACTTTTCTTTATATAAGTTAAGGCACGCAATTGTTACATCAAAGAAATAATTTTTTTTCCTTGCAACAATCAGCATATGAGCTACATGAGCGCTAAAAAAATATAATAAATATAAGATACATAGCAAACGCTGTCTTGTAATTTTTAAAAAATGAAATATAACTCCTCTTTGCTGTTAAGCATAATTGTTGTTGTTGCTTTGTTTACTTTTAAATAAAAATACAAAATATTGAACTTGTAGCACACGCTACATTGCAGTTTCTGTAAAGCAAATGTAACTCTTGTTGCTGTTAAGCATTATTGTTGTTGTCTGTTTGTTGATTTTTGATTATGTTTTGTTAGCGTTTCGAAGTTGTAGAGTTTCTTCTTTTATTGTTTTAAAATTAGTGCATAATTAACACTCGAGCTCGCATAGCGAGATACACTTAAAATAGTGAAATGTAGCTCACATAGTGAGAACAATTATATTAAGAATCAAAGTTCAATCATGAATAAGAATTAAAAGAATTAAGAAAATTATATTCATAAATAGTTTTTAAAGAATAAAGATACAATTAAAATTGTTTAAAATAAGTTGTGTTTGATTCTATGGGGAACGACCTTAATCAATAAATGGTAAATAAGTTATTACAAACACTCCAATATAATATATACTATATATATATACTTACTTACAAAATAGTTTATACACATAAATTTTTTGAAAAACAATCTTGTTGCACGAACTGATGCTTTTTTTTATTTTACTTTCTTTCTCAGTAAAGTTCAGTAAAAAACTAGTAAATAATTTTAAGTAAACGAACAAACATAATAATAAATTGCCAAACAAAACTAACTTTAAAACAACCGAGAACAGTGCTGTCGTTTTGAAGTTTTTCGTCCTTAAGAAACACCCTTTAGTTTTCTTAACAAAAAAGTATATATTTTTTTTTAAAGTCAACAGCAGAAAAAATATAAAAAATACACGCAAACAAAAATTGCAGCATATCAAAAGAAGTTTAAAAATTTTATTTTTTAAACTTTCAAAATTAAATTTCTTATATAAATTTTCATAACTTACTATAGATTTTTGTGTGTTCTTTTTTAAGCAAATACTTTACTAGCTATAAAATCTCTTTTAAGTTAAAAATTTGCTTTATTTAAAAAGGCAATAAATTTTCCTTTTTCTGTAAATAATTACAAGCAATTTTAAAACACTGGTATAAATCAACTTATTATTTTTTTAATACATACGTATGTCATTCTCTTGCTCTCCATATGGTGCGTGTCAGTCACAATTAAACAAAGTAACAGTGCTATATTCGGCCGTGCCGAATCTTATATACCCTTCACAACGTGTAGTCATGCAATAACAATTGTTTGTATCACCATTCATCTCATATAAAATACGTATGTATGTACATATGTATGTACATATAAAAAAATACCAAAAAAAAAAAATTACAGAAAACAAATATATTAAAAAAAAAATAATAATAAAAAAATTACAAAAAAAAAAATTAAAAAAAAAAATTAAAAAAAAAAATAATAAAATTTAAATAATATATTAAATAAAATAAAATAAAATTTTTTTGGCTCAGCTGGAATCCGATGCCACATTTACTTTAACCAATATGTATGTAGGTTGTTGTTGTAATTGTGAAAAAAAAACGAGGTGGTCGTGGTTTTTTGCTCATATCTCAGAAAGTTATGGGGCGATTATGCTGAATTTCAATAGCGATTCATTCCTGGATATTTCCAAGAGATTGATACCATACTAAGATCTGAGGAATATATAGTTGCTTCTAAAAGTTGATTTCAACCAACACACGGACAGACGGTCAGATGGACAGACGGTCAGGGCTTAATCTACTCCTCTATTCATAAGCTTTCAGAAAATATATACTTTATGGGGTCGGAAATGAAAATTGTAGAAATTACAAACGGAATGACAAAGCTATATATACCCTTGTGCACCACAGGTGAAGGGTATAAAAAAACAATAAAATTTTCTTAATAGTCATCATCCTTATGCAGGGCCTCATCAAAAACAGATTTGAACACTGTCAAATAACATGTTTTTATATTTGTTTGGTGATGTCAGTTGTTGGCTATCATGAATGACGCATTAAATTGTCATAATCATTTGTTAGGTTTTCTTTTAGTATTTGATATGATATTGTTCTCTTTGTTTTACGTCAAGACAATACAATTAACGTAAATTCTTTTATTGACGTTAATCTATTTAAAAAAAAATTATATTTAAAAAGCAAAAAAGAGAAAAGAAGATTATTTGTTGGTGGTAGGTAGGGTGGGTATTATTTATAAGGGAAATTAATCCAACTTTTTCTATTCTCATTTCTTTGATGGCCATAGATAAAAAATTAAAAAATAAAAAAAAATTTCAAGTAACTTAGCTCAAATTTAATATGTATTTTATAAGTTAAATAATTATTAAATTTTTGTTGCATTTTACAGAATTAGAATATTTTAAATTTCCACAATTATGAAGAAGATATATTTAAATTTTAAGGTTTTGTTCGTCAGGACCAATCGGGGGGCATTCAATTTAAAAATATAAAACTTAACTTGTATCTGTTCTTCTTTGTGTGATAAGCTTGATATACAAACAAACATACATACAGTATGTACATACATATGTATGTTCCCCATCCATTTTGATAATCATTAAACAAAATATTTAATATACTTAGTCTTTTTATATGACCCCTAAATTGTCGCAACATGAAAAATAAATCTCTTCATTGATGTCGTAATCAATTTTCCATTGGCTGTTATATAAAATGAGGATACAATTTCAATTGAAATCAATGTACTTGTACATACATACAGATATTCATTTATATATACTAATGTTTGTATGTCTTTTTTTCCAATACTGGTTGTGCTTGACTGCATGTAAGAGCTTAAATAGATTTTTTGTCAATGATAATGATTATGACTATTGCAATGATGGTGTTTTTATAATTTTTAAATATATGTTTACATACATACATACATATGTACTTGTTTATGTAAAAATATTTATGTTTAAAAGGTACCTACATAAATATATATTTTTTTATGGACTGTGTTGAGTTAGTTTTGTTATACATAAATATGAATTGCTTTAACCATTATAGCATGGGGCGTCAAGAGAAAGTGAAGCGATACCAATTCCTTCGTAATGATAGCATCACTTTTTGTATGTTATGGCCTTAACATTGACGCAGAGTAAATACTGTTGTCAAGCTAGGAGCGTCAATAAACCCTGAATGGCTTCATGAGTCTCAGAAAATGTGTGGAACTCGAATACAGATTACTTTGAAATGTTTGCTCATATAAAGCACATTTTGATGCTCAGCTAGCAGCACCACAATCTTAGCTTCTGAATTTAAATTTGTTAACAAATCGTCCAAAAAGTATAGAAAAAAATAGAATTTGAAATGACTACGATTAGATTTTGAAATATCTCTTAATGGGAACAATTATATAAACTCAAATATGAGTTTTGTTAGTTAGAAAGAAAAACTTGTTCAACCTTTAACGATCTTACCGATAACATTTTTTAAAATTTGAATTTCTGCATTCACGTTGGCCTCGAGTTTAAGGATTGTCTCGGATCTGTTCACATATACTCGCTTCCGCAAATACTCTAAATGAATAAAAAGTCGGTTGCGCACCAAATCTGGCAAACGTGCTATTTGGTCTCGGGTAGTGTAAACAGTGGCTTCATTCTGCTAAAACCACATCTTAGCTCTGTTTTTAAGAGCAGGCGGTGAATTACGGCATTCGAATGTAATCGAAATTTGAAAATTCTTATTAGAATCTATATACCTAAAGCATAGCAAACTTGATCGTTTGAGTAAAATTTCAATCGTGATCGAATGCTGTAATTTGGTCCCAGGACGTAAAAAATTTTCCATCATATACCGAAACCGCTTCTCATTTACGGTCATTTCATTTCCATTTTTATTTTCGAAGAAGTAAGGCTTAATGATATTTACAAAAGTATTGCCATACTATGCTGTACATCTAATGAGGTGCAATTGGCGTTGGCGAATTCCTCCTGGTTTTTTAGTACCCAAAAACCTAGAGTTCTATTTATTGACAAAGCAATTCAAATGAAAATAAGCTTCAACACTCATAATCAGATTTTTAATAAAATTAATTCCACATCTGGTTGACTGTTAAAATTTAATTGTAAAATCTAGACGTTGCCAATTATCTGCGGGTTTTATTTATTTTATTTTAAACTAGAAAATCCCGGCGCGCGTTGCTACGCCCCTTAATGAATCAAAATGCATTCTGAATTTTAATTGAATATAAAGTAAACCTAAAAATTATAATTTTTTTTATGGGCGTGGCACCGCCCACTTTTCTAATCACGAACAGCTCATATGTGTGCAAAGTTTCAGAAAAATCGGTCCAGTGCAAGTACCTCAAAATTATAACTTTTTTTTATGGGCGTGGCCCTGCCCACATTTCTAATCACGAAATCATAAGGTCATGACAGCTCAATATGTGTGCAAAGTTTCAGAAAAATCGGTCAAGTGGAAGTAGCTAAAAATGATAACTAATTTTTTATGGGCGTGTCCCGCCCACTTTTTTCCACCCATAAACACTCCCTGGTATGTGTACAACAACTTGCCAAAGTTTGAGTCCGATCGGTTTTACAGTTTCGGAGTCTATAGCTAACACACACACACAAACATACACACACACACACACACAGAGTTTCACTTTTATATATATAGAAGATGAGCAGTAGTGACATACAGGCCATTCTTAGCTGAGGGAAATGCCTTCTGGAAGACATTTCTGGTGTTTCGTTAAAACTTTGCTCTTCACATTCAATATTTCCCGCAATTTGAATTAAATGTAGTTTACCGGCTGAAGGCAGATTTCTTAAGGTGTCATGTTGGTGGTGATGGTTAACTTAACAACGAATCAACATAAAAAAATATATAAAGTTTTTTAAAGGTGACTTTGGAGTAACTATTGACCGAACTAGGCCATTATTCTGTTTTTCAAAAACATTACTAATACACAGTTATATCCAATCTTGTATAAAAAATAACTTACTGAGAGGTGCTAAAAATGATCTGGGAGATCATGGAAATTCTTAACGTATAAAAAAGGTGTGCTTTATAGGAAACAAATTTGAAATAAAATATTTTTGGATGTAAAATTGTGTTAATTATAATTAAAATTATAGGAATTATGGACGTTAAATTCGAACATTCCTGGCATTTATTGTTGGTAATTTATTAGCATAAACCAGTGGCCCACTGGAAAAAATTCAAGAGGTGCCATATCGTACCTCCTAGGAAGTTAATTTTTGATATAAACTTATCGCCTAAATTTGGTTTCAATAAGTTGATGGTTAATGTTGCCGTATGATATATTTCGCCATCCTGTTGAAACCACATCTCACTAAGATCAAAGTCATCTATATTTTTGAACAATAAATTATTTAATCTTAATTTTTGAAGAAATACGGTTGTGTAATGCCAACAGCATGTAAACCGCAGTAAGTGGCGCATTTTTTTTAAATAATAAAGTTAAGCTGAAAATGAGCCTCATGACTGAATATATTTTTGCGATAAAATCCGATGACTAATTTTTAAAGTAATTTTAATTTTGGTTGTGTTGTTTATGCGTCAATCTATTCATAACGATTTGCGAAAGTAGACTGAACAAAAATGTCAAAAAGTGAGTGCAGTGTTCGTTGACTGTTAACACTTTCGTAAGTTCTTTTGGGCTTTAAAAACGCCCTACATAAACGAGAATCGCCAAACTAGCTCAAATGAAGAATGGTTTACAGCGTAAAACTTTTCAAAGAAGAAGAATTGAGAGAAACGGTTGAAACTTATTAAATGAAAATCGTACAATATTTTTGGGACTAGATCAAAATTAAAAGTGAACTGCGATAGAGTAAAAATTATTAAACAAATAAAACTGTTTTATTATTTCTATATTATTATAATGACGAGAGGTATACATCAAATGCTCAAATGAATTTTTTTTTTCGAAAACAACTCGATACATTTTTTTCTCACTACAGACTTTATTCATAAATGGTTTCTCATTTTAAAAATACTGGTGGTTAGTGTTAATGGTTTTGTGCTGGTGGCACTTACCAAATTCATTATATATTGAATGGGTGGATTTTTTTTAAGTTTTCCTTTTTTTATACTTTTTCAAATTGTAAATCATTGAATGTACTCTTTTTCTTTTTTGTATTATAAAATAAGTATATGTAGGTATGTACATGTTTATGTAAGTACATGTACATATTTGTTGGTCTGAAAACACTTTACACATTCATTTACAAGTAGTATTTTATTGTTTTGTCTGCAAAAAAAAAATGAAAAAAACTGCCGTTGAACTAAAGTGCATTTATGTCATTAACAAAAAAGAAGAAAAAAAAAACACACCCGTAACGCCTCTTGAACGTTGCGATTATTATTGTTATTTCCACTTACATGTATTGCATGTCACAGCAATTTTCATTTTAAGTATTTCAGAGAGTACGTTTTAAATGTGAGGAAACCATATTTGTTTTTTCCATTATTTGATATGTACTTTGATATTATAAAAAGCCATATTGCAAATAATATTTGGTACATGAATTTTAAAATGTTGCTATAAGTATGTGGATTACGTACATATCTTCAATCAAACTGATGAATGTCAATATGTGGCGAGAAGTTTTTTTCTTTTCAGCTATTTAAAATCCACGACTTTTAAACAAATGAGTGCGCTCACTCAGCTGTGTAATTATAACGGTTTATAAGTTTTAAAGACATAAAAAAAATGTGCATATGTAACGTTAAGTTTTCGTTAGTTATGACTGAAATTGAAATTTTTTCTAAAAGAACCTCTAGATATTCATAAAGGGTGTCTAAGTAAGAATGCGTTTTAAATCTTAAAATAAAAACACGTTTTTTTTAGATATGCAGTTGTATTTGTTGTTCTTGGATTTTTAAGAGGACATGCTCCGCTTAAGTGTAGAATAAAATATTCGTTAAATGGCCCCCGGCTCTAATGGCAGGCCATTACTCATTTCATTAATTTTCTATGACAATGACTTTAAAGAGATGCCTCTGTATCTCGGTTAACGTGGTAGTTCGCTGCACGCCAACAGTCAAGTAGAGTCTATATGACTCCGTTTTGACAGGACCACACCACTCGTCAGCTCTTAAAGTATCTCAGAATAAATGCAAGAGTAAGGGTACTAGATCCATCCCGTGGCCGTGAGGTATCTCAGTAGATAATTCAGTCCAACTTCAGATATCGCAGAGAGGCCATCCAGTACATGTTCGTCCAGAAATCTGTGTCTCTGTGCCTCTGTATCTCATTAATGACGCATTAGATCTTGGATCTGAGTTCAGGAATTATTTCTGATTTATTTGCCTAAATCTATGGTTTCCCAAAACCCGAAAAATAAAAATCGCACGGCATTTAATGACAGCGATATTGGTGGACTATTGATGTTAGAATTTCTTGAGATAATTTGCTTTGTATTTGCTGCAATAAATGGATTGTTTAATATGTGGTGTGGCAGCTGGCTCTGTTTGGCTGAAACCACATTTTATTCATACAGTTGAAGGCACAAAATTTAAGTTATCATGTTTCTGCAAACATATGCCGTTCATATTCACTGCAATTTCGGGCTAATAACTAAAATAGGAAGATCCAATAACGCCGCATGACCAAACTCGAATGGCTCGTTGTGAGTGTATTAATTACTCACGGATTGCACGAGGCTTTTCTAAGCGCCGAATTTAACGGAGCCATTCAGATGGAAATGTGCTTTAAGGGAGAACATGAATTGTTTTTTAAAAAATAGATATTGTCTTCACTTGGCTTTATTACCCATTGAAAGAATTGCTGGCGCTTTTCATGGTAGCTTGTTTGCGCTCCCGAGCAAAATTTTGTATGCATGAATTGATTTTGTTCAAACTTCGCTCCGTAATGCTTCGTGTAATTTAAAGTTGTTAAGAACGATGGGAAATTGATGTTTTCACCCCACTTTCATTACACAACAATATTTTCAAGAGGACAACAGGTACATTGATACACAGAAGTCTTATATTACATTTACACCTGAGCGAAATCTAGTAGATTTGATTTAAAGTCTTTATTAAAATCTATACCGTTTATACCACTGTTTTTTGACATTTTGCAACATTTCGTTTTCAAAACAGTATATTTATTTACAAGGCGGTCTGAGAGACTCTCTCTGTGATACTTCTCCAAAATTCAAACTCCATATAAAAAAAACGTAAACAATAAAGTTCTTGTGCAAGAACTTTCTTTTTGATTTAATTTAATAAAAACCACAGTTGCATCACGAAGTAGTACTAGATTTTAAGTAGATTCTGCCAAAATCTAGTGGCGAAGTAGATTTCGTTTTGTATGGGAAATCTGGTAAAAATCAACTGGATTTCTGCTACTTACGAGATTTCGCTCATGTGTAAATGTAGTATTAATGTCTGTAACCAGTTTTTTAAAATTTGTTCACCACTTCTCTTCGCTACATTTAGTGCACTGTCTTAACTAAAAATTCTTCGAAGTTTGCAAGCGGTCTCAACATAACTTTGCAAGTTTTTGTAATAAATTTTTTCTTGTTGTTCTCCCGTTAAGTGCTCCATTTTTAATAAACGGAATAAACATATGTGACAGCTGCCAATTTTCAGAGTTATCACTTGCACCAAAAGACAATGACACTTAATTTATAAAGGAAATACTCATATTAAAATTTATAATTTAAAATAGTAATAAAAGCAAACTAAAATATAAAGCAAGACAAATTTATTCATCAGATAGTCTTGATTCGTTAGCTGATTATTTTTTTCTTCACTTTTTTTAAATTTCAGATGTCAAAGTCCTCTTTCATTTATTTCAAATGTTAAACTTATTATATAAGAAATATAAATAAAAAAGTTTTCTCCGAACTAAAATTATCTTATGATAATTTATAATTAATTTTTTCAAATTTCTGATTTTATAAATTAATTAAATTTTATATTATAATTGTGATAAGTGAATGAATAATCTGAAAAAGTTAGTTTAATGCTGAGGCGAATGCATTTTCAAAACCAGCTACGGTTTCATTGTCAGCAATCTTTGAGGGGTATTTTAGTGTTGGTTGTAAATATCATCCATTTAACTCATTTGGTAAGAAATAGAATTTTATAATCAAATGGTTATTATATAATATTTTCTTATTAACGTTGAGTGAGAATAATATTTACTACTAAAACTTGCTTTCTGTTGTTGTTATTTTTTCCTTCTTATTATCACGCTGGGTTTTAATAAATTACCTGTTACTAATTTTTCACTTCAATAACTATTTCTTGTTAAGAACTTTAAGAAAAAACAAAAAATTAAAATAAAAAAAATATAAGAAAAATTTTCTCAACCCATTAAAAATTAACGAAGTGTGTTTAAATCAAAAAATAGTAAAAAGAAGGCACACTTTTCTCAAGTTATACGAAAACAACCTCGATAATTTTATCATATTTGTATATAATTTATATTTTTATTAAAATCCAATTAATACTAAAAAAGGAAACCAACATTGAAACCCACAACACACTGGCGCACACACTCTCCTTATGCACACGCATAGATTTATATCCTTCCTCCGTTAAACAAAAAGAAACAAAAATATTTGTAACATTATATTTTCTTCTTTTGGGATGAGTACTTCATGTAATTTTTGCCATACAGCAATTTAATCTTAACTGAAAATAAAAGGGGACTAAAGAGAAAGGAAGAAGAAAAAAAATATATGAAATAAAGATTAATTACAAACTAACCTCACGTAACTTTGGCACTCTTGCTTGAATGAGGACAAAGTCAGCCGCACACGTTCATTACAATCCCTTTTCATGATTTTTTATGTTGTTGCTTTCCTCATCATGTTTTCAATAAAAAAAAAAAATTAAGAAAAGGGAAAAATGTTTTTAGATATAAAGTGGTTGTGATGTAGCGCTGCTGCTGCTGATGTTGCTGTTGTTGCTGTTGGTGGCAGTTATCATTTTCCTACATTGACTCCGATTATATTACTTTAGTATTTATTTATTTATTTTTTCTTCGTCTGTCTGTTAGTTACCACGTCTAATCGCCCTCACTCGCTGGCAAGATAAAAACTTAAAGCATGCCAGCAGCATATTTTTGTTGTTGTTGTTATATTCCAGCTTGTTGGCAGTATTTTTATGCAAGTCTTTACAGTATTTCATATAATTAGGTACACACTAAAAATATTGTGCAAATTTATGGTAGGGGAAAAATTATTTTTACATCTTCCTCATTGAAAAATTATTACTTTGTTTGCAGTGTTTATAAAAAATAAATTTTAATTGTGTTAGCCACTGTTAAATGGGCACATATTTCTGGCCAGTCATTAAATTTTCTTTAAATTGTACATTGTATTTCTTAACTTTTTTTATACAACGTTTTGTAATAAAAGGGGCAAGTAAAGGAAGTCCTCCTATTTTTTTTGTTTTTTGCAAATAAAACACTGTTTGCAGTTAATTGTTGCCTGTTACAAACATTGAAGGTCTAATTTCCGAACTGAAAACGGGACAGTGGTTATGTATTACGAAAACTAAGAGAAATAAAATATATAAATAATATAAAAAAGTAATTAGTAAGAATTGATATATGTGCAGATAAATTTATTTTCTAAAAATTTAAGTATAATTTAATTCAAAGATTTTCTTACCTCTTTTGTGTTCCAGGTGTTAATAAATTGCTTAATTAACAACACTGCAATGAAAATTAATATTCATTTCCAGAAGGGATAGTAGTAAGAATAATATGTAAGTTAAGTAAACGAAATATTGGGGATGCTGTTTTTAAGGCTCTAGCTGTTTTCGAAAATGCATTTTACATTTTATTTAAGTTTTTAAAATCTTTTCATCCACACTTCTAGTCCGAACAAATCAATGGGTAATTAAAGCGTTACGTTACACGCAATAATGATTGAACTGAAAATTACGCAATGTGCATGATTTCCTGTTAGATGTTGGGATGTTAACTATAAATATGTGCTGTATGTGAAAATTATAATTTTATATACATTACATTGAGTTGGCAACTCTTCTATTGCAATTTTAGTATTAGCCAATAGGAACACAGTTCATTCGTGCTATTTACATTCGCAAAAATTTCCAACTTTATGGAATGACGCTATATATAGCATAGTTTAAGTTTAAGAACATTACAAGGCGAATTTAAGTGGCTGCCATCAAATGATCAAATGATCAGCTGATTATGAGACAGATATACATATATGAATATCTAACTCCATATATGCAAAATAATTTAATATTTCAGCTAAGATTCAGTTAATTTAAAAAAAAATATTTTTTTAGATCAAAACAAATAAAAAAATTAAAAAAAAAAAAATGCAAATTTTCGGTAATATAATACACCCCTGTTTAAACACAGTGCATGCTTGGGTTTACTAGCCAAAAAACACAATAACAAAATAGCACGAATTAAATGTTGGCATATACATACACACTCTTAAATACACAATTTCCGTTTTGTTTTTCTTTTCTTTTTATACATTTTAAATGCCGGGCTGTCGGTTTTTGTTAACAGTGTTTTGTTGTTGTTGTTCTTTAACTACTTTATTTTATCCATTACAGGGAATCTTAAAATAATGAGAGTTTTGTTATTGTTATTATTTTCTACACTGAGTATGTGAGTCGCTTCGTTAAGGTTGAATGGTTTCCTTCGTTGTTTTTTTTTTTTTTTTGGTGTGGCAAATGTGTCATTAGGCATGTTTCACGATTCTCTGTCATGCACAAAATAATTATAATTTAATACACTTGATGTTGCTTATTGCTGTTGTTATTACATACTTTGCCTTTATTTAATTCCTGCTGTTTTCCTTGGGTTTTTCGCTTTTGAACTTGACGGTAAGAGGGTGGACTTTGATGGACGGACGGTGGTATTTAGTTTTTTTTTCTTGTTGTTTTTAATGATACCTTTATAAAGGATAAAATATCTACTTGTTGTTATGTACTTATTGGTTTAATAATAGTATTTTATATTGTTATGGTATTAGTTTCTAACACAGCTACGAAAATTTTGTTCGCATTAAATAGATGTTAAAAATTCTTTACAAAATAAAACTTTTTAAAATGGTGTCTTTAATTTTGTTGCAGAATACTTAAGTTTAATATGTGATATAATTAGTGCCTTCAATAACCATATTAAGTGTTTCCCAAACATTTTTTAAAATAACATAATTTTTTTTAACAAAAATAACTTTAAGGCCATTAAAACAACTTGCCTTTAGTTAAAGGTAGAATAAATAGCTTAGCAATATTACAACTTCCATTTTTTATTGTTATTATCGTTAACAATAATAATGTTTAATAGATAAAAAAAATAATAAATGAGGGCTTTATAATGCAAAGCCATTTTTCGGTCCTACAAAATACTTTAACTAACGGCAAGTTGTAATATTGGCCCTTAACTTATTAATATGAACTTGAAAGGCAAAATAATTTATAAATATAAGTCTTAAAGCCAAAAAAGTTCGATAATAAAATTTAAAAAAAATTTATTAAGAAATAAAAAATATTTCATCAATTTACTAAATACTACTTCAAATGTATTAATTTAATATTTTATTAGTTTCTAATTTTAAAAATTTATTCAGGGTATTGGCCATTGATAGTTAAAACCTTTTTCCACTTTTCTGCAAAAAAAGCCCATTGAGGCAAAAAACGAATCAAGGCTATTTCGATTATCATGTTCTGAAGTAAAGCGTATAAAAGAGAGTGGTACGGGAAAAGGTCTAAACTATTTAAAGGATGAGTAAATAGATTTTAAAAGTTATTAAAATATGATTCTGAGGGTTATCATCATGGAATATTACGGTTTTATGTCTGGCCGAATATTTTGGGCGTTTTTCCAGACTAACTTCAAATAAATTAGTTCTGTTCAGTGGTCAGATTGCAGCACCTCATAAATGATAGAATCCTTTTGTTCTTTCCCAGCTAGAATATTAACTTAGAGCCATGGATATTTGGCCTCGTAATGATTCGGTGCAAAATTTAATTTAAATTTTACTTCGTTTAAGCGTTTGTTTCAAGGTTTCTCGCCTTTAATTCGTATGATACAATATATTCATGCTTTTAGATGAATTCTAAAATTGCTGTTCGTGAAGCTCCCAATGAATTAAATTAAATCTTAGTCGATAAAAAATTATTAAAATTAAAAAAATTTTAAAAATGTATTTATTGCCTTTTAAGTTAAACATTTTTTATATAAAAATTTGTTATTAATATTATAATTAATATTTAATATTAAAATATAAAAGAAATTATTAAATTTAACAAGTTCCAACTAATGTATTTAGAATCATTTTTCTAAAACCGTTTTCATTTAAGTTCATTTTGCTCATTTTGTTCATCTCTTTAAAATCAAAAATTTTGTTAATATAAATAATGCAGAAAATGTATTAAAAAATCATTTTATACCCTGTTCAGACAGATATTTTTAATTGTTTCGATTTAGTGTTGAGTGAGCAATTAAAAAAGGTGTTCACACATACTCAATTTATCTTACTCCATAAGCATTTGATAGCTGTAAAAATACTATGTATATCAAATAATGCCTTCTCTTCAGTTTTTTTCCTGTTCATAAAATATATTTACAATTATATTTATATACTTATTTGTATGTATTTAAATTTATTTAAACATTTTATTGAAATTTCCATCAACCATTTTCCATTTTTTTACTTTTTTGTTTTTTGTATATTTATTTGTTTGACATTAGAAATGCTACCTATAGGATTTTCTTCTCACTAAACATTCTTCTTAAGAGTTGTATTTCGAGTTTTGGACAATAAGTGAAACAATAAAGTATATATTGCTCAATTTATAAGTAATTTTTAGTATGAAAAATTGAGCTCAATATAGGCCTTTAATTGCGAGAATATTATAAATTAAGGCGCGTGTGTGAACATAGTATTAGATATAATGTTATTTATCAGAATCATTATATTCAATCACAGCTTGGGGTAAATAAAATGTTATATGCTGGCAATCTCTGCTCTTATGTTTATAAGCATGTGTTTGCATTTACAGTGCACTGTGGGGTAATGTGAGAAATAAATGGTATAATAATAATAACAATAATAATAATAAAAATAAAAATAATAAAAATAATAATAATAATAATAACAATAATAATAATAATAATAATAATAATAATAATAATAATAATAATAATAATAATAATAATAATAATAATAATAATAATAATAATAATAATAATAATAATAATAATAATAGTTCGTTAAAGCATGTTTCACACTTTTCTAAATTACCATACCAAATAAAATAATAATGTATAAAACTGTCATAAAATGTGTTCTGAAATGTCAACAACGAATTCATATAAAAATATGACAGTCCATTGAATTTAGAAATTTTCCTAACCGATGATTTTTTAGAGTTGTGTTTCTGTAGAACCCAAAAAAAAATTAAATTTTTAACATATGTATTTTAAACCTTTAATCTTAAAATATTTGATTTTTTTGACAATCAGAACATAAAACATTTAATTCTGTCTAACAAAATTCATTAAAAAAAGAAATATATAAACGTTTTTTTTTTGTTATAATAAATTCTACTAATAAAGCTTTAGAAAAACATTTCCTATAACGCCAAAATATTTTCTTAAATGTCTTAGGAAATACTTGACGTTAATATGTACAATTACTGTATTTTTTTTTTTTTGCAAAATTTTTTTTAAAACCTGCGGTAGTTAACTTTTGCCCACTGTTGCATCTCATGCGGTCACAAAACACATTTAAACAGAACCTATTTATGTTTACAGGTTACACACTTATTAGCATTTGCTTTGCGAAAAGTCCCACTGTACAATGTGTTATATAAGACATTTTTGTGGTCTAGTGCTAAAGTTTTGTTTTAAATTAATGTTGTGGTTTTTATGTTGTTTTTTTTTCCAACCCCATGCACATGTAGTTGATGGTTGTTTGTTTCATGTTCTTAATTTTCCGACAATATTTTCCATTTGTTTGTTTTAATGACTTGTTTGTCAGATTGTTTTAGGTTTCTCTTAATTATCCACAATTATTTACTTGTATGAGAAGGACATTACTTTGGCTGCTTTTCCCCTAAATACTTAACATATGTCACTTTTATGGGGGGTTTGGTAAAAAAATAATTAAAAATCTGTTTAATTGCTTGGCACTGTTGATGGCGGTTAATGGTATTCTAATTTATGTTGTAGAGAACCTTTAAAAATGGAATATATTACAAAATATAAAATTAAAAAGTCTAAGACAAATTTGTTTTGCACAACGGAATTAATATTTTCATCAATATTTAAATTTTCTTTTACATTCTGTACCTGGAATCTTAATTAAAATGCTATACTCGTATCAAACACCCTGACTTTAATAAAACCCTAGTATGTAAAAAACTAATTGTGTTTTTGTGTGTGTGTGTGTGTAAAATATATCGTTCTTAAAGGCACAGGAGTCCTAAGGGTTTTTTATGTTTAACAAAGATTTGTTTGTCTTTCATATGAATTCGTTCCTACGTAGCGGATAAAATTGCACTTCATGGTGAACTTAAGAGCATGTGTTTGCATTAATAAAACTGTGTGAAATTTGGTATCTTCTTTACCAAAAACATTTCATGCCCTTTTTTTGTTGGGAAACAAGTGAAAGATAATCACTGAAAGACGTCAATGGATTTCTGTGTGTGTATGGATGTGCATATTATTTTTGTAGTTTATGGTTGGTGTTGCTGTAACTGTTTACACAACAGGATGTTTGCATGTTAATGTCTATACATACATACAAACAGATGCCTCTAAGTTTGTGCAATTAGAGCATTCTACTTGTCTCGTAAACAAACTGTCGAAAATTGTATTAAAATTATGCGATTTTCATATTGCAAAATTTCGTCGGACGAATGAATTTAATGTCAAAAAAAATTGAAAAAAAAAATAATTAAGAATAATAATCGTTCGTTGTTCGAAATAAACCTTCAAAGCAATTGTATAAACAAATCTACTATTTCTATTATGATTTGATTTGAGCCAAACTTTCAATGTTTTCCATAAAAGATTTTAATTGAACATTTCCTTCCTTCCTTCGGATAAATGCAAATCCCAAACCAAATCATTTGTTCGGCTTGTGTTAGAACACTAACGTAATGGTAAAACAAATTTCTGACATCAAAACTTGGTTAAGGATCAGTGTTTTTACGTTAAACTAACTTTAATACTGATAAACTGTAAAACTGTGCTCTACACCCATTATAACATAATTTAAGATCTCTACAGCGAAAGCATATTTTCAATTGTTTTGCAACAATATAACAGACATGAAGAAAAATATTGCGAATAGACTTTGTACAATCTGCTATATTTTTTTTTTGGTTTTTAAATTTTAATGGCAGAGGTACATAACCAAAAAGCCAGGTTATTCACTAAGTTCCTTCGACGTGGAACAATAAATAAAATTCAGTTTAATGGTTCTCCTCCAGTTACAAACGTTGATTCAGGCACCGCAAGTCGACCTATACCTCTGTATAGGAAGTCGAAGACACTCGAACAATAACTAAAAATTGAGTTTAATGGTTTTCCTCCAGTTACAAAACTTTGGTTCAGGTACCGCAGGTCGACCTATGCCATTGTATAGGAAGTCGGAGACGTCTGAACAATAATTACTGCAGAGTTTTATGGAACTCCTCCAGTTTCATGTAAATTGAGTTTATATGGTACTTCTCCAGTCACAAGTAAAATGAGTTTATTTGGTACTCCTCCAATTAAAACGAAAACACGCGGTTAACTGTAGAATAGTCTGGAAACTGTATCCAAAGCACAGTTATGCGACGCCACACAGTTAACCACGCGAGAGTGAGATGCAAAACTCTCGAAGTCAGATAAAAAGGGACAACCTGATTGCCATTAAACGATAATGGCAAAAACGCGCGAGCTCTTGACCCGACCAGAGCTGAATCACGACGAATATAACAGACATGAACAAAAATATTGCGAATAGACTTTGTACAATCTGCTAATAACACAAACAGCTGACAGCTGTTGTGACATCACAATGTTGTCAATATGTAATATCTCAAAATTCGAATGACTGAGTGAAAATCAAGCTAACATTTCTTAGCTAGACAAAGAAGTTAACATAATATGCTGCGGTATCAATTTATTAGCATTTTTACAAAAAAAAAAAAAAAAAAATAAAAAAATAAACTGATTTTAAGAAACGAACAATTTTAACACTGAATTGTGTTACTCTATTGAATAATTTTGCCAAATAATAAACAAATAAAAAAATATATTTTGTAAAATGCGTGAGTTGAAATAAAAGACCCCAAAGATGAAGACCAAAGGTTGAATTTTTTAGTGCACGTTGCCTGATATCTTTGCCTCAATATGTATATGCCTTCTATATCAACAACAAAACAATGGTTTAAGAAACCGTGTAAATTATATTTTGCGTGTTTGGTAAAAATAAATTTTGTACCCAGTATTAAGTTACAAATGATGATCAGATCTCTTTTATTTGTTTATTAATACACACAGGTCCTCGTACATACAAACACAAATATTTAGTTTGTGTTTTTGTGTTTAAATTGTAGCATTAAGAATGAGGAGTATTTACAGTAATTTCAACAATTATGCTAACGGTTAAAATGTTCGTTTTAACACTATTGCTTATAAATTTTCAAAGAACAAAGTTATATGTAGTTGAATAGGTATTTCCTTGTCGTGTAGAGGTGCAAAAACAGCTGTTACAATAACGGTGATTAAAATCTCATGTCTGACAGCTTATTTGATGGCCTGTCCAAAGCTATTCAAAGTAAGGTGGTAATTACTTTTTTGTTTAAACGTTTAGTTTTGTTTTGTTACATTTATTAAAGCACTTTAAACAATTTACGCCAAAAAAGTTTAGTAAGAGTGTTTCTTGCAAACAATTTAAATGTTTTAGCATTATAAATAATTATTAGAGAAAATGTAATTATAGTTACTTAAATAAGTTTTAGCACGAAGGGCTTAGTCCTTTACATTAACATCCTTTTAAACTTACTTCCATTGTCATAAAAGACATACCATTTTATTCAAATGGTATTTTTTAAATCTACTAAAAGATTTGTATGGAAAAATAATAATTTTTTTAAATGTGTAATTAAAAAAAAAAAACTTTTTATTATCAATATTTCTATACAAAAAAATCACTTTATTACTAA
The DNA here is from genome assembly GCA_941918925.1 of Phyto melanocephala. Lineage (NCBI taxonomy): Eukaryota > Metazoa > Arthropoda > Insecta > Diptera > Rhinophoridae > Phyto > Phyto melanocephala. The sequence continues at coordinate 16,859,942 of OW799233.1, read as the reverse complement.
GGTGTACTTAATTAGATGTGAAATTATGGGTCGATTATGGATAGCAACCGAACTTCAGTTGCGTTACCAGCTGGCAACTACAATTTCTCGGTGGCTAAATTTTCATATAAAATTGACAGCTGGTAGTTGCCAGTTGCAATCTGTAATGCCTTTTTTGGCAACTGGCAACGTAACTGAGGTTCAGTTGCTATCCATAATCGACCCATTATTATATCACTGACATATGTAAGTGTCCAGCATGAAAGCTTCACTATTTGAATATTCTTTTTCCGATCGACTGTTTAAACATTTTTTTTTTATTTTTTTTTTTAATTTAATTTTATTTAATGACATTGGCTTTAGCATCAGTCGTATAGATTGTACACGGTGTGACTTTGTTTTTGTTTTTGGACTCGAAAAAGATCGAAGTAAAATAACAATGTTCACAAACCTTTAATATAATTTGAGATTAAAACTTGTTAAGGATTAAGGATTAATGTTTGATGTTTTTTCTCATTTAGCTTCACCAAATACCAAACGTGTTAAAATGTAGGGATATTGAAGCAGACCACTACCATTTCAGGTCCCGTTTCGAAGTGATTTAATGGCTTTCCATCGGCCTGCATTTCTTTAATGAGTCCCGTGTCACCACGGGGGTTTCTCTAGATTTGAAAACAATTTCGCAATATCGAATCGGTGATTGTAGACGCCAGCATCTTCGTCAGTAATCACACTTAATATGTGCCTACCTGTGATCCTTAGTCTACTGTGATCTGAGTCTCCCTAACCCCTATAAGTACGGATTCAGGATTTTGATATGCCCCATTAGTAAAGATACTGATGTAATTTTTCATGCCCTCATTGTGCATGTATTTATACGCTATAAGCTTGAAAAGAAGTCTTTCGACTCTGATGCTTTACCGACATCAGAGTCTCCCTAACCTCTTTATGTTTGAGGTCCAGGATTTTCTTATGCAACATCAGTAAAAATACTGCTGTCACTATCCTCTCACTTTGTATGAATCCATCCGCTACGAACGTGCGATGCAGTCACTCAACCACATTCACTCGAGTCATGCGCATGGAAGGATTTTTTCATCTAAGAAAAAAAATTTATTTTATTTTTATTTTACACAGATGATCAATTTTTTTTGTTAATCGTATTGTTTGGTTATTGGAAAAAATAGTCAGGGCATGTAAAAATAAATTAATGTTTTTTTTAATAATTTCTCAATTCACAAGTTGTCGTAGGTGTTGTACGTCGTAGTAGTTTTACATTGATTTCCTATACAACACTTGCAACCATTTTACCTATGTAGCTCGAAAACTAAGTACTATCGCCGTTTTTCTTCAATATGGAGCAGTAAATTTTTTACCACCTACGACTCCTATGACAGGTTGTGAATTGTCCAAATATTTGAAAATATATATATTGTTATTGTATATCTAAACCACTTCAATCATTTTCAAGTACCATATGCACTTAATGTGGCACCTGTCTTATTTTTTGTTACTGTTTGTGTACTTGTAGTTGAAAGAAAATTTTAAGAAATAAATTGTTCGATTGTACCAATATTTTATTATGATTGATCATAAAATTAGATATATATTTAAAGAAAAAAGATGCATCGAAGACTGACAAGACCGAATAAAGTGTTAGATGACAGGCGTCTGAGTGCCAGACACTACCTCACTTGAAGAAATACTTCATGTATTCTTATTTCAACAAAGTCAAACAAAAACAGCTGTTTGGCGACAACAACATAAGCATCACAATTAGGTAATGACATGGTGTATATAATAAAACGAACAACAACAACAAAATTGTTATAACAGCAGGTTTACACATTTACCTTGGCTTAAATTATAAACGATCATAATGAGCTCATTGTTGAAATATGTACATGTGTATGTATGTAGATATGTAGCAGGGATTTTTATAGACAGTAAAATCTCGATATTATATATCTACATGTATTTTTTTAAATGTATGGAAGTCGTTTAATGTTTTTTTATAATTTTCAGCCGCTACGACAAATGGCTACAACAAAAAAAAAATACACGGGAAACTTATTCATTGTGCTAAAGGCGGACTATCGAATTTCGTCAATGTTTTTGTCTATCTACAACTTAAAGTAAGTTAAACAGTTTAATATTTGGGAGTTACAATTTTTAAAGAGGAAAAACTAATAATTACTTGAATGATAGAATAGGCACAGCTTTCAATCGTTACATATCTTTAAATAAAAGATTTATCAGTAGGAGGGATGAGGAGTAAAATATTTGTGGTAAACAATTCCAAGTATTAATAAACCCTCTCGTCAGAGCAGGGTTAAGGCATCGGAAATGAAATAATTACTTCGGGTAGCAGACACATTTTATGAAAATAAAATTCTTAGATGGTTAAGACATATTGCCAAAATGCCAAAGAACCGCCTGTCGAAACGGTTATTAAAAGACCGATTATTAAAAGAACCAGAGGAATGTTACACCTGGCAACATCCGATCAACAAGATTCTCACTGAACGAAGAATAGAGCGCAGAATAGAAAAAACAACTACACAAGATTGATTAAAATAATCTTTTAATAATATTTGCAAAAACCTTTGTAGTGCAGGGTAGAAAGGGGCCAGGAATAAAAAAGTAAAACAAAACAAGATTGTATGGTTCGAATGCAGAGAATTCTTTAAAGTTAATAATAAATTTTCTCAAGTTAGCAGTTTACCAAGATTTTGAATATGATAATATAATCAAGGACAAAGTAAGCACTCAAGCGAAAATCATAGGTGTGAGTTGTACTGTGATCACTATTGAACGTAGACCTAAAAGTTGTTCAAAAATTTAGAACCTAATAGAGAATGACAAAAACCGGCACTCTTATGATTTTTTCGGAAGACGCTAAAAGAGGATAATACCGCAAAAGTTATAGCTCAGTAATGGATGAAAGAAAGAGCAACTGGTCGCTAGATATAATCTTATTATACCCTTCACACAGTGAAAAAGGGTGTATATAGGTTTGCCATTCCGTGTGAAATTTCAACAATTTTCATTTCCGACCCCTCCGACCCTATTTTCTAAAAGCTTATGAATAGGGGAGTCGATTAAGCTGTGTCAGTCTGTCCGTGTGTATGTTTTAATCAATTTTTTTATATTATTTTTTAATTTTTTTTTGAAACATACGTAAACTCCATTTATAATTTTACAATGGGATGTTTTTTATATGTATGTACGTATTTCATATGAGATGAATGGTGATACAAACTATGGCTACACGTTGTAAAGGGTATATAAGATTCGGCACGGACGAATATAGCAATCTTACTTGCTTATTTTTATGTTGTTTTTTATTTTCTATTTTAAAAAATTTACTCGCTTAACAAAATATACAAAAATAATGATGTTCTTGTTTAAAAAAAAAAAAAAAAAAACACACACACAGAAAAACGAAAAAATGAATAAAATATTTAATTCGAACGATAAAATAATATAAATATAAATAATATAAATAACGATAAATGCCTGCTATTTATTTTTTAAAAATTATTCTATGGTCCTTTTGTGAGCTCCATTGTCTAAACCCATTTCAAGCATTTTTGAAATTTCTGTATACGTATTATTAATAAAAATTTCTATGAAATAGTCCACTTTCATGTAAATTTCTTGTGCGCTTACACAGGAAAGTGAAATTGCATTTTAAAAATGTCGTCGAAGCGTAGGGTCGCAATAATTGCTATACATTTCACATTGATGAGCTTAATTTGCCTCCATTTTTTACTACATATAGAGTTACAAAGAATATTTAATACACCAATTTAAAAATGCAGTAGTTGAAAAAAATAATTTTTGTTAATTTTTAATAAAATTAATGTTTTAAAATTACATAAATATTATTCTTTGTGTATATTATATATATATAGAATAAATATTAAAAAACTTTTCATTTATACAAAAATAAGTTAAATATAAAATTTTTATTTTACCACAATCCTGTAAATTTGTATAAGTTTTATTAGCAGGCAACAGTGTTTACCATTTGCCACTTTAGTTTCTTGCAAACGTCAAAATTTATTTTCTTGAAAAAATCGTTGAAATCTGAGTGGAAAGTAAAATAAATGTGAGTGTGTTAGTAAAGAAGTGTGAGTGTATTGCAAATTTCATGAAATTACTTTCATGTGTAAATGCTGGGTTACCAAAGGCACCAGTAGTAATGACTTTTAGAACTGATTTTCAGGCTAGCTTGTCCCTGTACACGAGAGACTTCACGTATCTCTACACAAAATAATATAGCACGGTCAAATCACATGATATTTGCAGCCAATGGACTGTTCCAAAATGTTAGATTATCTGCTCAAAAAACTCGGCACTCAGTAGGTTCATGATATTACGAGCCGTGTGGTATATGGCACCGTCTTATTAAAACTGCTTATCAACCAAGACCAATACTTTAATTTTGGCCAATCAAAGTCGTTAATCATCACACGTAGCTTACTTCTTAACCTGCAACGTTGCGATTTTCATTGTTATAAAAGAAAAACGATCTTTATTGGGACATATGCAGCAGCAATATTTTTCTCCTTACGCACTCTTCGCATGCGGGTTTGTGAATTAAACATTTACAAACAATAAGATTTCAAAAAATTCTTCGTAGTGAAATAAATGTTTGCCAATAGTTTGTTCGCACAGTTTTGGTCCAGTAGCCGCTGTAAATGTGCGACGTTAGCCAACTTGTTTTTCAAAAAAAAAAATTTTTTTTTCTTAAGAAATCCAAGTAAAAGGAATTTTTATAATTAATTCTCCTGGTGCTGAATCGTAACCTTCTTAATTATGCCCTCTTTTAGTACTTAGTTTTGTGTTCATATTTCACTGTATTTAAATGACACAGTGGTAGGATTCTATTTCACATAAAGAACAACAGTCTTGTAATATGAGATTTTTTTTTAAATTGTTTTAAGGGAATAACAAACAATTTTGCTAAGAATCATGATTATTTTAAAAATCTACTTTTCGATTTTGTACTCAAATGTAGGGAGAAATAAAACAAAAAATGAAAATGAAAAAAAAAAATACTAAGGATATTCATCCTTCATTCATCCTGAATCAAATTATAAATTATATTTATTTACTTGTTTGATTTAATATGGGTATGCTAGCATTAAGTCGGTCCATCTGTCTGTCTGTCTTTCTTACCCCATGGCAATTTCTTTTATGTATTTGAAATAATACCGTGGATTTTTTTCCTCCACACCCTGTGTGTAGGTCTTTTGTTCATATTTTAGTACGGTTCTAGTGGATTTTCTTTGCTCTGCGGATCATGAAATGCTGATAATGAGGATGACGATGATGATTTTATTGATGCGTGCAAAATGAGCACAGCATGTAGATTTTGTATGCAACGGTATGGATGGCTGGTTGGATGGTGTACTTTAGATTAAAGGTTTTTTTTTTTAAACAAACTCTATATAATTGGAAGGAGGTATCAATTGTTAAGCTCGCTAGAAACTATATAATTTTTTTATTTTATTTTTCTATTTTATTCTCGCATTTATTTACATGTATGTGTGTGTGTCTGCTGTAGGGGACTGAAATTGATTGTTTTGTGAAGAATTTAAAATAATCATGCACAGCGAAAAAACGCAGAGGCATGGATGTAATGAAGATAAATATGAATTATTATTTTTAAGTTAAACTATAACAAAAAGGGGGAAAAAGAAAATATTTAACAATGTTAGGGTTTGCTATGTAAGACTGTAACGAATTTTTGTATACCCTTTTTTACCTTAGAACTCCAAATAATTGATATTAACACCCTTCCATGACAAAGTTGTGACGGCGCTTAACACTCTAAAAGGTATGTCTAATCGAGTGTGTTTGTAGAACTGCAGCCTTTTTTACTTAAGAAATTTCTAGCGGCGTCTGCTTTTTCTTTCATAATTATGATTACAGGATTTTGTTAAGTATTGATTAGATATGGTTGGCTAGAAAGCAAAAATGTTTTAACAAAATTTTCCATAAAATCTATTGAACATTTATGATAAATGATTTATTTATTTTAAAATCATGATTCTAATTCTGTTTTTAAACCAGGTTAAATTTTTAGTTTTCAACATATTAAAAAATGAAAAAAATGAAAAACTTAAGAAGATATATCGTTACACCATAAATATGATAATTTTGTCAACTAACTACTTATATCTATAACATCCCAATAAATACCCTTCATTTAACATTGACACATTTAGCTGATGCAAAGGGTATAGAGTTATTAAAGCAACCATCGTGGTTTTCCTTCAATTTATCTTGAAATTTACCTTCGTTACAAACAAACGTACTTACATACGTACCATGGGTATATCGATCTATGTATGTTTGTATGTATGTGTGTATATAAAATATAAACACATTATCTATGAATATAAATTATGGTTTACTATTATATGACCGATAAATTAAAAGCGTATCGAAATAAATCAATACCGATTAAATCTCATTTATAATCCTTAAAAAAACATACCAGAGGCAAACATATTCACATGTGTAAGACATAAGGGTTTGAAGCGTTAAGACATTAAATAAACCAGTCATACCGTTCGCCATATCGTTGTCGTCGTCGGCTCTCCAGTTATCCGGCATGCTGGCATAAAATCTACATACTTAATTCAATATTTAACGATTTATCAAACAACATCTTACAAACTTTTCCATGGTTGTGTGTTTGTTTGCCTGTTGTGTGTTGAGGAGTATAATTTATATACCAGATACAAGATACATTTTTCTTAAGCTTAAAAATAATTGTAGTGAATATTTCATAGAAAGATATCAACCAGTATGTTTGACACACATTGTACATTTAATTTTTTTTTGTAAAAAAATAAAAAAAAAAATCAGAGACTTGGACAATGTTTTTAAATATTAATGCCAGAGTTGGTATTAATGGTTTGATAGCGCAGAACGTCTAAGTGTTACGATATTTAATATTAATATTTAATAAAGAATTTATTTAAAAATTTATAAAAATCTTTTACTTACAAAAGAATTACAAAAAATAAATAAACAATAAGTTTTCAAGAAATAATGAACGAAAAAGGTTAATATCAGTGGGTCCGGTAGTGCAAGAGTGAGTTAAACTCATTTGCGAATTGTAAAAGTCTAGAGAGAATATGGATACCAGAACATTACGACATAATCGGAAGCCATGAAGCCGAAAAATTATCCAAAATGGGACAATTTTCAAATACCATCACCTTGACAAATGTTATACCTTTCATTGGTTCAAAACTTTACTTTAAGTTTGTGAAGTGGAGGAATAGGTCAGAAAGTGGCTTAATACTGCTGTCGGCAAGGTGACCAATATTTTTATAATGACCTAAATCTTAAGAAATCAAAGGATATCTGAGTAGACAAACACTTAGAAGATAAACTAGTGTAAAAAGAGGTTACACAGAGATTAGAACTTCCCTAACCTTTGTCAATATCCTGCGTTTGGGCGTATTAAATGCGAGAACTTTTGATTGGACACATTGATGAACTTTGAATATCTAAGGAATTTTCGAGAAATTTACGGAATTAGTATGATTTTAATGGAGGAACTTACTTGTCATTGCTTTGGGCTTTAAATGCTATACAAACATATTAATAAAATTACTTTCTCAATACTATCTTCAACAAATCTTAAGATAAACTCAATCACATCGCTAGAGAAAAATATAACAATAGACGAAAATGCATTTTATTTTTTTAGCACAAAAGTCTGGTAGACAAAAAGGTAGAAAATAAACCCATTTTTACTTTTACAAAAGCAACAATTCTTTATCATACCCAAAATAAGCTCATTTTCAAATACCATCACCTCGAAAAATGTTAAACCTTTCATAGGTTCAAAACTGTACTTTAAGTTTGTGAAGTGGAGGAATAGGTCAGAAAGTGGCTTAATACTGCTGTCGGTAAGGTGAAGAATATATTATGGAGTGACCTAAATCTTGAGAAATCTAAGGAGATCATGAAACTGAGTAGACAAACACTAGGAGATTAAATGGTGTAAAAATAGGTTACACAGAAATGAGAACTTTCCTTGTATGAAACTTTCGGATAAAACAACATGTAAAGCAAGCAAAGAAGAGGATTAAACTTGTCAATGTCCTTTGTTTGGGCATAAGTATTAGATGCGAGAACTTTTGATTGGATTCCTAAGGAATTACATTAAAGGAACTGGGTTCTTGACCTAGTCAAAAAATTTACGGAATTAGTATGATTTTATTGGGGGAATTTCATTAACATTTGATATACGTCTATACCCTTCATGACTTTGGGCTTTTAATGCGACACAAACACATTAATAAAATTACCTTTTCAATATTGCTTTCAAAAAATCTCAAGATAAACTTCTGCAACAAAAAAAGGGATAAATATAACAAAAGACAACAAAGCATTTAAATTTTTTTAGCAAAAAAGTCTAGTAAGCAGAAAAAACGAACGCATTCCTGTTTCTACAAAAGCAACAATACTTTGTCATACCCTCCAGATTAGTCTACACATGCACGAAAATTATACTTCATCAAGGACTACAATTTATACAAAAATAAATAAAAGCACGAATTTTTGAGATAGTTGAGATTCTTTTATTGGACTGCAAAGAAGACATGTACCGATTAAGTATGGAATTTAATGTCTATCAAATGGCTTCTATGACTTTTATTTAGAGATTTAGCTGTAGCTCACTGCTGACGCGTTGGATTTCAGATCTGAGCTCAGCAATTGTTTTAAGTTTATTTGGATAAGCTCAAAATTTCACAAAACCTCAAAGAAAAAAATTTCACGAAGTTAAATCGCTTGATCCTGGTGGGCAGTTGTCATCAGAATTTCTTTAGATAATTTGTTCTTGAAATTGTTAATGCATGCGCAATGTTGCAGTTGACGCCGTCTTGATATCACATGTCGTTTAGAACTATGTAACGAATGCTTTTCACAGTCACTTCAATTTCGGCCTTATTTTCAAAAAAAGTAAGGCAGAATAACGCCAACTGACCAAAATCCGCACAAGATAGTTGCTCCTTCTTTGTTCATTTGTTTCCCATTGCTGGAATACAGATTTTCTGAGCCCTAAATTGAAAATGCATTTTATCGGAGATGAGTTTTTTCGAAAAATAACCATTGACTTTACAAAGCTTCATTACCCATTCCACGAAGAGCCGGTGTTCCTGAGTAAGCTAAATATTTTTTACGCATGAAGTTGAAGGATTTTTGTCAAAATTCGTTAAGCAATGTTTCGTGAATTTTAGTGTATAAGAACGATGCCTAATCGAAATTTTCGGCGACACTCTAGTTTACAACTGCAATGTCTTACTGTCGATCACGGACAGAGTTTATTAAAATTTAAATCGAATGTACACTTCTTTTTTATATAAAGTTTTACGATGTCAAATCTCATAATCCTTCATGCGTCTAACTTACTTACATACTAATTGTACAGATTTTTATATTATTCATTTATCCATGTACAACATGTTCTTACTTTAGCCCTCTTTAGTAAGAGATTATATAATGGGAAAATCCTGTCTATTATCGGACTGGTTCACTTGAGCACCAATATTATTTTAGTAAAATAAAAAAAATAAAAGTATGATTTACAATCTTTCATATCCCTTATTTTTCATTAACATTCGCAACATAGTCGGTTAATTACACAAGCAATTCCAATAAACATTTCCTACGAGTGTTGAGCCATTGTCAAACAGGCTATCAAGTTAGCCGGTCTTTCATCTCAAAATTTATTTAATAAATTCCCCATAGACAAAATTACTTATTCCATAAAGAGCGTACAGCATGTGTATGATCATTCGAGAATTTATTCCTTGCCTTATCTGTTTCACAAATCTATAAATGATGACAGGTAGTCAAGTTAGTCAGTCCTTTTTTGTTATATGAACAAAAGAACGAATGTAAGAACGAACGAACGAGTGAATGAATTGAATTCATAATATACACAAGACTGCAGTTCCACACAACGTAAAAGTCCAACGATAAAGGTACTGAAATTCAAAACACGTTTCAAAGAAAACTTTTGCCATAATTTCCATCAGCACTTGGAACGAAAAGGGTTTTTAGAATGCGGCCGAATATAATTAAGTGTGATTACGCAGAACCAGTAGCTGAATCCGAAACTGGCAAAGAAGCACAACTAAAATGTTAATGTCAATGGTAATGACGATGATGACGTTGAGGACGATGATGGTAGTGGTGTTATTTTGGAATATAAATACAAATTGTTAAAATATGTATGGAGGTCTAAATGGTATTGTGGGTCTCATTTATGTATGTATGTAAATAGGTATGTATATGTATGGAATGGTATGAAAAACCAGTAGCAAAGAATATACTTGTTAAAAATACTTCAATACTTGTACATACGCATTCGTAAATATCGACTTAGTTTGTCGTTCATGAATAAAATGCGTTATTATTCTTATTGTATGTGATTCTAAAAGACAATATCGATAAACGAAGAAGAAAACAACTTAAATTCGAATATTAAAAATATTTGTAAGATTGCCTCAATTGATTGTGAGCAGGAAGAAGAAGAAGAAGAAGTTCCATTTAAATAAATTTTATGTGAATAAATTTCATCATTTAATTTATGCAAAAGAGGATGAAGATTAGTAACTAAATAAATACAAGTAAATAATGATATTCTGTTTGTAGAGAGATAAAAAAGATGTATTTGAGGACGTTAAACTATTAAAAAATAATAACATACACAGATAAGAGAATAAAAGAAATTTATAGGAAATTTTAAAACTTCATTATAAATGATTGGACAGACCATTACGCAACATGGCAATAAAGATCTGGAGCCAAATTACGGCATTCGATCACGATCGAAATTTGACTCGAACAATCGAGTTCGCTGTGCTTTAGGTATAGAGAATCTAATAAGAATTTTCGAATTTCGATCACGTTCGAATGCCGTAATTTGCCCCCTGATATTTTCTCTATGTGTTTAAAGGAGCTAATACACGGCATGTTTTTTACATCTGACTTGTCAAATTCTCTACTGCTAATACAAACATGTCGTGTGTTACCTTTAAAACATTACTTCTGTAAAAAAACATGTGTTGAGCCATCTGACAAAATTTCTATTAGAGCGCGCTCTATTTTCTTCTGTCAAAACATGTGACATCAGTCGTTGGCAGAAATCTCTGCTGCTGCAAAGTAGTCAGCGTAAAAGTACAATTTTGACAGACATGTAGATTTACATATGTCTCACAAATTTTAAAGTCGGATGTAAAAAACATGCCGTGTATTATAGCCTGAACGATACACATTTTTAACGTAATAAAAACGACTATGTTTGCATATGCAAAAAATCCACTGTTTAGCGTTTTCGTAAAATGATAACGAACTTTTATCGCCTGAAGTTGATACAGGCGTCATTTGTTTTTAGCTTAAAGTGCTTGTGCACATACTGAGCTGGAAATATTTGTTTAGTTTTAAAAATTATTTTGATGAGCAAGTAATTTTGCATATCGAATCTGTCAACTGGCCGCTTTATAGTGTAATATCATACCTGTGAATTTTTTTCTTTCGGACTTTGCGAGGTCTTCTTCTTAAATAAGTCAGCTAAAATTGAAGACTATATTAGTCACGTGACTGTCGCATGTTGTCGCGGCCACCCTTTTAAAAATATTACCCTTAAAAAAGTTATTCTTTCGAGTCATAAATCAAATTCCGGCTTCTAGCTGTATTTTAAATATTTTAATTAAAAATGAAAAAAAACTCTTAATCGCCTATTTATTACCTTCACAAAAACAATACTTTGTTTAATATTCCAAACAATCAGGTTAGGTTAGGTTGGTTGAAAAGGAGGGGCATTAGAAGCCCAAACCTATGACAGGTATACACTTGTGCCCAGTTGGCATGTTGTGCGCTCCATATGGGAAACGGATTCCCAAACAAAAACCATAATCAAAATTTTCCAATAAATATCGGACTAGCCCAAGAACTCAGTCACCTCAATGTAATTCATTATGGATTTCTAGTTCAAGTTCCCCAGGTACTCCAAATTTGGCATGGTATCCACTGTAAAATTCTCGCGTCTAATATGCCCAAACGCAGGACAATGACAGAGATAGTGTATCAAAGTCTCTTCCTCGCATTCTCTACATGTCGTTTCCTCAGACAATTTCATGCGAGCTAGATGGGTTCTCAACTCCGTATGACCTGTGATCACACTGGTTAGTCTGCTAAGTGTTGGTCTACTTAATCTCAGAATTTCCTTTGATTTCCCAAGATTTTATTCACCCAATAGTATTTTTGTCACTTTGCCGATATCAGTGCCTTGCCACTTTCTGGCATGCTCCTCCGTCGCTCAACATTTAAGTCCATCCTTGAATCGTTTAAGGAATGTAGCGTTCTCCAAACTTATAGTAATCAGAAGAGCTCCCATTTTGGATAATTTGTCGGCTTTCTCGTTTCCGATCAGCCCGTGATGGCTTGGTATCCATGTTATCTCCAGATGTTCACAATTTGCATATGAGTTTATCTCACTCTTGCATTGCAAAACGTTCCGGGATTCAACTTTCTCCTTTCTCAATGTCTTAATCACTGATTGACTATCCGTAAAGATACGAATCAGGGCTTCGCTATTCATTTCCTATATCCATTTAATTCCTTCCGTAATCGTCGTATAAGCCCACTCCAGTATGGTCACCAATCTTTGAACCGTCTGTATAAAATCGATTCCATTGGTGTTTCCAAACAATCAAAACATCTGCCTCTTAAAATAATATGTCCTGCACTGGGGTTAAATTTTTTATTTTTGTTCTTTGCATTTAAAAAATAAATCAAAAAAATAACAATAATAATAATAGTAATAATAATAATAAAAATAATAATAATAATAATAATAATAATAATAATAATAATTTTTTTTTTTTTTTTTTTTTTTTTTCGGGAAGGGAGGAAAATGCCTGACGCATCTCAGATACTGTCGTCACAGTTCTGGTATGTGGAGCTTGCATCCACTAAAAACCCCCCTTTTTCGAGCCGTTCTCCACCCTGGGACCGCTTTCGCATTACTTCAGGGCGGGGCTCCTCTTCTGTTTTCATCGAACAGCCGTCGTCATGCCTACGTCTAGGTCCCGCTTTTTCGCGCGTAGTAGCCTTTCAACATATGCTGCCACGTGTTCCCATTTAGTCTCATTTTCTATCATGAGATCCACGATATTTTCTGGGGATATTTCCCCTACGGTTTCCTCTAAGTTGTGTCGTTCCACACTCCATCTCTCACACTTGAAGAAAGTGTGCTCTGCATCGTCTATGCAGTTGTCTCCATACATACAGGTTCCTGTGTTTACCTTTCCCATTCTGTGTAGGTAATATAGAAAGTATCCATGTCCAGAAAGCATCTGTGTCACGAAATAATTTATTTCGCCATGCTTTCTGTTTACCCATTTATCAAGGTCTGTTATCAGCCTTGCTGTCCATCTACCTCGAGATTCGCTGTCCCATCTGTCTTGCCACCTTCGCATGGTATGCGTTCGTCTTGTTGTTTCCGATTTTCTGTTCGTTCTTTCAATAAGCCTTCGATCTTTCCAAAGATCTCTTCTTTCCTCGGCCAGTAAGTCAATAGGGACACAGCCACTTATAACGAGTATTGCTGGTTCCGATACTGTACGATATGCCGAGGCTACTCTCAGAGCAGAGGTGCGTTGTACATCAGCCAGCATCTTTCTTCTATACTTTGCCCTTAAAGCATCAGCCCAGATTTCGCACCCATACAAAAGGATTGACTGGGTCGTTGCCATCATCAGTTTCCTCTTGGAATAGCTTGGGCCCCCAGTATTTGCCATTAGTCTGCTGAGAGAAACCGTCACCTGAGCCGCTTTGGTTGCAGCATATTCGAGTTGGTCTCGAAACGTTAATCTGCTATCTAGCCTTAAACCCAGATATTTAATCCACTTGCTTGTCTTAATTGTCTCAGACAAGACCCTCATGTCCACCTCTAAAGGGGTATGCTTCCTTGTAATTATTAGAAGTTCCGTTTTCTCCGTGGCTAGCTTAAGGTTGTGGGAATCCAGCCATAACTTCGCCTTAAGCATAACTTGGTTAAGCTTTCTCTGAGCTTCTTCCATATTACGTGCTGCAATAACGGCCACAATGTCGTCGGCATAACCCACCAGGTAGGTGTCATCTGGCATCTCGATATGCAGGATATCATCATAACTGATATTCCACAGTTCAGGACCTAGAATCGAGCCCTGTGCTGCTCCTGCGGTAATCTGCTTCTCCTTTGTCCTACCAGCATTTTCGTATATAAGTATACGGTTGCTCAGGTAACTCTTTATCATCCTCATTATGTATGCTGGTGCTCTAAACCGTGTCTCCAGAGCCTCTATCATGTCGGCCCATGTTGCGCTGTTGAAGGCATTTCTAACGTCAAGAGTCGCCAATAAGACAATGCGTCTTGAAAAATGGTTCCCCGTCTGTGCTCGTTGGACACCCTCTATAACTTCTTCGATCGCGCCTATTGTGGACCTTCCAGTCCTAAATCCATATTGTCTCGTGGAAAGGCCTCCAGCACTTTCCACAGCTGCATGTATCCGAGGTTTAAGCAGTAGTTCAAGAAGTTTACCCGCGGTGTCAAGCATGCACAAGGGTCTATACGCTGATGGTGACTCTATGTTCCCTTTCCCCTTGCTTATCAGCACAAGTCTTTGTCTTTTCCAAACTTCCGGAAAGACACCATCCTGTAGGCAACCATTGTACATTCTCAAAAGCATATCCGGTTTCTCCTCGGCGAGTATTTTGAGAATTTCTGCCGGAATTCCGTCGGACCTGGCGCCTTTCTACTTTTCAATGCCGTTACAGCAGTCCTTAATTCGGCAAGGGTGAATAGTGGAGGGGCTCCCTCGTTCGACGACGGGCCGCTATTTCGTACTTCCTCGTTTGAGGGAAAAAGAGTATTCACAATATTCTCCATCGTATCCTCACCTAGATCTGGGGTTGAATAACGTGCCCCAAGCTTCCTCATGACTAGTTTATATCCTAGTCCCCAGGGATTATTGTTAAGATCGGCCCTTAGTTCCTCCCATTTTCGCCTCTTGCTTATAAGTATGGCGACCTTTAATTCCTTTTTAGCTCTTTTGTATTCCTCAGCCTCTGTTGTTGCGGCATGTATTCGTCTGGATCTTGTGTATCTCCTTCGAAGTTGTAGGCACGTCCGCCTTAGGTGGGCGATTTCATCATTCCACCAGTATACGGGTTCCTTCCGATGCCTTCTGCCAATGGTAGGCATTGCCTCGTTGCATGCCTCCTTAATAAGCGTCATCGTGGAACGTACTATATCTGTAGCGTCCACAGTGTTCCTTATACCCTCATCAGCTCCTGAAATTCTGTCCAAAAATGCGTCTTTGTCCAGTCTCGCGATATTCCACCTTCGAGTGGGCGTCGAGGCATTAGGTTGTCTAGATGCTCTTCCATTTTCTACGCTGTACATAATATATTGGTGGTCACTTGCAGTGTAATCTTCCAGGACCATCCAGTTCAGTACCCTATTTGCGATTCTCTCAGAGGCCAACGTGATGTCTGGAATAGTTCCCTCGCATCCCGGTCTTCTGAAGGTAGCGGTGTTCCCCCTGTTCATGATAACTAGTCCCATTCTGGCTATCATATCCAATACCATTCTGCCTCGAGAGTTTGTCGTCCGTGATCCCCATTCGTATGCGTGGGAGTTGAAGTCCCCGCCAATTACGAGAGCACCTCCAATTTCCATACCTTTATCCTCTATGTTGTGCAGCTTCACTTGAAAGGCATCCAGTTCTTCGTTCGGTGTCAAGTAGCAGCTAAATAGTGTGAAATCTTTCGTTTTCAACCAAACAAATCCGTTTTCACATCCTTTGTCCTCTATAACTAGGCTACTACGCATCGGTATCCATATGGCTGCTGTATTGCTAGTATCGGTGATCCATGTACCACTTTTCGGCCTTCCGTATTGTTCGCTGATAACTACTATATCAGAATTATTTTCTATAATCAGTTGGTCTAGAAGAGCGTCAGCCGTCTTGCTTCTGTGCATATTGGCTTGAAGTATTCTCATTTTCGTATCATTGTTGTCATTTTGCAGTTCTTTGTCCCTGCTATGTGGTCCACCCTGCTGTGTCCCGCTTCAGAACACAGGCAACATTTCGATTTATTTACACATGTTTTCATAACATGTCCGACTTCCCCGCACCTGATACATATCCCTTGGCCTTTTCTGTCAGGTCCAGTACAATTCCACTGCTCATGTCCGGTACTGAAGCATCTGAAGCATCTCTTGATGTTTTCGTACCTCCTCAGTCTGACGCGACACCAGCCCACCTTAATATACCCAGTTTTAAGGAGCTCTTCTGCCATCGCCTGGGATACGATTACAAAAGCCCTAACCAGTTCCCTGTTGTTGGGTTTCGTGATTCTTATTACCATGGGTTCACCGTTCGTCTGTATCGTGTTCCGAATAGATTGTTCGATTTCTTCAGGTGTGGTAAAGGAGTCCAGATCTCGGATCTCTATAGTGACCTTTGGAGTTACGCTCTTTATCTCAGCGAATTCCCCAAGAGTCTCCTTGATCTTAAGAAGTAAATCATTCTTAATTTGTTCCCCCTTTTCCAGCTCCAATAAGAGTGAGCCTGTCTTGGTCTTCCGGATTGTTTTAACTTTACATCCGCTATCATTTCTGGTTTTGTACCTTAGAGACTTTAGCACGTCTGCGTAGGTATATCCTTCACAAGGTTTAGCTATAATAGCTTCCCCTTTCTTTCTGGGTGGTTTACCCCTATCGCCACTCTTTGTGTCGACCTTTTTCCGTGAAATCTGTTGAGTATGCTGGATTTTGACCGATCCTTTCTCCTCTTGACTCTCTTTGTGAAGGATTTTCTTTTTCCTTTCAACAGTTTGCCATGCGGTATTTCCTCCTTCTCGTGGTCTCTTCCTGATATCCACTGTTTCAGCTGGGCTGCTTGCAGTCCTCTTGCCTTTGCCCGTGTTTGGGATTGCCGTACACCCCTGTAAGGCTACTCCAGTATCTCTCATTTGCATTGGTCTCTTAGTCCTCTCAGTTTTTAGCCAATTTACTCTGCAGGTTTCAGCTATACACACAAGCTCCTCAATCTCCTGAATGCCCTCTCTAACATCCATGCTGATGTTTTTCTGCCTTTTAAGAGCTGCCTTTATTTTCACCATTACACTTTTTATTTTCGCCATCGCCGAGGTCTCCTCATTTCTCATTTTAAAAATGAACTCCTGGTTTGGTGAGCTTCTACTTGCTTGTGGACCATTTGCTGGAGGGGTTTCGGTCGTCATCATCACTGCCTTTGGCGTCTCGAAGAGATCCTCCTTTGTCATGTCGATGACAGGAGCCGTCTCACTTTCCCGAGGCGTATTTGTGACTTCCTGCGAAGTCCTATCGCCCCTCACTGGGGGACTTCTCTTTAGTTTCCCGCTAGGTTGAAAGGGGTTTGGAGCCCTTTCAACCGTTTTAATTCTGGGGGTAATCATGTTCGCTATCGTCGTGATAATAATAATAATAATAGTAATAATAATAATAATAATAATAATAATAATAATAATAATAATAATAATAAAGTTGTTCAAATTAAATCTTCTTTAAGGACATAGATCTATGATCCTTGAAAATTATCTATTTTTATTGCCCGATGGATAACATAGTTTATGTGAATTTTTTGCTGACTACATTAAATTAAAATTTTTTAATTTAATGCCGAAATAAAACAATACGATGAAACCATAGCTGCTTTCAAAAAAGCATTCTACTCGGCTAGTGTCGGCAAAAAATATTTTTTCAGGTTATTGTTTAATGATCAAAATTAAATATCTTTGTAATAAAAAATGAATTTCTGCCTAAATATAATTAAAATAATAATTCACAATTAAAGATATTTCAACTTTGTATTTCATACACTTATTAATTAGTTGAGCACAAGGGATTGTTTTCTTTCGTTTTAAAACGCAGCAATAACTTACAGTTTCTTTTGACATGTCCTTGTGGAATTCATAGCAATTATAATTTGTTTTTATTAAAAAAAAAATATTTTTCACACTTATTCAAATATCTAAATATTATTTTTAATTTCTATTCTCCTTAATTCTGTCAATTGTTTTATTACAATGCATGGGCGTTGAAAGAAAAAAAATAATAATAGAAATTCCTCTTCCCTTCCTGTTCTTTGCTGAAAATACAATACAGTCTATTGAATAGACGAACGTTGAATATTTATGATGGTGTTGTATGAATAACATGTCCCCTTGTAGTTTTTCATATCACACCACTTCACAATACAAATAACAAACAAATACGCACATACACACACGTACGTACACTTCATATATGTACAGTAAATGAAACAACAACACATTATCATACAAATGAGCGGTGGTATGAAAAGTAAAACAGCCAGTGGCAAAGGAAGTATTTCCCGTTACAACCCACATTTTGTTTTTTTATTTTTCTTAAACGATCTGCTGCTGCTGCTGCCACATTTTGTAGTATTTAGAACCACTGCAACATTTAATTTTATGTTTGATGAAACGTGTATGTTTTCTTGTTTGTTTTAGACAGGCAAAAATTTTAAGTATTATGTTTATTGAAATTGATTTTAAAATAATTCTCATGGTAGGTATTTACTTTATTTTTTTTTTGCTTTTAACACCCATTTATGATACAAAAAATAATATAAAAAATAAATAAATATTTTTCTTTCTAATACCACAGGGGAGTTTGAGTGCAATGTTTGACTGCATTTTAGTGTGAGCAAGTATTTGTGAATATCTGTGCAATAGACATACATGCTTAATCCATTTCAAATAGACTTATTTAATATTTGAAGTATGTATGGAGCTGTAAGATATGTTTTTACTCCGTGTATGTACATATGCATTTGACACCGCATTTCAATAAAACTTTTAAGGCGCGAGATTTATGCGAACATACATAAATGTCTGTGTTTTTATCTGAACGTCTGTCTGTCTTACTTTATAATTTTTCATTCAATGACAATTGATTGTTTGCCAAATACTTAAATACTTGATACAATATACTCAGACATCTTTTTAAAGGCACTTTACGGTACTCCTCACTGAACGAATAAATGAAACCGGCGTCAGCATTTTTTAAAAAAAATTTATAGAAAAAATTTTATCAAATAATGCAGAGACACTCTCAAAAATGAACAAATGTTTTTTTGAAGTTTTTCTTTATATGTATTTGGAAGCCATACAATTACGAGATTTTTTTCATTTGTATAGTTATAACCGGTCAAGTCCATAATTCTGTGGCAATAAGGAAAAACTGCTTATCTAAGTTTTTATAAAAGCACTATTAAGTTTTTGACTTGGAATACATCTGTATTGTATTCGAAATTGGTTTTACTGACTTTTTGGTGTTTTGGGCATAGTATACTGAGTTTATAAACATCGTTTATGCTCTCCGGATGGTGCAAATGAGTTAACGTATGCTTCATATCAATTAACAGTCTTAAGTATTGTATAACTCGGCCGATATTTCATTAGTGCTGCAGTCGTATTGTTTTTGTTTCCAATACCTGTCTTGACATTATCTAGGCTTGGTTGGTTGAATTTTGCTTCATCAGTCACCAGCAAGTCATTGAAATGTGTCCTTCATTTATTAAAAAACTTTTCGCTATAAATATATAACTAGTTCGATAGTCTAGTTCTAGTTCTGTAGTCTTTGCATTGGCACTAGACTTTCTGCTTGAATTTTCTGGCATAATTTTTTATTCCGTATATTTCCATCGCGTCATATTGACATTTTTCTAATTTTTTTTTTTTCCAGAAAAAACATTTTTCCTCTCCTCGCCGAACTACAGATCTTGCAGCCTTACCCCCATACCAAAACCAGAGCGTTGAGCGTCAAGCGTTGGAGTTTTACATGTGTTTTGTTTTTGTTACAATAACAAAATGCATGCAAAATTGCAACGCTTGAAGCTTAACGCTCTTGTTTAGGTATGGGCCTTAAGATGAAGAGTTGCTTGATTTGTATTTCTCTTCACTCTCGTTGTAGCTTTGCATTCATCATCGTACCATTGGATTCTGTCATGCTGCTCAATTTCGGTCTTACTGGCTCTCGCACAAATGTCATCGAAAAGAGGAGTGGTTAGTTTTGTCTAGCCTACTCTGCGTATTATTACCTTTATTCTTTAGATTGCTCAGATGTGTACGTATATTCGTTGCCACGTTGTCTTGCATATGGAACGTTGCTTAAATCTTTTACTGCTTATAGCCATATTTCTTGCTACGATAAAGTCAATCAGTTTTTTTCCGTTTCCGGAGATATTAACTAAACTTAACGATAGTGGGGCCAAATATTTTTTTCGGGGACAATTTTAATGTCATTACTGGGGTTGTGTTTGTATGCAACCTTTAGGCTCTTGTGTATAAACAATATTTAACCCCATCATCCACAATCAAACAGATGTGCAGTGTTCTGACAGCTGTAGTATATGTCGCAGCAATTTTTGCAAAAAGAAATTTTAATAAAAAAGATTTCTTATCTATTATATCTATAAATTTATTTACAACTAATCAAAAGCATATTTTTTTTAATTTGAAAATTTATTACAACAAAAATAATGGCTTTAAAATCTTTTTCTCTTTAAATAATTACTTTAGCATACACAGAAAAAATTACTGCTTAATTTTTTTTAATTAATTGACTAATTGATTTATTCTTAAATTTGTATTATATTTTTAATTACTTTAAACAATTTTTTTTATTGATATACAATTTTTTCAAAAAACTTAAGAGATTTCTGTCAGTTGAAAAAAGTATATTGAAAAATAAAATAGGAAACTTTTTGAATCAAAGTCTTAATATAATTTGAAGGAAATTCTTAATATAATTTTGGTTAATAAGGTGGGTAAAATTAAAATAAATGGTGGTTTAGCAGATTTAAATTCTACTAAGTACATATTCAAAGAAAACGGAACAGAACTTTATTGCAGATGGGACTAAAGTCAACATTTCTTGCAGCCCGGTAAATTCTGTTGGATTCTAACCTTAAATGTAAGTAATTATTTGAGTTTCACCCCTTCGTTTGAAAAAAAATTTAATGAGTAAAATTTCTTTGCGCTTAGGTCTAGGATGCACCTCCTTTATTTTTGATAATATGATTTTTGGTTATGCCACCAGTTCCTAAATGTGTTATATCGTATTGTGCTTTGTATTTTCGTATACTTTTAATATATGCAGTGTAATTCAAAATGTATGTACCTATATATTGATGTATGTTAAAAATATTTAAATATCAAAAAAAAAAATATGTCTATTTTTTCCGGATTCTTTTTTTAAACAGGTTCAATAATTTATTTTATTGATACAGTTAATACATTATTTAAATTAACCCCGAATTCCAATTACAGGAGTGATTAAATTAATTAAAATTATTTTAAATATTAAATTATATATTAATTAATTTTTCAATACTGTTTTAATTGATATTTTTCACAACATATTTTCAATTAAAAATATTAATTTTCATTTAATTAATAGTATCATTTTGATGATTGGAGCAAAATCAAATAATATTTTAATTAATAGTATTAATTTTGTAATTGAAATTCATATTTATTTTTTTCTGTGTACGAACGTAATTAAGGATGTTTTAAAATAGTAGGTCTTACTAGTTTATGACTAGTTATGAAATATATATATTTTTTTCAATATAAAAGGAACCTTTTGACTTAAAAAGTGAAATTTTTTTAAATATATTTTATATAGGGGACTTATCCAAAATCTTTAACTTACATGTTTTTTACTTAAAATTTAAAAATTTATTTATTAATAATTTTCTTACAAAAAAATATTGTATTAAATTCATTACAGTATTTAAAATACATCATTACTTAAAAAAAATATCTGTAGCTTATTAAATTATATTCCTATTTCATCACGTCATAATAATTATTTGATATATTGAAAATATGTATGTCTGTCACACAAAATGTGACACAATTGGCGGTAATTACGAATGCTTGTGGGAAATGTTGTTTTTAATATCGAAAAATGTCTAGCTGGGCTAATTTCACTTCCAAGAAAACTACAAATGTTTTCAAACAATTTGCAATTAAGTTTTTTCACACATTTAAGAAACAATTTAGTCAACTGTATAAGATGCTATTGTAGTTTGCTATTTTCTTTTCCATTAATTTCTTTTATTTGTCTTTTTTAATTATTTACATTTATAAAATTTACGTCATGAACATACATACGGTACATCAGTGTTGCCAGCTCATGTCTAAGTGACGATGTAGCGTATGATTTTTATTTGCCTGCAGAACCAGTTTTCATATTAAAAAAAAAAAATTCAGCACACAAGCGTGGATTTAAAAAAAAAAATTTTTACATATCCCATACAAATTTGTATATCTTAGTTTTATAAATGAATAGCAGATAAGTACGACACTTCCACTTTGACGACCGCTAAATACATAAAGCCGGTTCCTTTCAAGTATATGTTATATTTAAAAACATAAAAACATAAAAAAATATGACTGTTGTGAATAACCGTCATTCAATAATGACCGA
The DNA here is from genome assembly GCA_941918925.1 of Phyto melanocephala. NCBI lineage: Eukaryota > Metazoa > Arthropoda > Insecta > Diptera > Rhinophoridae > Phyto > Phyto melanocephala. Next base: position 16,837,369 of record OW799233.1, on the reverse strand, counting down.
ATATCTTGAAAAAAGTAATTATCCGATACTAGCCGATTTATTTTTTAAAATAATTTAAGATTGTTTAAATTGAAATGGAACATTTAATTTTTATACAGATATATTTATAAATAAGCAAGTGATATATATATTTACATATACCAGCGGACCCGACAGACGTTGTTCTGCATGATATTTTAAGCGTTGTTGAGGATATTAATCAAAGTATGAAAGTCGTTTAGTTGCAGTATAGATAAATAACCTAGACACCGACTGCAGCGCTATCTACCGGGCTAATTTGTGAATCTAAACTATCCAGACCGCCAACCAAACAAACACATACAAATTCATTCAAATCAATCCAGCCGTTTATAAGGAGTTCAGTGACAAACACACGTACAGTTAAATTTTATATATAACTAGCCAGGCCCGGCGCGAGTTGCTACGCCTCTTAATGAATAAAAATTCATTCTGAATTTTAATTGTTGATATTCAAGGAGTGCAAAAAGCTAAAAATTATAACTTTTTTATGGGCGTGGCACTGCCCACTTTTCTAATCACGAAACTGTATAGTCATGACAGCTCAATGTGTGTGCAAAGTTTCAGAAAAATCGATCCAGTGCAAGAAGCGAAAAATGATAACTTATTTTTTTAGGCGTGGCACTGCCCACTTTTCTAATCACGAAATTGAGGAATCATGAGAGTTTCAGAAAAATCGGTCAAGTGCAAGCAGCTAAAAATGATAATTATTTTTTTATGGGCGTAACCCCGCCCACTTTTTAACACCCATAAACCCTCCCTGGAATATGTACAACAACATATTGATCGGCTTTATGGTTTCTGAGTCTAAAGCTAACACACACACACACACACAGACAGACAGAGTTTCACTTTTATATACATAGATAAGAAGTGTTATGCAATTTTGTTAATGGCAACCCTACTAATGTGAACACACAACAAGTTTTGTACTTCGTTCGTTTCCCAAGCGCAAAGTAATCATAACAACGACAACAACGAGCAAATTGTAAACATGTTACAAAAAGTTTAGCAAACATTTTATGTTCAAATAACTCAAAGTCACACTTGAAATATAATTGAAACTTAAAACACTGCTCTCATAGTGTATAGTACACACTATGGCTTCAGGGTAAAAGAGAGTGTTTGAAGAACAATGGGAAGAATAAACGAATGTAAAACAAATATAACAACAACAACAACATTAGTAACTACAACAAACTGTGAACAAATAAAATACATCACACTTAAGTTGAGTTTTCATCATCAGTATCCTACACGCTTAACATACACTCTAATGTGCATGAGCTACAGTCAGTCAACATTAAAAAGTATCTATAAGGATGAAGTTGTTACTTAATGGTCATAAATTTTGTAGGCTTCTTGTAAAAAAAGAAAGTTAAAAAAAATGTTAACTTTAAATGTTAAACAAATTTTAATATTGTATTGTATTAAGCTGCTCAAGTTCTTTTGTTTGATACTTTTTATTGAAACTTTGGGTTGTTGAAATTGAAAAAACTAAGTTTCATTTTAGGGAAAACACCGAAGCAGTTGTATTTTGGAGCTCAAATCTCAGTTTTATTTTGGTGTCTTTCAAGTGTACAAAAATATTTAGGAGCTTGAAAAATTTGATGTATTTAAAATATCTATATATATATTATAAATAGTTTTTGCCTATAGCTTTGCTGATGAATGACCGATTTGTCCAATATTTTTCACAAATATCTTAAGGGACATGCCATATCTATAAATAGTCACAAACGTGCTTATAAATTTTTCAGCCCTTGAAAAATGTGTTATATGGGAAAAATATAATTATAAAACAAGTAAGAGTGCTATATTCGGTCGTGTCGAGTCTTATAAGACCCTTAACTATCATGTACATAGGTATAATTCTACTTTGTAGCTAAACCTACGCCATTTTACTTTATTATTTCCAACGCCATCCTTGATTTTTAAATTTTACGTAGTTATCTGCATTCTAATAGTCAAGCCCTTTCATTTGATACCCATATTGAGGGGGTTCAAGAAGTTACATTTTAAAATACCAGATTTGACCCATATATAAATTTATTGTCCGCCATTTTGTAGTGGCGGCCAACATGAATTTAAATTTTGTTTTAGTGCTATATTGCGCTAGTCAAGTCCTTTCATATGATACCAATATTGACTCTCTTGGTTGTCTAAAAGCTAATAAAATTGATTTTAGTTTGTAAATTTTTGGAATATATATTTAAAACAAAAAATTTTGTCTCTAACTTTACCGATTAGAGCACGCTTTATCTAAAATTTTTCACGAATATCTCTAGAGGCATATTATATCTACAAATACTTATTAATTATTCTATGGCTAAAAAATTTTTATTGTGATGGTAAAAATATGGGAAAAAACAGAGGCAGTCGTGTTTATTTGCTCTTATCTTGGAAAGTTATGAAGCGATTGTACTGAATTTCAATAGCGATTCTCGGATATTTCCAAAAGATTGATACCATACACAGATCTGGGCAGCATATGGTTGCTTCTTAAAGTTGATTTCAACCAACACACGGACAGACGGACAGACTATTTATAAGCTTTCAGAAAAATATATACTTTATGGGGTTGGAAATGAAAATTGTAGAAATTACAAACGGAATGACAAACCTATATATACCCTTGTGCACCACAGGTAAAGGGTATAATAATTATAAAATTATACAAATCTGGTCACGAATTTTTCAGATATTTTGATCTTACATATGATTCTAGTCGATGTCGAAGGACTTTGAAAACTGATTTCAACATAAACACGGTCAGACAAGGACATTGCTTTATAAAATTTCCGAAACTTTATGGGTTTGAATATGAATATTTTAACTCACTGTGAAGGGTATAAGGGTATATTTCAACTAAGTTTATTATTAGATAGTTTTTGGTTTGATGCTTGTAAGTACATTTGCAAGCTAGGGTCTTGAATTTTGAGACTATCTTAATTGTTATAGAAATATTTTGCTGGGTTATTAATCAATTCTTCATGTGCTGTGAGAAATCCAACAGCAATTGTAGCGTTGTTGTTATTTTTATCACTGTTTTCACTTGGAACACAGAACAGGGGTCTCAATTCTAGTTCTATGAAACTGTGAAATGATAAAGTTTTTGAATAGCAAAGGGTATGGTGGCATCATATGATATGACACACAAAAACTTTTCATTACATAGTTTCATAGAACGAGAATCGATACCCAGGGGACAATGATTTTTGATCATATATATTGTAAAACTGTGTTCATTGTTTTTTACCAAAATTTAAATTTGTTGAAAATATTTTTTTATAGCGCCTTTCTAAAGTCTACATTTGACGACCATTTGAAAACTCTCACATGTACTTTTCTTAATTTGATTTTTTTTCACCTTCGTTTTTTACCATTCAACATAAGAAAGTACTTGTGTTTTGTAAAAGTTTTTCTCAAAAGTAGCTTAGGGATATGAAACAAAAAAAAACTTTTTTTCAACTGAGGACGAGAAACAAGAAAGAAAATATGAAGGAAACCCTATGGTTTCGACTAAAAATACACATGAGCATGTTTAAAAACGCACTATGTACAAGATGCAAGAAAAAATATGAAGGTGCAAAAAGGCAAAAAAAAAAAACAACAACAACAATAAAACCAGAACATACAGTGATTTTTATCGGCCTTTAGGACATCAAAGTGAATGTTATTTCATGCAAGATAAAAATAAAATATACAAACAACTAATATCATGTTCACACATGGTTTGTGTATTTTCAGAAATAAAAGAGCTAAACTAGACTTGTTTATCGCTATATTTACTTGTTTTGGGAAACATTTCAGTAGACTTTTTAAAAAAATCTTTTTCTCAAATTTAAACATTCTAATATAAATATGAGGGGATGGAATATCTTTTAGCTTCAACATGATTAAAATCCTAAATATGAACATAGGGCAAAGTGGAAAAAATTTATGTGAAATAAACATTTTTTAAAATTAAAATTGCTACTAGGGAAAGTTTTTTTCCTGAATTTATGTAATGAAAAATTTGTTGTGGTTCTTTTTGTTGTTGTTAAAATGTTTTTTAAAATATGTATGTGATCTTATTTTGGACAACATATGACAATGTGGTTTCAGTTAGTTGTTCATTTAAGGCTCGCAGTGTCACAACTATTTGTGATTTTATTATTCTTAGTGTTTTACATTCAGGGATGTTAAATATCATTTTTGTTTTAAGCCAATCTATACTTAAAATAAGTTAAAAAAACACTGTCTGTATATATTTGGAAACTTATTTATATTTTGCCTGTCTCTCTGTCTTTCTGACTTCAATTGACTTAAAAACTACTGAATGGATATTCACAAAATTTTGCATATCTGATATTTTTTACATCAAGATAATATCTTATTTTTTATAGAAAATGTTAAACAGTAAATGAAATGATAATACAAGGTTGGTAAGAAACATATGCGTATACGGACGCGAATGAAGGAGGAATATAGAAGAAATTACACTAACAACAATAAACTATTATTTCTAACTAAAATCGATATCAGAATTTATCTTAAAGTGAATACAATACAAAATATTGTTGTGGCACTACAGTTGTCAGAACTGGTTTCCGAATAATTTAAACAACCGGGTTTTATGTCTCGAATTATTCGACAATAGTTTAGTTCGCTTAAATACATATGTATGTATGTCCTTGTCCATTTTACAACTTTTTTGTTACAACTTTTTAAATACTCTTTTCTAGAGTTGTCAAACCCGGTTTCCCAACAATTTAAACATACACTTTTTCCGAGTTTTATGTCTCGAACTATTCGACAATTGTTTAGTTCGCTTAAATACATATGCATGTCTTTGTCCATTAACCCATTTCCATCCTCTGTTCGCACTTGCGAACACAAAACTTTCCCATTTTGATCGGTAATTTTTCCTGCTTTACTGAACTATTATGTTTAAATTTTTTACGCAGAAGTATTGTATATATTCTTAGCTTATCTTAATAAGAAATAATAATTATGATAATAAAATATTTTTTATGTTATTCGCGATTTTTCTACACCACCATTTTTAGAGGTATTTAATTTAACCCACCATGTATATTTATGGTACAAAAATTTAAATTGTAACTATGCAGTTTTTACAGAAACAAATAAACAAAATAAAATCAAAACAAAAAACTAAAAAAAATATTAACACAGTTGTTGTACTTAACAGCAAATATTGCTGTTCGCAAGCTCGAACGTTGGCTGCTATTTAACATCTATAATTGAAAAAAAATGTTTAAAGACATAAAGCGATCTATACATTTTACTAACATATAATTTGGATCTTAACGATAAGCCTACCAAGGTAAATAAATTTTAACTTCCTGTGAAAAAACAAAAAACCTATGTCACAAAAAAGCTTTCTCGTTATAATAGCAAAAGAGCTTTTGTTGTCATGTAAGCGAATAGAAAAGTCTCCAGAATTATTACCTTGTAACTTGCCAAGAGCCGATTGTGGGCACATTCCCGTAAAGTAGATAGATGGAAAACCTAGACGTTATAGATTAAAAACCTGTGAAAAGCCAATAAAATCGATGTGCCAAAAGTGTTCATTTACATTCTAAATGTTTTGAGGAGTACCATAAGAAGTAACTTTTCTACAAAATTTAACAACTATAACTTCATACATTTTCTTAATAAATATAATTAATAAAATCATAAGAAATTTGTGTTAATTGTATTTTTATATATGAAAAAAAATCATATGCAATTTTTTAAAACAAAAAATAATAATTATATTTTTATATTAGGCTATAATAATAATAATGTTGAATTGCGGCCAACGTTCGCGCTTGCGAACACCGATTTCTGACGATCTCCGTAGAGCTAGCTGAATTTTGATAACGAATTTGAATTCAGTAGCCCCATGTTATCTAGAAACCTGCATTTCATCGAATTCGGACGACTTTTATGTTTTGCGGCTGGAAATGGGTTAAACACCTTTTCTGTTAAAAGTTTTTAAACTTTCTTAAAAAATTTTTTTCTTTTTCAACACATTCGAGAATGTCATAACTTGTATTTCATAGTGTGTGCTGAGTGTATCTAGTTTTTATACCCCAAGTTTCTTAAGCGCCATAATATTTTTTTAATACGTTTATGATACTAAATTTCAAGCCTCGTAAATTATTTCTGAGCAAAACTTACAAGATAACTTGAATTGAGGCACAAGCACAAAAATATAATAATCGAAAAACGATTTTTTTCAGCTTATAGACAGACGAGAAAGGCGATATGTGTATGAAAGGGCATGACAAGCAGAATATAATACTATTAACAAATTTAAAATCTATGATAGAAGGCACTATAATAAGGGCTTGTCCAGTAGACTACTGTAAACTATGGAAAAGTGCGCCTAAAACAAAATGGCAGATTATTTTTTTCTTAACCTTATCAATATGGATATCAAGCAAAAGAGCTTAAAATAAAGTAAACTAAAAATTAAAAAATCAAAATTAAAGATGGCGTTAAAAATAATGAAGATAATGAAGGTTTAATTTGAACTCGAGGCTACATGCTACAATGAAGTCATTTTACCTATGTACATGAGGTTGAAGGGTTTATAAGTTAAATTTTGATAGATTATCAGTTCAATAAACCCTTTAAAACATTTAAAAGTTTTTATGCATACAGCAGATAATGTATTAAAAGTTCATTTTATGAATTGATTTCAATTTTAATGAATGATTTCTTTAAAATCTTTCTCAATTTGAATACAAAATAAACTTAGTAAGATCTGAGTTTTTTTTTAAATTTTATATTCAAACGACAACATAAACAAGTAAGAGTGATATATTCGGCCGTCCCGAATCTTATATACCCTTCACAACGTGTAGTCATGCAATAACAGTGGTTTGTATCACCATTCATCTCATATGAAATTCGTACATACATATAAAAATCATACATGTATAAAAACACCCCATTGTAAAATTATAAATTTACGTATGTATGTTAAAAAAAAATAAAAAAAAATATTTAAAAAAAAATTAAAAAAAGAATTTAAAAAAAATATTTAAAAAAAAATAATTAATACAAATAATAAATATAAAACAAAAAAAAATTAAAAAAAAAAATAAAATTATAAATAATATTAAAAATAATATATAAAATAATAAATTTAGAAAAAAAATAAAAAAAATTTAAAAAAAAAATAATAAAAATATAAATAATATATAAAATAAATAATAAATAAAAAAAATTAAAAAAAATATAAAAAAAATTTTTTTGGCTCAGCTGGGATTCGAATCCACGTTTTCTCTAACTAGTATACACGTTTGTATGTATTTATGTTGTTGTTGTAATGTTGTTTTTGTGAAAAAAAATTGAGGTGGTCGTGGTTTTTTGCTCATATCTCAGTTGTTTATGTACCGATGTTTCTGATTTTCAATACCGACCTACTCCCGAATATTTCTGATATTTTAGTACCTCACCCGGGTCCAGGCGATATCTTTGATTGATTTCAACATAGACACGGACAGACTGACAGAGCTTACTCGACTCCCCTATTCATAAGCTTTCAGAAGATATATACTTTATGGGTTCGGAAATGAAAATTGTAGAAATTTAACACGGAATGACAAACCTATATATACCCTTTTTTACTCTGTGTTTAGGGTATAAATATCAGTGTTTTTTAAACAAGTTTTATGTGTAAAAACCGAAAACCTGGTTTTTCTTACAGGCCAAATATTTGATTATTCTAGGTGACGCCATAATTGTACTTTGATGAGATAAACTTTAGTAACGCTCTCAATAAAGTGATAAAAATAAATATCTTCTATTTATATTTGCCCAACATTTTCTTTATAACGTATCTATGTAGGCTAAAACATTACCTAGTTTTCTTTAAGTATTAAAACATAAAAAAGTATCTTATTCAATGTTATTCCCACCTCAATTAACCCAATAGAAAATGTTTTCAAAGAAATAACTCTTGTTTACTATAATATTCACACCATAATCAAACCAATTTTTAAAATTATCCTTATGACACCATCGCCATCATCAAAATAATAAAAACTTTGTCATCTAAGTTCTTAATTTATTCCAATGGCATATGTTGATGCCACAGTTGTTGATGGCGTCCTTGTATTGCTGCATACAACAACAACTACAACAACAACAAAAGTAAAGATAAATAAAGATAATTATAATCGTATTAAATGTAGTTTTTTCTTGTTGCCGTATTTAAAATTCTCATTCGAATTGCAAAACAGGGAGCAAGATAACTACAACAGAATAAAAAAATTGAGGAAAAAAATTAAATCCAAAATAAAAATTGATTTCATATCAAAATCCTTAATGATATCAACAATAACTTAAGGCATCATATTCCCAAACAAGTAAATCAAAAACAACGGTGGCAACAGTATTAGCAACGATCAGAGATGGACAATGTTCAAGTGAGCAAAAATTCATATCAATTAATTTCACTAACAATCATGTATTTTTTTTGTAGAGGGAAGTATTACTTTTTGTATTTTTCTTTACTTATATCAGTTAATTTGCATGTTCGTGTTTTGTTAAAATAAATCAAAAACTCAACGCAAGAAAAAAAAAACCAGTGTACAATGAGGAAGGAAGATTTAAAAAGTGAAATGACAAAAAAAAAATATTATATTTAATATGAAATTTTTTCCACAGAAATTAAAAATGTGTTAAGAATATAGTAATTTTTTAAACATTTTACTCAACTTAACTGTTCGGCATCACACTCCTAATTTTTTTGAACTGTGTGCTTTTATTGTATATGCTGAATATATAAGAGAATTTTTAACATAAATTATTCGAGGGAATTTATGAATATCTCTGGCAACTTAAAATATATGGCTTATTCATACAGTGATGATAACGTTTTTTTAAAATAATATTATGTTAAAAATGTGCATTTGATGATTTTTTACTCTTCGCAATAATCAATAAATGTCAGAAGTTTGGGTAGAATATCATTAGTAATCGTAAGGGTTGTATGTTGCAAGAAATTCTCTTCAACATAATTAAAACAATAACGACGATAGCATTAACTTTTCCATCTCTGAAATATTTACACTATATTTGGCGAATTTACAAGGTGTTCTTAGTGTTGTATATTTATAATGTTATAATTTTAATTAGGTTTTAAAATACAATACACTCAGGTTTTTTTTATGCGGTAGATACGTTCCGAATAACACCGCATAAAAAAAATTGCATAAAAAAAGACTCTAGCTCCATACAAAAACTAGGGATACGTTCCGGAATTTAAAAAAAATCGCATAAATTGAAATAAAAGTATTAAAAATGTACCAAATTCGCATAAAACAAGGAAATTTCATTTTTTTTATGGCTCTGATTGATGATTTAAAGTGGTCTGCCAGAGCCTTATTTTTAGCTCCATTTGCTTAGCGGTCCAAAATTTCGATTTTGGTCTCTAAAGAAATCGTTTGTCGTTTTTTTTCTGCATATCAATTGATAAAATCGAATCCAAAAAATTTATGTTAGCATTCAAACCATAAAAAAAATTACACTTACTTTTTGGAGCGAAACTTAACACCTTCGATAATTAAAATTTAAAAATCTCTGTAAAATTCCACCACAATAAATATTTTAAATCTAATGCAAATTTCAACTGTCAATGACTAAACTGCAAACGTACGTTAGAACATTTCTTCGTCGCCTGCTTACAAAATCTATAAGGGAAATCCCAAATTTCAAATAATCGCTGCTGGTATTCGCATGAAACGCATTAATTAACAGAAAGTACAAACCTTAACAGAAAACTACAAACTTTACAGAAAGCACAAACCTTAACAGAAATATCAAAGCCTAGTGTTATCAATTATCTAAATATTATTTTTATATAAAAAAAAAAAATTCAATATTTAAAAACCGCATAAATTCAAATTCGCATAAAAAATACCGCATAAAAAGACCTGAGTGTACAATACTTTTCAGTAATTTAAAAAATTTTGGAAAAATTATGACATTGTGGCAATACGACTGTTAGGATTTCTTGGCAACATTCTAATTATATAAATATAGGAAAATTTGCTATATATGTTGCACAAAATATTAATTTGGATATTGCTAAAAAGAATTGTATAGCTATTGTAAATCCGAGGACATACCGTTGCTAGGACCGATTTTGAATTGATCTGGCTTTTCTGCAAACGGTTAAGAACAATTTTCTCCTCTCTTTGTAAACAGATATTAACAAATATTACATCAGTGGAAAGATGTTTTCTTAAAGCAGTGCAAAATATATATATTTTTTAAACAATACCGTATATATATGTATACTCAAAAAATAAAAAATGGCGTATATTATATAATAATTGGAAATTATTTTTTGTGGGGGCTTCAAAAAGTTGATTTCAACATACACATGGACAGATGGACTTAGCTTAATTAATTCTTCTATCTAAAGGGTCCGCCAAATAACTTTTTTTTTTGAAAATGCTATGTGGCACGTAGCGCCGTCCTGTTGAAACCAAATACCCGCCCAGATCAAAATGAGCTTCATCTGAAAAGATTATTTTTTGGCAAAATCGGCCAAAGTAATCTCGCAATATTTCTCAGCGTTGTTCAAGCGTATACACAACCGTATTTGTTCAGCGGAAGGATAAAACTAAATATCTGTCAAATTAGACATGAGCTAAGTGTTACCATTCACGAAATAAGCACTAGTTGAAGAAAAAAAACGTTAGATGGCGGACCCTTAATAAAAATTCCGAATATATATTATATACATACCTTATAGATCTAAAATGAATATTGTAAAAATTACAATCGGAATGACAAACTTACACAAATCCTTTTACCCTTTTGTAAGTAGAATATAAAAACAAATTTATATTTTGATTATTTTTAAGTAAGTAAAACAGCTAAGTTATCAACACTATTATGCTTGAACTGTGTATGGCTAGTTTAGATGTATTTCAAACATGTTTGGCAGGCAAGAGATACACAGACAATCTTACATACATGTTAAACACTATAACGATAACAACGAGAAAAAAATGTAACTTATGTTGAACCATATTTAGGATCAAATTACTTGTGTGACTTAAATATGAAACACAATCCCGACAGACGCAATGACGCATTCAAATGTACGAGAATATCAACAACAAAGTAAAATTGTTTAATATAAATGTGGATTGATGGACAAAGTAATGGACAGAGAAGAAGACGGATAAACTCTGATTGAATAAGGAAGAACTACAAACATACCTACTTACTTGTATACAAATAAAAATGTGAACGAAACACAGCAAAGTCGTTTGGATTGATGGACAGACAAAAATATAAAATCGTATGGCATGTTTGGTTGGCTGGTATGGCTAAGCTGGCAAACGGACAGACATCGAGGCAATTCTATATGTTGCAAACTTGTTCGTCATGAGATTTTGCGGTTTGGTAAAGCATTCTGTTGGAGGCTGTTTAAGTTTCAGCAGTGACAGGCAGGCAGCGACATTTACAGCCACAGCAGCAACATAAGCAATTTGTGATGAATGTTATTTAATATACACCAATACACAATTTATTTCTAGAAATGTAAAAAAAATTAAAAAAAAAAACCTAAACACATTTAACATTAAAAAAAAAGTATATTTATGTTCGCCATAGCAACTGCTTCTGTATCAGTTACTTGCTTGTTGTTTTTTCTGTTTTTCTTCTTTTGCTTTTCACACATCTCTTTATTTAGTCATTAAGATTAAAATGAACATTGTTTGTTGGCAGTTAGTTTCCTTCAAAAGAAATATAAACTTTATATTTTCGAACAAGGTCCAAGTAGCAAAGTAGCACTTGTATGGTCATGAATAAATACTAATGAAATCAGTTCAAATTACATACTATAGAAAATATTTTTAGCAGCAGCTTGCTTAGTTATACACTTGTTCGTTTAATACGTACAATATTCCATATAAAAATTAAATAAGTTAAAAAAATAATAAATACGGAACGAATTAATGGAAATTTGTAAATAACTACGGATACAGCGAATATTTCTTGAGCTGGATATATGTTAATAGAAAAGTAATTAAAACAATTTAGGTTAGGTTTGCATCAGTTTTGCTTACTTATGCTGGTATTTGTAGGGTTAAGTTAAAGTTATTGACTCATTTCAATTATTATTTCTACAAAAAGAATTTATTCATAATAAAAATTAATTTGGAATTATAATGAAATTCAAACCGAAATAAAAATCTGCTGGACTAACTGTATTTTAAAGAAAACTGAATAGTTTTGAAATATTGTTTGCTGAAGATTGTAGGCTCCAAGTGCATATGAATTAAGTTTGTACAGTCTTTCGGTTTACTAAAGCAGGTGAAGTTTATATGAGTTTCTCAAAATTATGTTTTATGTAAATTTAGAAGTATCATCTGAAGCGAAAAGTGCTACACTATTTTGATTTGGACTTAAATAGGAAGTAAATACTTTCGAAAACTTTTGAGGATCTCTACACTATGTGATACTAGAACCGTAATCTGAGCACCAGTTAAATTTTATGTCACTCGAGCTATACCAAACTGATAAAGATCTTGTTTTGTGTGAACCAAAGACTGATATCAAATACAACTTCTGATACTCATAAGTCTTAGTGGAAAAACATCTATAAGTATGTAAATTCGACACATCACAAAAGTGGAGATGTGCAACTGTAAGAATACACAGTACAACACAGGACATAATTTTTGTACTCAATTCTGAGCCCTAAAAAGATTTTCTGCTTTTATCGTTTTGTCCAGTTAACTGCATTGATAATTTAATCACCATACGACGTTTTTTGCTCAAGGTGGTTTTTACCACTTTTTCTATATATCGGGTTTTTCAATAAGAGCGCTACAGAATTTTTTTAAAATAAAACAAAAACGGTTTTGGATATCAAAGAAATTCTTCATTCCTGTGAAATTACGTTCGATGCCATTATGAATGGAACTCGATTTTTTTTTTGCATGGCCACCACGGGCACGCTTGCAGAAGTCCAGGCGCTGAACCCAATTTTCGAAGGTTTTCAAGCATAAAACGGGCGATAATGCTGCAATTTCACGTTCGATATTCGTACGAAGTTCATCAATCGTCGCTGGCTTATTGGCATAGACCATAGACTTGACGCAGCCCCACAGGAAAAAGACTAACGGCGTCAAATCGCACGACCGAGGCGGCCAATAGCCTGGACCATTTCGTGAAATAACACCTTCTCCAAACTTGGTTTCGAATAAATTTATTGTGACATGCGCAGTGTGGCTTGTGGCGTCGTCCTGTTGGAACCACATGTCCTCCAAGTCCATATTATCCAATTGGGGTCAAAAATATTCTGTTATCATTTTATCGTTTTGTTCAGTTAATCACCATACGACGTTTTTTGCTCAAGGTGGTTTTTACCACTTTTTCTATATATTAGCACGGTTATGTGCCGGTATACCGTACCGAATATATCTTTTGTGTCTGAAGCAAAGTTGAAATTGAATAGGAGAAAAAAAAACGTACCAAACCTACCAAAAAAAAAAACTAGATCTAGTGCCTTAAAAATTGCATTTTTGCTTAAATAATTGATTACAAATCCACAAATATGTTATTTTTGTTCTTCATAAATTTTATTGTGCATAAAAATAAAAATTCCAATTCACATTACAGTTGTTCTTACACTATGCTTGTAGTTCTGATGATCTTGTTTATTTCGTAAGTTGTTCATACTCATGTTCTGAGTCTGCATCATCATCATTCATCCGAGTTAGACATAATATTCAAGGGCATGTTTTCTTCAGTGTGTCCACCAATTTAAGTGTCATCTTCATATTCATATAAACAAAATTTTTTTTAAGAAGTTGTAAGCAATACAAATTGCTATCAACACATATTCGAAACAAAATAAATAAATAAAGAAAATTATTTTGAAAATCCATTACACAGGTCATTTGCATACACTAACTTGAAACAAGATTTAACATTTAATTCGATATTTCTTAATACGGCAACTTTTATTCATTACTTAATATTACTATTGAAATCACACTGTAACATACATTCTCATCGACTGACTGTTTGTGTGTTATTTCAGTTGGCCATTCTATTTCATTGTTCGTTTACATATGGACGTGCAAAAAGTATAAACGTGAAATTTGTAGATTTCTTGAGTTTGATTTCGCTACTTCAAAGCAATCACAAATCTTTCATAGGAAAATCACAAGCATACATGACACAGTCAGTGACTACGAGTAACATTATTATTATCATCATTGTCAGTAACACTTATGTATGTGTACGAGGAAATCGTCAATGTTTTGAATAGTTATTTAGTTTATACTTTTGTACGTTTGGAGGTTTTGACGAGAATTTATATTCATTTGAAGTATTACAAGTATTAATAATTAAAAAACTCTATACATAGTTATTTTGACATAAGGGTTTGCAGTTTAAAAGAAAATCGTTTTAATTTTGAAAGAAAAAATCGTAAATCATCACATTAATCATATAACTAAAGATTTACCGCCGTATTCACAAAAAAATATTTTAAATTAATAAACCAGATAGCAGAAAAGGTTTTAAATGGTTTCGGATATAATTTCTTTTTAAAGCAAAATCAATTCTACTTTATCTTATATATGATTTAGGACAACTTTATGTCCTTAAAAAAATTTTATTGGCGTGACCTCGCCTTTGTAAATGTTTTAAACACATGTTTTACTGGGTTACTTTAGTAGGTGTCTTTAACTCTAATACAATTGTAATGTTTTATGAATGTTTTTGCTAGTTGTGTGTAAATGTTAATTTGATCCAATGAGTGAATAGTAAGTATTTAAGTTTATATTTATCATTGGATCAATAAAAACGGAATTTATATTCATGCCAAGATACTTTTAACAAATACTCTTTGTAATCCTTAGGAAGTGTAAAAAGTGGCAGTTTAATATAAATATACATAAATAAATACGAATATATATAATTCAATTCTTTGTTGTAAAACCGAACAATTCCTAGAATTTGAGATATTATTGTTGAAAAAAATCTAAAACACAATCTGTCAAAAAATAAAAAAAGTTTCAAATACGATATTTATATTATTAATCCAAATTTTATTTGATTTGGTCCCAATTTTAAAAGAAAAAATTGATTAATTGGAAATAAATAGTTTAAATTAAAAAAATTTGTGGCGATAAGTATCAATTAAAGAAATAATAAAAGTTTCTATAAACTGAATTAATTATTTAAATTGTTGTAGTCACGTGTAAAATTTGTGATTATTAATTTAAATAAATTATCTATTGCATCAGTTTTACCAATTATTAAACTATGTAGTTTCAAATAAAATTTATTTTATATTTCAATTTAAAGTATTTTTGAGTATGATGTTTTTCGAGTGGAAAAATTGTTCGGTATTACTACTATTTACAATGAAAATTTTTATCCATTTTATTCATAACATAGATCTAATTATTTTTAACCGATATTTATATTTATTTTCTTTTATAATATTCATTTTACTACCCACTAAAATGTATATTTCTTGTGGAATTGTGAGGAGTTACCTTACGCCGGTTTTCGACAATGAATTGGTAGACCTACACACAGAGGTATTCTTCAAGGAAAATTTCTTACAATTTTTTTTTTCAAGAAATAAAAATATTAGATTGTTTACTTTGAAGGGAAAAATTAATGATTTGATATCAGCAACAGAATAATAAACAAAAACTTTTACTGATGTTACCAAAAACAATATGGCAGCAGAAGATTACTAACACTTACATATATTCCCTTTTTAATAAACCAATACAATAAATATTTTTTTGTAAATTAATTCCAATTTGTATTTATATGCGATATAAAATTAATGAAACTTTTAAAAAATTAAATAAATTTTAATTAACTCTTTAGTACTATTTCAATATTCATTTCAATAATGGTATCATTTTTTATACCCTTCACCTGTGGTGCAAAAGGTTATATATTATAGCTTTGTCATTCCGTTTGTAATTTTTACAATTTTCATTTCCGACCCCATAAAGTATATATTTTCTGAAAGCTTATGAATAGAGGAGTCGATTTAGCCCTGACCGACTGTCCTTCTGTCCGTCTGTCCGTGTGTTGGTTGAAATCAACTTTTAGAAGCAACTATATGTTCCTCAGATCTGTATATGGTATCAATCTCTTGGAAATATCCGGGAATGAATCGCTATTGAAATTTAGCACAATCGCCCCATAACTTTCTGAGATATGAGCAAAAAACCACGACCACCTCGTTTTTTTCACAATTACAACAACAGCATACGTATACATATACTGGTTAGAGTAAACGTGGCATCGAATTCCAGCTGAGCCAAAAAAATTTTATTTTATTTTATTTTATTTAATATATTATTTATATTTCATTATTATTTTTTTAATTTTTTCTTAAGAAATTTGATTTTTAATTTTTTTTTGTAATTTTTTTTATTATTTTTTTGTTTTATTTTTAATATATTTGTAATTTTTTTGTTTTGGTATGTTTTTTACATGTATGTACGTATTTTATATGAGATGAATGGTGATACAAACAATTGTTATTGCATGACTACACGTTGTGAAGGGTATACAAGATTCGGCACGGCCAAATATAGCACTGTTACTTGTTTTCATATTTATTTTGTAATTAAAACTAATATATATTTTTTTGTGTACACAGAAAAAATACTATTTAAGAACGTTTAATTCATTTAGTAATTGAATTACTTACAAACTTAAATTTATTAAATTTAAATTTATTATAAATAATATTTTCTCTGGCGTAAGGTAATTTTTATATTATTAAGATTCCTAAAAACATTTATTAAATAAAATTAAATTTAAATTAAAAAAAAATTAATTTCCTAATTGAAATTAATATTTATTTTTTCTGTGTTATTAAACATTTTAAGCAATAATTTTGTATGTGCACCTTTTTATGTTTTTCTAATTATTTTGTTATTTTATGCTGTAACACCCATGTCCCTTTATATCTTTTTACATACTTCGGTGAAAATAGCAGTCTAAAGTGAATACAACTTTTACCACATTTTCAAACAATATGCGTTTAGGCTTTCTAAAAGCTGCCTAAGTTCGAAATAATTTGCCATAAATGATGTGCTCAAAAATATGTGCAAAGTATCATCTTTTATAAATACTTACTCATCCTTACTTAATAAATATTAAAAAAATATAACTTTAATGCTTTTTAATATGATTTACGTCACTTTTAATGAGGCAGCATTTTTTCTCTGTGTGTAGTTTGAATACAAACTGCATTACTGATAATAAAAATTTTATATTATTTTATCTGTTGTCCTTTCGACCTTTTCCCTTTCAACATATTGCCTCTGTAAAAGAAGAAGAAAAACCTCAATTAAAAGCATCATCGTCATTGTCATCCTCAGCTGCCCACATGGTGTTTTCTTATTTAGGGAAATAAAGTCTGTTCCTACAAGGCAACTCAGTTTGTTAAAACCTAAAAAATAAAATAAAAAACAACCATAAAAAAACATATTATTTTTGAATTTTGTAAAATTTTTATATTGTTATTTTGTTTGCATAAATACGTAGATATTTGAAATGTATGCTTAAACAGGGTGGTTCAAAATTTACCAAGGAGCTTAAAAATTTCATAACTTTTTAGTTTGTTTATTAATATTTTTTTTTTAATTTTTTATTATATAAATAACACCTGGAGAATAAATAGTAGCTAGATTGACAACAGAGTATAGAACCAGAATAAATGAATTTTATTATTTTAATTAGCGATCAATTATTTTAACTCAAAGAAAATCTGATTATAAGTGATGCAGTTTATATTCATTTCATAATAGGCAGAACTATAGGTTCTAGGCTTCTGAAAATCCAAAAGCCATTAATCAAAGCCAATTGCACTTCATTAGGTGTAGATTATGTTGCCTTACTTCTTCGAAGTAGTGCTACAACTGTAAATGTAGAGCGGTATTAGTTTGTAATAGAACATTTTTTATGTCCTGCTGTTGAAAACAAACCTAAAAAGTGGTTTCAGCAGGATGAAGTCACTGCCCATATCAAAGACACAGTATCAATTTTAAGTACAATTTTTGAAGAGCAAACAATTTTCAGAAATTCGGATATTAGTTATCTATTTTCTATACTATTTTCTTTGGGGTTGTTTGAACGAGCCACTATAATTGAACAAGGCCGAAATACTCCTTGAAATTGCTTCAGAAATTTGAGTGCTACATTCAAAAGTTTGGAAAGATATTATTGAATGTGTTCTAACATGAGCACATCATTGCAAATGTGAAAAAATTTCAATTGTGTATATTTTATAATCTGAAAAAAAACAACAATAAAAAAAAAAATTATAAACGAAAATGTTATTAAATTTTTTATCCACATGTTGACTGTTGGCACACCCTTTATATCTATGATATTGATGTTACATATTAAATTTCATGTTTTCATGATAAATCGATTTATGTTATTTCGTATTTTTTCTCATGTACACGTACACACTTACATACAGATGTGTGTATAAAAGTTCATAAGTATCGTCATATATTTTCAAAAAAGCTCTAAGTTACAAAAAAATTTAAAATCGACTTTTTAATTGAGTATGATGCACCGTATTATGATACATTTTCCAGCTTAATTTTACAATCCTACAATTAAAAATAACGTTCTTATCAAAAAACAAAAACTATCTTTTTCTAAAATTAAGTGAAAAAATTGAAATGATCTAAGGGTATTCAAAGCGAAAGACGAAAGCTAACTGCTTTGCAGCAGCAGAGATTTCTGCCAACGGCTGATGTCCCATGTTTTGACAGAAGAAAATAGAGCCCACTCTAATTAAAATTTTGTCAGATGTCTTAACACATGTTTTTTTACAGAAGTAATGTTTTAAAGGTAACACACGACATGTTTGTATTAGCAGTGGAGAATTTGACAAGTCAGATGTAAAAAACATGCCGTGTATTAGCTCCTTAATGCAGTAATAAACCATATAATTTTCAAAAAAGGGTTTGTAGTTAAGTGAGTGTTCGTGTTTTAACGATTGTATTAGTGTTGTCAACTAATGACGAAAATAAGAAAACGTTTTCTTAATAGCCCAACCTAAACGAGGTTTGACGACTTTCGTCGTTTTCGATTTGATAAAAAATAAATCCTTAAGGGCAATAGTTTCATATTTCTGAAAATAGTATGAAAACTGGATATTTAAGCTTAAACTGAAAATATTATGAAAGTTTTGTTTAGTGTTTAGATTTAGAGAGTTTTTTTTACTTTTCCTGTAAAATTTTTTCAATGTAACTTAGGGCTTTATTGGAATCATATGACGATATGTAAGTCTATATATTACATATGTACATATATACACACATTCACACACATAATTTTATTTATTTCATTTATCGTTTTTTTTTAATTTCATAGATATTGTTTTATGTTTTTTTTATGAGTTAAACATGATATTATTCTTGACATAATTTACGGTTGTACCGGATGGCTACGGGTTAAGTTATCGTATGTCATACATGTGCATTAAGGTTGGGGGTATTGTTATGTTTTATCTGGGCTAGTCTTTTAGGTTATATGTATTTACATACATATTAAAAAGTAAATGTGTGTAGTTGCATATTTATTACCACTCTAGGTTTTTAAGAAGCAGTAAAGTATATATTTTTATAAAACGATTATTTTTATGTCAGGATAATATTGTAAATGCTTAACCAAATAAATTTCGTTATGTAAGTATTTGAATGGATGTCTCGTCAAACTAGCTTACTGCAATCGGCTGGTTTGGCGGTGACTTCTGCAACAACTTGTGGACATTGTATTACATGAAATGTCTCGCTTAGGTGCCAAAGAAATAATCTGATGTAAAGGCAATTTTTTATAAAAAAAAAACAAAGAGCCAATGCTGATCATGTAATAAAATGTTTAGCAAAATGTGCTTAAAGTCTTTCGTCATATAAATATGAAATATACGAAATAGTACAATATTAGAGAGAGTACTTTGAATTAAGCTATTGTAATTTTGATTTCTTGGTATTTTTTGTTAAAAAAAATTATTTTGCGATAAAGAATAGGCCAATTCCTACTTTAATACAAAATTTTATTAAAACGAATTCACTAGCTTTTGGACTAAGCGAGTTCAGGAAGACAGACAGACAAAAGTTTTAAAATAGATGTTTTGTATTTTAAATCGTTGACTATGTGGGCAAAATAAAAACCGAAGAGCCGTATTAGCAAAAAAGAATCATTTAAAAATTCTAACAAACTTTTCAGTTGCACCTATATGTTTAAATTAAATTTTATTCTGCCCAAATTCACATAAAAGCCTAAATGGATTCTAATGATTAAAAAATAAAAAATTTAAATATTATTGAAAAATTTTTCAAATTTATATTTCTCTATAAATAAATATTTGGAAAGACCAAGTAATTTGCTTTCAAGTGCCGTTTAAACATTCAAAAACGGTTTAAAAAACGATGGAGTTACAAGTGCTTAAGTGTTCTAGTCGCAAAAAATATACATGTTTAATTCAAAAGCTCTTGTAAATAGGTGTTGTACGTCGTAGTAGTTGTAAACATTTTGTTGATAATTTATACGTAAATTTCTCATACAATACTTACAACAATTTTACCTGCATATGTTTATAGAATGTCGTATAAATACATTATAGCTCGAAAAGTAGTTACAATCGCCGCGGCGAACTTTAGATGTTCATTATTATATCATTTTACTAGAAAAGCCCGGCTCGCGTTGCTACGCCCCTTAATGAAAAAAAATGCATTCTGAATTTTAATTTAATATCAAGTGAAAGAAGCTTAAAACTATACTTTTTTATAGGCGTGGCACTGCCCACCTTTCTAATCACGAAACTGTATAGTCATGACAGCTTAATATGTGTTCAAAGTTTCAGCAAAATCGATGAAGTTCAAGTAGCTGACAATTATAACTTTTTTCTATGGGAAGGACACTGCCCACTTTTATAAGCACGAAATAGTCTAGTCATGACAGCTCAATATGTGTGCAAAGTTTCAGAAAAATCGGTCCAGTTAAAGTGCCTCAAAATTATAACTTTTTTTCACATATATTATTAACAATGTCTATTTTGACCTAATAAACCAATTTTAAACTCAAACTACTTCAAAAAACCAACCTTTGGCCCCTCGTACTAAAAATTTCACGGGGGCCTAAGGTTGTCACTTTCTCACAAAATTTAAGTTTTTAATAAGTATAACTTTCAAATTTCACTCAAAATACAGGACTTTGTACCAAACGAACCTTTTTAACAAGCTTTAATACTTCACTTTTTTTTAACCATAAATCAGCTAAAACTTAAAATGCAGTTTAAACCAATCATAACTATTTTTCTAACCTGTCAATTTTTAAGTTTTATGTCTTTAACCTCAAGCTAATAGTCTCACTTAGAAAACAAAAAAACAAAAATTGCGTTTAAAAATTCCAATCCAGTCAAAATTTATAGATTTTAGACCGTCTTCTGGCGAAATGGTCCACTATGCGCCGTTTGTGAATTGAGCAACTGTAGCACAGTTTATTAAATCTTGTTAAAAACCTATGAATATCCTTTTAGTTATTACTATGTTGAACTAAGTACGTAAGATAATGTTAATGTGTACTTTTATTTGTTATTCTTATTTATTATTCTTTTTTTATTCTAAATGTTTAAGTGTTGAAAAATCTTTATGTGAACCTCAACTAATAACACTGCTCTGCAAAAAATCATTTTTTGTCTTCCCATTTAATAAAACTATGTGGACTATATGGATTTTGACGCGCTGAACTCAAATCCGTTGTCGGTTTTTTTCCATCAGATCGGGATTTTTTTATGGGCGTGGCAAAGTTTTCCCCCTAAATTAGTCAGTAACAGAGACTTATTTCATCCTAACTCGAGAACCAGTCATTTTTCTCTACCTCTTATCGTTTTGGAGTTATTTAGAAATTAATGGAGAAAAAAAATTTTTTCGTGCAAAATTCGTAATAATTTTCAATTTAAAAATGGAATTAAAAATCCCGATCTGATGAAAAAAAAGTCAAAATCCATATAGTCCACATAGTTTTATTAAATGGAGGATTTTGCTGCAGAGCAGTGTAATTGTTTAATAATTTATTAAAATTTAATTTAAAGGAGCGTCTTTAAAGGCGTTTACTGCTAAAATTATCTAAAAGATTTGTTTTTGTACAACATATGGGTTTCAAATTAAAAAAAAAACCTAATACATACTGTTTTTTTAATACATTGCTGCCAATAAACGAAAAACTAAAATTAATTAAATTTTATAATGGAAACTGAAAACCATCCTTTAAAAATGCTTTTAGTTTTTATGTGTTTAGGTTTCTTTACCCCTTTTTTTAAATATATATTTTTTTTTGGCTAAGGGATATTGAGTTTGTACGTTATAGTTTTTTATTGGCATTCATTTCCTGATGCCCATGGGGCGAATTTAATTGAGGAAATTTCGATTTTTATTGCATTATATGCAAGTGTGTGTGTGTTTTTAATGTTTTTGTAGTTTTTTGTTGCTAAGCTTATAATGTATTATTTTCAAGAGTTTCTTTAAAAAAAAAAGAAAAACATTAACAAATATTATATTTAGCTGTGTCGAATCTTTAATACGCTCACAAACTACAATATGTCTGCATTTGTTTATTAAATATTTTATTTATTCAGATATACATATATATACACAGAATAAATTAATTTAAATTTTAATCACAAAACTAATATTAATAATTAAAATATAAATTGATTTTGATCCAATTGATAAAATGATACTATTAATTAAATAGAAAGAAAAATTTTTAAATTAAATAACTATTGACAAAAATATCATTTAAAATAGTACAAAATAGTTAATTGAAATATGTAGTTGAAATTTTTAAAAAATTATTGCAAGAATAAAGTCTTTTTCGGGATGTTAATGCTTACAGGGGAAACGTTTGAAATATTAATTAGTATTAAGATGAATACAAGGAAAATACGCGAGTCCTTATATTCGGTTACTTTGGACTAGGGATAGTATACTGACGATTATCATGAAAATGCGACAGGCCTTATTATATTCGCATAAGATAAAATACGAGCTACTGGTTATGCTGAGCGCAAAGAAAATTCGAAGGGTCTTGCTATTGGTTACGGCAAAATTACAAAAAAAAAAAATCGGTAAATCCAAGGGGCTTTGCCTTTGGGTACAACAACACTACTATCTAACTACAACGCAAGTGGTTGGAAAACAGGTATAAAAACGGTTCTAAGCAGTTCTTTAAATGGCCAAGTTAAAGTACTATACGAGCAGTGTCAGTAGCTGCTCGCCTTTTCTATAAAACTTTGACTGTTTATGCTAAACCTTTTATAAACTCAATGGGAATTTTATGCAATTCATACCTATTACATATTACTATGCATATATAGATATAATTTGGAATAATGTATGGTTAAGATTTTAGAGAAGTAGAATCAGATGTTTCGTTATTTCCATTATTATATTCTGCCGTGTGCTAAAGAATTTGATTTTAATTTTTTGATATTTAAAATTATTATATTTTTTAAATTATAAGCATTTTAAATACAGATAATAAAGATACTAAATCAACTCAAATAACCACCAAAAATATCAATAGTTTATTGGTCCTTAGGAAAATATTTCTTGGTGTTACATGCGAAATGACAAACTTAAATACCCTCTCTAACTCTGTTAATGGTGGAAGATAAAATAATAATAGTTGGAGTTATCATTTCTATAGAAGAAGGCTTAACTCTATTTTAGAAATTTACCAAGACCTATTTAAGGCCTCATGGCACGAAATTGAATACTTGCGCTACTTGATGAGATTTTAAAATCGATAAAGACGCTCTCTTAAATAATTGCACATGAGACTTTTTATTACAATTTTACAAAAAAAAAATTGCCAAGTGGTAAGAGTGTCTTCCAGAAGAACGTTTTTTTTAAACATTTAATTTTTCTTATCACTTAGACCCTCTTCCGTGCTTTTTTTTTTCTTATGACTTTATACAGTTCACTCCTGTTGGCTTGAACCAAGTAATTGTCTATTCACCAATTTTTTCTTCTTGTTTTTGCTACAGTATTTCGATATATTGATGATACATCACAATGTGACTTGAGCATAATTTATTTTTGTTTTCGTCTTTATTTTATTCCTTTTACTGTTTTATGATCTTGATGACCCATCACGACTCCTTTATTTTTGTGCTGTATCTTCGTTTGCTGCTTCATTTAGTTGCAAAAAAGAAAAATTAAAAAAAAAATAAAGAAATGAAACAAGTAACTCTACTGGGTATATTTTTTCACATCAGCTCTTTCTATGCTTAACAAGTCGGTATTTTCTTTTTTTGCGTTTCTGTTTCCTCTTTTTTTGTTTTTTTTTTTTGTTTTTGCATTATATAATATAACGTCCTCAAGAGAGCAGTTTTCTTCTGTTTAAGTTTAAGTTTTATGTTTTGAATTTTCTGTGCTGTCTTCGTTTGCGGTTTTTTGAAGTATTTATAGAATGCTTTGGCTTCTTTTTTGCAACTATTTATTGCAATTTCATGTTTATCTTTAAGTTTAATGTTTGAGGGTTTAAGTTCTTTTGTCTGTTCTTTTTTTGTGTTTTTGCTGACGACTGACTACCCTACAAAATGAGGTGTGGTCTGAAGTGATTGTTAGTACGAGATAAAGTTTGTTACAAATAGAACTTTTTTTAAAGCATAATAAGTTTGAAATTTTTCACGAATTTGAGAATTCATGTTCTAATGCATGTTTCTATGCTGTGGCATGTATGTATGCAACAATGTTGGCATTAAGTTCAAGAATTGTCTCGGGATAGCTCACATATTGTCGCTTCTTCAAATAAGGCCAAAGAAAAAAGTCGGGTGCTGACATATCTCGCTTGAGTGCTGTCCAATTAATTTTTTAAATTTCTGAGAATTATTCGCTACTCAAAATTTGTCTTAAAAGTACCACTATATCTCCGACTGTGTGGGAAGTCGTTCCATTCTGTTGAAACTACATCTCAGGTCTGTTTTCATAAACTGATGCCGCTTTTCATTTCCACTTACAGCCTCATTTTCAAAACAAAAAAAAAGGACCAATGAAATATTCAGATGTAACGCCACACCATACTGTATAATTAATGGAGTGCAATTGGCGTTAATGTATGATATTCCGCCTATTAGCTAAGCTATTTAAATGTAAGGAGCTTCATTACTTATAATCAGATTTTCAATTAAGGTTATTTCCTTTCTGGTCAACTGTTTAACTGCAAAATTTATATGTATGATAATAACTGTAAATCTTTTTTTTAAATGCGCCGTGGCGATAAATAAGACTTTCTTAGTTGAGCACAACGCCTTCTGGTATATGTATGTGATGGCGATGAAGTAGGCAACAAATCATTACCTCAGGGGCCGAAATTCTGACGTTTAAATATCGACGTTATATCCTACTGCGTTACAATAATTGATCAGCGATTTAAATAATTAAATATCTATAATTCTGTTTTTTTTTTGTTGATAATCCCTTCATTATTTATTCTACAGGTGGTATAAATAATGAAAAAAAGAATAAAAAATATAAATAAAAAAGTTTTTAAATTCCTAAGCTTTGTGGTGACTTTCGGCCCACCGTATAAATGTATGTATTACAACCCTTTGCCCTTTGTATGCATATAATTTTCAACGAAAATTAATGGACCACTTTTTGTATTTTTTTTTTTCAAAACCTTAATTCAGTAGTTGGTAGCTCTATAAATAGCTGTTTCGATAGGCGGCGGCGCGTATCAAGACAATTCATACTCATAGCACAGGTAACTTTGGTGTCATCTCCAAGAGAATATAGAAAATAAATGCAAAACTATGCTCTTGCCGGCTTATATTATAATAAAAAATTTATTAGAATTGATAGATGCTTATAATGGGAATGACAGAACATAAAACAATTTGAATTAACACAATAGCAAAATCTATAAATTTTTTTGCAAGTTGAACTGTGATATGTTATGCTAGTATACATGATTAAAAAGATTTCGCCGATATCTTAAAAAGAAAATGGAGAAATTTTTTTAAGATCAATGAAGAAAATGTTTAATTGATGATGGGAGTTGTTATGCTTATGTATGAAGGAATGACAGTCAACGTTAAATCTTATCATTAAACTGTACTTAAGGGGTGTTTTTTTAAGGTGGTTACTTAAATATTAATTTTATTGTTTTTTTTTTAAGTAATTTTTAATAAATAGTTTTTTTTTAATATTTTTCAAAAATAGATACGTTTTGTTTTGAGTTGTGATTTTACTACACATTTTCCCCAAAGAGAGAATTCATCAAACGTTTTGCTGTATTTATTTTTTTAAATGATTATAAAATAAACAAATTCTCTATTTCAGTAAATCAACATAATTTCCTATAATTTTTTTAAACTGCAAAATCTAAATAAACTGAAAAAAAGTATGTTAAAGAATTGTACTTCCAGGGCATTTTTAGCCATTGTTAAATGCAGCTTTCAGAAATTTTTTTTATAAAGAAGGTTTTACATTTTAAATGAATGAAAGCAAAGAGAAAGATTTAATTTTTAATCTATGATCCTTGGCCGCTACAAAGTTTAAAATAAGTGAAGAAAAAAATAATCAATAAATTCCCGGGTTCTCTCCTTAAAAAAGTAGTGGCTTCAAATTTCGTCTTATGCCCAAAATTTTTATTGACATTTTGGTGCCGCCTTAGTTTAGTTGCAAGCTAGCAATAAAAAAAAAGTACATAAAAAGCATCAATATCTGTAATGATTATTTTGCTATTGGCAATAATAATTATTATCAAATTGTCTTCGCAGGGAGTGGTGTTATATGTATATGTATGTACATACATAATGTACATTCTTGCGGAGTAATTCAAGCAATTCTAGATTCCTTCTTCCCTTTTTATAACAACTGAAAGCAGATGCTTTTATCTTATTGCAGATTCAACCGCAAAACATATGAATTATTAATATCATCATTATTATGATTATTCATCGTAAAGAAAAAAATATTAAATTGTAGTTATAGAAAGGCAAAAAATGTATTTAAAGAAATTGCTTTAAGAAAGGTTTCTTTCTCTGCACTTAAAGTTTAACTTTAAATATCTTCTCATAATTAAATTATTAACAATTGCAACAATGTGCTTGAAGAAATTTGAAAAACAAATTTCACGATTACAAGCATAATGGCTTTGCGCAGAAAATTAATTATGTTTAATCATAAAGAAAAAAAATGAAATTGGCAAAGGGTATGAATATTTTATTTTTTAATTTTTTTTAATAAAAAAATAGTGTCTTTGGAGTAAAAATGTGCAGTTTTAAACAAATCGTCCTATACGATTTATATGTCACATAGAACAAAATAATTAACGAACGACGAAATATTGCAAAATCGTTTATACTTGAAAATGTTTTAATTATAACGAAAATAATTAAAATAGATAAAACTGTTTTTTATAATTAAGTAGTCCTCGCAAAAACTTATATTCTAACACTATATCACAGATGTCTTTCTTAAGCTTTAAAAATATTTGTTTTCCATATAAAATCAATAATGAAGTTGTAGTTTTGATGACTGCTTTTTTTTTTCTTCTAAAAACCTAAAATGCAATATATAGTAACACGTACTATAAAACTAAGAGAGACACCGATCTTTTAAAATCATTTGTTGAGCAAACGAAATCCAAAAATAACATTATAAATATGTTTTTCACAGAAATTGGTCATTTGTCCAGAACAAAATAAATCTATTAAGCTGATTAGACATGAAGTGAGTGAACGTTTCCGGCTGTCCACTGTATATTTTATTCAACAGCTTTTTTTATTTTCTGACTATAAACATGTATTTATAAATATGAATTTTTAACAAAATCTACGATTATGCCATTCTCTGATATGCACATACAGTAAGACCTCGATAATTCAAAACATTCGATAATCCAGATCTCAATATACCCTACACAGTATTAAATATCGGCACTTAATTTAATTTAAGTCGTTATTCAAATTCAGGATTAAATCTAATAATGGTTTTAATTAACTCAATTAATTATTTAATCATTCATTTAATTTTTTAATATTTTTGTCAGTTACGGTTTTGTGTTAGTAAAAAACATATATTTAACTACATAAATAATTCTTTCATTGAACTGTATTAATTTAGTTAAGCTTAGTGTTTTTTTACTTATTTGCATAAATTTTTTTTCACAAACTCATTGTATACCTACCAGGGACGATAAACAGAAATTGTAATAGTGTACCAAAACGGATACCAATGTTTTTTTTTTTGCAGTAATTGTACTGAGACAAAATATATTTTTCTATAACTTTTTGTTTTAAATCTTTTAATTAATTATTTTAATGCAAATTATTAAAAATAAATGATTTAGCAAAATCCGTCTGTCCGTGTATATGTATGTTAAAAACAACTTTTTAAAGAACCCACGTATACTAAAGACCCTAATATGATATCAGTTTATCAGAAATGCTTTTTTGATATTTGCATTTAAAAATCATTTTTGCGGGCTCATTATAAACTTAGATATGCGCGAAAATACCCAACAAAAAATGTTTCGACAAAAATGTTAATTTAAAGTTCAGATTATCGTTTAGCTAAAACAACAACAATAACTTGCGGTTGCTAATACATATCAGTGATGGTATATGAAAATTTCAGTCTTGTGCCAAAATTTTAGCTAAAAAGGGCCAAAACATCTTAAAAAGTGCCATAACAAACATGTCATGTCTACATATTTAAAAAAATGAAATCCATTTATTCAGTTTTATTATTATATTATATATAAAAAAATTTTCGAACTTCAATATTTAAAAAATTTATACAGATAAATTATATATAAATACTAGCTTGTGCCCGCGACTTCGTCTGCGTAGTTATCGGGATAAAAGGTAGCCTGTGTTAATCTAGGTTGTTATCTATCTATGTGCCGAATTTCATTTAGTTCCGTTCAGCCGTTTTTGCGTGATTGAGTAACAACTATCCAAACACACAAACATTCACATTTATTATAATATTATAGTAGGATTATTAATTATTAAATATACACATATGTATTTTATATGTAATGTTAAATAATTATTCCAAAATAGGAATATATTAAATATATATTGTTAAATAACATTAAATATATCGATGCCTTACTTTCTCAACCTCGTATCTTAAAAAATAAAATTTTTCAGGAGAGAAAAAAAAAAACGGTTCATCTTTTTATATCTCGGTGTTTGGTTAAAAGTTTAAATGCAATTATTAAGGAATTGATTGTATTTATGTATATTAGTAGTAACAATATACTAATCTTTTTTAGTTAAAGCATAAAACATCGTTTGATATGAAAAAGACAAAGTTAAGACATCACTTTCATAACAACATTTTCAGTTGGATTTTAATAAATCCTGGGTATCAATTCTCGTTCTATGAAACTATGAAAGGAAAAGTTTTTGTGTGTAATATCATATGGTGCCACCATACCCTCTGCTATGCAAAAACTTTTTCATTTCACAGTTTCACAGAACGAGAATTGAGCCCCTGAGATCAAATTAATGATGATAAAGTATTGAATCCAAACACTAAATTCAAATTGAACTTCTTTAAGCAGAACCCGCAAACAATTATTCTTTCCCATCATAACCGAACAATTATCCCATTAAGGGCCGTATTCATAAAAAATATTTTAGGTTTATTGAAGGCTTATTTGACAAATTTCTCTACTACATCTGTCAAATAAGCCTTTAATAAACCTAAAATATTTTTTATGAATACGGCCCTAAATTTTTATAGGAATTTCATTATCCTGTAAAACGTTCATAATGGCATTACAAATCGATTGATTGGAACCATCAGGTACTTGAACTAAGATCAAAAATCGATCAACAAATTTTCCAACATATAAACGAACTAAAATGGCAAAATTTTTGATACTGTGCAGTCCGTAGTTTCGCATTTTAGTATTTACAACAGGGAGAAAAAGCATTTATTTCTTATTATTAAAAAATATATTTCTTAAAAACTAAGTAAAATTATATATTTTTAATTGTTTGAAAAAGTGCCAAATTTTTATTAAGCGTGCCATAGTGCCATTAAAAAATCAATAGTGCGTCAAAGCGAATTCATATACCAGATTGTGTCAAGTCTTCAACAACAAAATCTGCCTAGTACTTTTTCGCAAACTTCTTACGAAAATCACCTGCTAATTTGGCACCACCTGGTACATGAACTTGACTTGGCTGTTGTTATATGTATTTTATTTTACTTATAATTATAATTATACTAAAATGGTTCGATAAGTTTACTCCAGAAAAAGTTATTATGGGAGAAACAAATTCAATAGTACCTCTTCTGGTGAAAATGTTTCCACACGAACAAACAAACTTTGAAGAAATAAATAATCAGTACAGAGCACTAGCCGATTTTATTGAACTTAAATCACACACAGATTCAAATATTTCCTATTTTTGGTCTAAAGTAACGCAGATGGAAAATAATTTAAATGAGTTCATGTTCCCAGATATTTCAAGAATTGTAAGAGGAATTCTATCTATTCCACATTCATCGGCCAACGTCGAACGAGTTTTTTATTTTCAAACCCTAATTAAAACACAGGAAAGAAAAACACTGCACGTTTCTACTGTTTTAAATTTGATACAAACAAAAGATTTATTGAAGTCAATAAATTCTTGTTGCTTTAGTATTTAATAAGTAAAATTTGTTAAATAACCGATTTCTACGTATGTACCTATGAATGTAATATTTAATATTTTTTATTGTACACTGGATTTTTATACACATTTTTTGTTAAGTTTCTGTTTTTTTATTGTATACTTCTGAATTTTTATAAACATTTTTGTTAATTTTGTGTTTTTATTAATAAATATTAAAAAAATGGTACCGTCATGGCCTAAAAAGTACATTATGTTTTCGTACTTGATACAAAATCATAAAAGCCATTTTCCTTTCCTGGTTTACAAACAATTGTTTGATGAAATGGGTTCCTATGCTATATATGTAAATTTTTTATTTATTTATATTTTGTTTTCTATAGAAAAAACTTTTCTACAGAAAAAATTTTATTTGTACAAAATATTTAAAATACATTTCAATTTCGGCTTCAGCGCCGTAAGGCATTATTGAGGCAAGTTGGCAAATTAATTCATTGTCAAAAGTAAAAATAAAAGATTTAACTTAATGTTAAGATTATTAAATTACAAAAATATGTATAAAAACAGCTTAAAAAAAAAAATAAAAAATTACAAAAGCGTTTCAAAGTTGTTAAATAAGTGTTGTTTAAAAGACGATTTAAATAGTGAAATTCGATTAATTGATTTCAAATCTGCATGTAAATTATTGAGTTATTGATTGTAGAATCTGTGCGAATTATATATTAAATTCGGCCTGGCAGAATTAGGTAATATAATTTTTTCTCTTTCGATAATTAGGTTCTGCAACCAATTATCCGGAATAACGAAGTCTTCTTATCTTTTTTTATTTGCATATTCTGAATAATAAATAGCACCATCTTTTGTAAAAATACGTTTCCAAATACTATTGTAACGAAAATTGTTGACAAAACTTGTCATCATTTTATGTACTTTGATTAACCCATAAACTGATTAGAACTTTAATTGCTACAGGTAATAAAATATATACTAATATTTTATATATAGGTTATTCCATAATTAATGGCTGACATTTTTAAAACTAAAAGTGAATAAAATTTAATATGTCTACATATATTTTCCGATAGCTGATATTATTAAAAGACGATTTACAGATGTCCGTTGAAAGAAGTATAAAGCTCGTACATAATAACGCATTAGGACGATTAATGTTGACGCATATATTTTATATACGAGAAATGTTTTTAAATGAAAATAGACCAAATCAAACCCAATAGTAAAAAGTATTTATTGTAATGCAAGACTAGTCAATATGTTTTGACATATGTTCGTCTAGCATCAAACATAACCTTAACGCAACTACTGAAATTTTTCTGAAATGGTGTAAGATCATCTGTAATATACAAATAAGATATACAACTCTATATTAATATATTCACCAGTAGAAATGATACGACTTTTTTAGCGCCCAATTTACATATATGGGACCTTGTAGCTCAGTGAACAGCATATATACGTTGAAAAATTATTTAAAATTAAATTGAAAGACACGCATTCCAACATAATGAGAAGTATATAATAAAAACTAAACTTTCTCCGTTTCTTGATGGCTAAATAATATTTCTAATAAATTTATATGGTTCTGTATCTGAAAAAATTTTATTTTTGGCTTTTGTAATTCGCTTCTTCAAACTCTACTCCTCTCTCTCTCGGTATCTCTCCCTCTCTCTCGTTCTCTCTCTATCTCTCTCCAGTATCCTATTTTTGCATTTATTTTTGAAAAGTTTTCGTATTGAAAATTGTGAAACAAAAATTTATCACCATATGTCGATTAGTTATTTGAAAGTGTTTCTGTATTTCAATACGAAAACAAACCTCAATAATACCCAGAAAATTATCAAGATACGAAAGTAATAATTCAACAAAAGAAAGAATGTAAAATATAAGAAAGAAGAAATTAAAATTAAATACTTAAAATAGAAAAATATAATTTCTTTGAAGACATTGTTATAGATTGAGTGTCATTAGAAAAAGAAGAAAGTATTAAATTTAATTATTATATACAGCGTGACCTATGCATTTTTGGGTCGAGAGCCTGCTAGTTATATCGTCAAGATGTTTGTAGAACAGGTTAAATTACACCCATTAAGGCAGTGCTAAGATAAATAGTTGAACAAGCGCAGCTGGTAGAATAGTAGTACAACAGAGTGTGTTGTGTGTATATTAAATTGAGTTTGCTAATAACATTGCTAATAAAATGCTTAAAGAGAAACAATTTATAATGTACCGCATAAGCTTGATCTATTGTGTTTAATATCAACAAGGTGCTCTTAGCTTTTATACCGTAAATTTCAATTATTTTTTTTTTGCAATATAATTAACTCCATTTTATTTAAAGAAAAATAAAACGTAACAATATTTATAAATACGGGTGCAGATTTTAATTATTTTTTTTTTCATAAAAATTTTTGTTGTATTCCTTCTGTTTTCCTAAGCAACAAAGTATAATAAACACATAAGTTGACTTTTATTTATTTATTTTTGTATAAATAAAACAGTATTTTCTCTAATTGTTTATAATTCTCGCATCATTATAATTCGTGAAGTTTTTTGACAATGTATAAGTTTATCACAAAATATAATACAGAAACACTTTTGCTCACATTCGTCTAACTTTTATTGGAATCACATTTTTATTTTGAATTACAGAAAGTTTTCGCAAAGTAAAATTACAAAGTAAAGTGCGAAAAGACTTTTTCGATTCGAAAGTTACAGAATCGAGGTAGTCTTGTAAACAGAACATATTGAAGAGACCTAACAAACTGGAGTATTTAAAGAAAAATACACAATTCATTTTACTAAATTGAATGAAGCAGCCAATAAGTGCATTTGATAAAACACAATTGTGTCTGCAACTTCAAGCAAGTCTGATGCATTTGCTGTTGATGTTAAATTTCAAAATAGTAATAAAATAAGGGCTAAAAATCTATTAGACCAATTTTTATTTTAATTAAAAATTTTACTAAGAAATTAAATTGAACATTAAACAAAATTAAACATTAAACAAAGTCAAATTAATAACTTCAGCAGTACAAGCAAGAATTCCTCTAAGGATATCTGAGTATGAGTAACTTTTACATAAGCCATTTTTAATAATTCCTAAAAAAACCGCAACAGCCACACATGCATTCGGATAAGGTTCATTTATGTTATTACTTTAAGGATAATTTATATAAATTACCTACATATGCATATTAATATGTCTGTAAGGCAGGCTAATCACTTCCGCCTTCTATTCACAAGCAACCCTTGTCAGTCTGACCTAATGTTACCATACAACAATAAACAATTGTTAATTCTATTGTTAGAGCCATGGAAAGCTCCATATTAAACACAGTTGTTACAATGAAATATTAATAAAATTGTACCTTTATTACCGACTATTATTACATTGTTCTCGCAATAAATAATTTCCCTATAAAAACTCTCAACCCCAATGCAGATAATTACATTTGTTAACTTTCAATTAAAGCATGAAGATTTTGTTGTGTTTCCTTCATTCACTAGTAATTCAGACAATTGCTAAATTGCATTCGCCAAAGACTGTGGTACGAGAAAAATTCATGCACAATGAAAATTTAATCAAAATTATAAATGAAATCTACTACGGCATCAATGCAACAACTTTAATAGTTTTTAATTATGAAACAAAGGCAAATGAAGAAATGTGGTTTTCAGCAGAAATGGAAACCGAAACAGAATTTAATTTATGGCATGAACTAGAGCAGCCAAAACTTTTGCTACACAAAGACTCCCACCAAGAATTAAGGCAGCATTTTAATAGTCATGTTTTGACGGTGGTGCTGAAGCGGGCTTATTTAACTGACTGGGATTGGCAGCATTTTACTAAAGCAATGAAATATTGGACGAGAACAGATATTTTATTCATAAGAAATTCTAAGAAAGATGTTAATGAAGCAGAAAGACGAAAGAAAATGTTAAACTTTTTTAGAAACTGTTGGGAGGAGGGATTATTTAAGGTACTGCTAAGCGATTATAAAGACAAGCAACTCTATACTTTTACGGCATTTCCTACTGTAGAAATAGAGTCAATTTCAGTTGTGGAATATTTAAGAAGACGCAAAAAAATACCGAATGCTCAGGGCTATCATATACGCTCGAGTGCTGGCAATAATCCTCCACGTTCTCTTGTGTACTACAATGAAAACAACGAATTGGAATACAAAGGTGTGGCTTCTCAATTGATTAGTATTTTCGCCCAGCACTATAATTTTACCCTTGAATGGATTTTATTGCCAAATTTTGAGTCGGTAGACGAGAAGGATTGTCTTAAATATCTCCTCACCGCTAGCGTGGATATTTGCAGTGAATTCCTGCCCATGAATGAACATTCCTATACTATTGCCTATCCCATGCACATTATTTATGGTTATGTCTTAGTGCCTTTTGCTTCGCACTTACCCATGGCCAAATACTTGCTTCAACCTTTCTGTCCAAGCATTTGGTGGCTTTTAATATTGAGCACGATATTAGTTACATTCGCATTGGGCCTGATCAATCGTCTTAAGTTGGGCTGTTGGCATTTGAGTTCCCAATTGATGAAAGCTTTGCAAATCTTACTCTACATCGTACCACAACTACCCACTCGTTGGGGTCTACAGAAATATATGATATTTTTTATCCTTATACCCTGTGCTTTTATCACAACCCACCTATACATGACTGTTCTGGCCAGCATTTTAACTTCCAATGTCTTTGAGCAGCAAATAAATTCGTTGGCAGAGCTTAAACAACGTCAGATTGCCATTTTGATTACTGAATCGGATATGGAAATTTTAAGCATGTACAACTCCTTTGAACCGATTTCGGATAACTATCTCAAGATAGATATTGCCTCTTATGTGGAATTTCGCAACTCTTTGAATAATAATTTCGCCTACATCAATTTCGAGGACAAAAGTGACTTCTATCTGTATCAACAAAAGTTTTTACAGAGACCACGTCTTAGACCAATAGCCACACCTTTGTCAGCTATGTGGGCTAATATACCCATGCTAGATAACTGGCCATTTATGGAGTTATTTAATCAGTACATAATGCTCATGTTTGAAACTGGCATTATACGCCATCTACAGGAAGAAGCCAAAGAGGAAGGTATACGCTTGGAATACATATGTTTTTTGAGAACGGAATATCGAGTTGTTGCCCCACTCGACTTGGACTATTTCAAAATGCCTGTGATTATTTTAGCCGCCGGATATTTAAGTGCTCTAGTGTGTTTCGTTAGTGAGAATGTATTATATTTTGTGGGAAAAGTAAAGAAGTTGTTGTAAGAGGTAGTGCGGTTATTTTTGTTTTGAATTTTTAACAAAATAATCAACAATTTTTATTCAACAGTAAAGGTGAATTCACCCATTTGTTCTGAACAAAATTTTTTCCGGAGAATAACATTTTTTACTGAGAGTTTTCTGCAGAACGATTCACCCATTTAAGAAAATTTGTCCGAAAAAACAAAGCTGCCATATAATATAAAATGCAAACAGTTGTACAAAGTGGAAGCACCGCTAGCAAACTATGTAAATAAATATAAACGTAAATTATTTCATTAAAATATATGTGAAGAAAATGTCGGATAGAAGAAAACTAAAATTATTATTTTTAATTGAAGTGCATAAAGTCAATTTGTTTGCAAAAGAAATTTATAAAAAAAAATCGAAAATAAAAAGAGTCGCTTCTATTTCATTCCATAAACCTTGTTTTAAATAATTATTTTTGTATGCACTATTGCTCATGTTATACAAACATTTTCTTCCTGGTTTTTTAATTCTTCTATTAATTTTTGAGCAATATTTTCATTAAATTCCATTTTAATTGTTAATTTTCGGCAAAAACAATTTTTGTATAATAAATGTACTGACACTGTGTGATGTGGCAACCAAATTCAATTTTCATGTAAATATTGAAAAATAGTGGCATCCCAATTCAGTTTCTTCTGAACAAGAATTAAAATTAAACCATTTCAAGAAAAATCTTTCTGAACAAAATAATCTCTCTCTCTCTCAAAAGTTCAAAAATTTGTTCTGAACTAAAATTTTATGGGTGAATCCAGCTTAAGTTAAACAAAATTTCTGTTAAAGTAAGCTGCACAATAAAAGTGAGAGTAAATAAAATTGTAGCACATTATGTGAGATTTGTCATATTCAGCCTTGGAATTCTAATTTTTTTTCATACGTTAAGTTTAATCATTAGTCCAATCGACTAACCTATATACACATGGGCGTAACTGCACTATTCTGTGGGGTTCAATGCCCACCCCAGAATTGTTTTTGATAAGAATTTGTAAAAATCGACTAAATTTAAGATTTTAAAAGAAAATAATTTTCAAGCTTTTAACAACCCTCTGAAAAATTTGTAGCTACGCCATTGTATATACACAACCGGTTCTTATGTTTTGACTGAAAACAAGTAAGAGTGCTATATTTGGCGGTGACGAATCTTATATACCCTTCACAGCGTGCAGTCATGCAATAACAATTGCATGTATCACCATCATATGAAATACGTACATACATTTAAACAAGTAAGAGCGCTATATTCGGCCGTGCCGAATCTTATATACCCTTCACAACGTGTAGTCATGCAATAACAGTAGTTTGTATCACCATTCATCTCATATGAAATACGTACATACATATATAAAAAACATACATATATAAAAACATCGCATTGTAAAATTATAAATTTACGTATGTATGCTTAAAAAAATATAAAAAAAAAATTTAAAAAAATTTAAAAAAAAATTAAAAAAAAAAAAATTAAAAAAAAAAAATTAAAAAAAAAATTTAAAAAAAAAATAATTAAAATATATATAATAAATATAAAACAAAAAATAAAAAAAAAAAATTTAAAAATAATTTAAAAAAAAATAATAATAACATAAATAATAAAGGGTGTTTTTTTAAGCCCGATAGAACTTGAAACTGTAAAAAATAACACAAAAAATTAAATTGTTATCAAAATTTTTTTTTTATTCGAAAGATCAATACGTGACATTAACATTTGAAAATGATTTCGGGCATATGGGCACCGCGGCTGTTCTTGACGAAGCGCATTCTGGACGTCCAATTTTGGGCCACTTTTTCGAGCACTGCTGGCCGTATGTCACAAATAACACGAACAATGCTGGCCTCCAAGGCGTCAATTGTTGCTGGTTTATCAGCATAAACCAGTGACTTCACGTAGCCCCACAGGAAATAATCGAGAGGTGTCAAATCGCACGACCTTGGAGGCCAATTGACAGGTCCATTTCTCGAAATCAACTTATCGCCAAATTTTGATTTTAATAAGACGATGGTTGCGTTCGCCGTATGGCACGTAGCGCCATCCTGTTGAAACCACATCTCCTCCGGATCAATGTCATCCATATTTTCAAACAAAAAATCATTGATCATGGTGCGGTAACGATCTCCATTGACCGTAACGCGAGCTCCGGCCTCATTTTTGAAGAAATAAGGTCCGATGATGCCACCAGCGTGAAACCCGCACCAAACGGTGCATTTTTCTGGATGTAATGGAGTCTGTAGGGTCTCTTGTGGATTGGTTTCGCTCCATATGCGGCAATTTTGCTTTTTAACAAACCCGTTAAGCCAAAAATGCGCCTCATCGCTGAACACAATTTTGCGATAAAACAACGGACGTCCAGAATGCGCTTCGTCATTCTATTTTATTTAAAAATTTTATTAAAAAATAAAATAAAAAAAATTTAAAAAAAAATATAAAAAAAAAATTTTTTTGGCTCAGCTGGGATTCGATGCCACGTTTTTTCTAACCAGTATACACGTTTGTATGTATGTATGTTGTTGTTGTAATGTTGTTTTTGTGAAAAAAAAATCGAGGTGGTCGTGGGTTTTTGCTCATATCTCAGTTGTTTATGTACCAATGTTTCTGATTTTCAATACCGATCTACTCCGGAATATTTCTGATATTTTAGTACCTTACCCGGGTCCAACCTATGTCGGGGGGGGGGGGGGGTCAAAAAGTTGATTTCAACATACACACGGACAGAAGCTTTCAGAAAATATATACTTTATGGGGTCGGAAATGAAAATTGTAGAAATTTCACACGGAATGACAAACCTATATATACCCTTGTGCACCACAGGTGAATAGTATAAAAAAATATATATATATATAAAAACATCCCATTGTAAATTATAAATTATAAACGTATATATGTTAAAAAAAATATTAAAAATATAAATAATAAATATAAAATAAAAAATAAAAACAATAAAAAAATTTAAAAAATTATAAAAAAATAAAAAAAATTAAAAAAATATAATAATACAAATTTAAATAATAAATAAAATAGAAAATAAAAATAAAAAAAAAAATTTTTTGGCTCATCTGGGATTCGATGCCACGTTTTCTCTAACCAATATACCTCGCTTGTATGTATGTGTGTTGTTGTTGCTGTGTTAAAAAAAAAACGAGGTGGCCTTGGTTTTTTGCTCATAACTCAGTTGTTTATGTACCGATATTTCTGGTTTTCAATACCAATCTACTCCTGAATATTTCTGATATTTTAGTACCTCACCCGGGTCCAGGCGATGGCGGTTCGCTTCAAAAAGTTGATTTCAACATACACACGGGCTGACGGACACTGCTTAATTGACTCCCCTATTCATAAGTTATCAGAAAATATATACTTTATGGGGTCGGAAATGAAAATTGTAGAAATTTCACACGAAATGACAAACATATATATACCCTTTTTCACTCTGTGAAGATTATAAAAACTAAGGGCCGTATTCATAAAAAATATTTTAGGTTTACTAAAGGCTTATTTGACAAATTTCTATACAACATCTGTCAAATAAGCCTTTAATAAACCTAAAATATTTTTTATGAATACGGCCCTAAGTATATAATTCATAAATAACAATGGTTTCTGGAGCAACGTGACCTTTTTTCGAGAGAATACCGACGACTGAGTATACAAGAGAATTGAGAGTGAGATTACAAAAGCAGCTTAAAAATGCGAATGAGTCCATAATATTTTCAGTCTCATCTCGGATTAATAGTTTATAATTGAAAGATCCTACGTTCACAACCATGGAAAATACAAGAATTAATAAAATAGATATGTTAAAGAAAACCTTCTGTGTCAACAAAATTATTTTAATTCTCAACTTGAATTAATAGTTTATGATTTTAGATTCTTGGACATATAAATACAAAAACTACCATAAAAATGCAAAAAAAAAAATATCTTTTTAATTGCCCGTGAAGCAAGTTCACAAATAATTTTTTTGGTGCTTTAAAATTAAACATTTTTACAAGGCATTTATGATACAAGTTGTTCACAAGTTCAGAAATTGTATTCATGATTACCGTGAATATTTTATTATATCCTGAAATGCTTAATCATATGGGTAATAACGTGAAAAGTATTAAATTGTAAATTTTTATAAATTTATAAAGACTGAATGGCCCTTCTCATTGTGTGGCAACGCAATTTTATTTCTTTACCAAAAAAGAAATTAATTAATCCAAATTTTTTTAAACAAAACAATTTATGATACTATGTAACTTCTATTTACCTACCATGATGTAATCATCTACTCCAATACAGTTCTGTTCGTTAGTGTGTATATGCATTTATTTACATGCTAGCAGAGATCATTAAGCAGAGTTCTATGCACAAAAAAATAACATTTTCATACTTATCATCTGAAATTTATGTTACATCTAAACATTAATCTATATTTAAGCAATAAATTTCGTTCCTCTTAAATAGCAATAAAATATATCTCTTAAAGGAAATAAAAGCAATTTAACACATGTTAATAAAAGAACGAAATAAAATAATTTTGATAAAAAGGGTATGCTGGTTCTTTTTCCTCTCGAAAAAATTATTTCAAAAGCCGCGAGTTTATTCAAAATACAGCTGATGCCGCATAAAAATAAAAATTAACAATTTACGAGCAAATATTACTTTCAAGATACATACATACATAACCAACATACAAACGTGCATACATGGAAAGAAAACCTTAACAAAAGACAAAGATATTAAAAATATAAAATAATTGCACACATCGTATGAAAGAAAAGGGAATAGTAATGTTTATGCACTATTGTTGTTGTTTAAAAGGGCTTTATGGCCGGCATGGAAGCACAAATAAACATTAAATAATATTCGTTTGAATATTTTAAGGTTTATTTTACCATTAAACAAAAAATAAATAAAAAAATAGAGATAAAAACCTAAAGACTATTATAATACAGCAATTTTAGAAGTCCGCTCCTTTTCGGGCCACACTAAAGATAAATATTTATTTACAATGTTTCACTAGTGCTCACTTGCCAACAAACAAACATTGTTGTTTTAAACTGAAATTTTTGAAAATTCATTTTCTAATAGACACATTTATGGCAACTTTGGTGGTATACAGAATGACTTAAACTGCCAGTACCTGCCAGTATGTTGTAAGACAAAAACAAAAACAAACAAAAATAGTTACATACAATAATAATAAAAAAATGTATGTATTTAAGTTTTATTATTTACTAGCCAAACCCGGCGCGCGTTGCTACGCCCCTTAATGAATCGAAATACATTCTGAATTTTAATTGAATATCAAGTGCAAAAACCTAAAAATTATAATTTTTTTTTTATGGGCGTGGCCTTGCCCACTTTTTTAATCACGAAATTGTAAAGTCATAATAGCTCAATATGTGTGCAAAGTTTCAGAATAATCGGTCCAGTGCAAGTACCTAAAAATGATACCTTTTTTTTATGGGCGTGGCACTGCCCACTTTTCTAATCTTGAAATTATTTACTCATGATAGCTCAATATGTGTGCAAAGTTTCAGAAAAATCGGTCCAGTGCAAGTACCTCAAACTTATAACTTTTTTTTATGGGCGTGGCCCTGCCCACTTTTCTAATCACTAAATTATAAAGTCATGACAGCCCAATATGTGTGCAAAGTTTCAGTAAAATCCGTCCATTGCAAGTACCTCAAAATTAAAAATTTTTTATGGGCGTGGCCCCGCCCACTTTTTTTATCACGAAATTATTTAGTCATCAGAGCTCGATATGTGTGCAAAGTTTCAGAAAAATCGGTCAAGTGCAAGTAGCTAAAACTGATAAGTAATTTTTTATGGGCGTGGCCCCGCCCACTTTTTTATCCATAAACACTCCCCGGTATGTGTACAACAACTTACCAAAGTTTGAGCCCGATCGGTTTTACAGTTTCAGAGTCTATAGCTAACACACACACACACACACACACAGAGTTTCACTTTTATATATATAGATTTAACATTTATTATCTTTGAAACAAAGGAGATGGCTAAATGTACATGAATAAAGGTTAAAACCTCTAAGCTTTAAAAGAGCCCAGCAAATAAAGAGAAGGAAAACAATAATAATAATGAACAAAAAACATGAATAATGAACACAACATGCTGCCGGTGATGTTCGTGTTCCAGGTTAATCCTGAAATTTAAAACTAAACTCTGATTATGGTGCCACCCATTTATTTTTATTTTCAGTTTTTTTCTTTTCTTTGTAAAACAAATCACGTTAAACAAACCATTGTGTAGGGCTTAAAAATATATTGTATTTACATTATTCCTTTGTCGTTGGAATTAAATAAAAATAAAATATTTTTTTAAAGATTTAACTGAGTTCATAAAATCCATTAAGTAGGAGAAGCTGTTGATTATACTTGCATTAATAAAAAAAACTTAATATTTATAGACATTTTTAAATCTACAATACAGAAAATTTTTTTTGTACGCAAACATACAGTGTATGCCAAAAGTCACCATGAGACTTCAAAATTTAATAACTTTTTCGTTTATATAATTTTTATATTTCTTTTCCAGATGATAAAATATAAAAAGTGAAATTTTTTTTACACTAATTATCGAACATAATGTCACTTAAATGATCCCCGTTTTCTGGCTCGCAGCCATAATAATAAAAATTGTGACTATAGTGTTCGATTTTCTGTCGCCTTGAGTTTAAGGATTTTCTCTGGGGCTTGTTTAAACAATCTAGTTCCAATAATTCTAAAGAAAAAATTCGGTTGCTGACAAGTCTGGCCAAATTTTTTTCGAATTTCTGGAAATTATTTGGTTTCCAAAATTTCACCTAAAAGTGCCATTGTGTCTCAGACAGTGGCTACATCCTCCTAAAACCACATCTTAGATTAGTATTTAAAAGCAGAAACCCTTGGGGTTGATGTTTGCTTCACACGTTCAATATTTTCCACAGTTCGAATTCAATGTGGTCAACCGGTACGAGGGAAATCACTTACAGTGCTATGTTTGCTTCAGAGGGCAACATTTTTTATATTAAAATGTCGACAATATAATCTTTGCTTTAAAAAATAAATATAAAATTCTATTAATCTAGTTATTTGTTCATTCTGCAGTTGTTCTGAAAAAATAGTATAAACGAAAAAGTTATAAAATTTTCAACTCTGAGGTTGACTAACCCTGTACTTCAAAGAACGGATCTTTCTGTAAGCGCTACTGAAGTATCTATTAAACTCATTTGAATTAGGGGGTTGCCATATCTATGTAAATATATATAAAATTAACGGTTTAAATATGTGAGCAATTTAAATAAAGGGCTATAGCGAGGCGAAAGATAAATTTAAAGTGCATTTTTAATTTGGTAACAAATTTTTAAATCATAAAGAACACAGAATAAAGGTAGGTATGTATGTATGTATGGAATAAATTATAGAGACAACTGCTGGCACGTTTTTAAAAAAATTTCCAAATAATATGCCTAAATATGCCTATTTTTTTGCTGCAGGGTTAAATTTTTTTCCTTGAAATAAGGGGTGTTTGTAGATTAATTAAATAGTTACACGGACTGTATTTCGCCTTTTTGTTGCAGCCGCTATCATGTAGCGATATCAAGCATCATTATCGCGATATCTAACACCTTTGTATGGTCCAACGACGACGTTAACCTGAAATCCACACCAAACAATAAGACTTTGTAAATATGATTTTTACGATCTCCTTAATTCGAAAATTTTATAAAAAATCATTGCCATCGAAGTAAAGATATGCTGTATTGTTATGAATTCGCTCGAAATGTCTTAATGTTGATGTTCAATAACCCATTAAACAAACTCTTTTCACTACGCATGGATAAAATTTTGTCAAAGTTTGGAAACTATTAAAAATTTCTCCAAATTTATTTCGTTTACATTGTAAGTCATGAAATTTCAATTTAATCTTATCAAAATCTTCATTTGTGCTTTGACACTAATATTTTATCACCTGCAGTAGGTTCACTGAAGGGATTTGTCAGAGTCAGATAAAGCACATGATCTTTTAGGCCACAACACTTAAGGACTGTCATAAGAATTAAATTTGTGTGTCAATTGATCTTTGAGAGCGTGGAAAGCAGATCTTTGCTTAGTTTTTGTTGTAGACATTTTCCCTAAACCCCCACGCACTGCTACGCCAGTGCTTTAAGGATCAGAAATTTTTCCAGTCTTCTTGAATTTTTTAGATAAGTTTATAAGTAGCTTTTGAAGTGATATCAGTGAAAACATTTTTACTAAGCCTAGACTGTCAGCTATCAAACAGTAACCGGATCGCCAATATTGCAGAAATGTAGCCAATTTTAACTCTATTACTCATTTGAGGATGTAGAGCTATTTTTTCAGGAATAAAGTCTTCCAATAGCGATAAAATAGATCTAAGTTTTTCAGCAAACAGCTTTAAAAACTAAAAA
Source organism: Phyto melanocephala (assembly GCA_941918925.1). Classification (NCBI taxonomy): domain Eukaryota; kingdom Metazoa; phylum Arthropoda; class Insecta; order Diptera; family Rhinophoridae; genus Phyto; species Phyto melanocephala. The sequence continues at coordinate 16,792,918 of OW799233.1, read as the reverse complement.
TAATTTTAGCGTGTTTTTTAATAGTGTAACTTCTTACTTAAACATTAAATCGGTTATAAAACAACCACAGATTTAAGGGGTCAAACAGGAAAACAAAACGAATTATTCGTCACAATGTGGAAAATTTAATTCATTCAAATTAATATCATTCATGATTAATATCTATTCGATTGATTTGCGTACTATGCTTTTAACAGACCAATTTATGTCCTTGTATAAGTAAAAGTTTTGACAGCCATAAAACAAATAATTTATATATTTTTTTATAGCTGAGCTGGATTTAAGCTTGCATAAGAATTTTTCAATTGACACACTTTTTGCTGAACGGAGGGTTGTGGTGTTGGTTGCTTCTCTTTCTGTGATATGAAAACATTCACAGAATCAGAATTAAACTATAAAATTAGGATTAAGTGAAATTTTGTTTTCAAAGTAATTGTAAAGTAATACACATTACTATGGGGATGCTATGAAGGACCTCAGTCTAAATAAGATGCCGGCGATTACAAAGGACTGTGCGACAAGAATCATCGACAATCACCAGTCGGCAGTGTGAGAACGTTTTCTATAGTCTACAGCCAACGCTTATTGCAGCGCGTGACTGAGTGCAAGAAGGGATATCGATTGGTAGCCTACTTTGATACTCCCCCTACATACATTTGTATGTATGTACAGGCAGCGACTAATGAAAGATCATTATACCAGTACGTACATTAAGTAAAAACATTGTCACGATTAAGTATGCATATTTCTACATGTGAATGTATCGCAAACTATATTTTTATTAACAAAACTTTAAATGAATTTAACACTGCCGTCACTCTGTCCATAGCATACACATACACTATTTAAGTTAGACAAGACAAATGCTTGATTTAAGAGCAAACATTTTAACACCATTTTCAACATGCTCGTACCGGTGGTATACATTGTAACTGTGTTATTTTCCACATTGTTTTTTTTACATCTATCTTTAACGTGAATTTTTTACCTAAATGCATGTAATTCATGCTTTAGATCCGGTGAAAAATAAAAGTAATTCCAATAACAAGAATTTGGATCGCACACATCATACCATACACGCAATTTAATTTTTTTTTGTTCGTTTGCTTTAAATCTGTTATTTTTATACCCTTCACACAGTGAAAAAGAGTATATATAGGTTTGTCATTCCGTGTGAAATTTCTACAATTTTCATTTCCGACCCCATAAAGTATATATTTTCTGAAAGGTTATAAATAGGGGAGTCGATTAAGCTCTGTCAGTCTGTCCGTCTGTCCGTCTGTCCGTCTGACCGTCTGTCCGTGTGTATGTTGAAATCAACTTTTTGAAGCCCCCCGACATAGGTTGGACCCGGGTAAGGTATTAAAATATCGGAAATATTCGGGAGTAGATCGGTATTGGAAATCAGAAACATCGGTACATAAACAACTGAGATATGAGCAAAAATCCACGACCACCTCGATTTTTTTTTCACAAAAACAACATTACAACAACAACATACATACATACAAACGTGTATACTGGTTAAAGAAAACGTGGCATCGAATCCCAGCTGAGCCAAAAAAATTTTTTTTTAATTTTTTTTAAATTTTTTTTTTTAATTTTTTTTTTATTTTTTTTTTTTATTTTTTATTTAATATATTATTTATATTTTTATTATTATTTTTTTTTTAAATTTTTTTATACCCTTCACACAGTGAAAAAGGGTATATATAGGTTTGTCATTCCGTGTGAAATTTCTACAATTTTGATTTCCGACCCCATAAAGTATATATTTTCTGAAAGCTTATGAATAGGGGAGTCGATTAAGCGCTGTCAGTCTGTCCGTCTGTCCGTCTGTCCGTCTGTCCGTCTGACCGTCTGTCCGTGTGTATGTTGAAATCAACTTTTTGAAGCCCCCCGACATCGCTTGGACTCGGGTGAGGTATTAAAATATCAGAAATATTCGGGAGTAGATCGCTATTGAAAATCAGAAACATCGGTACATAAACAACTGAGATATGAGCAAAAACCCACGACCACCTCGATTTTTTTTTCACAAAAGCAACATTACAACAACAACATACCTACATACAAACGTGTATACTGGTTAGAGAAAACGTGGCATCAAATCCCAGCTGAGCCAAAAAAATTTTTTTTTTAATTTTTTTTAAATTTTTTTTTTATTTTTTTTTATTTTTTTTTTTATTTTTTATTTAATATATTATTTATATTTTTATTTTTTTTTTTAATTTTTTTTTTATTTTTTTTTTAATTTTTTTTTTAATTTTTTTTTTTATTTTTTTTTTTTTTTTTATTTATTAAAACATAATAATTTTTTAAAAAATTTTTTTTTTTTTTTTTAATTTTTTTTTTTAAATTTTTTTTTAAATTTTTTTTTAAAATTTTTTTTTTGTTTTTTTTAACATTCATACGTGAATTTATAATTTTACAATGGGACGTTTTTATATATGTATGTTTTTATATGTATGTACGTATTTCATATGGGATGAATGGTGACACAAACCACTGTTATTGCATGAATTCACGTTGTGAAGGGTATATAAGATTCGGCACGGCCGAATATAGCGCTCTTACTTGTTTTTAATTTTTTTTTATTTTTTTTTTGTTTTATATATATTATATACATAATAATTTTTTTTTTTATATTTTTTTTTTTTAATTTTTTTAAATTTTTTTAAATTTTTTTTTTTTAAATTTTTTTTTTTTGTTTTCTTAACATACATATGTACGTGAATTTATAATTTTACATATGGGATGAATGGTGACACAAACCACTGTTATTGCATGACTACACGTTGTGAAGGGTATATAAGATTCGGCACGGCCGAATATAGCGCTCTTACTTGTTTTATGTTAAATTTTATTTTTACAACTATTGCATGGCAGGCACTAAACTGAGTGACTGGCTGTTTGAAAGAGCGTTCAAATTACAGTGGGTGCATAAAGTAAAGACACAAAACTTGTTTTTAGTTTAAATACACTTAATTAGAGATTGCCGTCAAAACCTCAGGACTTCTAAACCATTGCATTTGAGAGCATGACGAGGCAGTAATTACTTCATTGTCAAGAAAATGGAACTTTTCCGATTGCAAACATCAAAGAAAAAATATTATAAATAGTTTATTACAAAAGAGACTTTTAATGAGGAAGTCAGTCAAAATAAGTCCTTTAAGACAAACAATAAAACTGAACTCACTTTCCATATTTTAAACTTATGGTACTGCCTGTCTTACCCAGCAACATATACATACAACAGACGAACCAAACACAACCATCATCCAAAACCACTTGTTTAGTTTGGTTACAAGTATTTTTTAAAACCCTGTTAAGTATTTAGTCGTGCTCGTCTTATATGTAAGTGTGTTTTTAAAAGTACGTGTAGATTTCATTTTATTTTATTATACCCTTCACACAGTGAAAAAGGGTATATATAGGTTTGTCATTCCGTGTGAAATTTCTACAATTTTCATTTCCGACCCCATAAAGTATATATTTTCTGAAAGCTTATGAATAGGGGAGTCGATTAAGCCCTGTCAGTCTGTCAGTCTGTCCGTCTGTCCGTGTGTATGTTGAAATCAACTTTTTGAAGCCCCCCGACATAGGTTGGACCCGGGTAAGGTATTAAAATATCAGAAATATTCGGGAGTAGATCGCTATTGAAAATCAGAAACATCGGTACATAAACAACTGAGATATGAGCAAAAACCCACGACCACCTCGATTTTTTTTTTCACAAAAACAACATTACAACAACAACATACATACATACAAACGTGTATACTGGTTAGAGAAAACGTGGCATCGAATCCCAACTGAGCCAAAAAAAAATTTTTTTAATTTTTTTAATTTTTTTTAATTTTTTTTTTATTTTTTTTTATTTTTTATTTAATATATTATTTATATTTTTATTATTATTTTTTTTTTAATTTTTTTTTAATTTTTTTTTTATTTTTTTTTTTTTTTTGTTTTATATATGTATATTATATATATAATAATTTTTTTTTTAATTTTTTTTTTAAATTTTTTTTAAATTTTTTTTTTAAATTTTTTTAAAAATTTTTTTTTTTTCGTTTTTTTAACGTACATACGTGTACGTATTTCATATGGGATGAATGGTGATACAAGCAACTGTTATTGCATGACTACACGTTGTGAAGGGTATATAAGATTCGGCATGGCCGAATATAGCACTCTTAATTGTTTTTTTTTCTACTTTAACACTGTAGTTGTTGTGTAAAATTGTTCATGTTCTATAAGTACATTCGTGTTACGTTCAACATGTACTCATGTTCAAATATGTGTCTGTCTTTAATTTTTAAATCTAACAACTATTTATCTGCAACAGTTTCAACAGTCTGTTTGTGTGTCCATGCGTATGTTTTTCAGCTGTTAAAAGGTTGGAAAAAGAAAAAAAAATAGATAAAACCACATTATAACTAAATTTTATGGCTTTAATTCTTATGAGTACTTTATGGTTTAGTTGCGTATTTATGTAGACTTATCATATAAGATTTACTAAAAGCACAATACCAAGAAAAAAAAATTACGAGTTCAAACAAAAAAGCTTTAAAGTGAACTACTTTTTTATTTCTTTGGCATTTTAAGCAGTGATTCCAAACGTTTGTTGCAGTCCATACCTAAAGGGTGGACCACAAATCAAAAGTTAAATTTGAGTAAAATTTTCGTTTTTTCAAACAAATAAGTGAAGAATTAAATTATTTCATGATTTGGTATAACAAAGAAAAAATTATCGTGTTTCTTATTTATTGGGACGAACGAAAAATTTTGCCCAATGCGACTATTTTCTATATTGATGCTGTAAAATAAAAGCAAAACAATTATTAAAGTAAAATCTTACTTAAATATTTGAAAATAAAAACCCATACCGATTTGATTGTATATACAGTTTCATATACACAAATACATATGTTTTGATTTTAAAGAATATTCGTCATTCGCTGCTGTTGTGTTCCTAGCATAACTCCTTTATTGTTGCTTAAAAAAAAAACATTTACATGGTCATATGCGGAGAGGTGTGTGTTTTCACACTTAAAATTTTAATGCAAATTAATACTAAACCAATAATTGACTTTTTGACATTTTTATACCCTTCACCTGTGGTGCACAAGGGTATACATATATAGCTTTGTCATTCCGTTTGTAATTTCTACAATTTTTATTTCTGACCCCATAAAGTATATATTTTCTGAATGCTTATGAATAGAGGAGTCGTTTAAGCCCTGACCGTCTGTCCGTGTGCTGGTTAAAATCAACTTTCAAAAGCAACCACAAGTTCTTCAGACCTAGGTATGGTATCAATCTTTTGGAAATATCCGGGAATGAATCGCTATTGAAATTCAGCAAAATAGCCCTGTAACTTTCTAAGATATGAGCAAATAAACATGACTGCCTCTGTTTTTTCGCATATTTTTACCACCAAAATTAAAATTTTTTTGTTACTATTTGTAGATATAATATGCCTCTAGAGATATTCGTGGAAAATTTTAGATAAATCGGGCTCTAATCGGTAAAGTTATAGGAAATTTTTTTTTTAAATATATGCTCCAAAAATTTACAAACGAAAATAAAACTTAAAATTCATGTTGTCCGCCACTACACGAGAGAGCAGAATTACAAACACATTACCTTGTTTTTATAAATTTTGATCACTACTAAAAACTCAAATTAATTCAGGTGTTCATCTCTTGAAAAAATAAGAACTTATATATAAATAAACAATAATAAATTATATTGGATACAGGTCTCTAGGTAAACATGCAGAAAGGTTGAATATCTTTTCTAATGACTTAAAAGTTATGATTGCAAAAAAGGGAAAAACTTTAGAGCTAAGACAGCGAATTTCTAGCTCATAAAATCACTCTATAAAAAGGTGAATTAGATAAGATTGACACACCTTCTTTAAAAAGGACGTATAAGCTCTACATTCAATATTAAGAAATACTGATTCAAAATAGTATTTTAATATGTACATAAATACTAAGAGACATATCTACAGTGAATAAGTAGATTATTTTGTGTACATTTTGCACACTTGGACGGGGATCTAAATACTTGTGCATTTTTGAATTTCTCATGGGGGGAAACATAGTAGGTCAGCTGCCATTTGTAGCAAATGTTGGTGAAATATGTAGAGTATTTGTTGTTACCAATGCGGATTATAAAAACAAACATTGAAATATGAACACAACATACTTACTGGAACATGTGAATATGTATGTATGTAAACAATGAATGGGGGAAAGGAATGCATGCATCTAAACTGATGAATTTTTCAATGTAAATCATACTTGTACGAAATGTACATGCATTGTATATTGTTAATGTATGTATGTTGTTACACATTTTTATACCCTTCACACAGTGAAAAAGGGTATATATAGGTTTGTCATTCCGTGTGAAATTTCTACAATTTTCATTTCCGACCCCATAAAGTATATATTTTCTGAAAGCTTATGAATAGGGGAGTCGATTAAGCCCTGTCAGTCTGTCCGTCTGTCCGTCTGACCGTCTGTCCGTGTGTATGTTGAAATCAACTTTTTGAAGCCCCCGACATAGGTTGGACCCGGGTAAAGTATTAAAATATCAGAAATATTCGGGAGTAGATCGGTATTGAAAATCAGAAATGTCGGTGCATAAACAACTGAGATATGAGCAAAAACCCACGACCACCTCGATTTTTTTTTCACAAAAACAACATTACAACAACAACATACATACATACAAACGTGTATACTGGTTAGAGAAAACGTGGCATCGAATCCCAACTGAGCCAAAAAAAAATTTTTTTTAATTTTTTTAAAATTTTTTTTTAAATTTTTTTTTTTATTTTTTTTTTATTTTTTATTTAATATATTATTTATATTTTTATTATTATTTTTTTTTTAATTTTTTTTTTAATTTTTTTTTTATTTTCTTTTTTGTTTTATATATGTATATTATATATATAATAATTTTTTTTTTTAATTTTTTTTTAAATTTTTTTTTAAAAATTTTTTTTTTTAATTTTTTTTTTAATTTTTTTTTTTTTTTTCGTTTTTTTAACATACATACGTGTACGTATTTCATATGGGATGAATGGTGATACAAGCAACTGTTACTGCATGACTACACGTTGTGAAGGGTTCGGATTCGGCATGGCCGAATATAGCACTCTTACATGTTTAATTTTAAAATATATAATGTCTGGCAGCAATAATGTTTTCTTAGAGGTTTTAGTATTGTTTTTTCTTAATGTTATGTTGCTGTCTAAAGGTAATGAATTTGGTTGGCTCTACAGGAAATAATCAAAAGGTTTGAAATTGTACGACTTTGGTGGCCAATTGAGAATTTTTTTTTTTCAATTGAAATTGCTGTCGCCGTATGACACGTGACAACGTGTCTTCATTGATGGCAGTGTGACCTCCAATTTTGGTTGGCATGGTTTAGATAGACGGACATTTCTTTTCGAATAGAATGTTTATGGAAACGATTGTTAGCAATAAACATTAACAATAACTAGAATGTTGTTTTTAATTTGCTTTTCCCTAATTTCAATTAACCGCAACATTGAAGAATGTATCTACTTGTATTTTATATCATTTGAAATCACCGCTACTAATTAAAGTCGTTTTTAAGTAACATTTAATTAATATCATGATGGTATCTATGTATGGCTTTGTCGATAATTACAAGAAACAATTAATTAAAGGGAACAAACATATTATGTGAAGTGTCATTAAACAAAAAAGTCTTCCTGGAATTGACAGAATGTAAAACACTAAACACATGGTCAATGCAAAAGTAATAAATTTTGTTGGCATTTGTACTTGTAATGGATTTGATGTGATATAAAAAATATATACGAGGGTTGGCATAACAGAAACCATACACCACCACATCGAGTTTAAGGCAACTAAATTTGTGTTAAACATTTTAGAAAACCAAGTGATTTTATTTCTTTCGCCAAAACCATTAACTTCCTAATATACAACACTCGTTTTTATGTTGCAAAAATATAGAAACACATAACAACCATAAACTACACATCGCAACAACTTTAACGAACAACACAATAAATACAATTCATTTGAATTTGTGGTTATCATGGGAATTTTAGTAAAAAAAAATACAAAAAGATACGAAAGCATTATCATTGACTATAAAAACAAGAAGAAAACAACCAACTTGAGCATTTTATTTATTATTATGGATGGCCATACAATTTCGAACAAACAGAAACTAAATGAAGTTAAAAACAAAATCTTAAACATCTAACATCGATAATGACTAAAAGGCAAGTACGAGTGGCTACAAAAAGAAAAAATTTATAACAAATAAATAACATAAATGTTTGTAATCTTAAGAGTTTTTTTATTATATCAAACTACAAACGTTTTTTAAATAATGTCGATGATAATCATCATCATGGTCTTGATTATCATTTCTGTTTTTGTTATTTATCAGAGCTGCGATTTTCATGCCGATAAATATACAAGCAGTGTTTAGACTTTACATCTGAAGAATTAAGAAAAAATCCTATACGCTTGTCAATACAATATTTTCTAAACTTTCATCGAATGCATCTCAAATGCAATCAGTTGAAAACAGCTGTTTTTGTTCATTGCGTGTGAAAATTCAACCCAATAGCAAGCTTTACTATTTTTTGTTTAATTTTTAAACTTCATAAAATGAAAAATCATTCGTACTGTCAAAATCGGCAATCGAAGATACAGTCAAATCCCGATAATTCGTAATCGCAAGGGACCGGCCATTTCTTACGAATTATAGGGGTTTTCGTTTTAGCGGGGTTTTGATTTAGCGGGGTTTCGATTTAACGGGGTTAAAATAAAATAAATACGAATTAACGGGGGCTTTAAATTTATTTACTAAAACAATAAAAAGAAACATAACAAGTAACAATGATATATTCGGCCGTGCCGAATTGTTTATACCCTTTACAACGTGTAGTCATGAAATAACAATTGTTTGTATCACCATTCATCTCATAAAGAATACGTACATACATGTAAAAAACATACAAAAAAAAAATTACAAAACAAAAATATATTAAAAATAAAAAAAAATTATAAAAAAAATATATAAAAAAAATTAAAAAAATTTTTTTTAAAAAATTAAAATAAATGTAAAAAAAAATAATAAAATATAAATAATATATTAAATAAAATAAAATAAAATTTTTTTGGCCCAGCTGGAATTAGATGCCACGTTTACTTTAACCAGTATGTATGTAGGTTGTTGTTGTAATTGTGAACAAAAACGAGGTGGTCGTGGTTTTTTGCTCATATCTCAAAAAGTTATGAGGCGATTGTGCTGAATTTCAATAGCGATTCATTCCTGGATATTTCCAAGAGATTGATACCATATACAGATCTGAGGAACATATAGTTGCTTCTAAAAGTTGATTTCAACCAACACACGGACAGACCGACAGACGGTAAGGCCTTATCGACTCCTCTATTCATAAGCTTTCAGAATATATATACTTTATGGGGTCGGAAATGAAAATTGTAGAAATTACAAACGGAATGACAAACCTATATATACCCTTGTGCACCACAGGTGAAGGGTTATACCCTTAAAGTGTTAAAAATAAAATACAAAATAAATACATAAAATAAAATAAAATAGCAAATTTATTAAATTAGCGTAAAATTATAATAAAAAAATTATTATAAGTGGTAGTTAGCAAACCATTACGATTTTTTTTTTTTGAAAAAAAAATACGAATTAGCCAGGGGACCAAAATTTATGGAAATTTTACATATTAACGAGATTTTTTCAAGGGACTGACATTTTATTACGAATTATCAGGAATTACGATTTATCGGGGTACGAATAATCGGGTTTTGACTGTAATTATTATTATAGCATTGCAAAGAATTTTCCATACAAATCGCTGCTCTGTTTACTACCATCTACACACTATGTTATGTACACATGCTAGTAACATTATGATATATTTATAAACAGTTTATTTAGTACGAAGATGTTACTTTTGTATTGTTTATTTCTGGTATCTCTAAATTTGTATCAACACGAAATAAGTCATGTTCAAATGCTATAAACAGAAGTAAATGATATGAATCTTTATATCTTTAGTACGACAAAAAATAATAATACCGCCATCATAAAGTAATGCTATACGGAATTGTTTTTCACCTAGTCGAATAGACTTACATTAGTGTTAAACTTAGAAGCATACTTTCTTTCACTTAATAAGTAATAATAAAGATTTAACAATTTTCAATTGAAAGACGTTTTGTTAATAGTCCATTGACAAATGAGAAAATTATACTAGACTTAAATTGAAATCTTTTTTAAAACTGAAATCGTTTTTTTTTTACATTTTACAAGATTTCTTATTATTTGTTGTCGGTAAATAAAGCGCACCAGCGACCTCCACTTGGATCTTGAATACAGAAGACGATTTGGTTCAGTTCAAATTCTTTATTACCAAATATATATCTTCTACTATTAAAATACCTAATATACAAAGTGGTAAATTAATGATTTAAAAGTGGCCGAAAAATTGACGCTGCTCGACATTTCATTTACATGTATATAAAATTAGATAATTTAATGATGTAAATTTTAGTAGTAAAACAAAATTACAGTGCTGGGTAAAAAAGTTAAAATTGAGTATTTTTTAACGGATAATAATAAATTCTAATGGATTTTAGCAGTAGCGATAATATTATTATTAAGCAGAAGCCGGACCGCTTTGCTGGTTCCAACAAAGTTTTTGCATTGTATTTATTTGTAGATAAAATTTAATATTATCTGCCACTATGTGTTATGTATGCCATAATTATCATAAATAGTATTTTATTCGTATAATAGTGTGCCACTCCCCCTCCTCCTATCTTTAGCATTTTTGTTTTCATTAGGAAATTGTTATCAGAAGTAGCTCGTACTAAATTAAAACCATATAGAGCTCGTACTATATTAAAACCATATAGAGATTACAACTTTTTTGTATCTATTGATATGGGAAGTTCCGTGTTCCCTCCTCTGGTCCTATTTTTGTGTCCATGGGATGTTTAAAGCCTATAATAATGAAAATATTCCAACAGATATGCGTTTGTATAAATTTTATTTGTATGGAAAGTGCCACGCCTTCTTATTAAAATGCTTAATACCAGAATTAAAAAGTCTAACATTTAAGGTGTCTAAAATATGTGATATGCTCTAAACACATAGACGACAGCAGACAGCAAACAGCAATATGTCAAAAATAAAATCCATGTGTTTAAATGAAAACGATTATTTTGACGGCAGCACGACTGTACAACAGCATTTGCTGTTGCTGCCAACTTAGGATATTTTCTATTTTGACGGGCAGCAGTAAACAAATATAGTGTTGCCATTATATATATTAAATTGGAAAAGTAAGAACAAAAACTTAATTTTAATATTAAACATAAAAGAACATTACAAAAATACAATAAACAATTAAATTTATGTGTTTTTATAGTTTTTCGTGATATTATTACATTTTTTATCAATAATTAATTAATTTTATTCATTATAAAATATATATGCGGCATCCCTGAAATTTGTATTGCTAAAATACACATCAGCTGATTATTATGTTGTTGCTGTCTTCAAAATAATTATGAAGCTGACTTCAGAGCAGCATTTGAAGCCGTGAAGTTGAGAAGTCTGCTGGCGTCTATGTGTTTAGAACTATACAATGAGTTTTTTAATTGGGCGTACAACTTGCCCTGCTCCGATCGCAGTATTAGTTAACTGGACTAAGACAAATGATTTAAAAGCGAAGCATACAAGGTTATTTTAAGATAATAGTTGTAATAGTTTTCTACATATCCAATAAAATATGTTTTTTTTTTCTTAATTTAATGTGTCTCGCTTACCGTTGTTTTCCTGGCTCATTTGAGGCTAAACTATGCAGGTTATTATTTTAGTACGCCACACTAACTTTGAAGACTTTATATATTAAAGTACTTTGGATATGCAGCAAAAACTGTTGATTCTGTATGGCCCAATCACATCAAGTTATAAAAAAAATTTCTATAAGAACCATTTTTAAGTTTCATAGATAATGTTAAAAAAAAATTGGTAAAATCCATACAGCCATTCTCCGGTGATGCGCTTAGCAACAGACATCATTTCATTTTTATTTAGCAACATTAAACAAAATTAACCAATTAGATTTCCGTAAAACCTAAATTGGATTACTGTGAATATTTAAGAAATAAAGTAAGTGTAATGTATAAAAAATGGATATAGTAGTAGACGCGGTCAATTTTTCTTTCCGCCAAACTTAAATTGCGTGATGACATGCATTTCGAAAAAAAAAAATAGCTTAACAGGTGAAGTGTCCTGTAAAGTCTTCTGATATGATTCTATGGCTCTGCCTGTTGGTATTGTATACAAAAAATGATTAATTTAATTTATACTCCCATAGATTCAAACTGACTACTTCACTATGGCAGGGCGCTGGGTCTTTTAAATCTGGTAAATGATGGAACCAGCTTCGCTTAGTTTAAGTTTTTTGCATAGAATAACTTAGTACGTCCTATAGACTTTAAAACATTTTAGTCATGGATAGTACGTTGTGAATGTTTTTACAAGGAATTTATATGACAGAAGATTTAAAAGTACCTGAGCCAGGCCGAAAGCCTTAGCAAGGCCAGTAATTTAAATTAAATAAAGTTTGAATTCCTTATGGTGCGCCAAACACCAGGTGTCTATACTTTTTTTAAGCGATACCTTAAAAACTTTTAGGTTATTTTTGGATTTTTCGAAATTTAATGAATAAATTTTTTAGAGTAAATTTTTGTTTTTTTTTGGTATTTTTAATTTTTAGAATCTGCAAACAACGTTTCGATCTTTTGTATAGTCAGTACCCAACAAAAATTTATTTTGTACCGGTAAGCAGTAAAAAAAATCATGCCTTCTTATAGCGCAATATTAGAGCCCATTCGAGGGTGCTATAAATGGAAGTCAGAAATTTCTATTTAATTTTTTACAAAATAACTTACTACAACTTCTCTCGCTTACGAGGATGCAGGAATGAAAGCGAATGATTACCTCTCTTTACTGTAGTTCTTAAAAAATTTATTGAAAACACATAAAAGAGACATGATATTAGTGTATTAACCATGTGTGAAAATAGCAAATAATTAGAGCATTAAAGAGCCCAAGTTGGACATCTCATATAAAAATCATGCCTTCCTGAAGCAGGTTGGGAAAGGAGAGTACATTTATCTCTCCCTTACAAACCTGCTTTCGGGTATGCAGTAATTTTTGCTGGGTATTTACCCTGCAGGAAGTCTTGGGTCAAGCGTGTGCAATTCACCAATTTTGTCAACTGTTGTGGTGACTTTTTGGTGATCTTGTTAACAAAACGTCTAAATTTTTTTGACACTTTAAAATAATAAACAGAAAAAATGCAATAGTTTGACATTATAAATATTTATGATGATAAACTACAGTTCTGTTTTAAATCTAAAAATATTTTAACTCAATAAGGCAAAAAGTACCAAAAGTGTAGACAAGAATTAATAAGATAAACTAATGAATATCTAGTTCCAATAAAGCCATATGGTCTCATAAGAACCATCTAGTGAATAGTTATAACATCACTTGTAGATTTTCAATGACAAGCACAAATGTTAAATGCCTATAGTAAAGAACAATTTCTGCAGTATAATTGGTAAGCAGTACTAATGACAGAGTCTTTAGTGAATCAGTACTGTATACTATAGACATTTCCTATGCGGTAGATTTGATTTAATGGCAGGTCCGTAAAGAAAAGGGACCAGTTAATAAATTATTTCAACAATATCTAGTTTAAAAAAAAAAAAAAAAAGTAGGAGGCGCCTTAGTGTCAGCTGTTCCAAATTCTTAGTTTGACATTGTATTATCTCCGTTGCTCCGCGCATAAATGTATCTAACATATTTGCTACAAATAAAATAAGAAACTTAACACACCTTCCCATCCTTTTGTTGGTAGACATGAAAAATGCGTATCATGTGACAACATCTTTTTTTTATTTTATGCTCAAAGTTTTATTTAGTTTAACAATTTCTATATCTATTTTTCATACATATTTCATATGTATGTACATATTTGGCGTAAAAGTCTACAACAATACAAAATAATATAAAGAAACTAAAGCCCCCATGACAATCATTAAACACAAGACGATACAATCTTCCCAATGAATGTAAATGTAACAGCAGTAGCAGCAGTCTATGTTGTTTATTCTAACTAAGGTTCGATTGTTTATTTGCTGGACTGCCAGTTGATTGGTATCACCAATACGTATTTGGTATCAATGTTATGTTCAAATGTTTATGGAGTGTAGCCATCAATTTATTCTTCCATCATCATTATCATTGTTATCATCATCATCATCAGAATAGCATTCATTTGAATCAATATTAATTACATTTTATTGATGGGTTTCCTTTTAAATTAGTTTTAGTTAATGTTTCTTTATGTTATTTGTTAGATCTCCTCTCCATAAATTGAATATGGGCAGACTCGGACTAATGACGCCAAATGTAAAAGACTGTTGTAATGTTTTGTTTGCTTTAAAGTCTCGCCTTCTTTTTACATACGAGTACAATAATAATGTTAAACAATTTTATAGATTCTTAAATAGCATAGAGCTAAAGTTAGTTTATTTAGGTAAAATTTAAAATTAATGAAATTAAATTCGAGTTCCTTAAATAGATTAGATTTAAAAAATTTATTAGCTAAAAACAATTTACTTGCAGTTTTCCAACTAAACGCCTAAGATCATTTCGCTGCTCTGTCATATATGTATGACATATGTCCGTAGTGGCCCTGCCACTGCCTTGTATTAAACTGTCGGTGAACTTATTTATGCACATGGAAATATTTTTGTTTATATTTATTAGAATTAAATATTTGTTTTTGTCACACATATCTAAGTCTGTAAGTATAGATGTATGTATGTATATACATCTGAGTATAGTACACATTATATTCTCTAGTATTTTAACTCAGTTGTCATTATTATAGTTGATTGCAAATATTGACATTTCAATTATTTGTTTTTTAACTTTTCAATATTATATATAGTATGTATTAAGAATTTTGTTTTTCCTATTATTATTATTTTTAGTATTTTCTTTTGTAAAATAAGTAGAACATGCATTTATTCTTAATAATAAAACTAAACTTAAGTTTGCCTTCAAATATTCTTACCATTATTGACAAACATTATACGCACATATGCATACATATGAATGTATATACATACATACTTATGTATATAGGAAGAATATAATGTAAACACTATCGTCAACTCTTCTATGCTAGAATATTGTATGAATAGTTTCTATACACTACAAACCTTTAAACAAATATTAAAATCATTTAACAAAAACGAAGAACCGTTGAAAATAAAATTGATTGATTCACAACTATACTGTTGTTGCATTGAACTTTTTATGATTCTTAGTAATAATAAACGATTTATATTTATTATTTTTATTTAATAAAAACATTTTTTTGCACAGACGTCATACTATCTATGTCATAATAAATCATATTATCGCTTTTGAGAAAAGCCGTATGGAAGTTATAATTGATTTGACACGCCTACTTTAACGCCCACATTCATTGAAAAACTAAATTTACGAAAATATTTTACTAGCATATCGAAGCTACACATGCTGCCAAAGCGGGCTTGCAAATTAATATCGACAAAACTAAATTAATGCGCATAAATTCCTCATGCAATACGAACTTTCAGCTTTCGGGCCAACACATTGACGATGTTGAAAACTTTTGCTATCTGGGGAGTATAATTTCAAAAAGCGGTGGCAGCAAAGAAGATATACAGAGTAGACTGTGTAAGGCGAAACAAGCATTTGACACGCTTAATAAATTCTGGAGATCGCAAAATATCTCAAATCAAACCAAACTTAAAGTTTTTAATAGCAACGTGAAATCTGGGCTTCTGTATGGCTGTGAAACCTGGAATATTTCGATTCGGGAAATGAGTTGTATGCAAGCTTTTGTAAACCGCTGCAACAGGGGTATACACAGGATATTCTGGCCTGTCACAATATCAAATCAGGACTTGTGGAACTTAACCAATCAGGTCCCTTTAAACATGAGTAACCCCCAAGGATCCAGAAGACTTGGCATACCTGCGAATACTTGGAGACGCCAAATTGAGAACGAGTTGAACGAGCATGGTGTGTCTTGGAGTGAAATGAAAACGATGTCTACTGATAGAATACAATGGAGAGCATTTGTTGCGGCCCTATGTTCCACTGGGAATTAAAGGATTAAATATATATATATATATCAAAGTTATACAAAGAAAGTGATACATATTTAAGTATAAACATATAACTCCATAGCGATTATAGTTAATAACAAAATAATAAATTTTGTGCTATAAAAGTACACAAAATTAGTGGTGGGTATCAAAAATTCGAGTATCAAATCAAGACTTCTTTAAAGAAATTAGATTTTTTTTCGAAAAGTTTTTAAATTTTTTTGCAAAATTTCTGAAATTAATAAATTTAAAAACTTTAATAATAATAATAATTATGTTGAACTAAATCTCTATATTAAGTCAATTGTTTAATCATTCGACATGGTCTAACTTTAAAGTGGGTGTGACATAAAAAATAATAAAAAATATTTCTTTTTTTAATTATTCAGAATATAATTCTTTATGTCTACTTTTTGGTAGCAAAAGTTTTGTTTAATTATTTATTTCCTCACAAAGTTCTATCTGTCTTTATGGTAGAAGTAAATTTTGAAAGTTTTATTTTATTTACATTTAATATTTACTTTTAGTTTTATGGTTGCAACTCAATTGTTTGTCAAACATTATTACAAATTATTATTTACTTTTGAATTATTAATTTGAATTTCCTTAAAGTCTTTTTTAAGCCAAAAAGATATGGAAGTGCTTTAATGCCTCTTAAGTTATGAAAGCAAAGTTTTAACTAAATATTTGTAAACGGGTTTTAAACACTACACCACCATAGCTAGTAAGGGAAGATATTAGGAATTTATGTGACACCAAATAAGTAGTAGAAATAGTAGGCACTTTCGAAAAGGCAAGATTCGTACGTCTGTCTGTCTATAGATTTTTTGATGTTAAATTACAGGTCATAACTTAAAACGTTTTGCAACACAATTTCCTACACATATCCCTTAGGATCCAAGGTCATGGCCTTTGTCTGACACCGATATCGTCGTCAAAATATAACAAAAATATTTATATATTTTAAATATTGTGGCGTAGATTATAAATATAGAATCCTACATGTAAAATTTATTAAAGTTTTCTAAAACCATTAGTACACAATAATGTTTTTATTATAAAGCTAATTTTTAAAATTTAATTAAGAATTGGTTGGTCGGAAACTCAAATGCAACAACAAAATCTATAACCGCTTAATGACAATTAAAGAATTAATTTATAAAAACAGCATTTGTAGACTGCAAAAACCAAAAAAAAAAATTAACTCAAATTATTAAAAAAAAATTCTTGAAATTTCCAACGGCCACTGTTTACAACTTACAACAATTCTGATACCATATTTTAAATAAAATTTGTTTAACAAAAATGTATGTAGCGCCACATTTGTGACACCAGCAATAAAAGTCACTAAATCTAAATCAACTTCAATTTATTAATTTTAATTTGAAAACCTTACAACAGCCGCCACAAAACTAAAAATTTGATTTATATGCAAAAGGAAATAATGTCTTATTATTCACTATGGATTTCTATTTTTATTTCGTTTTATTTTCCTGCCTTGAGAAAACAAATTTCAAAGGGTCACGTTTTGTATAAATTACAAACTTTTCTTCTTCTCCTTACTTCTCTCTAAAAAAGGAAGCAAGAAGAAGAAGAAAACACACACAAGAAAAAAAACCACAACGCAAGAAATAAATTGTATGCCAATTTTATTTATAAATTTGTTTTTTGTTAATAAATATTGACTTGAGGGACTTGATTTCATTTGTAACTTATTCATGCATTTCATTGGGAAACGTAACGTAAAATGTCAAAAGTTTATTCCCCGTCTTTACCGTTTGAAATTTATCGAATAAATTTGGTTTAAGGAAATGAAATTGTAGCAGCCACTATGTGTACATACATATAATGACGACGATGATGAATAAGAATTTTTGATTTAAATTTGTTTAACATTAATAAAAGAGATTTGAAGTGGAAAAACCTAAATTGTGAAGCGATTTATTTTACTTTTATCGCAAATCTATCTATCTATCTATATATATAAAAGTGAAACTCTGTGTGTGTGTGTGAGTGTGTGTGTTAGCTATAGACTCCGAAACTGTAAAACAGATCGGACTCAAACTTTGGCAAGTTGTTGTACACATACCAGGAAGTGTTTATGGGTGGAAAAAAGTGGGCGGGGCCACGCCCATAAAAATTAGTTATCAGTTTTAGCTACTTGCATTTGACCGATTTTTCTGAAACTTTGCACACATATCGAGCTGTCATGACTAAATAATTTCGTGATAAGAAAAGTGGGCGGGGCCACGCCCCTAAAAAAGTTTTAATTTTGAGGTACTTGCACTGGACCGATTTTTCTGAAACTTGGCACACATACTAAGCTGACATAACTATATAATTTCGTGATTAGAAAAGTGGGCAGGGTTACGCCCATAAAAAAAGGTTATAATTTTGAGGTACTTGCACCCGACCGATTTTTCTGAAACTTTGCACACATATCGAGCTGTCATGGCTTAATAATTTCGTGGTTAGAAAAGTGGGCAGTGCCACGCCCATAAAAAATAGATATCATTTTGAGGTACTTGCACTGGACCGATTATTCTGAAACCTTGCACACATATTGAGCTGTTATGACTTTACAATTTCGTGATTAGAAAAGTGGGCAGGGCCACGCCCATAAAAACAATTATAATTTTGAGGTACTTGCACTGGTCCGATTCTTCTGCAACTTTGCACACATATTGAGCTGTTATGACTTTACAATTTCGTGATTAGAAAAGTGGGAAATGCCACGCCCATAAAAAAAATTATAATTTTTAGGTTTTTGCACTTGATATTCAATTAAAATTCAGAATGCATTTTGATTTATTAAAGGGCGTAGCAACGCGCGCCGGGTTTGGCTAGTAAAATTTAAAAAAAAAATTAAATTTTTAACAGAGTTTTTTTTAGGCATTTCTGGAGGAGGACAGCAACTGCATAAATAATACTTTGACGACTGACAACATATGTTGCCATATTTGCAAACGAAAGCAAAATCCTACAACATTTAAAGAACCTAGTTGGTCATGCGTGTAAGACAACATCAAAAACTGATAGTGACAGTTAAAAAATAAACAAATAAAAATGCTATCTGCGGCCTTGCCGAAACTTATAATATCCTTCACCATCCTCACTAAATACATGGTTATAGTATCTAAGACTAGATTTTAGATTTGATGCTATATACTATATACTATATAGATTTTAGATTTGATGCTATATACCATTTCGCTTTATTATTTTCGACGCCATCGTTGATTTTGAATTTTCACATGATTAGCTGTTTTCTACTACTCAACCGCTTTTATTTGATATTTGACTCATATTGATGGGGTTGAGAAAAAATTCTCCGACATTTTGTTTGCGGCACCATATTGGATTTTAACTTTTTCATAGTTTACTGTATTTTATTGGTCAAGCCTTTTTATATGATATCAATATTGTGGGGGTTCAGCAGGTCAAAGCCGTTAAAACTATATTTAACCATATATTCGCTAGTCAAGTCCTTCTATGTGATACCAATATTTTACCAATTTTACTTCAAATATTTATAGCCATTTTATGTAAGTCACCATCTTGGAATTTATCGTTTTTATAGTTTGCTGTATTCCACTAGTCAAGTTCTTTCGTTCGATACTTATATTTAGGAGGTTGAGTGCCAACCATTATTGATTTTGAATTTTTTATTATGTATTACATTCTGCTAGTCAAGCCGCTTCTTTTAAAACTCATATCGCTATTCTCTGTTGTTCAAAAACTGAAAAAATCTATTTCATATCCACAAATATGGAAATAAATAGAGGCAGCGGTAATTATTTGCTGATATCTTACAAAGTTATAGCACATAAGTAGATTTTAATCCCGATAACTACGTAAACAAAGTCTCAGGCACACGCTAGCTCGAAATCATGTATTTGAAATTTTTTTAGGACTTATTCATGAATATAAAATATTAAAATTTTCTATATAGAACGTAGGCAGGCATCTTATACATATCTTCCGCCTTAATATTTTAAGTTGAATTTAAACAGTTTAACAACTTAAAACCTTTGACATCTAATGGTGGTTAAAGTTGGCATGCCACCAAATGAAGTATTCAATTCAAATATGAATGCATAGACAATTATAATCAATCCAAATAGAGTATATATATAACAAAATGTAGCGTTATGTCAGAGATGGACATACCAAACAGTGTGACATGTTAATTTTAATTTACAAAATTTAGGCAGCTTCAATGCATTCCTTTGGGTTACACTGGCTTTTAAATTAGAAAAATAATTTTCAATATAATTTTTTTAACCATAAAATAACCTAAACGGGTATATTTATTTTATAAATATTAAATAATAGAAACTAAACTTAATTTATTTTGGCATATTATGAATTTTTTGGAAGTTGTCTAGCTGTCATGGCTGGTTTCGTATTGTCTCATCCTCAGTCAAACTTTAAGGTCTTTGTTGTCGGTTTCTATCTCACAAAAGGTCCGAATAATATTATTATTTTATTATTTTTGCTCGGTAGGTATACAGATGTAAATTGTTCTTGCTCTTTGTTTTAAGTAGTACAAAGGTGTTTAAGCAAAAAAAAAAAAAACAACCTCGTGTTTAGTTAAGTTAGTAAAAAATTTAATTTTAATTAAAAAAAAAAAAATATTTAAAATAATGAAATATTTGTTACATTATAAAAACATTAATAATATTACCAAAAAAAAAAAAAAAACAAGTAACAGTGCTATATTCGGCCGCGCCGAATCTGCAATAACAATTGTTTGTATTTTTTTTTTATTATTTTTTTCTTATTTTTAATATTTTTTTTTTGTAATTTTTTTTGTTTGGTATGTTTTTTACATGTATGTATGTATGTTGTTGTTGTAATTGCGAAAAAAAACGAGGTGGTCGTGGTTTTTTGCTCATATCTCAGAAAGTTATGGGGCGATTGTGCTGAATTTCAATAGCGATTCATTCCTGGATATTTCCAACAGATTGATACCATATACAGATTTGAGGAACATATAGTTGCTTCTAAAAGTTGATTTCAACCAACACACGGACAGACGGTAAGGCCTTATCGACTCCTCTATTCATAAGCTTTCAGGAAATATATACTTTATGGGGTCGGAAATGAAAATTGTAGAAATTACAAACGGAATGACAAAGCTATATATACCCTTGTGCACCACAGGTGAAGGGTATAAAAACAACGTTCGCAACGGTTTATTTATTTATTGACAAGTTACTAATTTCGACCGTCATAGATCACGTTAGTTCTCATTTCACTTTATTAAGTAGGCTTACATATTTCATTGAAAACTATTTTAATTCATGGATTACGAAAAGACTTATAGAATTAAATATTTGAGTCACATATAAGCCTCTTTAGCTCAGTGGCAGAGCACTGGTCTTGTAAACCAGGGGTCGTGAGTTCAATCCTCACAGGAGGCAATTATTTTTATTATTTGCTTGTTTAGTTATTTTTTAATTTAAATTTTATATTACTAGAGTTAAAAGTAATACATAAAATTTGTTTATATAATTATCTCAAACATTCAACATTCGAAAGATTGCTTGAAAGTATTGGGTAACTAATTTTTTGTATTGTTTATTGCAAGCAAATTTCAGTTGCTTTATTAAGTCTTCAAAGTAAAGAAAATAAAAATAAATTTGATAGAATATGTTCTTTGACATTATTAGCGATAGAAGGACAACAAGAAGGACAACATGTAACTTAAGAGTTTTCCTGCAAAATTCGATTCATTATGTCAAACGGACGGTCGACAATGGAACGCTAATGTCAAAATCAGCAGCTGTTCTTGTGCTTTCGAGTGCAACAAAACAGTTAAAAAAACCTTGTTCCATACTTTTTTATTGAACATTAAATTTTATTAATATTTTTGTGGTAATAAATATTTCGTCACTTCGTAATAAATTATTTCCGTCATTCTTTTTTAAAACAAAACACACACACTTTAATATTTTTAACAATTTTTCGGTTTTGTTTTTAACTCTCTTTAGACTGTTAGAAAAATATTTCTCAAAACCACTTTGTTTAATAAAGCAACAAATACACGGCATGTTTTTTACATCTGACTTTAAAATTTATAAATCTGCTTGTCTGTCAAAATTGTATTTTTACAGTCAACCGACGCTGACTGCTTTCCAGCAGCAGAGATAACTGCCAACTGCTAATGCTAGATGTTTTGACAGAAGAAAATAGAGCGCGCTCTAATTGAAATTTTGTTAGATGTCTCAACACTTGTTTTTTACAGAAATAATGTTTTAAAGATAACACATGGCATGCTCGTATATAGCAGTGTGGAATTTATCATGTCAGATGTTAAAAACATGCCGTGTATTAGCTGCTAAAGAGGTTTTTCGTTTAATTAAAAAAAGTGTTTATGTATTTTTTTTTTTCTCTATTTTAAATAATATTTTTTTATTTAGAAAACTAAAAATTTATTAACAGACACACACATAGAAAATTTTGTATTTTAGTCGATTTGTTTTTTTTTGTATTTCTTACACTTCTCATTCTACAACCAGTGATGGTAGTTTATCTATTCTCCCGTCAAATCTAGCGATTTCAAATACGTTTAAGCTATAAATGGAATATCTAGCTTTACTTTTTGTTAGAGCAACTGAAACTTCATACATATAAAAACAGATAAAAATAGCGATATAGTCTATGAAGTTTGAAGTTTCTCATGTCATTTATTTCACAATTATAACCCCTATATAACGATATATTCTCAAATGGAAAAGACGGTGCAGCTTTAGTAACCTGGACAAATTTTAAAACGCTTCAACTCTCTCTCTCTCTCTCTCTCTGTCAAACTCTCTGTGTCTTTGCATATCAAAATAATATCTTTAATTGTAATATTCGATCTTCTATTTCCATGCCTGTGACATGTTTGAACAAATGTCTTAAATAAAATAACCCTTTCAGTTTTTTTGACCACACACTGTATTAAACAGTTGATTTAAAAACGACACAAGTAGCTTTTTTCTAACCATTTTGGGGTCATATTTAGCGGAATTTGTTGAAAAAAGTCGCCATCACTGTCTAAAACTGATCACTACTTGATAAACAATTTACAAGAACTGTGCAAACAATTTGGTAGTTTTTGTACCACTTTAAACAAAAATCGCTAAAAAAAAAAACTTCACATTTTTCAATCTGTCATGCTTGTAATTATTTAATACGAATCCAGTATTACGTTACGAAAATTGCCATACGCAAAAGTAAGGGAATAAAAACATTCGAAATAGATAAACTAAACTTGATTTGAAAGTGAGTGACTAGATTTCTTTCGTAAAGGTTTCCTTTCGATATCGTGAAACAGGCTATAAAAATGTGTTATTAAATTAAATATAAATAAAATAAATATTTATATCTTATTTAATATTTATATCTAACTAGCTAAACCCGGCGCGCGTTGCTACGCCCTTTAATGAATCAAAATGCATTCTGAATTTTAATTGAATATCAAGTGAAAAACATAAAAATTATAATTTTTTTATGGGCGTGGCACTGCCCACTTTTCTAATCACGAAATTGTAAAGTCATAACAGCTCAATATGTGTGCGAAGTTTCAAAAAAATCGGTCCAGTGCAAGAACCTCAAAATTATAACGTTTTTTTTATGGGCGTGGCTCTGCCCACTTTTTTTATCACGAAATTATTTAGTCAGGACAGCTCAATATGTGTGCAAAGTTTCAAAAGAATCGGTCCAGTGCAAGTACTTCAAAATTATAATTTTTGTTATGGGCGTGGCCCTGCCCACTTTTCTAATCACGAAATTGTAAAGTCATAACAGCTCAATATGTGTGCGAAGTTTCAAAAAAATCGGTCCAGTGCAAGAACCTCAAAATTATAACGTTTTTTTTATGGGCGTGGCTCTGCCCACTTTTTTTATCATGAAATTATTTAGTCATAACAGCTCAATATGTGTTCAAAGTTTCAGAAAAATCGGTCAAGTACAAGTAGCTAAAACTGATAATTTTTTTTTTATGGGCGTGGCCCCGCCCACTTTTTTCCACCCATAAACACTCCCTGGCATGTGTACAACAACTTACCAAAGTGTGAGCCCGATCGGTTTTACAGTTTCGGAGTCTATAGCTAACACACACACACACACAGAGTTTCACTTCAATTTTTTATTTCTTTATTAATTAATATTTTTTTACAACCTTTATATTTCTAACTACTACTGGATTTGATTATCAACCTTTTGGAAAAGCTTGAACATGTCTTTAATTTTTTGTGGTCTTTAATTTTCTTATCACATAAGCCCAATATCTCTGCACTAGCCTTAGCTACGGACACTTTGGAGAGTTGGAACTCTTGGTATAAAAACTATTTTTAGTGACATAAATTAGGGATAGAAATAGGTGAACACTTTGTGGTCTCTTATAAAAGGAAGACATCGTTTTTGCAAAAAATCGTTGATTTATAATAAGTTATTTATAGAGCCCACTGTAACAAATGAACTGCTTCTTTTATCGCAACTGCAAAAAGCTTGCCATACCAAAAAATTTTAAGGAAATTTTGTCTGCTCTTGGGTCACGAATTTATCCTTAACATTTCCTCGATCATTAGCAACATAAAAATTATGACCCAGAAACTGCAATAAATCTGCTAGTACAAACACTTTGTTGTTCATTAACAGCAAGAGTATTTTTGTATGAAATTTTATTTAAAGTCAGTGTAATATTTTTGTCTTCAAAATTTTTTTGCAGCATTCCTGTTTGGACCGTATATGTTTTCAAGCCTACATTTACTTTATACCAAATAGTCAAAACCCTGAACTAACCGGGTTCCTTTTCTACCAGATCCGTTTGGAACTCTTTTCAATATTCCTTCAACTTGCTTGGTCTTCCAAATATCATATAGACCTTTTTTTCTTTCCTACCACTAGCCAATTATTGCTGATACCATTTAATAACGTTGGAAACAGTTTGACCTAGACCTATAAATATTTGGCCAATTTTTTGTAGAACCATTTTGGATTATTTAAAACCTTTTTGATAATTTTAGCATGAACATCTTTTACATCACTCGTTTTGAACAAACTCACAACAAATCAACATGGTTGTCAATGAAAATAATAACTGACATGTTTTTCAAAAAAAGCTTGATCAGAAAAAAAAAACGTAACTAATGCTTTCGAAAAAAGTTAAGCGGCTAAACGTGTGTTCATATATTCCAATCTCACTCCTTAAATCAAATTTCGAATGAAGGTTGTAGACGTTTGTATTCATGTCTTTAGTAAGAAAAATATAAGAAAATGAAACAGTAATTTGGGATTCCCCATACAAAGTGTACAAATAAAAAACTTTAATGTTTTATGTTTTACCTTAAAATTGAAACATAAATCTATCACCGCCATTTCCGTGAGGCGTATGTACAAAATAAAAATAAATAAAGACCATTTTTCCTTAAGAAAAAATTTGTTGAAAGTCACTGTTTATAGAGTTTTATTTCTACAGCAGCTTGGTTAAGTGGGAAATATTTTTTAAATAAAAATAGAACAATATTTTAAACATACATTCCATATTTTATTTCCTCCTGCCCCCTGTAACACCCACACATATTGATTGCCCGTGCTATTCGCAACATTTAAACTTCCTGCCCGTAAATCATGATAAACTTTTCAATAAAACACACAAATTACAGTGTTTGCCACAAAATTAAATTAGATTTCGAAATATTTATTTATGTTGTAATAAGTGTTGCTTATGATTTTTCACGCACTGGGTTAACAGAGAAAAAAACTTGTATGTGTATTTATCAATGTAAGTGACTCTGCTGTATGTACATGTACTGTCACAATCTATTGATTTATCTTTCTATGATTAATTGTATAAAGTTTTTTTTTTGATTTATTTGCTATTAACTTAAATGATCTTAATACTTGTGCTAAAGCAAAACTACTTGCTTAAGTTCATTCTCATCTTAAGTTTTTTATAAAAGAAAAAAAAATAATAAAAATAAATTTTTTTTAAAGAAACTTACCCAAATGGAAAAGATTAAAATCTGAACATTGCGGCAGTGTTAGTGAACATCATATCGTTGCTGTATACTACTCCCCCTTTTACAATTTCTAGTGATGCATCCATCATCCACCTTAGTATTGTGAATAATTTGAAAAAAATTTCATTGAATGCTTTGTGTATAGAAAATTCGTGTAAAAATTTTATTTGAAAAACGTCTTTTTAAGATAAAAAACATAATACATATGTACATGCATACATACTAGGGGTGATCGATTATTCGACTTTTTTAAGAAACCGGTTTTAAAATAGTTTGAAATTGAAAAAAAACCGGTTGATATTTTGAAAATTAAGAAAAAACCGGTTAATCGGTTCGAATATATAAAATATAATATTTAAAGAATAAATTAAAAAATATTGTTCAAAAAGATTATAATGAAAATTATATCTAAATATGAAATTTTTACAGTTCATATACGTTTGGCTGCACAATTACGCAATTACTGACATGAATGCATTTGACTTATTTGGTTTTAATTAGTTGAATTTAAGGACAAAAGGTACTCTTTACAAGTAAAATAAAAAAATACAATAAATAAATACATAAATAAATAAGACTTTTTATAATCGTGTTATAATTTTTTGTATCTTCTTCTGTACATTCTTTAAATGTAAAATAGCTTTGGTACGATTGGCTACAAAGTCATATGAAAATAAACGGCTTTTTGGGATAAAAAAAACCGGTGTATTCGATATTCGAAAAATCAACATTTAGAAAAAACCGCCAGCTGACAGAGGAAAAAACCGGGTTTTCCACCGGTTGTAAAACCGAGTCGATTACCCTATACATACATACATACCTAAAATGTATGTTAAATTTTTGATAAATTTCCTTTTTCCAAATAAAAAATTTTCGATAACTTTTAAATTAAAATTTTTTTAAATAGAAATATAATAATAAAAATTTAGCTAATCGGGGATTCCTTACACTTCCAGTCATGCGGTCTTCTAATCACCTCTTTCAAAGCAACCACTCCTTCCTCTCCACCAACTGGCTTATCTTTTTTTTTAATAATTCCTCTTACACACACGTTCATGTGTTGAATTTATTTATTTTTTTGGCACGCTATATTAGCTTTAAGACATGAATAGTATTTGAATAGCAAATCTATAGTATTATTAAATGAAATAGTAACCAAAATATCAGGAGAGACTAATGATAACGAGACAACGTAGAGGAAGTCAACAAAAAACGGCAACATCATGTATGCAAAGATTAAAACGTGTGATAAAAACGAGGGGGATAAAAAAACTTTTATTTCGAATGTGGTTAAATAAACAAGGGGAACACGAACATTTAAATTGAACCGTGGGTGAATTGAAAATTTACTGCTAGAGAAGATATAAAAAAACGTTGTGATGTTATTGAATAAGAAATATAAAAGAAATTTAAAATGTTGTGCAAAGATATAAAGAGACAATATTATGTATAAAGTACTTCAACGCAACGCATACATATGAAAATGTTTCGTTTGTGACAACTGTAATTGTGACTAATAATTATATTTAGTTGTAATAATGTTATTCAATGATTGTGGTTACACAACTTTAGTTATTGAATTTTACTGCGTTTTCAGTATTTACTTTTTGTGATACTTGCAATCCTAATGGAGTAGCAAACATCGGATAATTCATTGTAAGGTTTGATTTTCAATGGGTTTTTTTTTTTTGACAGATCACGCATGATTTATATAAAACTGCTTTGTCATTTTTGTTCATTATCGTTTGGCAAGTTATTATGAAAGGACTCACAACACAATAGCACTTCCAAATTGCTAGAGAAAGATGGCGTTCTGTGAGAACTGTTTTTCTGGTGTTTAATCGTGCAATTTTGTTCAGTGATGAGGCACATTTCTGGTTCAATGGATACGTTAGTAAAAAAAAATGTCATATTTTTGCTGATGCTATCATTATATCGATTAAGATGGTATGTATGGTATGGCTTACGGGCTGGTGGAATCATTGGTCCATATGTCAAATGAGGCAAATCAGAGTGTTGACATCAATAGTAACCATTTTTTGCAAGGACTATGTGCTTCCTGAAATTCAAATACATTGTCTCGGTGAAATAACTGGACAAGACGAAGAAGTCATTAAAAGTTTTTATATTATTTTAAGTGTCTTGTCATCAGGATTTGAAATTAATCTGTGTTCATAAAGGGATCGAAGTACAAGGATTGTACTTTTATGGAAATTAGTTTGTAGGGATTACAAACTTATAATCAACAAATTGACTGAAGAGCAATTTGTTGCAGGGAAAAGGGGGTCGATTATAAGACAACAAGAGGGGATTCCTGATCTTCTATTGATTAAATATGAACAACAAGGGATTTGTTTCAAACAACTTACATTACTTTATTAAATACTTATATGGGTGGGAAAAGAGATCCTTTTGATGAGTCCTCTGGTTGAACGTCTGGCCTGGTTGAGCGTTGAAAAGTTAATAAACCAACGAATAAAACTTCATAAACTTGGCGCTTTCGACCAAAAGACTCGTTATTTATAACTCGTTACAAATATAAAAAATATGACCTGCAGAGATGGGAATCTTGATTATAATTTATATAAATTCAAATATTTAAATAATATACGAAAATTCAAGAAAAGAGCGAATACATACAAATTGTATTTAAATTCAAGAGTACAAAGGTATTTACACTGCTTTCAACAATCTGCATGAGTTTCAAGGATTCATCCAAGAAACTAGAGACAAATATTTAAAATTTTACGACTGGTACCCTATGCCTGTTAGCGTGCACAAGATATTATTCCATGCGATCGATGTTATAAAAAATTTCATTGTACTCAGCGGTCAGTTATCTGAAGAAGCTCAGGAAGCTCGCAACAAGGATTGTAGGCGATACAGGTTGGCGCACACACGCAAATCTTCCAGAATCAATACAAACAGAGATTTGCTTAAGATGTTGTTGATAACATCAGATCCTCTGATCAATTCTTATCGACAAAAACCCTTCAAAAATTTTTCATCGCTGCCACCGGAAGTCATAAGGTTTTTAGTTGAGCCTAGCTTTGATGCCCATAAAGATTTACGTTTAGAGCTTGCAGGAGCAAGCGAAACTGAAGAAACAGAAAAGTTAAGCGAATCTGATTCTGATGCATAGTAGAGTAGAAGTTTGGTTTAACTCATAAATGTATGACTCATTTATTATGAAATTGAATGAGCAGAAATTTTCAATTTCTGATCATTTATTTTATTGCTTTTTTGCGTTCTTGACCTCCCCTTCCCTCTCAGTATTTTGTGTTCTAGCCCTGTACTATCACCTCCATTCGGCGAATCATCTAGAACGTCACAATTCATTGGAAAAATATCGAAAAATAAAGTAAAGAAGTAATTCTTACCTCATTGGCCCTTTAAAATAGGCCCTAAGGCTCTCAAGGACCCCTCGGGAGGTCTTATCGATCCTTGATCCTGTACAAATTTTTCAGGACCCATTTTACACCAAATTAAATTAAATTTAAAAATAATTTTTCCCGCCTAACTTGTATGGGGTAGCTCACTGGGCGGCGCTACGAGCCATAAGGCGCTTGAAACAATGAATTCGTTGAGAAATCATTTTGGTGAGCACATAATTTTTTCAATTTAACATTGTTTTACAGAAATAAATTGAATTATTTAATCATTTCAAGGTTTTTTTCTTGTTCTTGTTTGAAAAATAATTAATTTCTTAAATCACTAAGAAACCATAGAAGTGACATACTCTGTTGAGGCTTGAATCGATATTTTCCTATACAATCATAAGCAATCTCATCTAATTTAAAATATAGTGTGTTATTACTCTCGCATTAAAAAATTTATACTTACAAAAATATAAAATATGTGCTTAAAACATAACAAATAAATAAAATAAAGCTGAATCAGAACAAAGGTGAAATAGAACATTCAAAACATGTCCGAATGTTTGGATAGTAAGCTTAGAGCAAAGAAAAACGTGTTATAATTTTGAAGATCACATGCATTAAAAAACAAATCGCTCATAAAAAAGTATTTTCTCTGTAAACCAGGGTAAATGTAATTAATGTGTAATATACTTAACGTTTTGTATATGTGTTCTATTGTACTTGATGTTTTTGCTATTCTTTTGCCGTTTCTGTATTTCATTGTCGCATTTTGTTTTGTTATTCATAAGCCCTAAGAAAAGCTGTAGAGAACAACTTTTCTATTCATGATTAATTTATTTCAGCGATAGTGATGTTTTTTATTAATGTTTACACTGAAATATAGTGATTGGAATAGTGTGAAATAGAAAGCATAATTTTTTAAAACATTTTACGCAGCTCTTTTATATATGCAGAGGTGATATTTTGAACACTGGAAGAGTTAGTTATTGGCGTTAACTCGTAAGGCTGTTGATAAATAATCGACATCTTTGGCTTAAAAAAACTTCAATTACATTTAAATGTTTTTCGAATTTTAAAATTATCGTAATTTTCACTAAAAATAAATACCGAATTAGTCAGCAGATGAAACCAATAATCAAAATTCATCCCCCATTTCTCTGCTATAGACCCACTTTAATCATTATTTAAAAAAACAGGAAATTGCTTTAACGGTCCTTCGGTAAAATTTCTTAATCATACAATAACTTTTTGATTAACACTTTCAATTGCCAGAAACAAATTAAAGAAGCCAACTCTCTATCAAGTTGTAGGGTATGCATAAAACAAAGTAAGAAATTCCAATAAATTGTATCGGCATCATAAAAAAAATAAAATATAAACACTATGTTTGTGGTACCGACAAAAAATTAAAAAAATATAAAAGAAATATAATCATTTATTCATTTCTGTATTGAAAATTGCATATTTAACAGAGCAGAACATAATTCTAAACCTTAAGATACATTTATATAAACATCCATACATACATATCTACTAACAATAACAACAAAAATTTTAGCTACAATGTTGTTGTATTCGTATTAAAAATATTCACATATTCATTCAAACTTACAACCATAAAAATAAATAAATATTTTGCTACTAAAGAAACAACAACAACAACAATAAGTTAATTTTGCTTAGTACTATTAGATTTAGCAAACGAATCATTTGTATTTGTAATTCAGGGTTTTTTCTTGTTTTTTTTTTTCAAGATACAACTTTGATCAAATAAATTAAATAAAACTGCCAACAATAGACGGTTGCCGACTTTGCTGTTGCCGTTGCTATACATTGCTAATGTCATCGCCGCCGCCGCTGTATTTTTGCCACACGATGGCAGCTGTTTTTATTCCGTTGCGGTTTCCTGCAAAACAACATCTTCTCTCAAAGTCAAAAAAAAAATAATAAAATAAACGGCAAAGATAAAAAAGTTTTTTTTTTAACTTCTTCCACATCATTTCCACTTATTTGCAATTTTTGCGATCCGTATGTATGTTTGAGTTTTTTCTTTGGATCTTAGAGAATTAATGTCAAGCCAAAAATAAAAAGTAGACTGTTTTAGTTTTCAAGTTTTCTTTTTCACTGTAAAAAAGAAAACGAACACAGTGAGGGGGCGTAGATAATCTTCAGGATTAAAAAAGTATTGCAAAAGTATCTTGGTAACAATGTAGCATCAACCGTATCTAAACTATCATTAGAATGTATTTGTTTTGGCAAATATTTCTGGTTTTGTTTAATCTTTTCTCATTGATTTAGTTGTGGGAATCATTTATATACTTTTGTTTCTAGTTTATAAAAAATATTGACTATTTGTTTAAGTAAAATGCGGCCTACTTATTTTTAATTCTATGGCAAAGATTTTTATTTAAGAGGATTTAATGCGGTCGTTTTAAGTGGCTAATGTGGTTTGGAGAATTTCCACTTCAGACGAATGAAGCGAAATAATTGATTAACCTTCCATTTAGTGGTAACCCTAAAGATAAAAGGTTTTTGGGAAAATATAGAGGTAAGGAGAATTATAGCCATAAATACTTTGATTTGCTTTGATTGCAATTAGTAGTTTTACAGGTAGAATGCAGTAGTAGTATCATAACTCTCACTAATCCTAAGAGCTATTAATTATCTCAGAAACGATTTTAAAATCATGTATATATGTACCTGCTAAGCTGAAAATTGTTGCCAACAGATTTACACACAACTTGCCTTTTTCCAACATCGATATTCATTAATTACCCTGGCAGTAGTCTTTCTGCATATGATAAAGTTTACAATAATTAACAACAAGATAAGATCGATTTTAAGTTGTCTGACTTACTGAAAGTTGGAAACAAAGGAACAGACAATTTATGCCATACTACCAGCACCTTGGAATGAACGTAAAATTTTGGCAAAGGAAGAATATGTCATAAAGTGGAAAACATGACTGGAGAAAGAGGCGTTACAAGTTTCTCTTGGAGGAGGAAAACTCAAACGGGAAGCAGAAATTTAGCCAAAAGGCTTATTGGCATCTCTTCAAAATATTGGCTTTAGTTGCTACCAGAATGAATTAATAAATAAATAGAGCTCGTTCTAAGAACAACTTCTAGATACTCTTTAATTTCTACAGACTTATTTCATGAATTACTTGACTTAAAACGGTGAATGAGGCTGGTATTTTGCTTGTAAGTCCCAGAAAACTACAAGCAAGTCTGTGGCATATTAAACTCTCTCGAGCAAGATGTACCGAATAATGGCAGCTAAATGTTGTGCTGGCTTTCAGAGGCGATGACTAGAGGCATGTACTTAACCCAGTGGTGAAACCACTACTAGAGATGGCATTCGACGGCGGTGCTAGCATTATTAAGCACATACTTAAGTCGAACGAATGACTGATGTCCTATATTGGCAAAATCATAAGTTTTGGGAAAACGAGAGAAGGAAGAAGGAGACACAAACCCCTTGAGATTAGGAAAGACATCATTAAGGGGACAAAAAGTGTTAAAATTGTCTGGAAGCTCTTGGAGACCATCAGATAAAGAGGACACACTACCGGCAAACTAACTTTGTCAAAATACTTTGTTCAATCATATCAGATATAAAATCTTTTTTTTTATATGCTAGTGGTGCATGTTTATATTTTTAAAATGTTTTTTCTTTTTTAACTAACCTAACCTTATTGATGGTTAAAAGTTTTAATATGGACATCAAAATCCGCAAATAAGCCTTGTAGCATTTATAGAACATCGGCGTTTCCCCTGTTATGAAAAAATTGTACTCCGATATGGCAGTCTACTAAAATCAAATTTTGATGCCCCAGTAGTCGGATTACTAGCCCAAACATATTATTATAATATCGCGTATATTTCGAAAAATTTTGTATTGTTTTATAAACCGCAAGACAATAACCACAAAACTGCAACAAAAATTAATTTCTTCAGGTTCTAGGCAACTAGACGCTAGGCAACTTGACGCAACTGAAAAGAACCGGGAAATAATGAGTTTTTGCACACAATAGGCATCTAAAGCGTTGATTAATATTGAATTTGTGTTCAGAAAGTGTGAGCAAAAAGTACACATGTCGTACAGATTTTTTGACAAGTGTGTCCGATTTGATAGTCTTTTGGAAACTTTTATTAAATAATAGTTCTCATGTAGGCCAGAAACATGTCAGATATTTGTTTGACATAATCCACGACTTTGTAGGATAGTCAGTCTTTAAGCTCTTATATTAGGATATTTACCAAGGCGAATCCACTTTACAGTTGTTGGTTACTGTACGTTTTGCAAAAATGGCTGGATTGTAAAAATTTTTTTTTATGTAATACCCTACCCTATCTTTTTAGCGTATTTAATTAACACTCTAAAATACGTAATCTAACATGCAAAGCGATGGGCAATTACAGTGAACATTCACCGCGGTTTAATCCTGCGTGTCCGATTTTATTCAAATAGTATCTGAGAATGCAACGTTCAGTAACAAAACAAGATAATAAATTAGGATTTTTCCCATTTAGGGAAAGTAGTTCCTAGGATTTTTCTTCAAATAGATAGAGAAACCTTTAAGCCTAACGTTTCCTCATAACCAATACATACATAAATGAGGGCTTTTCTGTAATTTTTTTTTATAGATCAATAGGCAGTAATACAAATGGCATACATTTCAGCCTGAAATATCGAAGGATATTTATTTATAGGCAGAGTCTTTTGAAACTCTTGTCAGACCAGTTTCGTCATACTATTATTTCGAATAA
Source organism: Phyto melanocephala (assembly GCA_941918925.1). NCBI lineage: Eukaryota > Metazoa > Arthropoda > Insecta > Diptera > Rhinophoridae > Phyto > Phyto melanocephala. The sequence goes on along the minus strand of OW799233.1, from coordinate 16,758,443 downwards.
TCAATATTCTAGATTAGGGCCACTTCATTGAATTTTCAATACCCAAAATCTTAATTTGTAAAATTGTATCCCCTACCCTTGTGTTGGGGTCGTGAATTAGATTTTCAGTAATGTTTTGTATGTTACCAAGATCTCAAATTTTTAATTTTTAAGCAAGTTGCTTCTTGAAGTTGTAGAAAGCTTAAGCGGGAATTGTGTATGATAGGCAGATGTAATGGTGGCAGCTCAAGTAATCAGACATGTCCTATTAGCACTCGTGATACACCATATTTTCATTTAAATTTCATACATGTGATTAATAAAATGAAAAGCCTTTGCTGCTGTGGTAAAGCGAAATAAAGATTAAAAAAATCTTAAAATGAAATTACGGTAATCGTAGCCACTGCCATATTTTTAATTATAGACCCGGCTTTCTTAAACAACGTTTTCGCTTAAAGTTGTAATCGTGTACTGATTTATAATGAATTTTTTATTATATTTTTTTTATAACTTAACACTAACACTTTATAAACATAAATACAAATCTTTTTCTTGAATCAAAGCAATGGTTTTAAAATTTTCATTAATAAGAGATCAGTTGGCGTATTCCTTAAGACATTTAATAACTTTAAAGAAGTTTTACAATGAAAAAAAAAAATACATAAATAAAAATTAGTAATACCACACGTGAAGAAACACCATAGTTACGACATGATCACGACCGTCATATTATAGTTTCAACAATAATATTTGGTTATCAGAAACAAGCAATAGTTATTTTAATTATTTTTTATCATATATTTCAACGCGATAAAAAAAAGTCGTTCAAGTTTTATCATTTAATGTTTACTTTTTATTAAAACTTCACTACGGTTATCCATTAAAAATAGTTTCATTTGAAAATTGTTAAGTTAGAAATAGAATGATGTACATACATATGTATACATATAAAATTAAAAGTAACCATTAAATGTTGGGTAAAACAACAGTATGCTTATACAGCAATCATGCTATGATTTGTTTTAAAAATAATTTGTTTTTAACTGTTTTTCTTCTTGTTAAATAAACATTTATTATTTCAAAATTAAAAAAAAAAATTTAAACAATTTTGAAAAAATTTAAGACATAATAAAAATAAACCACAAAGTGCAAAAAAAAATGTCAGCATAAAAAATTGTACAATCAGTACAATCAATAGAATTAGAAGCAAAAAAATAATAATTTGCTTTAGAAAATAGAAAGGATTGCCTACCTTATTTAAGGTAATAATATGATTTTTGTATGATATTTTAATTAACCATAATAATGATAACTGGCCACCATAATATGCTTTAACCACAATCATACAATTTAATCTAAGTATGTTGCTTTTAGATTATGACTACCACAACTATGTTTCTTCTTTGCATGCACGAAGCTTAAATTAATAAATTTTTTATTTTGAAAAATAAGAAAACAAACTCAAAGATTTACTTTTTAGTTTTAATAAAGTACAAAAGAGATGGTAAACTACTTAAAGTGGTTGTCAACTTACAAAGATTAAGCAAAAAAATGGTAAATACTAATTATAATTGATCTGATAATCTTTATGTTTACGCCAGTAAGATTTTAATTTTTTGTCTCACTGTAAAAACAAACTAAAGTATGAGATTAACTTTGTCCTATGAAAATTTAAAAAATCAGAGTAACCCTCTAAAAACCTCTGATAATTTTTATGTATACGCCAGTAAGATTATAATTTTCTGTCTCACCGTAAAAAAGAAAAACTTAAGTTTAAGATTAACTTTGTCCCCATCCCTAATGCGAAAGTATATAAATTTAAGCCATTAAGTTGATAAGAACTAACGCTGCTGGCACAATACTGGACTGCAGTGCAGTGGAGTGTACTTTAAATAGGGCACTACAACAGAAAAGAAATTGCACAAAAAAAAAATCCTTAACAATACAAGTGAGAATAAAGGACGACAGTTGGACAAACAGAACATGTATTCAAGATTCATGTGGCATTATTACACTTAAATGCATATATGCTTGTACATGTATGTACATCTGTATAAGTATGTTTAAAATACTTGGATTAAAGGACAGATATTTTGTATTCTAAAATACTTAAATGGAATACGAACAAATTTTATAAAAAAAAATACGTGCCTTAGAAAGGAATTTCTCGCAAATGATGCAAAAATCTAAGTGACAAAGGGGCAGAGGGAAGGAAGTTCTGGCCGAAGGCTATATTTTACTGCATACAGACACATAAAACTTAAACAGGATTTTATATGTTTATTTTACTTATTTGTTGTTGTTTTTTTTTTTGAAAGACACGTAAATGAAAATAAAATTCAATGACTTGAACAGTCATGATAAAAAAAACAAACGTGTGTAAAAAGCGGAGGGAAAAACTAAAAGAAAAAAAACTGAAATTCAAAACGGAAGGAAGTTCAACATTAGTAGCAAGAACATGTTTAACAAGATTATCGATAACGTAAAAACGTAAAACAACAACAGCAACATTAAAAAAGCCGAACAGCAATAAAAGTAGAGAAAAAAACAGCAGTAAACCAATACTTAAGAGACATGAAAAGTATTACCGCCAAAAGCGTTACAATTTCTGCAATCATCCACATGCCAATCGCTCGGCTATCTGATGACAACAGAAACAAAAGGTCGCCTGCCAGTCCTTTGTTTAATTTTGTCAGTTTTTTTAAAAATTTTTTTATTTTGTATCAGGAATTGCGTGTATAATAAGCATTTGGGGAAAATAATGCGAAAATATAAAAAAAAACTTCTAAGAAGGGGAGAAAAAAACTAACGAATAGAACGTAACCACAAAAAAAAATAGTTCACAAGTGGCATGGTTCTTTCGCATACATTGTGTCTCTAGTGGTTAAATAAAGTGTAAGTAGTTTTCCATGGCGTAGGTAACTATACCTGCAATCTCATTCTAGTTTTAAATATTTTTTTTAAATAAATAATTTTGTTATGTAGAATTTTTTATTTAAACCAAAATGTAGGGTGTCCCATAATAAATAACTTTATTTTTTAATTGGCCGCAAGCTGTAAAGTCAATGATGTCAACTCTTAAGAACAATTTAACCTCTTATAGTTTAACGGTAGTAAAAAAGGAACAGTATGCAAGAAAGTTTTTTGTGTTGAGAGATATTTTATAAAATTGAGAAAGTTTGATTGGCACAGTTTGAAAATTGTCCACAAATTAAATTCAATTTATTGATTAAAATTCGATAAGTATAGAGAGATTTTTCTAAAATTTTAATTTGGCCAATTCAAAACCGGACACTTAAATGTCAATATCAAAGCAGTGCGCGGGATTATTGGTGAGGATGCAGAAAATTTTATTAGGCGTGACACTGGGGCTCGGTAACTAAACTCCTTGTTGTCATACATTTTGTAATATAATTGTGGGCGTGAAAAAATTTTTACACAAACCTTTTTGATTTTTTTAAAAACAAAACTAGTTAAACCCTGTTCGCATTGCTACATAATACAGTTGTGAAAGAAAAAACTAAGCCACTAGTTCAAAAGTAAAGCCATCTCCAGAAAAACGTAAGTGATTCTCTATACCACACTTTAAGTGTGACACTTGTAAAAGTCGTGCTATTATACGCTGAAAAAATACGATTACTTGCACAGGCAGATGAAGATGATGAGTAAGGTGTATTCGACAGAAAAATTCTTCATGAGACCTATTATCCCTTATGCGTTAACGGAGAGTATAGGCGATGTATAAAATGAGGACTTAAAAAGTTTCACTATGACGAGAACATAATTGGACACATCAATTTACAACGATTGCGCTCTCTAGAACACGTTGAAAGAATGAACGTAGATATTCCAACACGAAAGGCATTCGGAGGTCTATATGGTAGGTAGGTAGAACAGGCAGCTGTTGAGCAGCTCACTTGGGTCCATTATATTGATACCTTTGTGATACCTGAATATAATAAAAAGAATATTATAGAAGAGGAGGAGAAGTAGACCAGTCCAGATTCTCTGGCAGAAAACGAATCCGCAACCCCCAGACTAGCAGACCAGCACACTACTAACTAGTCCACCGGGGCACCCTTCGGAGGTCTATATAAATGAAAGCAAAAACGGAGAAGTCCATGACTTAAAAGGCTTTAGTGAATCAAATTGGAAGTAGCGTGCAAAATATGGAAATGCTTGAATAAAATATTTTAAGCAGCCCACGACCAACAACAGATGGTAGTACCATTTAAGTATGCAATTAATTATTAGAAATTTCAAACGGTTTACAAGCTACAGAGTTTTGGCAAACGAAAAACAATTCTTTGCCATTTTAATTCCGTTTGTTCTAGACAAATTTCAAGAAGCTTATTAAAGCATATGCGCACCAAAGGCATGAGAACTTAATAAAAAAAGCATTGCTTTGGACGAAGCATGTTTGTAATTAAAATATGTAAAAGTTTTACCTACAAAATAGCTTACAAAAACCGTAAGATTTGTATGGCGAGTTCCCGCTTTGAAATTTACTTTCCTTTAGACAAAAATGCTCGTTGTAACAAGCCTATTGTAGTATGTAAATGGCAGGGCTTCAAATTTTATTTTCTACAAACCTGCTTTAAAGTCAGCAAAGGATGGATGGACTTGTATTTTAATTAATTTGTAAAATTTTTCATTAATTTATTCACTACCGCTACTGCATCAAAGTAAAGTATTTTTTGAAACGCATAAAGACGAGCTTTCATTTTAAAATTAGTCAGAACTTCGAAACCTCGTTCTTTTTTTTCTGGCTAATGATTTTGCACTAGAGGATCTCATATAGGGTAAAAAATTTCGTAATCTTATTAATAGAAGTATTTTAACATATTCCACCCCTTGAATCGCCGCTCCTTAGAAGAAACTGTATATATCTGCTTTAGTTTTGTAATCTGCCTATCGAGGCATATGTATACAGGTATATGCAACGGCGAAATGATATAACAAAGCAACAAGACCAATTCGTGTATCAGGGATGGAAAAGCTGTTATGACCTATTAAATATAATTAGATTTGAGTTAAAAAAGGATATACATTTTTGAAACACATTGATAATAGTGCAAGAGCAACAAATATAAATAAATTTTGTACATTTATTGTCAAATAAGTTCACTTAAGTTAATTGTTTACCGAAGCTAAAATCACTTTTTCCTTCCCTGCATTAATAAAAAAAATCAAGGCAAATTCAATTAAATCTGACAAAAAATTTCACCATCAGCTGGGCTGACAATTTCACCTGTATGAATTCGCCTTGCTACTTATCATCAGAGCTTTCACAGGAAATGTCATAACTCCATTTAGGTGTGTCCGAAATCACCCGCATAACACTTAGAATATTTTTAATAGTAGAGGGGCACTTAGTGGTACCAGGTCACGTTTTTTGGGTCAAAGGCTGTAGTAACTTTGTTCGACTTAAAATTACAACATAAAATATGTGAATATGTGCACGCAAAAAAATATGGTTGTGGTAATCATAATCTAAAAGCAACATACTTAGATTGAATTGTGTGAGTTTGGTTGAAACATATAATGGTGGCCAGTTATCATTATGATGTTTAATTTGTTTAATTATGGTACTATGCAATAATCATATTTATGATTATTGTTCATGTCGAAAATCTTTGCTTTTTTCTACTACAAATTATTGTTTTTTGCTGTTAGTTATACTATGTTCACACACGCGCCTTAATTGTCAATTTATAATATTATCGCAATTAGGGCCTTTATTGAGCTCAATTTACCATACAAAAAATTATTTATAAATTGGACAATCTATACTTAATTTTTTCACTTATTGTCCAAAACTAGAAATACAACTCTTGAGAAGTATGTTCAGTGAGCATAAACTTCTATAGGTGGCATTTCTAATGTCAAATAAACAAAAATACAAAAAACAAAAATTAAGAAAATGGAAAATGTTTGATGAAAATTTTAAAAATTTTTTTACATAAATTCAAATACATACATATAAGTATATAAATATAATTGTAAATATATTTTTTTGAACAGAAAAAAACTAAAGAGAAGGCACAATTTGATGTGGTATTAACACATAGTATTTTTACAGCTATCAAATGCTAAATGAGTACGATAAATTGAGTATGTGTGAACACTTATTTTAATTGCTCAATAAACACTTAATTGAAACAATTAAAAATATCTGTCTGAACAGGGTATTATATTGATTGTAGTTACCTTTTTAACACGAATATTTTTTTATATTTATTTATATTTTAAAATGTCTATAAATTTTTTTTTTGTATTTTTTGACATCGTAAACTTTTAAAAAATTTTAATTTTATTGAGCAAGAAGAAATAAAATTGAAATAAAATTATTATTAAAGAGTTATAGCTTGATTGGTTTGTAATCATACTGATGTTTCATCGTTTATTTAAGGTTTATTTTGAATTTTAAATGCTTTTCAATATAAGTTATTTTTGCTAAAATATCATACTATGACTGTCATAATAATATTGTAAATCATATTATTTTTAAAGGTTTCAAAATTTTAAACTGAAAGGTAATTTTATATGTACATAAAATGTAAATGGTTAATTTTTTCAAATTCTAGAGGGACTTTGCATACCCCACAAACCCCCCTCATAATGTTGCTGGTGCACCCATTAAAATCATCAAGTTTATAACAGTGTAAATGAATTATCATAAGATCACATTTCATGGACGTGTTAGTGGAATTTTTTTCAATCTAAATGGGGTTATATTGAAATGGTGTCGTATGAGTCATGTGAGCTATAACTCTCTAAACAATATTTTGTTAAACTCTACAACTTTTGTATTTAAATTTTACACACATTTATAGTATATAAACTCGTTAGCTTAAACATATTTTGCTAACGGCCCTATTATGTTGTATAGCATATTCAAGACATTCTTTATACTTTTACTTGTTTCCTTTATTGTTGTTTTTATAAGTTTTAAAAATGTATAAATTTCCAGCACACAATAACAAAAGGAGCCATAAAAATAATAAAAAAAACACTAATGAAATGGCGATTTCCTTTTGTAGCTAAAATTAAAAAAATAAATAAAAATATAAATAAATGTATGAAAAACAAAACCATAAAATACTAATAAAATTGTTGTTACGTTGAAAAAATAAAATAAAAACAAATAATAAAACTTTTTTTGCTCCGTCTGCCCCTTTCGTCTAAAGGACTTTAATGTTATTTCTTTTGCACAATAAATTCAGTAACTTTTTGTCTAGCTCTTCGAATTGTTGTTAAACTTCAAAGGCACGTAGAAGCCATAAAACAAGAAATGAAACAAATTTTTATCAAATAAAATATAATTTTTTTTTTCTTTATAAAGAGACCCACAGAATGCAGAATAAAAAGTTGGTAGTAGAAGAAACATTTAACGTTCAGTGGATATTTACAAAAAAAAATAAATAAAGTAATAAAAAATGTGTTATTGAGAATGGTTGGGGTAAACAATACATACAAAGGTAAATTGGTATTTTTGGCAAAACAACTAGAGATAGAGATTTTTGCTTTTATTGTTAATATTTATTTTTGTTTCCTGTAGATTGCACATGTTTGTATGTACATATAGGTTTGTATGTACATATGTATGTCTAGAATATCTTATAGAATAGTTTACGAAAACACAAGGGTATAATTTTGACTGAAAGAAAAACAGGTTTAAAATTTAATTTAAAACTTTCTGCTGTAACAATAATTTTATTTATTTATTGGCTAGAATTTTTGAAAAATTTTTCATTGTTTGCTTTTTAGGTGGAATATAATGTTCGATGAAATGTATTTATTTTAAATGTCATTAAGCCCTAATCCAAAATTTATTATATATGTACTTCATTTGCAATACAATTTTTATTACTAATACTATAATTCCTTCTTTACAAAAACATTAATAAAAAAATAAAAAATATTACCTGTGTCCATAATTTTGTATTTTGAAAACATATACCCTTTGCCATTTCGTTCTTTTTCTTCTTCTACAGTATTCATTTGCGACTCCAATAAATATTTATTTTCTAATCCTTATGAATAAGGAAGTCGATTTAGCGCTGTCCGTGTGTCTCTATGTTCCTGTAATGCATTAAATAATATTTGGGAATTCTCAATATACTTATTTCCCATACCTGTATTGAAAAAATGTAGAAAAGCAAATTAGTATTAGAAATAAGTTTTATATCTTCGTTATCTGGTCAGATATAATATAACACAACTGTTTGTTTCTATTATATATAATTTAAATATTATATTATTTATAAATAATGTCTTAGTTTAAATTCACTTTTTACATTTAGTGTAATTTTTTTGTGCTAGTGGCAACTCTGAAGTTTTCCAGCTGTCACATATGGACATTTCCATGAATATGTCAACCACGACTGTGAAAATAAAAATAACTCTTGAAAGTTTTTCAATATAAGTTTATTGATAAAAAAAACACTCAAATTTTACTATGCGCAGGTATTTAGAGCTTATTAAATTGTTTTAAGAGCAATAATAAGAGTTTAATCTGATTATGTTTTTGTCTTATTTTAAAGAATTGCAATCAATTAATTTTTTTTTAGCGACTAAATTGTTAAAATAAATTGTAATTGTAAATATTCCTTTAAAACTAGGTAACAACAACAATTAACAAGATCCATAAGAAAAAAGAAAATATAGAGTCCAATTAGAGGTATTTTTTTTTATTTCCCTTGGATGTTATTAATGTCACGTACGTAGTGCAAAAATATTATTTGTCTCCGTCATTCGTATTTGAACAGTCGCAAGAGCACCTAATTTAGAATTTAATTTTTTTTATTTAAATAATATAAATTCTATTACCTTAGAATACTATTAGAGAAAAATCTTTCACGTGCGATATGTCACGAACGATATTAAATTGAATTTATTATAAAATTATTTAAAGATTGTTTTCAATTAAGTATAATGGATTTTAAATGAAAAATATTTGGTTTATTGTAAATTAAATTAAGAAAAAATACCTGCCAAGATTCGCAGATTTCTTCATATTTCCATATATACCTCAAAATCACTTCTGTTTTATGTCACGTACGATATATATTTTTATTTTTCTTGATATTTTAGACAACAATGATTCGAATATAATTAATTTTTTTTTTGAAATAAAGTACCCTTTGAATGGAACATAAAGATCTAATTCTGTTTTAGTTACTCTTTCTTTTGCAAAAATTACTCCACCTTATAGGAGTACAAATGTCAAGTACGATGATATGGAAATACCCATATGCTTATTTCCATTCAAGGCATAATTAAGGCATATTAATTCATCAGGTAATTGCAGTCCGGAGAGAAAATATTTGTTTATATTGTTTATATATGAAGTTTGAAGTTTGAAATAATTGAGAGAGGAGAGAAAATTATTTTTATCTACAGACTTGGACAGCTGAAATTTAAGATAACTGAAAATTAAGAAAAAACTAATCAGCTGACGAATCAAGACTACCTGATTAATAAAATTGCCTTTATTTCGATTATTAAAAATGAAGCGATTAACACAAGAGCAAAATGTCAAAATTGTGGAATTTTTTATGCTGAGACCGCACACAAGCATTGAATCATTTTCAGTCGACAAAGTGCACTAAATATGTCAACCGTTCGTAGAGTGGTAAACAAATTAAAAGAAACTGGTAGGTCTCTTGAAAACATTGATGTGAAAAAAGAGAGTATTGCTGACAACCCGAAATCTTCAGTTCGGCATGCTTCTCAATGACTTAAAATTTCAAAAAGCTCTAAGCAGCGAATTTTGTCAAAAGACCTCCACCATCATGGATACACAATTCAGCTTATTCAGAATCTTAAACCAGCAGACTATGAAAAGTATCGGCATTTAGTTTAATGGGTAATAGATTAATGTAAATTTTTCAAAAATTATCATGAATACACACAATTTTCGAATTTAGGGCTTTAAAACCCTCATGCGAACAATGCTTTCACAACTAGCAAATCTCTCGTGCGGATTTTGGTCAGACGGCATGATTGGGCCTTCTTTTTTTAAAATTGATGTCCAAATTTCAGTGACTGTGAAAGGCATTCTTTTCAAGAACATGCTAACCGAGTTCTGGTGTGGCACTGGCCTAAACGACATGTGATAAAAGCAAGTCGCTGCCACTCAACTATTATAAACAATTCAGTTATTGCAGCAACGATATTCTTACTGAGACACCTTTAATGTACCATAGCAAAAAAATTATGCACTAGTTTAATGTGAATAAAATTTTTCATGACTTTTAATTCATAAGAACAAGAGGGGGCATGAGGAATGCTGTCACCAAATCATAAATAGTTAGCCTTTAATGATGTGCTTCAAAATATATGCAAATGCATTTGAAAAATCTTAAACAATTCAAGTTTTAGGTTATGCAAGTACAAACAAAATTTTTTCTTCCTGTTTTCTTTTTTTTATAAAAAAAAATAATAAAAAAAAAATAACTTTTTGACCAGAAAAAGAAGATTTAGCTTCTTATTTTCAGTCATGATCTTCCCACATGTCTGTTAATCTAAACCACAAATAAAAAAAATTTTCAATTGTATTGATAGAAAGCTGATTCCCACTTCTACAACTCCAGACAGCTGCGACAATGGCTGCCTGAAGGAAAACCGAGTTGGCTTGCATGATTCCCTAACATCCAGTGACTCATCAATACTGCCAGAAATATCGAGATTTCCTTTCGACCGTGGTTTGTAAATTGCCATAAGTGATCTGTCATAAGTGATCTGAAAGACTGAAAATATTATTTGGTGATTTATATTCTATAAGTCCACCATGTATGCTAAGTGACAGTCCACGACACCTGTTTTCGGCTTTTTCAAGAAAGTTTCTGCGGATCTTGCTTTTGTTTATCCCCAATGGTATTGCGAAGTCACTTGCGTTGAAAATATCCAAAGCTTATTCCTTTCAGGCTAGGTCATTCGGCCGCTCATAATGCAACCTCTATGCTTTCTGAAAATTTTAAAAATTTTGTTAAAAGTCTGAATAAAATTCAAACTAGTTTTTTATTAATTCATATCTTGCTATGACTTACAGAACACGAAATAACATAACAAAAAATTAACTTGCATTTTTTAATTTTTGGTTTGTTTTTGTTTGCCCTCCTGAAATATTTGAAAATTCTAAATAAGGTCCTTCATCAAAAGGTCACAAATATATGTCTACTATAAGTAGTTAAAAATTATAAAATGATAAAAGTATGATTAAAGTAGATTAAAATATTTAAATAGTGTCTAAGCTAAGTGTTGTTGTTCTTGTTGTTGTTTTAGGACTGCCTTTCTTTAATGTTTCTTCTAAGGGTAAACAATGCCGCTGTTCTAACTCCTACAAAAACAATCTTTTTACAAACAAAATACAATACAAAGAAATAGAAAAAAATAGAAGAAAAACAAATTTAAACCCACATAATAAGGCTTTATTGTTTCTTTTTTTTCTCCATAAGCCCTGTGGTGTTCTTTAGAAGTTTTATAAAAGTAATTTTTTTTTCTTTTCCTTGAAATATATTTTATTTAAATACATAAATATTTTGTTTGTTTTTTGTACAATAATAACGTTCAAACAAAAACCTCAAAACATTTTACTTCATCTTTAGGCAACTTTTTAGTTCAACATATTCTTTTGTATTTAAAGTCTTTCTATTTGTTTTCTACGTAGAGATGTGTTTGTCTAACATATTTGTAAGAAAGAATTATGAAAAAGGAAGCTGACGACAAGGCAGTGTTGTTTTAAGAAGTGGTTCAAGTCAACAGCAGCCCACTGTTGACAATAATAAGTTGTTTATCAGAAAATAGAAAATTCTTCACACAATCACGAACAAACCTTAAATGCACACAGTTTAATAAGTATGTAACGAAATATTGTGTAAATATCATTATGGCTGAGACCGGATGTCCTTAAGAGTAAGAAAATATTGAAATGTCATTTTTAAAAGCAACATTGGCAAGCAGTGTTGTGTAAGAAACATTCAATTTGTTCAGATTTTATTAATTATTTGTAGTAGTGAGTAGACAAGACTTTTTTAATTTGTGTGTTTTGTTGTTGTTGTAGAAGGCATAATTGCTATATCAGTGTCCTACTCTATAGGTTTTTTTCTTGCCATTAAAAAGCGCTTAAAACTTAAACATGCGACTGCTGTAGACTGTATTTAAGTAAATTTTTCTTCCTTTTTTTGCTGCTAAAATAATTATCCTTTTACTATACTGCGCTTTCGTTTGCTTACGATTTTAAAATTACCATGTTTGCTATACACTCAGAAAGAGAGAGAGAGAGAGAGAGAGCCATGTCAGCACTACTTACAAAATTCAAAAAAAGCTTGTAAAAATATCGAATTAAATATGCTTGAAAAAACTTACTTACCAACTTGAAAACGGCAGTTAATATTCAATGTTTATTTATACATTTTTAAGATGACTTTATTCTATTCAAACCTTAACCATTAAATGGTAACTTTAAGAATCTGTGCAAAAAAATAAAATATAGGAATTTTTTTTTTAAGTACACAACTTTACTGGCAAATACACAGGTTTCTTTTACAAAAAACTGTTAAAAAAACGATAAACTTTTCAACAGGACGATGCACTATATTGCCTTGTTGATTATACCCTACAAATATATTTTTCGTTGTAGAAAAAAAAATACTAATAAAATTAATAAAAACTTGTTTAAATATGAGCCACATTTTTTAGTCTGATTTCGTGTCCATGTACTAGGCATAGATGAAAGAACATCGTTAATAAAAAGCATGTGGCGAACGAACATGAAATCTAAACTGAGGACTGAATGTTCTAGATGCTTAATAGGTGTGCCTTAAACTTGAAAAATATCATCTGCGGTGGCAATTTGTGGACCCAAAAATAAGACTGCTCTAGGCGATAAAATGATGCAGGCAGACGTCATTTGGGAGGTGAACTTTATGCATCTGGAAAAACGTAAGGAGGCAACCAATGAGTAGGTGCTCAATGGGCCTTCTGACAAAAGTGCAACTAAATAAGGTACACTGATATAATTAGAAAACCCTGAGCTTAATAAAAGGTCCGCCAAAAAATTTATTTTTTTTTTAAATGCTATAAAAAAGTGTAGCATCGGCTGTGTGGCACGTAACGCCATCCTGTTGAAACCAAGTGTTGCCAATATCCTCCTCTTCAATTTTTGTGAACAAACAGGACAGGAAATCTTAAAATATAATCATAATTGAGGAGAATGTTGTTTGCAAAATGTGGCTGGATAGTGCTGAAAAAGCATTGCATGCGGTCTAACAATAGCGACTTTCGAAATTTAAGGATTGTAAAACTATTACTTCTGTTTATATGGCTCTCGTTTATTCAGCTTATCTTGCCAAATAACCATGGAAAGATGTAGCGTTCGACAACATGGACAAATGATAAAGTGTTTTATCAAAAAGTGTGTTTGGGCAACATCCAGAAAAATTTCATATAAAAAATCATATTTAGCGTATTCCTAAATAAATGGGTACGTCAACAAACAAAATTGTCAAAATTGAGACGATAATAAACCATATGAGATCAAAGAGAGTCCAATGCATCCCGAAGAAGATAATGTTTGGTTTGGATATTTGTTAGGCGACGCCACACAGTGAGACAACGCCGGCATTAAATACAAGGAGTAATTGCAGAGTTCTGAAATTTTGCATAGGTTACTTTTGAGACAATTCCAGTTTAAAAAAAAAATTAAGAAAATTCGGCCACTTTTACGCCCACCTCCCATACAATCGAAATTTGTAAAATGCCGTATTGTCCGTAATACTTAAGGGATAACTTTAAATTTTGGTATACTTGAATGTTATATTGTTACAAACATTATCGGAATAAAGTTTTGGACTTTGGCCCACTTTTACCCCCACCCCCCATACAACCTCAACATAAAAAGTGCCATATTTTCTAAAATATTTTAGGTACAATCTTCAAATTTGATATTATTATTATTTACATATATAATTTAAAATGTTTCATGCAAAAATTACAATAACACGCCCACTCTTACACCCACTTCCCATTAAAATGCAATAAAAAAGAACAATTTTTTTCATTCTATCAATAATTTTTTAATATCATCATGGTATTCTAATTTTTTCAATATCTTTATTGCTATCGATCCAAATATCAGAAATTGCGCATTAAAAAATTTTTGAATTATCCATGACCTTGTAAACTTTTTTTAACACTTTATATAAACTTGTATAAACTTGCACTCTCAAATATGTAAGTATGTAGATTGTGATACATAATACATACATAATAGATACATAATTGCAATTACCGTTTGTTGATCAATAATATTTAAAACAACAACAATGTAATATTTTTTTACAGTTTGTTTTTAAAAAGTTTGTGAGCACAATATAAAATATCAAACAAACAATTAAAAAAAAAAAATTAAAAATTTGTAAACATGCTATTGCATGCTAACATAAGTATGTACATACGTATAGCGACAAAATGTGCACGTTGCGTATTTTTTGTAGTTTTATGTAAGTATGTTTAAAGTACTTTTGCAAGCTTTTGCTACATGTCCTCTACTTTAAATGAAAGCTGAGACTTCAATCTTTCATTTGATATAAGTCTGCACCTAGGGCGAGGGGCTGCTCTATATTTCCTAGTCCATTGAAAATGCAAAATGTTAAATTTTTACACCACAATTCTGTTGTAAAGAAATTTTTTTTTGTGTTTCTTTTTTTAAATTTATTTTTTTATCTACTCATTCCACAACAACTAAATTAATTAAAAAAATACTTTAAGGTTATATTTATTATGTATTTTTTTATTGATAAGCTTTTGAATATTACATATTGAACCAACATATTTCAAGCGCGTTAGCATACCTCAACTTTGACTTGCTCTAGACCAAAAAGTAATGAAGTTATGAATCTCAAATTTCAGGAAATTGTTACTCATATATCTGTTAATATACTGTGAAAATTTCATCCAAATTGGACGACACGCCAAAAACTATTTTTTGCCGCTGTTACTTTAGAGCTGTCTCACTGTGCGCCATCGTTCTTTATTAATTTGAGAGCAAAATTGGCCAGGACGTCACCGTCAACGACGACCACTAAAGGTTGGCAATTACCTACTTCTTTTTGAGGATATGGCTCAAGCTATATTGGTCGTTCTTTGAGAGCATGGTCATCTCACTGATCAAAGAGAACGTTCATGGAATTTTTATTGTGAGGCTTTCTAAAATCGCCGGTGTTTGTAGATAAATCACAAATTGCAGCGGTCCTTAAAATCAACATGACACGTACCTTCGGCTAAAGTTAGCCTAGTCAGTCTAAAGCAAATGCACAGTGAGGCTTACATACTTTAAGTTAGTTGTGTCGATATCACTGGGAAACAAATGGTTTTAAAAAGTAATCTCTTTAGGGAAGTGGTGTGCCTCAGTATCGCCCTACATTCATATATCTATGTAGCAATTTACCTGTTTCCACATAATAAAACTTTATCCATTTGCAGTAACTTTCCGACGTGTTGAGTTAAACTACTTAAAAGTGATCAGGAATGGATCAATCCGATAGTAAATACTTCCAAATGTTAAATATATTGCCACTACCAAATACACTGATCGCTATTACCACACACTGTTAAAATGTCAGAAGGCATGGCCTTAAATACAATTATTTCTATAAAAACAATTAAGAATCGTTTCTGCCACTACCATGCACCAGTCCCACACAATTTTGATTTGACGTAGCAACTGAACTTTTGGTCAATTGAGTTGTGCAGTTTATGCAATCGATTCTTGTTTTGTGGTTGGAATTTTTTTTTTTCAGAAATAATAATTAAAATTTTAGTTGCAATGAAATAACTTCCAAATTTGGGAAATAAAATAGATTCTACCGGTATACGTGGGTTAGTGGATTAAATGACAACCAATTTGAATGGAAAAAGGTTATTTTGTAACATAAAAATTCAACAACGAAATTTTATTGTATCAATCATAAAATAACACTATCGCTAAGAAATTGTTTAATTGTCAACAATTCTGATATTGAAACTGAAACTGTTATCTGTTTGTAGTACAACAATAATAGCAATAATATGGTGCAAATCTGTGGCTTGAAGCTAAAATGGCCAATGTCATTTTTTTGCGCTTTTGAGTTAATCATTGCGTTAGATTTGTTTTCTTGCTCTATTCCATTATGGTAAAACAGCTAAAGTCATACTTAACACAGAACAGCTTCATAAATAAAATGCTGGCCAATGTCACTATGAAAGTTAAAGTTCAATTCCAATTTTCTCAAAAGTAAATATTTTGACATTGGCCCTTTTTACTCCAGGCCACAAAAATATAGTTATACAAAGAAGTATAAAAACAATTCTTGCATATTTGATATTATTTAACCCGGCAATTCCCAGTGTCACCTGCAGGTGACAAAGATTAACGGTATTTTTAAACATAAATACAGACACCAATGAATAATAAAAATATCAATAATATACAGATAATACCCTGTTTTGTATCTGATTTTATTTTGGCATTGCTGCCATTATTTAAAATAGGGAATTTTTGAGCATTTTTAAGTAGTGGTTTTGATTTTTACATACTAGAGTGTCTTGTGATAAAAAAAAACTTATAAAAATGCCAAAAGGGTAAGAATTCAAAATATTTTTATTCTTTATTATTTCGAAATATTCACTTAAATTATTAAATATGAAGTTATTAAAAAAAATTATTTTTTTCTCATAAAAAATAACAATCTATACCAAGTGTCACTTGTAGGTGACACTGGGTATTATTAGTACTTTATTTATTTACACTATAAATATAATTTGTATGCTCATATGCAACATAGGTTGACATAACATCAGAAGGGCGATATCTTTACCGCCGGTGAAGTCGTAGATGATATTAATTTACTTCCACCTGATGATGGCGAAGTGACTGATGAAGACAGTGGTGATGAAAATGAAGCTAGTTTAGTCATCTGGAAACTGAAGAAACTTTTACTAACTTACAGGAAGGGATGACTGCCGTGGAATCTTTGAATTACTTTATAGCAAAAATCTTGTTGAGCTCATAGTTGATATAAGTAATTTGTATGCTTTACAAAGAAATCTTACGCGGAATGTGACAGTTAATGAAATTAGAATTTACATCGCAATACTGTTGCTTACAGGATATTTGACGCCAAAGTATATGAGAATGTTTTGAGAAGTAAAGAGTGACACGTACAATGACCTAGTAATGAAATACAATAATATCACCACTTTGCAGACAGTACGTCATTGCCGCCTAACTGCACCTACCTGCTGTGGATATTTAGTGAATTGTGAACTATATCAGGGTGCGTCAGGACCAAGTCTAAAGATGCAGCCGGATTTAGTCCTAGGAGCTGCTGTCATTTGAGAGCTCCACTCCAGATTGCCCAAAGATATGGGACCTTACAATTTCAACTTCGATAATTTTTTTACCGGTTTACGATTACTTAAATATTTACGCGAGCAGAATGTTTGGCAACTGGCACTTTAATTGAAACCCGTACTGAGAATTGCAATATGCCAAGCTCAAAAGAAATGAAAAAAGAACCAAGAAGTAATATTATGTTATAAATTTTCCGAAGAAATTATTGCAGCTAAGTGGCATGATAATAGTGTTGTCAACATTGTATCAAACTCTCATGCATTGGATCCTATCACTAGAAAAATATGTGCTTAGTGTAATATCGGTTTGCATATAAAATGTTGGTACAGCTTCAACAATGAATAAATTTTAATCTTTTCTTTTAAAGAAATATATATTATTAAAAAATTCATGTTTTATATCAATGAAAAGATTAAAAAAAACGGGTATTTTAAACCATTAGCTTTACACAATGCCCAGTGTCACCTGTGACAGCCATTTAACAAAAAATTGGGTGGTTTTATTTATCAAGTATATTTTTCTAACATATCTAATCTATTTTTTTTAACATATCTAATCTATTTTAGCCAAAAATAAATAAGAATTCTTTTTATTTTGACTATGGGAATTGAAGAGTTAAAACAATTGATTTCTAAAAATAGCGACATCCTTAAAACTTGTTCACCTTTACCTTAAACTTTAAAAGAAAAAATTCAATAAACAATATGAGTATATAATAATGGTTCATAATGTACATTCTACTTCTTTTTCTATCTGTCCTGATTTAATTTCTATAGACATGCAACCGAAAGAAAACTTGTTTTGGTTTTTCTTTTTAAAAAACAATTTAATTTTAATTTATTTCACTCTGCACAATTTAGTTTGACATTGTTTCTCGGGAAGCAAGAAAATTTCAACATCTTAAAGTGTGTGTATAAAATTATTTCAGAATTTCTACGTAATCGCTATACAATACGACAACAATAAATGACGTACATTAAAAGGCAATGCAATGTGTGCCAGATAACAGCAAGTAAAACAAAGAATGCGAGCATTTGGAACTTGCAAAACAAATATGGCACAGCTGACGCACGTAATTGTACAATTTTTTTTTTTTTAGCTGTGCGTCCTTATTTGTGTTTCCTTACAAACACAAACAAAATGAGAAAAAAAGAAACTAAAACTGGCATCCAAGTTTTTCTCTATCGTTACGTTGATGTTAATGAAGTATGACGACTGACACCATAGTCAAATTATATTTATTTTTTGTTTTTTTTTTCTATAGGTCTTTCACAACTGGGTGTTTGTTTTTTGTTTGTGCGTGTGTCCATATCCTTAATACTTATGCTAATTTAATGTTTAATGTCATAATAACATTTAAGCATTTCAAATATTGAAAAATGTGTAACTAAAAATACCTTTCACTTAGTTATTTCTTAATACGTACGTACATACATGTTCAAATAACACATTCAGTTTCTATATCTTAATTTATTGACATTTTTTTTTTAATTGCAAATTCTCATTAGCCGCCATTTTCAAACAGGGTTAGAGTTAAGGCTGCTTTTTGGTTCATGTAGCATGCCACAAACAAATCGTGTTTATTTGGTATACATGTAGGTATGTAAGTACCAATAAAAATTTATGATATAACAGCTAGACCGGTATATGGACAGTTAACATTAAAAATTGAAAAATACACACGCTTTTTGTGACAGTTGTTGGCTTAAAAATTCTCATGTTTAGCCACAATTATCTCTTATGTCATGTAAGTGGTCTATAACAATTTAAAAAAAAAACTAAAAATTTTATGTGAATATTTTTTTAATTAAATATTTTTCGTTACGTAAATTGTTTTGCTAAGTAAATAGTAAAAATATTTCATAAATGTCCATTAAGTATTAATTAATAGGGGGTGTTTTTTTATAGAGGTACAGAATTTAAAGTTGTTATTTTTAACTGACGACCATTATATTAGCTGTCGATTGATTTATGTTTGGTTTGGCATGAATAGTCTGACGCCTAGACAACGCTTCCAAATTGTGCCCAGTTTTTTTTTGAAAATCATAGTGCACTATATAAGCGAATTTTGTTAGCGATAAAGCTCACTTTTGTTTGAATGGCTGCGACAGTAAATAAAACTGCCATACCTGGTGGCATGAAAATCCTCAATTGCATTTTGTGAAAATATAACAAATAAACAATAATTTATGGGGATAAAAAGTTAATTCCCTGATATCAATTGTGCCATACAAGTTAACACACAGTTGTTATTGTAAATCAAAAAAGGTTATATTAAACAGTTCATTAAAAAAAAAATAAATTGTTACTTATTTAGAGATGTTTCTAATAAGTAAAATGTTTAAACTCGAAATTATTTCTTAACTTCTTCAACATTTAAATTGTGCTGTTTGTATTTAATTAAAACCAGTATTTTAAACGACAGACCCAAAGCCTTTCACAACATTCACATTTAAAATGAGGCATTTTTTTGTTTTTGTATTTTTTACATAAAAACTCAACTTAGTAACAAAGTCATAAATTTAAATATTTTATGTTTTATTTGTTAAAACATCATAATTGAATCGTGAAATGCACTGATAAAACTTCATGAAAATGTAAAATTAATATGAAAAAGTCTTTTTTTTTGTGTAAAACTATCAATTAATTGGTCATTTAGAATAAAAAAAAAATTAAAAAAGAAAATAATGCCCGTTAAAAATAAGTCAGACTAAATAAAAATTTATAATTCACTGAATGGTTGTGCTTTAATTCAATAAGTGATGTCAACTACATATTTATTATAAGTCCGACTTTGTGATATCTATGCTTATGCTTATATAGGCTAAGGTAAACGTTAAAAATTTTCAAATTTTCTACAATAAATGCCATTAAAAAACCATAACTAATTGAAAACAAGTAAGAGTGCTATATTCAGCCGTGCCGAATCTGATAATACCCTTCACCATCATGTACAAAGGTATAAACCCACATCGTAACTTAACCTATGTTTCATATTATACGGCATTTTTCTTTTTTATTTCCAACGCCATCCTTGATTTTGAATTTTTACGTAGTTAACTGTATTCTACTAGTCAAGCCCTTTAATTTGATACCCATATTGATGGGGTTGAGAAAAAAAATTTCCGCCATTTTGTTTTAGACGCCATCTTGGATTATAAATTTTCAAATAATTTACTGTATTCTACTGGTCAAGCCCTTTCATTTGATACTAATATTAAGGGGTTTCAAGAAGTTACATTTTAAAATACCAGACTTGACCCATATATAAATTTATTGCCCGCCATTTTGTAGTAGCGGCCAACATGAATTTTAATTTTTTATAGTGCTTATATTGCGCTAGTTAAGTCCTTTCAGATGATACTAATATTGACTCTATCGGTTGTCTAGAAGCTGAAAAAATTGATTTTAGTTTGTAAATTTTTGAAATATATATTTTTAAAATACAATTTTTTGCCTCTAGCTTTACCGATTAGAGCCCGCTTTATCTAAAATTTTTTCACGAATATCTCTAGAGGCATATTATATCTACAAATAGTAGCAAAGTTACCTAATAATTATTATATGGCTAAAAAATTTTTATCTTGGTGGTAAATATATGGGAAAAAACAGAGGCAATCGCGTTCATTGGCTCATATCTCAGAAAGTTATGGGGTTTGCTGAATTTTAATAGCAATTAACTTCCAAATATTTCCAAAAGACTGATACCATACACGGGTCTGAAGAACATTTAATTGCTTCTAAAAATAAATTTCAACCAACACACGGACAGACGGATAGTTGGCTTAATCGACTCCTCTATACATAAGCTTTCAGAAAATATATATGTTGTGGGGTTGGAAATGAATATTGTAGCAATTATATTACAAACGGGATCACAAATCTATATATACCCTTTTACACTGTCGTATGAAGGATATAATAATGCATAGAAAAGGCCGTTGTAGAATTGAATTGTATACTCATGTAGAGTTGAAAAACTTCACAACTCTACAATGTCTTTGGAGGTTTGCTTAGCAATTAACATTTTTGATTATATAACCTTGAGCTTGTAAGGACATTTTGATATTGATTTTCAGTATCCTACATTTTTCCAACGACATAATTTGCGTTTGTTGCTTTTCTACCACAGGCTTTAGAGAAATACTTGAAAAAATACATATACAGACAATGTCAATGATATCAGACAAATATATAAGTGTAGAGGGAATACTACACACTACTATTTCGCCTCCCTTTTTAACTCCCTTCTCTCCTTAGTGATTTCAAAGTGACCAATCACAGTACAGGCGTGGTGTACACTGCACAGTCAATTGTAATCGCCATCATCTTCTTCAGACTAAAGTCTCCCCAGTATCCACACTTAATGTGTGGCTTCCTTTAATCATTAGTCTACAGCTACTAAGCCAATGCTGAATATTCGCATTCGCTTAAAATCGGAAATGTCCTGGAATACCTTTCCTGTGTTCTTTAATTCTATTTTTATAAAATTAACATAACTGCTTGAATACATTTCAAAGGCTTTTTTTCCAGAGTAGCATGATGTTAAATTGAACCATCAATATAAAGACACTTAGTGTTAAGAAAAATAGAAGACATTTTTGTAGATACTCCGCAATACATATCTGTGGTTTTCATGGGCAACCACGTATGTCTTAAAATCAAATTTTTCAGGAGAGCTACAAAACCGTGTTAGTGCTGAACGATTTTTGAATATATATAGAAGTTACGTTGTTATGCCATTAAAATAATCGGAATGGGTCAATCTTATTTGAGAAATTTTTAACACCAAGTAAAGGCTGCCTAAAACCAAGCAATATGGCATTATTAACTCAAAATCTTATAAAATGAACATACGCGGTTGCCCATGAAAACCACAGATATTTCTGTGTTTATCATGTTTTATAATTTATCATGTTTATCATCATAATTTGTTGAATCGAGGATGCGTTGGCTGCAATACTGTGCATAAGTATTTTCTGACTGTAATTTAAACTTCTAGAATCTGTATCATTTAATTTTATAAAACTTAAATTTTGTGATGATTTTTTAAAAATTAATAATTTTTTTCATTTTAATTTTTTATTTTATTTTTGTAATTCTGCAACTTATCTTTTTTAAAGTAATTTATACCAAGTTTTAAAGACATTATATCCGGTTTAAAATACTATATGTACTATGAAAATTTTGTAAAAAAAACACTAAACAAATGCAACAAATGCCACATAAAAAAAGTAAAACAAAACACAAAAATCTGATAACTGGGTTACTTTGCATAAAACACTAGCGGTAAAGACAACCCTTATGGGTTTGTTTCTTTTTTTTTTCTTCTTTATCTTGTTGGCCAAACGAACAAACAAATCACTTCACACACACACACACACACAAACATTCACACCTATTAACAGGCAAACATAGAATTTGCTTCGTTTCAGTTTTTGTGAAATTTTTCCTTGGATAAACATCTAAACGTGCTGAAAGGCATAATTAATGAGCCAAGAAGGGAAAAATAATCGCATGTGTAAATGTATAAAGTTTATATAGGATTGCAAAAAAAAAAAAATAATAATTTAAAAAAGAAAACAAAGCAAAAACATTAAAATGTACCACCATTATTAGTATTGCTACGACTTCCACCACAACTACCCAGAAGAATAGGAAAACCTGAGGGTTTTTTTTCAAAAGTATGAATTCGATAGTGTTTTTTTTTCATTCTAAGTGCAAAAGTGTTTTGTATGAAGGAAACCTTATCTTTAAAACAGTTTTTTTTTACCACAATCATTTTGCGAAAAATAAGAAGAGAATAAACTAAATTCAAACACATTCATACTTGGTTAATAATACGCAATATATTATCATTATATTTGTCTTGTTGTTTGTCTTCCGTTTTTATATGTTTTTTTAGGTTTTCTTTAAATTTTATTTTTTACTTTTCGAATCAAAGCCTTGCAAAAAAACCATAAAAAATTTTATTAATAAAATTGTTGCCTAAATTGAAAGCCCCAGCTGCAAGCAAGGGTCTGTTTTTGTATGCTGTAAATAACCATTGATACTCCATAATGTGTGAAATTAAAGGAATGTATTCATTGGATAATATCCACCTTTTATTAACAGTATGAGAATGATGAAAGAGAGTGTGTAAAAAGGTTTTAATTGTATTAAAAAATAATTTTTTCAAGACTAAATTTAACTGAATATTACAGTCTTAACGTTTTCCCTTTAAAGCACTGAGGCTTGTAGGCGTAACCATAGGGAAGTAATCCTATAGACAGAATTCTAATTTTGATAATCGGACTGAATAAGTAAATGACCAGAATATCTCTCATGCAGTAATTATATAGAGGCTTACAGACGGATTTAAGCGGCTAAGTCATCAAAAATTTTAATTCATACAAAAACAAGTAACAGTGCTATATTCGGCCGTGCCGAATCTTATATACCCTTCACAACGTGTAGTCATGCAATAACAATTGTTGTTCATCCCATATAAAATACGTGCATACGTACCCGTTAGAATAAATGTGGCATCGAATCCCAGCTGAGCCAAACAAATTTTATTTTATTTTATTTAATATATTATTTATATTTTATTATTTTTTTTTTATATTTTTTTTAAATTTTTTAAACATTTTTTAAAATTTTTTTTTAATTTTTTTAAAAATTTTTTTTTTTGTAGTTTTTTTTTATTATTTTTTTCTTATTTGTAATATTTTTTTTTTTGTAATTTTTTTTGTTTGGTATGTTTTTTACATGTATGTATATATGTATGTTGTTGTTGTAATTGTGAAAAAAAGCGAGGTGGTCGTGGTTTTTTGCTCATATCTCAGAAAGTTATAGGGCGATTCTGCTGAATTTCAATAGCGATTCATTTCTGGATATTTCCAAGAGATTGATACCATATACAGATCTGAGGAACATATAGTTGCTTCTAAAAGTTGATTTCAACCAACACACGGACAGACGGGCAGACGGACAGACGGACAGACGGTCAGGGCTTAATCGACTCCTCTATTCATAAGCTTTCAGAAAATATATACTTTATGGGGTCGGAAATGAAAATTGTAGAAATTACAAACGGAATGACAAAGCTATATATACCCTTGTGCACCACAGGTGAAGGGTATAAAAAAAATGGCGGTTTTTGGTTGTGGCTAATTAATTGATAAAAATATATGATACTAGCAGCCCAGTACGTGCTTCGCTACGTATAAAGTGAAATAATAAAATAATTTTATTGGAACATCAAATTCATTTATTCAAAAAAAAAATATTTTATTAATTGCTAGCTATTTTCAAACTTAATCTAAAACATTTGGATAAACAATATTTTTTGTTCGTTTAAATATTTTCGTTCCGCTCATTCTTTTTACAGATAACTGATGTAGAAAAAAAGTACCAAAATTATCTTTTTAAACATTTTATCATCTTGGAACACCAAATTTCCAAAAAGTGCCATTAGCCTTCTGGGATCTTTTTGAATTTTTGTGCTACATGCATTAGGTCCGAAGATACAATATTACCGATTTTACCCGTTTTTAGCCATTTTCGCCCTTAATTCCAAAGTTGCGAAAAAATGCAAAAATTCATTACAGATTGCTTTAAGGAGAGTAAAACTATGTTTTTAATTTTTTCCTATTGCTATCCCTCTCAAAGATAAATGCTGTTTTAAAAAAAGTACCAAAATTCAGTTTTTACCCGTTTTATCCCCTTAAAACTAAAAACTCAAAAAAAAGTACCAGACACTTATCCAATTATTTTTAACAGGCTCTTTGGTCCTTTCTGAATTTTCGTGATATCTTTAGTAAGCCCGGAGATACTGAGTTACCGATTTAACCCTTTTTTTACCCGTAAACCGCTCAACGGATTTTGTGAAAACTTCACATAAACCATCTACTAAATAGTCCGATAGATTTGGATAGGTTAGCCTGTTCTTGAGTTTTAAAATTACAATGAAAAGTGGCATTGATTTTTATATATTTAGACAAGAGGTCTATATTATGGTTTTTAAAACATTAATCATTAGATGAGAATAAACACAAAATATTAGAAGTCGTGCATAGAATTTGACAACCAATTGAAAAACCATCAAAACCAGAATTGGAGCTCTATGCATGCCATTAACAACATTATACAATATACCATTTCGGCCTAAAAAGGAGATGTAAAAAATATAAAACCTAAATTAGCTGTATTTAAAGGTGTGGTAGAATTTTTTTTCAGTTTAAGAATCTTCTTTGAAATATCCAGCGGGTACAAATTTTTTGTATGAGGTTCGATAAAAAAAAAAATACATAAAAATTGTTAGTTCATTCCCAACATCTTGTTTTATTGCATTTTTTTTACTTTGGATTTATTTTTCTAGAAAACGTCTTAGCGAAAAAATGATAATAATTCAGAATTCTAAATAGTTTTAAGTTGTCTACTATCGTTTTCAAGCTTTTGAATTAACTATTTGCAAGTTTTTATGCCTTGTCTTCTATTATATACTAAAAACTACAATACGCAAGCCTCAATATGCCTTAAACTCAATAAAAACCCCTCATAAGCCTATAAAGTTTAAAGTGTTCCACGTTCTTTCTACAATTCAACGTCAGTAGTCGGTACCTATATACAGTGCTGTCTGGGTTGAGTGAACCCCTGATGCTATGAATACCTCGTTAGAGTAAACACCGGAATGTTAACATTGACACTCATGAATCTCTATAGAGTGAACCAGTGTTGCCGCCGACCAACTTTTTTTCGCAGTAAAAGCGACAAAAAAAAAAAACGCAGTGAAGCGCAGTGACGAGAAATAAAAAAATTTCGTTTTCGTTTGGACAAAAAAAAAGGACATTTTTTTCACTTTTTTAACACTTTTTTGCTCTTTTTTAAGAATTACTTGTTTTTTAATTTTTTTAAATAGTTAATTTTATCTCAACTACTGAAATAGAAAAAAATTATTATTTTTGATTGTCAACAACAGTGCAATAAAATATAAAAATTAATTAAATGGACTGAAAAGCAAATATTTTTTTCACGAAATAGTTTGTTTATGTTTTTCTAACGGGATTTTTGACATTTTAATTCAAGACCTAATCAGTCAACTGCAACGTAACGTAACAGCAGAAAATGTTGCTGCTATATTTTTAACAGGCTGACAATTTTATCTCGTTGTGTTATAGCCTTTACAGACTTACGTGTTAAACACGTTTGAGGTAAATCATGTTAAGGCGTTGTTGATCAAAAAAAGAGGAAAAGTACCAAAAACTGAAAAACGCAGTGATATTAATAAAAACGCAGTGACGACGGGCAAATCGTAGTGAAAAAATGCGATCGCAGTGAAAACGACAACACTGGAGTGAACATACTTTATAGAGAGTTTTTAGGTTTGGCGAAGGAGAAAAACAATGAAAAAGAGTATACAAACTAAAGAGAACATAAAATAACGGTAAAGCAACGATTCTTTTAGAGTAAGTTGACAAGTTACTCTCACAAATACGCATTCAATGAATTGTTAATTTATTTAAGTCTGGGCGCATGTTCCATTAAGGTCGTATCTCAAAGTTAATTTTTTAATTTTTCCAGTCATAAATTTAAACTTTAGTATTACGTGGAAATAAATAAAATTTATAACCTATAAATGCATTTAAAATAAAAAAATCAGTTTTTTAAATAAATAAAAATTCAACCTTAATTTAGTGAATAACCTGGGTATAGTGAAATCGCTCTGCAAAAATTAATTCACTCTACCCAGACAGCACTGTAATACACAGATGATTGATAGCTTTCAATACAGTTCAAGTATTAAGTATAAATAAACTAAGTACAAATAAAAATCATTTGTATTACCCTTAAGTCTTTCTACACTTCACTCTTTGTCATCTCTGTCAAACACCTTAACACACACACACACACACACACAATCAATAACAAAAAAACAAAATACATCATATAGACAAAACTTGATTTCCTTTCTATGAACATTTAGTACTGTTTGTTCTCTATTTAATTGTGCTTAAAGCACATCAAGCTAAAGAAAAAATTAGAACTATCTTAGAAACACATTGAACTGTAAGCAAAACTGTTGTTTATTTTCCAAAGAAGTTTTAATAGAACTTAAGCTTTCTTTATGTTTTTTACTCTAGTTGGTCTTTAAAGGGAAACCACTCCTTTCAAAAGAAGATAAAGAAGATAAATGTCTTCTTTTTTTACTAAAAAAAACATATAAAAAATATATTTTAACATTCAATCCTTTGAAATTATGCCTATTGTTTGTAAAGTGCTCCGTTGTTTAGTTGCCTTCATTAGAATTCAATCATTAGGTAAAAGAAAAATGAAAAAAAAACAAGTAAGAGCACTATATTCGGCTGTGCCGAATCTTTTATACCCACCACCAATTTTGTGTACATTTAAAGCACAATATTTATTATTTTGTTAATCGCTATAGAATAATCTCTTTATAATAAAATATGTTTCACTTTCTTTGTAGAGGGTGGTTAAATTTTAAGGGCCCATGTTTAAGGTGAACCACATCTAAACTTCAACTTTTTTCTTGTATTTCATTTGACATTTTTCAATCTCAGACTAACTCAATTTGAACCGTGGAAAGATACGCAATCGAGCAACGCTTTTAAATATTAAAGATTTTTATAAAAATGGGCGTTCAAATCCAAATGCATTTTGTGCACTTCGTGATTCTTTTGGTCAACATAATCGTTCGAATTCGTCCGCAATCGTGAGAATTGTAAAAAATATTTAAATGTCTGCAAAGCAGGTCTGTATGAAATGTGAAAACATCTGTGAATGCCATCTTAGTTCGTTGAATGGGAAACATTGCTGTTTTTCACGATAACATGACAAAAGAGCAAGCAACCTCGACTCATCATCGTGCCCAACAATCGAGCATCAACAGTGTCATTGAAAATTTTAACTATCGGATCGTGGTGTGCCGCCTAGGTTGGGGGGCCATTTGGCCGATATTTTGTCCCATACATAATTGAAGCATACAAATATTATCATTATAAAAACAAATGATAATAATTTCATAATAATTTTATTCAAAATCAACATAGTCCCTTAAAATTAAACCACCCATTATAACTTCGGTATGATAGTAAAATGTTTTCGTAAATTTAGTCTTTCAATGAAAGTGGCCGTTAAAATACTCGTGTCAATAAAGTTTCTGCTAATAAACATAACTTAGATATTTCAATATAGTCCTTTAGTATTCCAAAATCTTTATTCATAGAGAATTTACATGAATTTAAGAGGAAGAAAGTGAATTTAAGGTTAAATTTTAAGGGCCACAGGTTGATTTAAAATATACATTCTCAGCATTTTTCTAAAACGGGAAATTTATTAGTAAGATTTTGATTTTTAAACTTCTATAACATTTTGCTTTTAAAAGATTTTCAAACGAAATAAGTTTTGTATAATTTTAAAATTTGTTAGCCATTAGTACATGAAAATAAATTGTTTATAATATTTAGAGACAATTTCTTTTGACTTAAGTCAAAATTTTCCTAAATTCCCATTTTTAATAGAGCTTAACTTCAGGAGAACATAAGCATAAGTTGTTAGCATGCCATCTTGTAGTTGCTAGTAGAGTCATCTATCTTATCATCTTTATCTTATATTTAGCTACAGTACAATAAATGGCACAGTGTAAGATGAATAAATGCTAATATATATGACTAATATATTTTTATAAAAATTTAAGGAAAAAAGTGTGCGTGGCACATCTATTTTCCGTTATAACGAAGACTTTGACCAAAAAGCTATGTTTGCAAAATTTTAGAATCGTACATATAGTTTTGTCAGTTTTATTACGTTTTAAATTTGAAATATACACTGTGCGGTATAAATTTTCGTACATTTTTATCTATAACTCTTTTCCTAATTCATAGATTTAAGCGATTTTCAGGGAAAAATATTT
Organism: Phyto melanocephala; assembly: GCA_941918925.1. Taxonomy (NCBI): domain Eukaryota; kingdom Metazoa; phylum Arthropoda; class Insecta; order Diptera; family Rhinophoridae; genus Phyto; species Phyto melanocephala. The sequence goes on along the minus strand of OW799233.1, from coordinate 16,729,152 downwards.
TTGTGACTCAATAAATATATATTCGAAGTTTCATGACTCTACGTTTATGCGTCTGGACACAATTTAAAAGTGAAAGTGGGCGTTATAGTAGGCGTGTCAAAGTTGTTTTTGCTAATGAGTACAACTTAGGTGTTTCAATACAGTCCCTTATTATTCCAAAATCTTTATTAATAGAGAAATTATATGAATTTTAGGTAAAACGTTATATGGGAGGTGGGCGTAAAAGTGGGCGTGGCACCTTAATTTTTTGGCATAGTAATGAAATTGCCTAGGGGGATAGACGTAGCAAAATTTATCATCATACCTCTAATTTTAGCGGTTTTATGAGCTTTTAAATTTTAAAAAAGTGGGCGTTATAGTAGGCGTGTCAAAGTTATTTTTGCGAATGAGTACAACTGAGGTGTTTCAATATAGTCCTTTATTATTCCAAAATCTTTATTAATAGAAAAATTATATGAATTTTAGTTAAAACGTTATGTGGGAGGTGGGCGTAAAAGTGGGCGTGGCACATTGATTTTCCGTTACAAGAAAGCGCCTCACCAAAAAACAAAGTGTGCAAAATTTCAGAGTCGTACATCCAATTTTGTTGCTTTTATGACGTTTTTGTTTTTAAATATACCTAAAAATACACTGTGCGGTATAAATTTTCGTACATTTTGATCGATAACTCCTCTCCTAATGCATAGATTTAGACAATTTTCGGGGAAAAATATTGCCTTTACCCAGGAAATATATATTCGAAGTTTCATGAGTCTACGTAAAGGCGTTTGGACACAATTCCATTTTATTCGATGTCTGAAGGACACGGTTTTTTCGACCTACTCTTGCTTTTCGAGCTATAACTCTCTTCCTAATATTCCGATTTAGCCCATTTTCAATACCAAACAAACCTTGTCTATAAGAAAGATTCTGGCAAAATTTGAGCCCCCTAGCTTTTTCGGTGCGACCTCTATCGTGCTTTCAACAGACGGACAGACGGACAGACGGACGGACATAGCTAGATCGTCATAAAATCAAACCCCGATTCAGAATATATATACTTTATGGGTTCTAAAATGGATATTTCGATGTGTTACAAACGGAATGACAAAATGAATATACCCCCACCATTTTTTTGGTGGCGGGTATAAAAATCAGAGTAAAAACAAACTTGAAATTCTAATCTGGGTCTTAAATTGTGTGTGGCACTTATACAACATGATAATTTTAATTTGATATTTAGTAAGAAGATATTTTATATAAACCCAAAAGGGTAGATGTTAGATAAGAACGTTATGCTTAGAAATTTCCATATTTTTCAAAGTTTTATAATTATAGATTTTTTTTTTTTATAAAATTGTTTTTTTCAATGTACCCTATTTAGATCCTTAAATTCGTATGACGCAGAAGAAGACGAGGCACAGCTGGTTTAATGTATTTAACAAAGACCTTAATCACATATTATTGTTACGTTTAAATCTACCTGAGTTGTAGATTAAAACATAATATTCATGGCCAAAATTTAAAAACGTTTTTTATACCTTAAAAGTCATGCTGTGATTATTTTCTACTTGAAAGGCTGACAATTTGTATGGGAATTAAAGAAAGTGTAATCAGCTGCAAGAGTTGTGTAAATTTATATGAACAATATTTTAAATAATAATGAAGTCGAACAAAAAAAAAATCAAAATAACAGTACAAGAAAATATAATTTAAATTAAGTTTCTAAATCGTTTCAGGTAAAAATATTGAATTAAGGCTTGACAAGTACCCAGCAAAAACCATTAAAATAATGAGTTAAAAATACTTACAAACAGTTCTTCGCTACTTACAAATTGGCTTTTAAACCCATTTCTTCAACTTAGCGATTTGTTTGGAGACAAGTATTTACCACGCTCGTTTGCCCATTTCACCACAATTGCTTGTAAGCCCCACCTTTTTATACCCTTCACACAGCGAAAAAGGGTATATATACGTTTGTCATTCTACATTTTTCACTTCCGACCCCATAAAGTATATATTTTCTGAAAGCTTATGAATAGGGGAGTCGATTAAGCCCTGTCAGTCTGTCCGTCTGTCCGTATGTATGTTGAAATCAACTTTTTGAAGCCCCCCGACATTGCTTGGACCCGGGTGAGGTATTAAAATATCAGAAATATTCGGGAGTAGATCAGTATTGAAAATCAGAAACATCGCTACATAAACAACTGAGATAAGAGCAAGAACCCACGACCACCTCGATTTTTTTTCACAAAAACAACATTACAACAACAACATACATACATACATATACTGGTTAGAGTAAACATGGCATCGAATCCCAGCTGAGCCAAAAAAAAAAATTTTTTTTATTTTTTTTTTATATTTTTTTTTTTAATTTTTTTTATTAATTTTTTTAAAAAAAAAAAAAAATTTTTTTTTTTTTTAATTTTTTTTTATTTAATTTTTTAATTTTTATTTAATATATTATTTATATTTTTATTATTATTTTTTTTTAATATTTTTTTATTTTTTTTTTTAATTTTTTTTTGTTTTATATTATATATATTTTAATTATTTTAAAAAAATTTTTTTTTTAATTTTTTTTTTAAATTTTTTTTTTAATTTTTTTTTATTTTTTTTATTGCATGACTACACGTTGTGAAGGGTATATAAGATTCGGCACGGCCGAATATAGCGCTCTTACTTGTTTATTTTATGCTCTTTAATTTAGTCGTCGATGAGACTGGGACGAGCGCACGTGCTTAGAGGATGCATTGAAATGTTAAATATTTTATGTAATTTATTGAAAATTTTCCATTTTATCAAGTATAAAAAATAATAAATTTACTGTTAACTGCACTATTATTAGTTTTTAACACTCAAAACAATTTCTTGTGTTCAATTTGAATGGAAATCTTCAGGCTTATTTAAACTTTTAACTAAAAAAATATTAAATTCAGTGTGTACTGCAGTATTGTAAATATTTAAAAGCCAAAACAATTTTTTGTGACTAAATTTCAATGAAAATCTGTGCGCTTACTTTGTCATGGCACTGTACTTTAAAATTTTCTCACCACTACGGCTGCAAATCATTTTTGGGCACCTGTAAATTAGAGTCTGAAACAACTGAATCAACTTATTTGAAAGATACTGTCGTTTACCGCAATTTACAAAATTAAGGACGACGATTAGGTTTTCTCTCAAGTCAAGGTCTTTAAATCCATATTTAGTTTTAGTATATTCAGGGTTAGTACTCAGGACCTGAGAGGAAGTTACCACAGACAAAAGAAATTTTGCCTGTCCAAGTCACATTTCTGGAACATTATTTTAAGTCTTTTATATATTTTAATAAAAATAAAACCTTTAAAAGGGCATTGTTCTACTTAAACTTTAATTTATCTTACTCTTTACATAAATTTGCTGTTAGGTTAAATGATTTTGTTGTAATTGTTATAATTATAACACTTATAACATAAAGTTTATAATTACCCTTTTTTCCAGAACACTTATATTTCAGTTCGGCCATCTGTTTTAAATCTCAGAATATAATTTTATTTCTATTAATTAAAAATTCATTTGGAAATAAGTAACAAAAATTGTTGGTTCATTAAAAAAGGAAAAAAACACTGTAACAAAAATCTGTGATTATGACAGCATGAAAAGTCCTTTAAAATGAAGGAAAAAAACAAAAAACGTAAATCAAATAATTTCTATACACTAGTAACTGACAGCACCAAATTAAGGCTCACAATTAAACGAGTGTAGCAGAGGATTCAACACAATCAGCCAGCCAACTATAAAAATATAAAAAAATTAAAAAAAAACAATACAATTACATTACAATACAATACAAAAAAAGTACATTATGACACTCAGGGGCTTTGTGATTATAAAAAAGCTACAATAATTACGTGAACAGGAAAGAAATGCTCACGAACATAAACACAAAGGACACACACACACAGCAGAACACAAAAGGGGCCGTTATGAATACGTGAAACAATTGTTACAATAACAAAAAAATCTTTCAAACTAAATACATACAATGTCAGCCAGAGCAATATTTAGTCAGTCTGTCTGTCTGACTTTACACCCGTATACAAATATTAATAATATTTAAATCAAATGTGTCCCTTTTAAGTTTGTATATTATTTAACAGGAAAATATTTTTATCCTTGAATAATCCTTTGTAGATTTTAAACCTGCAATAAAACCCATTTTGAATTATTATTGTAAACATAGTTTTTTAAATTGTGTTTTCACAACTGTTCCTTTTAGTTTCTGTGCTACCTAGACTTAAATAAATCATTTTTGAATTCGATACAAAGTCAATGAAAATCTATCATCATCGAGGAATTAAAGAAAAGGTAAAAAAATATATAAAAAGAAAGTGAAATCTATAAATATGACATTGGCTTTCGGTAATTTTTCGTCCTAAAGATTGATCTTCTTATAAGACACACCATAACCGAAGGCGATAGAAAGCAGTTATGTTTGTCATTCCAAGTGCAACACAAAAAAACATATTCGTCAAAAAATTTTATAAATTAATTTTTTTATGCCAAATTTTTATTCCTAATTAAATGATATTATCTTATCCTCCATTTTTTGTTACGAACCGTTTGTGTCTAAAGAGGATTGCCAAGTTGCTCAGCAACACCTCAGGAGGTTCCAACCCTCTCCTTAGAACATGGACCGAATACAAAAATTAAGGTATTTTAAACACTTCTACTTGATCTACCACTCTCGAAAATGCTCACCCAACTATGTCGCAGCTATATCCTTTCGTTTTTACCCTACGACCATAAACCCACTCGATGACCCTCTTTCTCCCATTGATATCATCTTATTCAATTAGTTCAACATATTGGTAAATATTCTCTTTTCAAATAAAAGCAAATATTATTTATTACCAATTTTTACATAAAACAATATTAAAAACTAGGTACAACAACTCGATGCAGAGCTAGATATAAAAAAAACAAATGCCCGGAACAATTTCAAAACACTTGCATACGATATGGAATGGTAAATGAAAAAAAAAACTTATAGCGAATGGATCGATTAGGAACAGTAAGGCACCTTTGCGTCAACGTAGCGGTCGGTCTCTTGAAAACATTGCTGTTGTAGAGCAACGGCAATTTGATAAATGGGTAGTGGAGCCAAGGGAAATCAATGACAATTTTACAAAAAAGTAATCTTCTCCGATGAAGCGAACTTCCATCTAAAGGCCTGCATGAATACCAAAATTGTAGAATTTTGGGCTCAGAAAATGTTTATGCAATCCATGAGAAACAAATGCAAAAGGCAACTGTCTGGCACAAATTCGAGCCAGACAGAGTTTTGTGAAATCTCGAATTTATCCGAATAAATGCGTCATCGTTGAGAGACAATCACATACATCGCTGTAAAACGATAATGGAAAATATAATGAAAGGACCAATGGCCTGTCAACAGAGCCGTGGGAACGATTAGACGTATGTTTTATTACATTGTTAGCAATCCACGCAACTTTCTTAAAAAGTAAATGTGTTTTTTTTCAATTGAAAAGTTCATTCTTATTAAGACAACTTCACAGCGCATGCTGCATTTTCTTTTAGGAAGATCACAAATTTTTTACAAAAACAACTCTGGGGTAAAATTACGGCATTCAAACGCAATCAAAATCGTTCGAGTAAAATTTCTATAGTGTTCGAATGCCGTAATTTGAAAATACTTAAAAAAATCTCTACACCAAAACCACAGTAAACTCGATCATTCAAATAAAATTTTGATCGTGATCGAAAGCCGTAATCTACTACGTGGTAAGAGAGAGATGAACAAATTAAAAAAAAAAACAAGTAAGAGCGCTATATTCGGCCGTGCCGAATCTTATATACCCTTCACAACGTGTAGTCATGCAATAACAGTTGTTTGTATCACCATTCATCCCATATGAAATACGTACATACATATAAAAAACATACATATATAAAACAACCCATTTTAAAATTATAACTTTACGTATGTATGTTAAGAGAAAAAAAAAAATTTTTAAAAAAAAATTAAAAAAAAAAAATTTTTAAAAAAAATTTTTTTAAAAAAGAATTAATATATATATAATAAATATAAAACAAAAAAAATTAAAAAAAAAATAAATAAAAAATAAAAAAAAAATAAAAAAAAAATTAAAAAAAAATAAAAAAAATTTTTTGTTGGCTCAGCTGGGATTCGATGCCACGTTTTCTCTAATCAGTATACACGTTTGTATGTATGTATGTTGTTGTTGTAATGTTGTTTTTGTGAAAAAAAAATCGAGGTGGTCGTGAGTTTTTGCTCATATCTCAGTTGTTTATGTACCGATGTTTCTGAATTTCAATACCGATCTACTCCCAAATATTTCTGATATTTTAATACCTCACCCGGGTCCAAGCGATATCGGGGGGCTTTAAAAAGTTGATTTCAACATACACACGGACAGACGGACAGACTGACAGAGCTTAATCGACTCCCCTATTCATAAGCTTTCAGAAAATATATACTTTATGGGGTCGGAAATGAAAATTGTAGAAATTTCACACGGAATGACAAACCTACTTATATATCCTTTTTCACTGTGTGAAGGGTATAAAAATTCTAGTCACTTATATTACTCGCTCCCAACGTTACAAAGCCGAAGAATTGTTTCCAATATTGCATTTGTTATGAATCTAATTCAAGATAAAATTGATTCTACATATCTTTAACGTAAACTATGCATCAATGTTCTTAATAGGCAGCTCATATCTTATGAACCGTTATATGTACCATTTCATAGATCAAACTACATTAACTTTGATCCAATTAGAAGAATTTATGTCTTTGCTTATAATGTTGCTGTAACAAGTGGAGAGCTGATAAAGTTTCTAAACTCAAATGCATACGTTTAATGTTGTTTTTTTCTTTCTTTATTTTTTTAATTATTATTTTCTTTGGAAAAATATTGCTCAAGTGTAAATTTTATTATGTTGATTAAATAAAATAAATAAATAAATAAATAAAAAAAAAAGGAAGAATAAAAAATTAAAAAAAAAAACTATTTGAAGTAGTGTATCAAAACTTAAATCGAGGTAGTGTCAATAAGTGAGAAAGGCTTGCACTGGAAGGAAAAGTTAAGATAACTACACAAAATATTCCAACTTTTTTTGAGTCTCAAATAAAAATTAAATACGAAGGATGGATTTTTACCACAATGAGAATTCTAGTTGTAATAACGAAAAACGAAGCACCAATCATTGTTATTTTTTTTTGGGGGTTTCGGTTGTGGTATTTACTCAAATAGATACAATTTTCGGAAAAAAAAAGTTTTAACACAGGAATATATTATTATTCTAATTCATAAAACTTAAACACCTCTATAAGACCTTTATGAATCATGAATAAGGCTGCATATATAATTTCGTTTTTGATATTGTCTAGTTGTCTTATTTTAATTTGTTAATTTTATTTAATATTGAATCAAATATAAAGGGTGTTTTTTTAAGCCCGATAGAACTTGAAATTGTAAAAAATAACATAAAAAATTAAATTGTAATCAAAATTTTTTTTTTATTCGAAAGATCAATACGTGACATTAACTTTTGAAAATGATTTCGGGCATATGGGCACCGCGGCTGTTCTTGACGAAGCGCATTCTGGACGTCCGTTGTTTTATCGCAAAATTGTGTTCAGCGATGAGGCGCATTTTTGGCTTAACGGGTTTGTTAATAAGCAAAATTGCCGCATATGGAGCTAGACCAATCCACAAGAGACCCTACAGACTCCATTACATCCAGAAAAATGCACCGTTTGGTGCGGTTTTCACGCTGGTGGCATCATCGGACCTTATTTCTTCAAAAATGAGGCCGGAGCTCGCGTTACGGTCAATGGAGATCGTTACCGCACCATGATCAATGATTTTTTGTTTGAAAATATGGATGACATTGATCCGGAGGAGATGTGGTTTCAACAGGATGGCGCTACGTGCCATACGGCGAACGCAACCATCGACTTATTGAAATCAAAATTTGGCGATAAGTTGATTTCGAGAAATGGACCTGTCAATTGGCCTCCAAGGTCGTGCGATTTGACACCTCTCGATTATTTCCTGTGGGGCTACGTGAAGTCACTGGTTTATGCTGATAAACCAGCAACAATTGACGCCTTGGAGGCCAGCATTGTTCGTGTTATTCGTGACATACGGCCAGCAGTGCTCGAAAAAGTGGCCCAAAATTGGACGTCCAGAATGCGCTTCGTCAAGAACAGCCGCGGTACCCATATGACCGAAATCATTTTCAAATGTTAATGTCACGTATTGATCTTTCGAATAAAAAAAAAATTTTGATTACAATTTAATTTTTTGTGTTATTTTTTACAATTTCAAGTTCTATCGGGCTTAAAAAAACACCCTTTATAATTATTTATGCCTCTCATCAATTACTAACTTTTTTCTTCAAGTGTAACCTCTTAAAAAAAGTGATCTAAAAACCCACAAAAAATATTTTAAACTCAAGGGGGAAACTACAAACATTTTATAGCCAAAGTTGACATATGATGCGGAAGACGAAAAAAGTCAAATATCTAATGAAGGGTAACAAAAAATAACTGGTCGCTCATATGCCAATCAGTATAGCAGAGGAAAAAGGTGGAATTTTTATTATTTAACAATTGTATTGTTTCCATCTCTCTTTCTCTCTTTTACCCCTTTCAACAAAACCTATAAATGTTTTTAGTGTGTCATTTAATGGTTTGGGCTAATCAAGGGTTTACTTGTACGTGTAGTTTGTAGTTAAACAGGTAATCATGCAGCATTTATTGAAATATACGAAGAGGGTTGTTATTAAACATTGTAGTTTATTGTTTTAAAAATAATCGTACCTTGGTCGTATATAAGTATTACACACTTGACTAATTTTATGAGTGGACACACTGTAATTATAAAAAAAAAATGTGAGTATGTAGTTTGATTTTCAAAGCACTAAATAAATAGTATATTTTGCCTGCAAGTAACAAGCACATGTAGAAAATAATGATTAGTTAAAGGATCATTGATAAGAGTCATTGATGCATAATAAATGTGGGACAGGTGGGTTTTCTTTTAATTCCTCTAAACAATTGCTAGTTGTCTTGTAATACATTGTAGTTTAACTAAAAAAAAAGCTTTATGGGTTAACTTTATATGTAACGAAGAAAGCATGTTTATTGAAATGTATAATTTGGACAAATTATAGATATTTAAGAAACCAATTAAGTACATTAAATGTATATAACAGCTTGAATAGATAGATAACCTTTGACAAACTGAAAATGTTAACACAAAATTGTTTTGAAACTTTTTTTTGTGTTTTTTTGTTTAAACTCTTTACAAATGTGAAAATTGATTATGAATAGCAGTGGAATTTTGGCAAAACAACTCAAGTCGAGATAAAAAAAACTTTCAACTATAAGTAAAATCTTTATGATGTTTTGTTTACTCCGATCGACGTCTTTCCATGTAAAATACTTTAAGAGATATCACGTATTAAAAATGGCCTACTATATTTAAAAATCTGAACATTTTGCTAAAAGTCTGTTTAATCAAAAGTCAATAGCGCACAAAATTTTTATTAGCTTACATTTAACCGCATCTTGTTGCGATTTATAAAACAGTAGACATGACAAAAAATATCATTTAAATTTAATTATTTTTTAGTTTATTGTTAAATTTTTGCTTTTCTAAAATATTTCAGAATTTGAAAAAAGTTTTTTTTGTCAAAAGTTTACAGACACATACATACCTACATATCGTCGTTCGTAAATTATTGTGTTCTATGTGACGCATAAAACCAATACATATAGAACACAATAATTTACGAACGACGATATGTATGTTGAAATAGAATTTATCGATTTTATTTGGAGAATGTTAATGCTGCATGAAAATGTAGGTAAATAATGTCGATGACATTAATTTTGATTGTGAATGAGCCTTGTAAGTACAGGGTGGGACAAAAGTCACCATGTGGCTTAAAAATTTAACAAATTTTTCGTTTGTACATATTGCGCCTAGAGATTACATAATGAATAGATTTAAAATTTAAAAAAATATTAATAGAAGTTTAATAAATAAATAAATTTAAAAATGATTCTTCTATAATTATTCTTATATTTTATGTTCGCCTAAGCTGATCACGAACAGCATACTTACAATGTTAAGAGTTTGTTTTTATTCGGCTTAGTATAGTGCATTTGAAAATAATTTTCACAGAGCGACTGACGAATGAGCTGAAAATATTACCAGGATCAATAACAGAGTCTGCGAAAAATATAAATTTTTTTTATTATAAACACAAAAGCATAAGAACCATAAAATAACCGAATTAAAAATATTTGAGTACGAGTACCTAGAGAAATATAAAAAATTTACTATTTAAAATTTATAATTAAATCTTTGTTTACACTCCACCTGTAATTTCAAAGGTATAAATAGCATTGTCAGTCCGTCTGAAATTTTTACAACTAGATTAAACAATTTCCGTCAGTCCTTGTGTTCGTCAAAATAAATTTTTAAAAGTCCCGACATGTTGTACAGACTCTTAGTTGAATCGCTATTGAAATTTGAAATCAACCATAGTCGCCTAACAAGTTTATGAGATATGAGCAAATAAGTCGGCCTTATTTCTGTTTCTTTGTTTTTTGTTTGTCTCTGTTTCTCCCATATTTTTGCCACAAAAATTAAAAGTTTTCCATCCTTGCATAATATGTGGAAATGTTTAATAATATTTTTAAATACTATATACCTCTATAGATAATCATTCAAAAATGTTTTAATAACCCACAAAGTTATAGGCAAGAATTATTTAGAAAAATATATATTTTTTAAATATATAAAGCTTTTTAAGCTTCTAAATAATTTGTGTTAACCTTTAAGACACAAACTTGCAAGGCAAAGCCACAAAAAAAATTTCTGAGAAATAATTAGTTTGAAAATGACTCAGATATAAGCGCTAAAATATAATGGCTTCAGTTTTTGTTCTAAAACTTACAAACGTTAATTGATTTTTCAGCTTCTAGACAACCAAGACAGTCGCTATGGATATCAGATAAAAGAGATTGACTATCAGAATATAATTCATTATAAAGCTTCAAGTCCATAATGGCTGCCAATACAAAATGGCGTACAATTTATTTATATGAGTTAAATCTAATATTTAAAAATGCACTCCTTCAACTCCTTATACCCACTATTGATATCAAATGAAAGGGCTTGATCAGTAGAATACAGTATAAATTTTAAAAATTATTAGCCAAGATGGCGTCCTAAATAACATGGTGTATATATGGGTCAAAAATAATTAGTAATTGCGGCTTTGTTCCGATATTATTGGTATTTTCTAGAACAATACAGTAAACTATAAGAAAATGTAAAATCCAAGATGGCATCTAAAATAAAATATCGGATAAATTATTCTTTAAACCAATTCATATGGGTAACAAATGAAAACTCTCAAATATTAGAATACAGCTTAAACTTTACAAATTTAAAATCAAAGATGTCGTTAAACATAATAAAGAAAATTGGCGTATATCTATCTGAGTGATGGTGAAAGATATTTGCAGATTCAGTACTGCCTAATATAGAAATTTTATTTTTTTATTAACAAAAATAATTTCGTTGATTTTTCTTTTTTTTTGGGCAAAATTTTTTTAATTATATAATTTTTGTAAAAATTGCTAAACTGCTATAAGAAAAAATTATAATTATGCCTCATACTTCATAAGTTTTAAACTTTTAATAAGTACCGAGTTTCTTTATGCATGACTAAACTTAAAATAAACTTTAGATTTTAATTTACATACAAACTAACAAAAACTTAAAATATAAAAAAAAAGTCAAGCAGAACCTCAACACAAAAAGTACATAAGACATGACATTTTCTGCCAAAGAACATTTGAGAAGGAGAACTCTTTTGAGCGATAAGTTATGTCACTCTCAGACGTGTCGAATGTACAAATGCTTTTGATTGACGTTTTAATTTGAAATTTAATTTCATGTTAAATAGTTTCATTTTATTTATATGTTTTTTTGTGTGTGTTTTATTAACGTTTATTTCAACAATTTTGTGTGGCTGTGCATACAAAAGAAAAAATTATAGAAAATTGTAAATTTTATGTGTAACGAATTAATAATAGAAAATTATATGTCTGCTGTTTATTTGTTTCTTTATCTTAAACAAAAATTAAACAATTTGTTAGATTTTTTTTTTATCCAAAATTTATTAAAAAAATAACATCAAAAGGGTCGTTTAGAACAACATGTTACACTTTGATGGTTTTTGGTTGCAGTTCACTAAAAAAGTAATTTATGTTGTTGTTGTTTTTATTTCTCCCCTAATCGACTCTTTATTATTCATACAAATGTACGAGAAAGATAAAAAGATAAAGGTTAGCTGGTATTCAAAATAATGCTAATTACGTGTTTACCCTTTGATTCAAAAAGGAAACGATTTTTGAATTTTTTATTTTTTTATTGTACTTGAATAATAATATGATATAAAAGACAATGTTTCAAAACTTGTTTGCACAACAAATAAATACTTTTTGAAAAGACATTACAGAACATTAAAAACAAAATTTTTTTTCTATCCTGATTGATTAACTAGTGTTGTAAACCGCTTTTGTTTCAAAGTATATTTTAGAGTAGTTTTTTCTTACTTAAAGAAGCACTGGGAAAAGGTTCTTATTGTTAAAAGATGTTCATACATTTAAATAAGCACATGTACAAAGTCTGGCAGCTTAAATCAGAGATAAAAAAGTTGCTAAATTTACTTAGAATACATGGCAATTTATTCACAAATACTTCAAGGATTTTTTAACCAGAACTAGATCCTAAATTGTGACAGTGCAGAGAACCTTATCTTGACTAAATTTTTAAGCGAAAATATATATATAATTCACCCATAATATTCTTAATTTTTTGCCTGGTTCAGGTAAATTAAGAAAATAAAATATGAAATCTATATCTAAATGGAAAAAGATTTGGGTTTCAGCAGGACTTTGCCAGGAATCACACAGATAATAAAACAATTTCAGTTTCCTAATTTAATAATAATTTTAGTTCTAGTGCTGTTGTGCCACTGTGTTATTTGCTCTAATGGTACAATTAGTTGACTTGTATTGTGGTGTTAAGAATCAGCGGACAAAATCTGTCACTTAATCAATACGTGCTATTGTTTATTAAAAACTAGCCAAGCCCGGCGCGCGTTGCTACGCCCTTTCATGTATAAAAATTCATTCTGGATTTTAATTGAACACCAAGTGTAAGAAGCTACAAAATATAACTTTTTTAATGGGCGTGGCACTGCCCACTTTTCTAATCACGAAACTGTATAGTCATAACAGCTCAATATGTGTGCAAAGTTTCAGAATAATCGGTGAAGTTCAAGTAGCTGAAAATTACAACTTTTTTTTATGGGCGTGACATTGCTCACTTTTCTAATCACGAAATTGCATAATAATGTGGGCAAAGTTTCAGAAAAATCGGTCCAGTGCAATTACCTTAAAACGAAATTAGATACTCGTGACAGCTCAACATGTGTGCAAAGTTTCAGAAAAATCGGTCAAGTGCAAGTAGCTAAAAATGATAAGTTATTTTTTATGGGCGTAGCACCGCCCACTTCCCCTTTTATTTATATAGATGAATCGTTACTTTTCTTAAAGTAAGAAATCTGCTGACAATATATTTTCAGGAAGAGAATGTAATTCATTGGACAAAAGAAAAAGAGATAACATTACATTTTTGCTAACTAATACACATTTTAACGACAGCTGTACAGTAAAACAATACAAATCTACTAACTGAACCATAAGTCCAGTTGAAGGACCTAATTTACATGAAAAAAACTCATGCTCTGAAATATAAAACTTGAGACGACGAAGCGACGAGAGAAGCGAAGCGTTGTGGTAAAATATGCTTAAAAATTTGTCAGAAAAGAGCGAATGAAGGCCCGAAATCATAATGCCTGTTCTGCATTCCGAATGGAATAAAATTGTTCACAGCTGTAATTGCAGTGTTGTTTATAACAACAACGGCTTAACAATTCCGTGCAATTTAATTAGAGTTGAAACACAGAACAGTCGTGCATAATCCATGGTAAAAAATAATTGAGGTTTTAAGTCAATTCATTTTAGGACCTCATACTTGTCCTTGACAAAAACAAATTAATTGGGTTTAAGAGCAAAAAAAATTAAAAAATTTATGTGATGCTGTCACGGAAAAGCACCAAGCATATGTTTGTCTACATAACACAGAATAATACATCAATACTAGAAAGCACACCCGCAGATATGGAGACAAAAAGACCCCCCATGTCCAGTATAGAAGCAGCTCATAATCCAAGGACAATGAGCAAAGACTAATTGATTTACGAATCTTATGAAACTAAAGTTGAAAAAGTGTAGAAGTCTTTAAGGCTTAACATAAAAATTAAGATATCAACTTACATACACCTAAAACGTTGAACCTGTCCTTCTCTACGGTTGCGAAAAGTAGAAAACATTTTGCAAGTCTTCGTGAACATCTTTATTCGTAGGCTACTAAAATACTCTCACCCAATACACATGCTAATGTTCATCAGTTGGAAAAAACGAAGCTGATTCCAATTTAATTTGAGATCTTCTAGTGTAAATAGAAATGGATAGGTCACACTCTTCGTAAAGATAATGATATTAACAGGCAGGCTCTAGAATGGAATCCACAGGAAAGTAGGCGTAGAGAACGAAGGGAAATTAACTCAGCAGCTATTTAAAGTTCCAAATCGAACAAATCTAATTACAGTCTTATGTTACTTATCGAAACAATGACATTTTAAAATGTTTTGAAGACTAATGCAAAGCGTATTCAAAATATAGTAATTTTAAATCAAAGTATAATAAAAAAGTTGACACAAAAGGACATACGCAGGTAATCAAGAAAACCACAAATGAAGAAAGACCAATAATGAAGATAGGAAGTTCGTAACAGATCAGCAAAATTATCTGCGATATCTAAGTTATGATTGTGGCAATAATAAAATTAATATTTAGGTGAAGAAAGCTTTCAGAAAAAAAGTTAAATTATTCGATTGACAAAGAGTTTTTGTTGACCCACCGAATTTATTTATTTTTAAATATTTGTTTAACTCTCTGCAGTTAAATTTTAATAAATTCTATATAAATAATTTTAATTTATAAAATTTGCTGTAATAAATATTTCTGCATTAATTTGTTTACAGCGAATCCCACAAAATATTTTAAATGTTTACTCATACCACTGAGTCCTTGAAAGCAGCAAAACAAATTCACTTAAAACTTAATTTAAAACAAACCCTGTCTAATGTTTTAGTTGGTAACATCTGTCAGTAATTTCAATAATAAATAGTTATAAGCATTTTTAATAAGATTATATATATATTTGTTTTTAAATACGTTTGTTTTTTAACTCAAACTCTCAATTCAAGTCAAAACCTATTGAAACGTAACTAAATTGTTAAACGATTTTAAGGGCATTTAAAACTTTGTTTCCTTTAATTTACTTATTCATTTCCGTTCTATAAACAATTGATGTTTAATTTATATTTTTAACATAACTTGCTTGTTTACCCTAAACGTAAAAGCCAGCGGTTGAATATTTAATTTAAACACCCTTTTATATGAAAATAGCTGATACACGCTATTCTAACGGCTGCTACACGAAACAAACAGATTAATTATTCGCTTAATTAAAGATATCCCAGGGAATATTGTGTTTTATTTCACATTATTATTTGTCTGGACAATTTGAGTTGAGTAAAAATATTTATATAAATTAAATAAAGAACACCATAGGCGACTTCTCAAAGTATGTCTTATATGGGAGCTTGAGTCAATTATGAATTGCGTAGAATTTAGCAAAAGAGGTTTGTATTCTAGCGAATTTTCTATTGATGCTATTTTTGAGTCTTAGTAGGGAGCTGGCACCAATAATAAGTTGACGCTAAAATTCAGTAAGCACAGTTCTAATAGCGTACAATTTTTTCCCTGCTTTTTTTTTCATTTACATTTTATAATGGGATGATTTTATAACCCAGCTATAAATGTAAAAAGTCCAATTCCAGAAGGATATTCGTATTACAGCTTTACATTTATGCACCAATTATAGTATAAGATTTCATTGAAATATTTTTAAAAGTATAAATTGTGAATAGAAATGATTTTGTTTAGTCTTAGATCAAAACATGCCTATTCACACTAATGATGCAGGTTAAAGTTCTTCACTTACAATTTTTAAAATATACAACATAATTGAACTACTATTTATACTATAACAATTCGTACATGACGATGTTTTTACATATAACAGTCTAAACTGGTCATAGTGCTGCACGTATTGGACCACCTGCTGGAAAACCGAGTACATGGAAAGAGGATTCTCATTGCACTTGATAGCCAGTCTGAGATGTGGACTCGAAATTGGTGCTTGAATGTGTTCTGAAGCTCAATAGGTGCACCTCTGTGAATGCGGTAACGCTAATGTGGGTAAAGGGACATGTGGACATAGAGAGGAATGAGGCTGCGATTGAGTTTTTTCGGAAAGATGAGCTGCCGCGTCTTTATGCGGAACGAAACCTAGAGTTGCTCTAGGGGATGGGATGGTGTGGGCAAGGATCTTACAATAGGTGGAATCATCAAATCTATAAAGGTGGATTGGGACAACCACGTGTAGACAGGCACATATGGTGCTCAGGAAGTCCCTTGGCAGGAATGCAGTTAAGAAACTCTTATAAGGTCGCAGGACCCGGGCTGGATAACTGCTCTGGTCACTGGGCATGGTAACTTCAAATATCATCTGCAAAAGATAAAAGTTGAAGAGGATGATGTTTGTAGAATGTTTCTTAAGACTTCTAAGAAGGCAGAGCAAGTAGTATGCCAGTGTCCGGCATTGGCTGGCAGCAGACTTAGCACTACCGGCAAGCACTCGTTGGCTGTGAGTGCTATGGGAGAAATTAGTTTGTGGAAGATGCTGGCAATTACGAAGGACGCTGTAATGAGGATTGTAGATAATCATCAGCCTTCAATGCGAAGTCATGATAGTCTAGATTAAACGCCTGGGGCGACACGGGACTTAGTGAGGCCAATGATACCTCTTCCGAAACCGTCTAATCTCTGAGGAATGAAGGGGGTCGAAAAGGAACCGGTAGATGAAAGAGGTCTGCTTTGTTATACCCCCTACATTTATATATAAACTGTTCGTAGCCAGCAGTTGTGAGTTGATGATGAAACAGAATCCCAACGTGACATGATTTTCCATACAAATTAATATCTTCAGTACGTAGCAGAAAGAAGACAAGAGAAAAATCTATTTAATTTTCTTTACGGTTTTTAAGCTCTTACTTTAACACACTTACTCTCTAAACATGGTTGCCATATTTTAATTAATATTGAATAGATTTAAAAAAAATAAAAAAAAGATTGTAAAAATTTTTGAATTTTATTAAGTGTCCGACAAGACATAATCGGCGAATTGATAGAATAAAGCAGCTTTTAAGGGGATTTATTTTGTCAAGTCGAATTCGTATATCAGGCATGGACAAGTTGTTATGATCTGTTTAATAAGAAAAATTTACTTAAAAAAGGATATATATTAGTAAAACCCATGGTAAAGGATGTGAAAAAAAAATATAAGAAAACTTTGTATATTTGTTATGAAAAAAGAACACTCAAGATAAGTATTCATAACAAAATTTTCATTTTCCATCCCTGCATAATTAAACTAAATCAAGGAGAATTCAACAGACTTTTTAATTTTATGCTTTCCGATTAGCTGTTGTGAAGAGGTTGCCTGTATAAATATGTCTTGGTTTGCGGACAATCAATTAGGGATGCCACATCGATAATAACTTTTCTGCCAGATTTTTCTCAAAAAAAACTATAATTTAGCAAAAACTCTGTTTAGCTCAAGCTTTGCGTTTTACAACAATAATATAAAAATATTCTACCTAAAACTTAAAAAAAACTACTGCAAACCACAAAAATGCCAAGTTATGAAAAAAATAACATTAGTAAGAGTGCAGAATCTAATTATACCCTTTACCATCATAAACATAAATATAGTGACCAAGTCTTAGCTTAGCCTAGACTTCAGATTTAATTGTTATATGCTATTTTTCTCTTTATTCTATTCGACGCCATCTTTATTCTTAAATTTTTAAAAAGTTAGCTGTAATCCACTAGTCAAGCACTTACATATATTTAATATTGAAGGGCAAATGATTTTTTTGGGCTTTATTTAGGATTCTATTTAGGACCCCGTCTTAAATTTTAACTTTTTAATAGTTTTTTCTAAATAATGGTGCAACATGTGGCGGCTTCTGAAATGAGTTTTCAATCAACACACAGACATACGGACATATCTTAAAAATCATAAGCTTCAGGTTGGAGATATATAAGTTAACGCAGTACATTCTGCTTACGCTAGATTACAGACGTCCAGCAAGCTGACGAGTCATTTTTCATTGTGGAAACGGAAAAGGCAACACATTGCATTCTGCTTACGCTAGCATGCAGACGTATTGCGAAATATGGGGATCAGGTTACACTATGGGAACGGCAACGGCACATGCACTGACGGCGTGACAGTTTTGCACCGCTAGCACCTTTTTTTGGATAGAATAAGTTTTAGTTTTAATTAAGTTAATTTAATCTTATAGTGACAGTCGAAAGAAGAAGTCAAAGTAATAAATTTGGTTTTAACTAAAAAGTGTGCAAAATAATTTAATCCTGCCGTAGTCTGGCCAACTTGTTGGCGCGGCAAAATAATTTTTTTATGCGAAGTCCTTCTGACTTCGTTAATTTATATTTTAGTAATTACAAATGCAACAACACAGCTATAAAAGTATACGCTAGGCACCCAGGGTATAAATATAATGAATATTTAGACACTAATATATAATCTATAACTAAAACAAATAAAGCAGTGATTGGTGGTACCTTTCGAATAAAAGTACCATTTCGAAAAAACGTTTAAGGTTTTTATTGAAAAGGTCATTTGAAATTCGTCTCGGTCCAAGTTAAGGTTTTTTTCACAACCAATAAAATTTCATGTGAAATGACACTTAAAACTTTATTATATCCCCCTCCCAAAAAACCATTTACTACTTGCATGTTTAATTACACTATTTCTTTTAACATTTTATTTATTTTCCACAAACTCACTAACTTAAGTGAGTAATTTTGTTAACATTATTAGCCTAAAGAGGGAAACAAAAATGTAACCGAAAGTATTTTAATTTAATTTTTATTTGCTTCTTTTAATATCAAGTCTTTGTTTTTTGTTTCTTTTTTTGAGGAAAACAGCAAAAAAAAATCGAAATAAACAAAATAATTTTATTTTAACGAGTTTGTCAACTTTATCGTTTTTCATGTTAAAACAAGTGGAAACCTGCCATTAATAAAATCGGCGGCAGCATGCAGTTAAATACTCGATGTATGTGTGCATGCATGTATGTATGTATGTACGTTCATACAAAAAGTGAAAAAGACAAGACGGATTGGAAGGCAGTTTGTCTTTCCTTTTTAGTACGTGCAGGAGTGTGTGCTTAAATTAGACCCGTGGGTAGTTTAAAACCTTTTCATGTTTTAGTTTTTTGTTGTTGTTTTATTTTTTGGTATATTTTCATGTTGTTGCCATTAAATATTCATGGTAGATTTGGTAATTAATTTTGTGGCATGTTTTCGTTTTTATTTATTTATTTTTTTCTTCTTTCAAAAGAGGCGGTCAAAAACAAATGTTTCTTTTTATTTCATGGTTTAAATTAGATATTTGTGTATAAAATTAATACAAGTTAAAAATGAAATACAAAAACTCTATTTTAAACCCTCTGTAATTACGAACGTTGTTCAATTAACCCCACACTATGATAAAGGCAATTAAGCTCTTTTTTTTCTTCTTCTTCTTTGTTAATTACAGTTTTGTTACAAAAATTCTAAAAATAAAATCAAAACTATATATTTAATTGACCACCCCTCTTAGAGAGCGCTAAGAGCAACATTTTAAAAATTGTTTCCTTAAATGTGAATTTTTAAAAAATGTTTCTATTGTTATCATGAATTCGTTTATAATCTAGGATATTTTGGGCCAATTCAAAGTGATTGCATATCAGTCATATTTGTACTATTTCATATTATTTTATGCATGCATGAAATTTTTGTAGATAATTTCCATACAAAAATAATAATATGACTTTACACATTTGTTTCATATGTATAAGAAATTGTTTATGTTATACTTTTAACCATACTGTCTCTCAGAGAGAATTTCTTCGCTTCTCACCTCTCAGAGAAAATATTTTATATTTTATTCTTTCCTGTATACATACAATTTTTAACAGCGTCATCTCTTCTTTCGTGTATTAAATACATTATTTGTTAACAAAAGGTGTTCAAAGTCACTAGTCATATTAATATGAATTATATGACATAGTACAATATGAGAGTCTACTTTGAATTGGCCTTTTAAGTTTTTTATTAAAAGTGCTGTTAAATTGATTTCTACTTCATTTAGTTCCGCTGTTACTAGATCTTCACCACTTATTATAAAAGCCTTCAAATTTGAAGGTGTAAAAAAATTAAAAAAAATTAAGTGCTTTTAAATGCTAAAAAGTACCTTGAAATTCCCTATACGGTGTCCACCTGACGCAGTTTCTCACACGTACTAATTTTAACATTGTTGATTTTAGTCAATCTTTCAACAATATTTTAGAAGAAAAAGTTACCAGCATATTATTCTTTATATCTTTGACTTAGTTTTAAGTATTTCTAACAACATTTTCTTAAATGTTAAATTATGTAAAATATGATTCTTCAAACATTGCAAAATATTTGTGCCTAAAAGATCAAGTTTTGGTAATCGTAATAAACATAGATAACAGCTGCCAAATTTCAGAGTTGCCAATAGCTCATAACAACAAGTAAGAGTTCAATATAATCCGAATCTAATCGTAGCATATTTTAGATTTCAGATTAAATGTTACACGCCATTTTCTTTATTATATCTGGCACCATATTTAACTTTGAATTTTTACATAAATAACTCTATTCTACTAATCTGCTAATGCTTTTCATTTGATACCATAATCGATGGGGTTTAAAAAAATTTTCCTCCATTTTGTTTTAGACGCCATCTTGAATTTTACATATTTATAAAAGCTTACGGTATTTTCCTGGTCACTTCCTTTTATTTGATACCAATATTAGCTCTCTCTATGGTATAGACTCAATTGTCGCGTGACTCGACGAATACAATAAAGTATTGAAAGTTGTTAAATGGCATCCTAAACAAAATGGTGAATAATTTTTTTTTATTACAAATCTATTAGAGAATAGATAACCATGTAAAAATATGAAATCAAAAATGACATGGGATATAAAAAAGCAAAATGACACTCAACATTATATCTGAAATATATATATTCTACGCTACGATGATAGTGAAGGGTATTTTCAGATTTATTATAGCCAAAAAAAGCACTATTACTTTTGATAAATTTTAAATTTGCCACCATTTCGTTAATACGAGTTGTACGGTGTCTTTTTCCTTTGACAGTTGTCACGTATGGACCAGGTGATTTAGGAATACAAAGAAGCATAAAAATATTGTTTTAAACTCATTACAGAAATGGTTAGAGTATTGTCAAAACCGTTTGCCAATTACGTGTTTTCGGTTGCCATTATGCTCACAAATAATTTTATAATTGACTTTTAATTATAAAATTTAAGGCCAAACTTACGATGATAGATCAGGGCAATCTGATCTGATGTTGTTTACTCGCAAATAAAGCCGTAGAAGTGGTAGTATACTGGGACTTTCATTTGACATCGTGATCATGAATTAAACATTTCCAAGATAACTGTGCAACGAATTTCGGTACAAGGTTCAATTGGTGCAAGTTATCAAACCAAGAGGCAATGCGTGCCGTAGATTTGCTCACTGGATGTTAAAGCATTATTAGTTTAATGCAGACTTTTTCAAGAAAAAAATTTTTTCAGATCAAATTTACAAAAAATACACACTCTTTTGACAACTTCTCTGTATATAGAAAACCCGTGGTTTGTATGTGAAAACTGTCAAAAAATCAAAGTACAACTCGCTTAACAAAATGGTGACAAATTTAAATCAGGCGCTCTGTTTAGGATATGAACATTGTTCTCTATCTTTAGAAAATCTTTGATAATTTTTTCACAAATAAAAAACAAAAATTACATATTTTTTATTTAAAGTTTGCTTAAATTGTATTAACAAAAACCAAATATCGATAAATTCTCTATTGTATCTAACAACAACAGTAAACTTGTATCCAAATCATAACAATTATTAAAATCCTTCATCATAAATCCTCTATCAAAACTAATTTCTTTTTAAACCCATTTTCAACCAGAAGCCATGTGCAACATATTTTTTTTTACTAAAAAAATTATACAAATACACAATTTATTTATTTAATTCCCCCGTTTTTGTACGATCAATACTTTTCCTTGTCAAATGACAATTTAATCTGTAGATTTAAACAAAAGTGCTTATTAATGACATCATAATAATTTAAACAAATGTGTGTTATTTTTACGACATTTGTCAAAAGGATTTGGGAAAAAAATTAAAAAGGATTTACAACAACAACAACAACAACTGAACACACACAATTTTGAAAAACAAAAAGAAAAAAATCTACACAAAAACAACAACCACAAACACATAACGCATGAAAGTATTAATTTAAAATTAAATATTTTATGTCTATGTCCAGCACATGCTCATACACGATTTTTATGAGATTTTTCTCTTTATTTATAACAGGCTTTAAATAAAACACTCCTTAGATTGATGATTTTCACACAGATTTCGTAAAAGAACCTACAAAAATACACACACACACACAGATATTTAACAAGCACATACGGACACACAGAGTTAAAGGCAGGCGAAAGGGCATACAGTTTAAGGTAGATGGATGATTGGAATTTTGTGTAATTTATAAATACTTAGAATAAAAATAATCTGCAAGTTTTTCAACAGAAACATAAAAGACAATAAAGCAAAAAGTATTAGCAGGAGTCCTATTATTTTCGTGCTTAACCCTTTGATGTCGAAATTAAAATCAGCGTGTTTAAAAATATCTTGAAAACATAAGGTTATCAGAGAAACCTTGAATATGAACTGATTGCCATTTCAAGCCTCTATCACATCCGGTACATTTTGTAACACAAACAAATTAATTTTTTTGATGTCATTTTCATTAATTTTTAATATATTTTACCTGCGATAAAAAAAACAAAACAAATTTTTTGTGGGTTACACATATTTTGGTTTAGGAGTACCGGCACGGCATAATCTACAACTTCTTTTCGCCCCTAATTCAACCTAATGACCGACTATATCAAAATGCAAGGATTGTGAAGGTTCTGATACGTACGATCGTTTTGTTGGCGTCGATGCACTTTCTGATGAATTATTTGAAACTGTTGATCGTGCTGGAGAAGATGTTGAAGATGAGTCAGATTGCTTTATTGATCAAAACGACATAATTAATGTCCCAAGACTCGTATTGTCACAATTTCGCAAACATTTTAAAATTAATAAAAAAAAACTTTTTTGTAAAATTTTCAAATCTTTGAATTCACCAACTATTTTACAAATTTACAAAAAAAACACAACAATACAGGTACCTTCATATAACAATGAATTATAATACACACCTAACAGGTCACACCTGCAAAATACACTAAATGAAAATAACGGTTTAACGGTAAAAGACAACAAGAAAAATTTACCAAAGTAAAGGGTGATTTTTTAAGAGCTATAGGAAATTAAAAAAAAAACACATAAAATTCAGAAAAATGCATCAAATCTTTATTTGAATCGATAGTACGGTCCATGTCATTTAATGTTTGAAGATTATTTCATGCAAATGTTGACCGTGACTGCGTCTCAAATGGTCTATCCGCTTAGTCCAATTTTGGCATACTCTTTCCAACATTTCGGCCGGTATCTCATGAATAAATGCTTCAATGTTGTCTTCCAATGCGTCAATTGAAGCGGGCATGTGTGTATAGACATGAGCTTTAACATAGCCCTACAAAAAATAGTCTAAAGGCGTTAAATCGCACGATCAAGGCGGCCAATTGACCGGTCCTGAACGTGAAATAAAATGTTCACCGAACTCGCCTGTCAATAAGTCCATTGTTAAGCGTGATGTGTGGCACCGTCTTGTTGAAACCATGCATGTCATGCATGTCAAGCTCTTGCATTTTGGGCAAAAAAAAGTTGGATATCATCTCACGGTAGCAGTCACCATTCACAGTTACGTTACGATTCGCATCATCTTTGAAGAAGTACGGTCCAATGATGCCACCAACCCATAAGCCGCAACAAACTGTGACTTTTTCTGGATGCATTGGTAGCTCTTGCAATGCTTCTGGCTGATCTTTACTCCAAAATCGACAATTCTGCTTATTAACGTACCCATTGAGCCAAAAATGAGCTTCGTCGCTGAACACAATTTTTCGATAAGAATCGCGCGATGAACTTTCTTAACAGAGCACGCAATTTGATAATAAAATTTAATAATTTGCAAGCGTTGTTCGTTTGTAAGACGATTCATGGTTAAATTATAGACCAAACTGAAGATGTTTGACAGTGAAACAAAACACGAAACGTGTGTCAGCTGTTTAAACCAGTGTTGCCAAAAAGATAATAGCTTAAAAATCACCCTTTGTCACAAAAAAAATTTTTTAAATGACAATAAGTCGCAACACGTTATACATTTACAGACATACACATACATACACACTCAGCTAAACACCTTTTCGTTAAAAAAAAATCTATAAGTAAATTAGTATTTGCAACATTTTTAAGGATCTAATGTAGCACAACAGCTGTTGAGCATCTCTGTTCTAGCATCCAAATATATTTTAAAAGGGTGGCTGAATTCAGAGGTGTTTTTTCCCAGTAACATTTCTTTTGATGTATTGAATAAAGTTTGCAAAGCCACAGATTTTCTGCGGAAACCTATTATGTATCGATGGCTAAACATAAAAAAGACGTATCTCGATTTTTAACGAAATCATGTTGCTATTGCTCTCTGGAAGTCCCCATACAAACATATTATGTCTAAAAAATTAAGTGAACTATGATCGAAAATGTCAGATTTATAGCTAGATAACAAAGCGCTGTTTTATTAAATGCTTTGAAATGTTTTTATTTTTTTTCCTTTTAGCGTAAAGTAACAGAAAATCGAGGTAAGCCTTTTTTTATATTAAGCCATCCGTATGTATGTATGAAGAATTCATCTTTTGCCTAGAATTTCGTTAATCTTTGTGACAAGACACTGTCCACGGCATACTAGGAATAGTGTTTAAAAATTGTCTGCTTTTGTTTTTTCTGTTGCTTTTATTTAAACACAGCAGGGTTAAAAGATTAGAACTTTGACTGACTGACTGGCCAGTTTCTATCGCTCTGCTGCACAATATAATCGCACCACACTTGTATGCATAAACAAAGCCAGAAGTAATTTGAGCTAAAATTACAGCTAAAGCGTTAAGCGGCAGTAGTAACAACTATAAGTAGCGGTGGGTCGGTCGGTCGTTCGTTCGTACGTTTACATTTAAGTATTAAGTGGGATTTTATGCAATTTTTTTTATAGTTTTTCATTATCTTGTCCTTTTTCCCCCTACATAAGTATTAGGGTAAAAAATATTAGTATCTGTATGTGTGTGCTGAGTTTTGAGAAACATAACAACAACAGAAATGGATAATAGTACATATTGCTAATGACCTGGTTTCAGTGCATGTAATTTAATATTTATGTTCAGTTTTTTTTCCTGTTTCGAAAATTAAAGTGTGAAAAAAGTCATTATATGAATGTAAAATGTCACAAAAGTTGAGGGGTAGAAACGGAAAGAGATTTTTTTTTTGAGATTAAACTGAGCTAAAGAGACAGACAGTTTTAATAAGGGCTTATGCACATAGTCTATGGTAACATGCCTGCACATGATACTTTGCGCAGAATTTAAAAAGTATTGTTAAACTAAAGGGAATTCTTTTAATGTTTCTTACAATCTACTTAAGTTCTTAATATTGCATATCTGTGGAGTTTCTTTCTCAGAAAAATATATATTTTATGTCAACTGAAAATATGAAATTAGCATTTGTTTTAATATTAAGACGTAAACCGTCGATTTAACATTCATTTAAAATTTTGCTCAGATTATGCTTTATTATTGCTTGTTCCGCCAGAATTCGCGACTTAAATTTGATGTATGTACATACAAAATAAACTCAGTTTAAGATTTAAGCACCCTTTCCACCAGAAAAAATTTTTTAGGCTTTTGCCACCCCCAGAAAAAAATTGTAGCTACGCCAATGCATGGCGCAATAGCGAGAACCAATATAAAAAATTTATTTACCGGCCTTATGACGAAGTATAATCCAAACAGTATGCAAGTAATCAAACAACGAGACTCGAAGGACCATCAATAGGTAGACTAAGTTAATGCCAAAATGTACATGTGTCAAAAGCAATTAAAGAAAAATAGACTGCATCGCGACTCTCTGCACAGCTATACATTTCATTAGTAGTTGGTTTGTCTTCTTTTTGGCGTTCGCTGAAATTTATTTAATGGGCTTGGCAAATGGTTCTAGTGGTCCTCTCTGAATGCCACACACTGAATGTCGTAATGTACTTAATGCATCAATGAAGGAGTTAGGGATAAAGCTATCTTCTGTGTAGAGGATACAAATACTTTGCTTGGCTTGTGAAAAAAGAATTGGTTTATTTTTAATTGTTATTTTTAATTGCAGAATGTAAATTTTTTATGGTTTTCAATTTTTTATTTTTTTTTTAATGCAAAGAAATTATTCCGCACAAGGAATCAGTTGGAGTTTATATCTGTGCCTAAGAGGAAGAAGTGCTTAAGTCAACCTTAGCTAAACAAATGTCTAACTGAAATGTCTTTAAGTAGATTTTAAAAATTTTTTGCTTTTTTAAATCATAATTTTATGTACATCGACTATGGCAACTCTTTTTATAACTTTTAATACGTTTAATATTCTTTTGATTCGTTATTGGTGGTCATGACACAACCTAATATAGCAATCTTTGGAACATAAATAAGGCTCCTTTATTTCAGTAATGACATAACACAAAATCCAAGACATTTCAGTAGTTTTTTTTAATATTCTTTTAACAAATTAACATATTTTGCAAGACAAAAGGAAACGAAAATTATACTTTTAATGTTTTTTATAAGGTTAGGTTAGGTTAGGTTGAAAAGGATGGGCACTAAAAGCCCAAATCCATGACAGATATACACTTATGCCGAGTTGGCATGTTGTGCGCTCCATATGGAAAATGAAATTGCCAAACAAAAACCATAAACATAAATCCCCATAAATAACGGACTAGTCCAAGAACCCAGTCCCCTCAATGTAACTGCTTATGGATCTCCAGTTCGAGTTCCCCAGGTATTCCAAGTTCGGCATAGTATCTACCGTAAAATTTTCGCGCCTAATATGCCCAAACGCAGGACAATGACAGAGGTAGTGTACCAGAGTCTCATCCTCTTCCTCGCATGCTCTACATGTTGTTTCCTCAGATAATTGCATGCGAGCTAGATGGGTTCTCAACTCCATATGACCTGTAATTACACTGGCTAGTTTCCTAAGTGTTGGTCTACTTAATCTCAGAATCTCCTTTGATTTACCAAGATTAGGGTCACCTTACCGACATCAGTGCTTTGCCATTTTCTGACATCTTCCTCCATCGTCCAACAATTAAGTTCATCCTTAAATCGTTTGAAGGGTTTGGCATTCTCCAAAGTTATAGTACTCAGAATAGCTCCCATTTTGGATAATTTGTCGGCTTTCTCGTTACCGATCAGCCCGTGATGGCTTGGTATCCATATTATCTCTAGATGTTCACAATTTGCATAAGAGTTTATGTTGTTTTTTATTAAAATCAAATCTTTGATATTGAATACGAAAAACAGACTCATTATAATATTTCAAACAATTAACCTTGAACAATTGTTCTTGATTTCAAATAGAAAAATTTTGTTTAATGCTCTGTTCAACTAAATGAGCTTTTTATTATAATTTTAACTTAAACTCGATACTTATGGATACCACTTACAGCAAGCTGTACAATTAATGCCCAAATACCGGTCTGAATACTAATTAAAACTTTTTAATTTTTTTGATTTTCTGCTTTAATGTTGCACGCAACATCTGCCGTTGCTTTAAAATACAACAAAGTGTACTAACAACGCAAATTTATTATTTCATACACTAAAAATGTTTAAAACTTAATTAGAATTAAAATATAAAAATTCTAAAAATGTAGTCCTTTACAAATAAAGAAAAATAAAATAAAAATCAACGCAAAAAAGTTGAAAAAGAAATCTCATGCCATGAAGCTGGTCAAAAAATGTTTAATTTTAATTCGAAATATGTAAAAAAGCCAACCCCAACAAAGATAAAAATCCACCACAAGGAAGCTACATTAAAATTACATTCACACACACACACTTATAACAGAATAAATACTGAACAAAATTAAAATAAAATAAAGGAATAAATTTTAATATGCAAATAAAATACAATGGCTCTCATAAAGTTATAAAAAAAAACACGAAAACATAAATTATGCACAAAAACATTTTATGAAAAAGAAAAAAAAAACAGTAAAATATATAGAAAAATAACTTAAAAAGGAATTGAAGCGAACAATAAGAAAAATATAAAAACTGAAATAAATTTGAATTTTTAATACTTGCCTATATTAAGCGCAACACACATCCTCATCCACACACAAATGCTACACACACTTTTTTATCATAAAACCATACGTTCTATTTGCATATGCAAATATGTAAATGCTGGCGTATAGATATAAATGTGTACGTGCATATCCTTAAGGATTTTACTTTTTGTATGCATGTCTTTGTTATATTTTTTGAAAAATGTTTTTCTTGTTGTTGTTTGTGATTTTTTTCAAGAAACGTTCTTTAAGATAGATTTTACTCCAGCTCCTAATAATCTGCAATAGCTGCAATTAGACATTAATAAAAATCCTTTAATAATTATTGTTCTTATTCAAATTGTATTCAACTTAGAGTTGACAGTTAATGAATTAAAATAATTTTCTTAATTATACGGAATATGCTCCCAACTAATGTCTATGTTCACTCTATACATTTACTGTTTAAAAATGCAAATCTGCAATGAATTAACTAGAAGTATTACAGTGAACTTACGATAACGTGAACACTTCATTACAGCCAAACCTAAACAAGAGCGGCAAGCGTTTTTTGCTGTCAAAAATTTCTCATGTTTATAAAATTTTTGTGTAACAAGCCGAAATACTGCGGCGCCAACGCTTTGCAATTGGAAAATCCAATTTTGACAAGGCGTTGGGTATTGAAGTTGGCTGCAGTACAACTGTTGTTTTTTTTCCTTTGGTAATTGTTGAAAAGTAATGGCATTGTAGCTGTTTTCAGGTTAATCTAGTGATTTTAATGTTATTTAGTAGGTTTTATTATTAAACATAACTGTTCATTACACAACTACTGCCGCTCCTGTTTAGGTTTGTCACCTCAGCGTTACCGCTCAGTGGAATTTTACGCAACGCCTACCGCTCTTGTTTAGGTTGGACTAGATATCGCTTTAATTATATTGACTACTTAAAAAGATGATCAAAGTTAGAAAACAGTATACAGGTAATGTACAGAGTGGACCAGAAGTCACCAAGGGGTTTAAAAATTCAATTATTTTTAGCTTCGCAATGACAGGATCTTTGTAGAACATTTTCCATAACATCTTTTAAAATTTGTCATTGCCGCGCTTGAATTTCTGCAAAAAAAACTTATTTCTTGCAAAAACTTTAAATAAAATAGTTGGGTGCTGACAAATCTGGCAAATGCATTGGCCAATTAGTTCTAGAAGCTCTGAAAATTATTGGCTCTTCAAAAATTTAACAAAAAAGTTTTATTGTATCTCTGGTACTGTAAGTAGTGGCTGCATCCTGCTGAAAACATATCACAGATCTATTTCCAAGAGCAGGAAGTAAAAAACGATCAACTATAAGCCGATACCACTCAACATTTACGGTTAAAGCACTTTTGTCTTCGTTTTCAAAGAAGTAAGGCCCAATGATATTTTCAGATGTAATGACACACCATACCGTACATTTAATAGGGTGCAATTGGCGATGCTGAATTGCTCTTTTATTTTGAGAACCCCAGAACCTATATTTCTGCTTATTAACAATGTCATTAATATGAGATTCATCATTCGCAATAAGATTTTCTATAAAGTTTGCATTTTTCGTAGAAACCTGTAATTAAAAAATATTATGTCACATATATGTGACACATACAAATTTTAAAAAATTGTATTTACCCCAGCAACTAGTTGTTTCATATACACTTTATAGAGCACTCATATCTGTCTCAGTAAAAAGTAAATAAATTCCAATCAAAATGTCAGCCATATGTGTGACATGAGTTTCAAGAAAAACTTCTATGTCACATGGTATATGTGACATTAGGTAGTAAATGTGCTAATGTTATCAAATTAAAAATAATATCTGAAATATTTAAAATAAATCATTTTGCACATGTTTTCAAACGATACCAAATCTCATACAACTTAGTACGAGCAAAGGACTTGAAACGGGGTTTAAGTGTGTTCCCTACATATTAATATACATTTGGGATCTAGGGGAGCGAACAATTTTTTATAGCTTTTGCTGTGTGCTATATAATAACCAAGCCATGGCTAAAATTTGGAAATAATGGGCTAAAGCCATTGAAAATTACAGCTCTCAGTCCTGGTAGCTACTTGAACGATATCAATTTATATACACAGCTCTGTAAAAAATATATTATTTTTTTTTACTTATACACAACCCGAGTTTAATGGTATATATTTCGATCATATAATTCATGAGTCTTATAATCAAGGTAAAAGTATTGTATGAACCGTATCACATCATCCTGAAACAAACAAGATATTTATCTCAGAGTTTTCCACTGGATTTAAAATAATTTTTAAAATTAATTCTAAGAATATATTATGTTTTAGAAAAAAATAAATTTTATTTCAGGTAACAAACTATTTTTTTTTACAACAAATTGTCCCTTTTATCCCTGTTCTCCTTTCCCTATAAACAACCCTTTTTTTTTGTACAAAATTCATCAAATGCTTAACAATGTTGTTAAAAGTAAAATATTAAAAAAGTTGATTTAAAAAAAAATAAAAAATAAGTGTTCAGAAATATTTTATCGTTTTTTGTTTTCGACATAAAATGCACTTCAATGAAGATGATGGAAACAACAAAAAAATTTTTAGTGAAAATACACACACACATACCAAATAACCAGCCCCATGAATCTAGGAAAAGGCATTTTGTTTTTTACTTAAACTTAAGCAGAAGGAGAAATTCTTTAACAAAAATAAAACATAAAATTCAGTAAAACGAAAAAAAAAAATAATTTAAAACAAAAAGCAAACATTTCAGAAGTAAAAAAGATGAAATAAAAGAATTTGTAATTATTAGACAGGAAATGGCAGCAAAAATACTTTGCAATTTCCTTTTGACAATGTTTGAGAAACAAAAGGCAATACCAGCCAGTAACACCAACAACAACAATAGCAGCAAAACTACAGCTAAAAATGTAACTGCATAAAACTTGTAAATAGGAAGTAGGGAAAAAGAGAAAAAACGCCTTAAGCTTTTTTCCTTTTTAACAATATCCTTGAATGGGTTTTTTTTAACAACATACACACACACACATACACATCAATACACATAAGATGGTGATAATGTTTGTAATAAAATAAAATGAAATGTTGAAGTAGGAAATAGCAAAAGAAATATAAAAAAAAACACAAAAGGATGTTTTATTACAAATAACGCCCATTGTATGTGTGAGTGTGTATTTTATTGAATTAGAACTTCGTTTCAAGACTACAAAAGAGGACCAAAAACTTATTGTCACAAGAGCCCACTGCCTGAGAGTGTTTTTAATTCATTTGAATGACACAGCGTTTCGTGTGTTTGAGGTGGCATGAGAATGAAAAAAAAACTTGAAATTATTGTAAAATCATGCATTATGAAACATAAAAAGAAATTTCCTGAAGCCAGTATTTTGCTGTATTTGTGTTTAATTGCAAGAGCATATAAGTATATGAATTAAGTACGTAAAAAAAATTATTGTTACATTCACACGGTGGTACCTATAAGGGTCTTCAATGTACGTACTCCATTCTTGTATTGCTCGTTTAATTAAACATCTTATAAGTTAGGGTTTAGACTTCATCAAACAGTCGGGACATGATCCAAAATTAGAGTCATTGTTATTAGTCGTGTCTCGATAGATTTTTGAATTTTTTGAAGCCTGTCCATTACAATAACAACATTAAGCATGTGTTTCAGTTTGCATCCGAATATCGCAACTATGCAGCTTAATAAGTCTTTATTACAAAAACAACATGAAAATATTTAGTTAAGAAAGTTTCAAGACTATTCTCTAATGTTTTACATATATTAACTGAAAACGTCTTAGGAGAAGTCAGGATTTCCGAAATTTAAGCCATACACAGGAGCGTGTTTTTTTGTTGCTCTTAAACTGTTTGCCATTCATGTAAACCTGTTCTTTTACGGAACATAAATTAGGAAGTCCTAATTTATAATATTAACAGGAGATTTCATTTAAAGCTCCAATGCCATCATATGGGCATTACGGTGATCCTAGTACCTCTTTCTATTAGAACGAATATCTTGGATTTTACGTTCCCGTTCTTCTCCACGCAAATCTTTATCAATTTTTGAAAATGAAGGGAAATAAGAAGAATCATTAAGGGAAAAAGTATCATCGATCAATGAAAATCACTACAGGGAGAAGATCCTAAGCTTTTTGTGGCGAAAAATTTAAGATTTAAACGTAGAGGATATGTAATTGCAACAGGATTGTACCACTTGCAATATATCAAGAGAAACAATGGATCCTTTAAAAGAAATTTTTAAAAATTAAATTATTTCACGTAGAGGTCAAGTGAGTTGGTTACTAAGATAGAGGACTATTTTTTGTGGAATTTTTTTTTAAATCGAGAGGGTGCAGCAATAATCCTACAATAGTTTAAGAGCTTAAAAACAACTTTATCAAGTAGATATGAATAATTGACAAGAGTTTATTGGTAAAGGTGTTCGAGAATTTTAGTAAAAGATAGGAAGCCTTCAGAGCCAGTAAAAAGAGTCACTTGATTGAATAAAAATGTTTTTAGGATTACAAAAAATATTTCTCTCCAAGAGAATTAAAGTAAAAATTAAAAAAAAAAGTTAACCGAAAAAAGTCTCCAGGATATGACAGCATAGAAAGTAGAAAAGTAGTTCAAGCATTGCCAAAAAGAGGTATTTA
Source organism: Phyto melanocephala (assembly GCA_941918925.1). Taxonomy (NCBI): domain Eukaryota; kingdom Metazoa; phylum Arthropoda; class Insecta; order Diptera; family Rhinophoridae; genus Phyto; species Phyto melanocephala. Next base: position 16,695,728 of record OW799233.1, on the reverse strand, counting down.
TTAACTTACAACTCAATCTTAAGACTAAACTACTTCCCAACTCAGTGGAAATGTGCTGAGATTATAATGATTCAGAAACCAAATAAACCTAATGATAATATGACATCGTATAGGCCGATAAGTTTATTTGTCTTATTTACAAAAAATCTGAAAAATTATTATTGCAAAGATTATCACCAGCACTTGACAACTTGAGGATAGTTCCAGGTTACCAGCTTGGCTTTAGGAAAAAACATGGTACTCCAGAGCAATGCCATCGTTTCGAAGCCCTCATTAGAAATATTGCTCAGAATTATATCTCGATGTGCAGCAAGCATTTTATAAAGTATGGCATGATGGCTTATGTGTAATATTAAAGAAAATAAAGGGTGTTTTTTTAAGCCCGATAGAACTTGAAATTGTAAAAAATAACACAAAAAATTAAATTGTAATCAAAATTTTTTTTTATTCGAAAGATTAATACGTGACATTAACATTTGAAAATGATTTCGGGCATATGGGCACCGCAGCTGTTCTTGACGAAGCGCATTCTGGACGTCCAATTTTGGGCCACTTTTTAGAGCACTGCTGGCCGTATGTCACGAATAACATGAACAATGCTTGCCTCCAAGGCGTCAATTGTTGCTGGTTTATCAGCATAAACCAGTGACTTCACGTAGCCCCACAGGAAATAATCGAGAGGTGTCAAATCGCACGACCTTGGAGGCCAATTGACAGGTCCATTTCTCGAAATCAACTTATCGCCAAATTTTGATTTCAATAAGTCGATGGTTGCGTTCGCCGTATTGCACGTAGCGCCATCCTGTTGAAACCACATCTCCTCCGGATCAATGTCATCCATATTCTCAAACAAAAAATCATTGATCATGGTGCGGTAACGATCTCCATTGACCGTAACGCGAGCTCCGGCCTCATTTTTGAAGAAATAAGGTCCGATGATGCCACCAGCGTGAAAACCGCACCAAACGGTGCATTTTTCTGGATGTAATGGAGTCTGTAGGGTCTCTTGTGGATTGGTCTCGCTCCATATGCGGCAATTTTGCTTATTAACAAACCCGTTAAGCCAAAAATGCGCCTCATCGCTGAACACAATTTTGCGATAAAACAACGGACGTCCAGAATGCGCTTCGTCAAGAACAGCCGCGGTGCCCATATGCCCGAAATCATTTTCAAATGTTAATGTCACGTATTGATCTTTCGAATAAAAAAAAAATTTTGATTACAATTTAATTTTTTGTGTTATTTTTTACAATTTCAAGTTCTATCGGGCTTAAAAAAACACCCTTTACTTCCAACTCCTTTTTATACCCTTCACACAGTGAAAAAGGGTATATATAGGTTTGTCATTCCGTGTGAAATTTCTACAATTTTCATTTCCGACCCCATAAAGTACATATTTTCTGAAAGCTTATGAATAGGGGAGTCGATTAAGCTCTGTCAGTCTGTCCGTCTGACCATCTGACCGTCTGTCCGTGTGTATGTTGAAATCAACTTTTTGAAGCCCCCCGAAATTGCTTGGACCCAGGTGAGGTATTAAAATATCAGAAATATTCGGGAGTAGATCGGTATTGAAAATCAGAAACATCGGTAAATAAACAACTGAGATATGAGCAAAAACCCACGACCACCTCAATTTTTTTTTCACAAAAACAACATTACAACAACAACATACATACATACAAACTTGTATATTGGTTAAAGTAAACGTGGGATCGAATCCCAGCTGAGCCAAAAAAATTTTTTTTTTAATTTTTTTTTATTTTTATTTTTTATTTAATATATTATTTATATTTTTATTATTTTTTTTAAATTTTTTTTGTTTTATAATTATTATTTATATTTCAATTATTTTTTATAAATTTTTTTTTTATTTTTTTTTTAGATTTTTTTTTTAAATTTTTTTTTAAATTTTTTTTTTAATTTTTTTTTATTTTTTTTTAACATACATACGTTAGTTTTTAATTTTGCAATGGGATGTTTTTATATATGAATGTTTTTTATATGTACATATGTACGTATTTCATATGAGATGAATGGTGATACAAACTACTGTTATTGCATGACTACACGTTGTGAAGGGTATATAAGATTCCGCATGGCCGAATATAGCTCTCTTACTTGTTATTTGCTGTAAAAATCATACATAGCTTACAGAAGCTTTTATGTTAAAGTAAATTTTCAAGTTTCTTAAGTACATAAAATGAAAGCCGAAGTTCCACTAGGCAGTGTACTTGGTTCAATTCTGTACACGCTATTCACATCAGACTTGTCTGATACTGACAGCGTCCTTGTTGCAACAGATGACACTGCAGTTTAAGCTTCCGATATTTGTCCAAGGTAGTCCTTGTTTAAAGGATCCTTTAACATTTTAATATATATTATAAAGAAAATTTTATCTTTTCTATCACTTTTTAATAAATACTAGTAGTAACAGGAGAAGGTGAGCAGATGGAACATCAATCTTTAAATTAGTAAAAAGAATAGCTATTAAGTTCTGGGAAAAATTTAAAACTGCTCTCTAGTATTTCTTATTGTAAAAAATTTTAAGTATTTTTTTATTTTGATTATTTTTATTTATTAAAAAAATATTATAAAATCATCAGTAATATTACAAAAAATTATATATTTTTTGTATATTTTTTTTTTTTTTTTGTTTTGCAATGAAAGCAAATTCCAATTAAAACCAAAATCTAGCTCTAACATTTAGAGCTCATCAAAAATTTGCTTTAGAATATAAAAAAACAATTTTATTACCATAATAAATAATTAATAAATAACAGTAATATTAAACTGAAAACAAAAACAATTTTTTATATTTGAACTGAGCCATTAAATTATTTCCAAAAACAAATATAATTTTTGATAAAAAGACAGCCACTCATCAATGAAATTAACCAGACTCGAAAAAAAAAACTTCCCAAAATCATTTACGACATGTGCAATCTCACACACAGGCGATCAAGCAGGCCATAAAAAGATATGAACCCAAAATTGAACAATTTAATGGGCAAAACTAATATTGTCATCAAGCGACATCATTAACATACATACAAACTAACAAATAAACAGAACAGAGACAAAAATACGAAAAAACAAACTGGAGACAATGAGTTTTTGTCATCATTATGATAATCAATTTTCTTTCTACGTTTTGTTTTTGTTGTTTGTATATATATTTTTTTTTTAAATGAACCGACAACCACATTAATGATTCACATATGCTGCGAAAAATACAAGAAAAATAAATTACTATTAAAAAGCCGAACAAGAAATAAAATTAACAGACAGACAAGCCACAATTTGACAATAAAACCTAGACGTCATTTAAGACCACAAACAGCAGAAGACGCATGAAAATGATAGAGATAAAATTCCCTCGGCAAGATGCAATAAAATACATTCAAACATCTATTAAAACCACAAAAGAATTGTAATAAAATTAAAAGAAAGAAAGAAAAAAACTAGACAATTTGAAACTAAACAGAATAACCCTCAAATACATTTAAAGCTAGTCAGTCAGTTTGCACATACATACAAGTGGCTTCCACAGGGAATAAATCGAAAAACAACAACAACAACAACAGCAACTACAATAAATAGTATTTGTGACATGGGGCGTTACAAACGAAGAAGAAGAAGTAGAAAAAATCAACAAAAACCCATCAGTTACACAAGAAGACATTTAGATGGCAAAATGTATGGTTGATTGGTTCGTTTGCTGTTTGGACTAGCAGACATAGGGAGGACTCCTAAATTGCAAAAAAAAACACAAAATACTTTATAGAAAACTTATAAGTTACAAAAGGACGTACATACATACAGTTTTACATGGATACCATACGTAAGTTCTTTTGAACATAAGGCACACATAGTTGCGAGTGTTAAGGAGTCGTACGTGAATGAATTTAACAAGTTAACCATATCAAATTGTAACTCAAACAAGACAAGGAGGATATTTTAATGGCCAACATATAAGTATTTATACAAATTTTTTGCTTTCTAAAAGTGTTTTGTTTAAACAATTTTTTTTAACACAAAAATTATGTTGAAAATTCAAAACTGCCAAAAATCTTTCATTATTATATTGAACATTATCATTATTATTAAATATTCCTGTGGCTTTTCATTAAATAAAAATGTATTTCTGCACCAGATCTTAGCTTTTAGAAATTTCAAGTCGCACCCAACCCAATTAATTTATTCGCTGATTTTCAGGACTTAAATATTGACAACCATTATAAGGACATTTTTTTACATAACACTTGTTTGTCAAACGTTTAAAGTTATATTAGTTTTTAATTAATGTCAATTTATAGTGTTTTCCAAAAGTAATAAAATTTTTAATGTTTGTAAAAGAAATACTGAATTTTTTAAGTAACTTTTCTCTTAATGGTGTATTTTATTTCCCAGCAAAAAAATTTTGCTCTCGTTCAGAGTGAACAAAATTTTTCATCACTTCTAATTTATAAAAGCAGGATGAGGCATAAAAAATGCCTTCTCCAAATCTAAAATAGTTAGCCATTAATGATGTGCTTCAAAATGCTTGCAAAAAATCGTAAAAAATTCCTGTGAACAAAACTTAATTAACTCATGAAACATGGGTTTCTTTTCATCTACTGTGCATGCGCTCTATGCACTTATTAGAATGAAGTGAATCTTATTATATTCTTCATAATTATGCATGTTTCACCTTAATTGAACCACTTCATTATGGGTTGAACTCAAGCATTCACAATTTCTTTTTTATGTCTTTTTTTGCTGGGTTGCTTTACAATAGCAAGATTGTACATGTTCTTTGTCGTAGTCATTTGGAAAATATTACACTAAGAAAGTGATTATATACCATAGTTTAAAGAGAATTTAAATATACACAACATGCCAACTGGGCATAAGTGTATACCTGTCGTGGGTTTGGGCTTTTAGTGCCCCTCATTTTCAACCTAACCTAAATATACACTCAACGATGTTTCCATCTTAGACTATAAACTTCGCATTGACATTACCATACACACTTCAACCTTATTTTGTGTGGTACTCTTAGAGAAGAAAGGTAATATAAAGCCTCATCTTCCGAAAACAGTGTCGCATTAGTATTCGGGTTCCCCACGGGACTGTTACCTTGGCGAAGTGTAAAAAAAACTCAGATGCCAATAGAACGTATGACTCGAGTGAAGGATGACGAGTGGCACTAATAGTAGATGGATCCATACACAATGACATAGTGACATCAGTATCTTTACTGATGGAGCATGGCAGAATCCTTTACCTCGCACTTAAAGCGGTTAGGGAGACTAAGATGCCTAAGGAGCGCATGAATCGAGTAAAGGTAGACAAGGGACTGCATCAGATGAATCCATGCACAATGTGGATAGTGACATCAGTATATCTTACTATTAGGCATAGGAAAATCCTAGACTGATGTTCTTAAAGAAGTTAGGGAGACTCAAATCGCGGCAGACTAAGGATCACAGGTGGGTACACATTAAGTTCGAATGAAGGGGATCGAAAATGTTACCTAAAACAGTAAATGTCTGTTTCGATATTCCTCTAGCTTAAAAGTATATATAAATATACACATAAGGAACATGGTTTAAGACTGCATGCCAAAAATGATGCCACATAAAAAAAAAGTTAACGAATATTAGAGGTAATTTCCATGAATTATATTAATTGCATTTCAAATCTATTCTAAATACTTAATTGTTTATTTTACAAAAAAATATTCAACAATCTCTTGCACACCGTAAATTTTATCTGAAGGATTGTAACACATCTAACGAAATAATGGCCATTTTGCGCAAGAAATTCAATGGTATTGCCATTTTAAGTCGTGATGATATATTTGCCTCCAAGATGATGTGAACTGACACTGTTGGACTTCTTTCTTTGGGGATATTTAAAAGTAAAAAGGGTACGTCAATAAACCAAGAACAATTCAGGACCTTAAAGATGAGATAATTCGGCATAGTAACGACCTTAACCTCAATTATCATTGGATTGAAGTATGCCACCGAAGCCATGGCAATCATTATGTTGATATTTTCTCTCGCACATAATGGTCATAGATCCTTCTATCATAGTGAAAAACATAAAAGAAAATCTTTGACCATTTTTTGTTTTATTTACAATTAACATCGTACATTACAACAAAAGAATACAATTAATTAAGCATTTACTGCACACAACGCATCGACAACTTTTAGTAAACAAAAGCTGCAATAAAAATTCTTCTTAATTGCAAGACTTATCAACAATTTCTTTTCAAAAACATTACGATTTAAATAGCAAATTAATTACAAAATAACATTTCATATCGCTATTTTTCTATTTATTCAAGTCCTATTTGTAGCCCAGGCATTTTAATGAAACTTCTAAGAGTGTGTCCTTAATGAAATTACTTTGGAAACATCACGAACTGTTTTACTCTTTTATTTTTAAAATGAAATATTCCCACAGACCTTTAAAATTTCAAATACAAATGTAAAAATGTCATATAAAGGCCTTAAAATTATTCTCATTAAAATTGTGAATTATTCCACCAACACTTCTAAAAAAATAAGAATTAAGTTGCCAAAGAAAGTTGTTAAATAATCTCTTAAAAAAAATATTATTAAGAAAGATGCTTGTAATTAAATTTTTTATTGTGCCATAATGATTCTTTAACAAGAAAAAAATAAATAAATTTTATGAATCCTTAGAAAACGTAATCCTAGTCATAGTGGTAATGCAGGACAAACAGTAAGAATAATAAAAAATTACTGTTGTTAAGTAGTGCAAACAAGGCGACAGCCGCCCTTATAAATTGGAAAAAAATGTTTAAACAAAAATAAATATCTTTTCATGTTATGGAGTGGGAGTAGAGCCTGAAGAGAATAAAAAAATGATAAATTTCACAATTAATTGAAGGAAATTTTATAATGCTGAAGTCAGCAAGAAAAAATAAAGTTAAAAAATGTTTGTAAGATTGTGTGCATGTTTGTGTGTTTAAGGTTGTATTGAGTGTGGCATGAATTCATTTGTAAAAAAAAATGTTCCACAACATGACTACACTTTAATTGGCCCCAGAGGGCATGATGCCAGCAACATTTTCATACACCCACTTAAAGTGGCAATACAAGCTACAAACAACAACGGCAGTCAAACAGGCACAACTACTTTACACCATTACTGTCAGCACAGTATGTTTGCATATAAATGAAGGATGAGAAGCACACACACACACACTTCTTACAACCCATATAAAAACTGTAGTCATTTGAAAAACCCAATACAAACAATAGAATCATACAAAAGATGTTATCGTCAATAAAAAGGGTAGAAAAAGAAATTTTACAATCAATACCTCGAATTCATTAAAAAAATCTAAAAATTTATAGATTTCAATGTGCGCCCATCTATGAATAGTTTTAGAACTACATCAAACACGTTCAGAATATCAGCAGGGGTGGCAGCAGTTGAGAGGATTAGCTAAATAGAAGGCAACTAGCAGTTGATTTGACATTTTTCGTAAATTAAATTACAAACAAAAATTTAAAAACTTACTAAACTGCTATTAGGCAATGTTGTCACAACATTAAAAAACATTTTCCCACTAGAATTTCGATCATTAGAAGCGAAAAGCTTATGGCAAACCCCACTAAGTATTCCTGTTTAACGTAGTGAACATTTGCTTAAAACTTTAAATATCGTTTGAATTTGGAATAGAGTGACAAAATAGAATTTTTTTCTGTTAGAACTCTGACGTCATACAACCTGTCTTCTTATTGGTTGATAATTTTCAAAGTTCCAGTTATAATAATGGCAGAGTTGTCAACATTACTACAATAAATAAATTGCAAGACAATTGTGAAAAAAAAAATTGTCACACGTAAGCATCGTCTTTTTGCGAATTTCGATGCATATCTATGGTATTTGCAGTCGGATCTTAAAGTATGAGATATTGATGTTTTATCTGAAGAAGACCCTGTTTTTATCCTAAAAAAGAATTGCCTAACTATGAAAAACAAAGTGGTCTCCTGAGCTCAACGACCCTTAAAGGAATGCATTAGACATCCCGAGATAAAAAATGAATCTCTTACATTTTAAGATCACATAGGAAATACCGAAGCTGTAAAGAAAAGTCGAGAAAGACAAAAAACTTAAAACACATTATACTTGAAGGTGTATAGTGACCTTTTTTCCGGTACCGTCTGGTAGTCTAGCACATATTCAGTAGACAATCTTTAACAATTTGACTTAACTCTGAAATATTGGATTATTTAATTTTTTTTTAATCAAAACTATTTGTGCAATTATAACACATCGATATTCCTTTCTAAAATATATTTTTTTAATCCTTTTATCATTCCAAGCAAGAATATCTAGTGATATCTGTCCAGTTGTCTGTCCGCTAAAAGCACGATAAAGCCCGATCAAAGAACCCTGATGGAATAAAATTTGTTATTATAAAAGTGACGAAATTCGACCAGTACAAACAAACGTATGCATTATAGTGTATGATAGTGTCTAAAAATATTTTAAATCCTTTAATATCTATAAGGCTGACATACTATCTAAATCTACGACAATTGCCCACTTAAAAAAACCATATATGAACTGCAAATGTATTCCAAAAAAATTTTGTTGTCACGTTAGCTGTGTGTGAAGTTGCGCAGTTCATTTATAACGACATTTCCCTTAGTCCCTAATTCGTAAATTTTCGGCAATTATGTAGTTCTCTGTCGCACCATGTAGGGACTTTAAGCCAAAGTTAGAGCATCTTCTTACAGATGAGATGGTTATAATTTTTTTAATTAAACTATAAAGAAGACATATTCCAATTAAGTATAAAATAAAACATTCAAAAAGTAGTCCCCACGGCTCTAATTACAAGCTATTAATCTTTTCATGACATTTATTTATTTATTAAGGTCTAAAGAACAATATTTCCTACACACTAATTAAAACATAAATTTTAGTTATATAAGTCATAAAAAACATGATCATGACATTTTCACAGGGATGAGGCTGTATCTCACCGATGAAGCGTTGGATCTCGGATTAGAGTTCAGCAGCTGTTTCTGGCTTATTTGCATAAATCCGAGATTTTATAATACCCCACAGAAAATAATCGCACGGCAGTAGATCGATTGATATTTGTGGTCAGTTGACATCAGAATTTTTTCAAACAATTTGTCCTAGAAATCATTGCTGCAACAAATGGATTGTTTCACACTCGGTGTTTCAGGTGATGCCGTCTTGCTGAAAACACATACTGTCAAGATTCATGCCATCCAGTTGAGGCCTCGAGAATTCTCTTATCGTGTTCCAGTTATTTCCAATTCGATAACATGTTCCGTTATAATGTTCCAGTTATTTCCAATGTATTATTATATTAGGAAATTTGACAACTTTGTATATTCACGAAGTCATTCAAATGATAATGCACTTCATTGGAGAAGATGAGATTTTTCTTTTTGCCCAATTACCTATTGAAGGAATCCATTGTCTGCTTGATTTGAGCTGAGTAAGCTAAATTTTGTATGCAGGAATGTAAAGGTCTTTACTCAAAATTCGTTGTATAGTGCTTAGTGAAACTTTAAGTTGTTGAGAATGATGCCAAATTGATATTTTCGTTTTTCGACGAAACTCTCATTTACAATAGTAATGTTTTCAAAACACCAACCATTACATTGACGCACTGGGTTCTTACTGTTCATAACCGACGGAATTTCTTCAAATGTTTTGGCCACTCTTTAAACGGTTGACACATTATGTGCATTTTCTCGACTCAAAATTCTTCGAAGTTTGTGAGCTGTCTCAACATAACTTTCAAAAGCTTTGTAATTTCGTAAGGCGTTTCATTTTTAAAAACCAAAATAAACATACGTGACAGCTTCTGAATTTCAGAGTTGCCACTTTCACAAAAGAAAAATATCACTTAATTTAAAAACTTACTGAGACACCCTTCATATATGATTCTTTAACTCAAGATGGTTAATTTTAAACTGTATAAATAGTCCAAGTGTTTAAAAAATATACATTTCAAATTATAAATGTATATTTAAATAAACTTTTGATTTTTGTTTTATTAATAAATATTAGACATTCTTCCACCATCTAACAATCTGATACCACTGTCACTTCTTGACTTTTTCAGCAATATAACGAAGAATTTATAACATCATCATTTTCATGTCTTCAAGCATGGGAAGATGGGAATTCCTAGAGGATGGGTATGTATGGCAAAGCAACAAATAAAATCAAAACGTAACATTGTAAAGGAAGAGTAAAGAATGTCTATTTAATATTTGAGAAACAAAATTTTTTATTTGCCAGTTTACGATTGTCAAATACTTTATGTACATTTTAATGGCAAAATAAGCATCAGACACAGCATATAAAATTATACAAACACACTCGCTCGTATGATATGTGATGGAAGTGTAGTGAGGAACGTTAAAAGATAATGTATGTGTGTATGTTTGTTTGTGTAAATGTATATCTGATTTTGTATGCGTAAATACAGACGAGTGATTTTTGTAACAAGTGCTTGTGTGTTACTTGTCTGTCGGAGAAATTTTTTTTTATCATCTTTAATTTAATCTTTTAGCAGTATGTGTTGACTACATGTCTGTCCGTCTGTATGATGTTTGTGTATTGAAGCGATTATAACATTTGTCAGCTGATGTCATAAGATATTCACTCACACTCCTCCTACCCGTTACACTTTAAAACATTTTAAAACGGAAATGAAACTTTTATGTTGTTGTAATTGTATTTCGAGTAAAGAGGAGAACTTTTTTTCTCTTTTTATCTGATGTAAGTATAAACGTGAGGATAAACTAAAATTCGTATAGAATTATGTGAAAAGTAAAATCAAAATCAGTCTTTAACATATTTTATGGAATAATAAAAACCATGATGATGTTGTTGATGACGACGACAATAATGATGGAAATAAAATGTTTGATGTTTATTAAACTTCAATTGTTACAGCAGGATTATGGAAGACACAGAAGAAAAAAACTGTAATACCATGAATCTGTGCTGACGAATGGCTTTATGGGTCTGTAAACATTGAACAGCTTTAGGATACATAAACTAATCAAGTTTGGATCGGCATAAATACATATGATATTCGTATATATGTATGTGTGTGTGTGTGTGTGTGTAGCCATGTATATTTATTAGGCATTTTCATTTTATTGTTTAACTAAATCAAAACAAATTCCTTTTGAATTTACTTAACTGTTCGCTCGTAATGAATTACCAGGTAAATCCAAAACAGGTGAGAATAAATAATGTTTAAACATGACAGAGTTGTTTTTAATAAGACCGAGGCTGAAAACATACAATTCTTCGGTTCTCTCTTCCACTGAAAGTGATAGTCGACTGATGGAAAATAAAAACACAAAACAATCGAATTTTTTGAACTTTGCTGAATATGAATATAAAATAAATATGAAATGTCAATTGTTTCCGCTGCAATATTTTCATATTAATTTATATCACGCCTTTTCAATTGGTCAACTTTCGTCACTTGCAACTTTTCTCTAAATTGTATTCAATCTTGAAACGAACACAGGATATGGAAGGATTCTAAACTAATCTTGTTTCTGATATAAATAACATTTCTTTGGATAGTTCAGTATTCCAACAAAACTATTTAAATGCTAATAATCAAACAACAAATTACATCTTTAAGTCAAAAACGATTAATATTTAAATTGGAAATTATAACAAACTTAATCTTCTCGATAAGCCAAAACAGATGGGTGTTTAGCTTAAAAACGGGATTTACAGTAGAGGGGGTATCTTCTCTACGCAGTTTTTGCCTTCAATAACTTTTTCGTAATTTTGGAAGGCATATGAAACATTATAGCCTAAACAACATTGTTGTATTTTCTAAGAAAATGCTGAATTTTGTGCCAACAAAGAGTCATGTGCAGGAAGTTTTGTTTCACTTTTTTAATATACAAACAAATTGGCGCTGATTGCTCACCGAAGGTCAATGTACATAAATGAGTTTCATCGGTTTTAACATGCGATAGTTTCCTTTGTGCGATATAAAAGTAATGAATTTGATATGAAATACGAAGATCAACTAGGCCCAAAAATTTCAGGCACTACTTCACGAAGATTATTGTCAAACTCAACAAAAGTTTACAAATTCATCGGGAGCTACTCCAGCAGCTATTTCCAAATTTTTGCGAGCAGCAAAATTGATCCAAAACCAGGAAATCGGGTACCAAACAAATTTAAGTCGAGAGACCTTGAAGGACGATTTTGGAAAGTGCTGCATCAACGCTATAATAGGAAAACATTTTTGCAACATATCAATATATGGATTTACTACTATAATAACATGAAGCGTAAGAGAATATATGTGCAGTACGACCAACTAGCTAAATTGATACCAAAAACATAAATCCATGATAATAAGGAATTGCTGCAGTGCTGCATCAACGCTATAATAGGAAAACATTTTTGCAACATATCAATATATGGATTTACTACTATAATAACATGAAGCGTAAGAGAATGTATGTGCAGTACGACCAACTAGCTAAATTGATACCAAAAACATAAATCCATGATAATAAGGAATTGCTCTGTATTCGGTGAAATCCTAAGGGTCCTATCAATTATGAGCTCATAAAACTCTGGGCAGACTATCGTAGAGAAGCTATAGCAATCGCCAATCGTTCATTTAAAGAGAGCATAGACCGAAAAACTCCCATAATATATTATCAGGCATGACAACGCTTAGTCACATATTGCAATACCTGGTAAAAACTTTTTAAAAAAAAGTAGTTGAGATTTTTTGACTCATCTGCCTTATAATCCAGACTTTGACCCGTCCGACTACTAATTGTTTCACTCGATTTAGAAAACACACGCCTTTTTAAATGCACACTCCTTTAAAAAATTCTGGTTTCCTTCCTTTAAATAAACCGGGATTCTTTTTGTATTGCAAATAAAAATACCTGAAATTTAAATTACAAATATTTATTATTTTTAATCACATTAAATTATTTAGTAATTTATTTATTCTTTCACTTTTTGTTGTATACCTTTATTATCAAACTCACTTTGATATACATACACACAGTGAACTCTGTTGTTATACAATTAATGTTAGCAGTACTGTTCGTCTATTTATAGTGACAGTGCCGAGTAATAAAGGTAATTTGTAACACTTCACAGAGTCCCCGCATATATACACTAGTCCATTCTAGTAATAACCAGAGATCGTTTCATTTAAATGAAGTAGTGAGATGTTAGTGTTAAGTTATAACTAGAAAAAATAACCTCTCCTTAAAGTATGCCTCATATAACATAACATTTCGACTGTTATATTATGTTATATTACTTAACATGTTCCTATCAGCCAACCAGCTAAGGAAAATGTTAAATGCATAAAAACGTAAAGCAAACTAAGTCTGTAATAATGTGTCGCACAATGTACAAATGTTTCAAAATAAAAGCTAAAAAATTTGATTTTCAAGTTATAAGCTAATGCTTTTACTATTCAATATTTACAAAATCATCTCCTATAAAAACATAAGCTGTTATTACAAATTTACAATTAGGATTTCAATGTATTCTTATTATAGTCCTGCATCCTTTGGTCGTTTACTACAACTTAATTGAAATGCTACACTGAACATCGGGCAAAATAATGTATAACCAGAAATTAAAAACAGTTTTAAATGACTCTTATTATAAATGTTTTTTTTATTATATTGTTTTTGGAATTCGTCGAGTTCATCAAAGATTTTCTGATAAAAGAAATGTCAGATTTCTTAATATAAGACATACGTTTAAATATTTTTTCAATATTCAATCTGCTTGAATTCCTTTATTTGCTCTTTTGTTTTCTTTAGCAAATAAAATAACCACCATGAATTTCATTTTACATTTTCCACATTTTCTCGTTCCGCATCAAAATTAAATTATTTTTTTTTTATCAATGTTAAATGACAGTTGGATGAATTGAAAGATGGCACAATGGATAGACGGTTGGACGGATGCTTGAGTGAACGTATAGATGAATGAATATTTTAAATGAATGTTTGGTTAAATCAAAATAAAAACATTTTATTTTGTTGCAAGAAATGAAACGAACAAACTAAATGAATTATATTTAAGACCCTTCGGCAAACATGTGTGAACTTCCGCAACCACAGTTGGCAACGCACAGCATCAACAATAACGCTAAAAAAAAAACAAGTTAAAAATTCCAAACAGACAGATAAACAAATGAAACAAAAACAGAATAAAATTTATAAAAGTTGTTATTTCGAACCCCTTAAAGCTAATGGATGCTCCTTGTACAAATTGCCACTGGTAGCTAAACGAAATGACAGACAGTCAGACAGACAGAGATCCACTCTGTTTATCTTTACGTTCGCTTAAAGAGAAGATATAAAATTATATTTAAAAAAAATATGATTGTAACAGCACATTAATAAATTGCATGTTTCAATGTAAATGATAAAATATGGCGTTTAAGGAAGCAGTGACAATTATAAATAAAAACTCAACGATTTATAGCGAACTTTTACGTAAGATCCGTTATATTTTTACATAATGTAGAGTGGAGCAATTCACCAGGCATTTTCGATTATTATGTTCGAATCATTATCAAGAGATTTTGCATCTTAAACCTTTTGAACGACAGACAAAAAGACTCCACAGCTATGTCGGCATATACGCACCCTTCTGACGCAATATTGCGTGATTAATTAATGAAATGTGAAATAATTTCATTGATAGAGGGTCGAATTTCTTTTTTAAATGCATAGATAATTGTATGATAGTTGTTGGACTTTGGTGTAAAATCTCTGGAAATTTTTTAACAACATCAATAATAGAATCGAAATGGGAAGACAATGAAAGATAAAATAGAATGAAATATGAAATGACTGTATGCAAGTTGCTCCGTTCTGATGAAACCTTATCTCATTGACATCATTATCATTCAATTTATACAGAAACAGCTGTGTTATTTCACCAAAAAAATTTTAATTTTTGTAAATAGTGCTGCGTACAAGGAAATGCTTAGATTATTTGAATTTGTCTTTTCCAAGCATTTTTGGTTTGGAAGCATTTCCCTACCAGATGCCACGTGTTTCAGCTATTCTTAAGAAGTAGGCATAATGAAGTATCTCCTGGAGAGGATAAAACCATCGCTTAGTATTGCAAAACAGAGTCCTTTAAATTGGGCCTTGCCTTCTTGGAAGCAGGAAAGCACTAAGCAAAGGATTTAAGAAGCACTTATTGGTGATTTTTTGGTGGAACAACAAGCACCTAATTTTCAAAAAAATGTCACATTGAGGATAATTTTCTTTAGGTAAATAAAAGTTTAATTATTCTGAATTAAGTTTTTCAGGCTGGCAGCACTGGTTGGTCATTGTGTCCAAACTACATCTGTGAAAGTAAAAAGTGTTACTCTGCCATTTCATCATGGAGAAACGAACAATCGTTGAAATTTATTATCAAAATTCGTGATCTGTGAAATCCACTGTTTTATCGAAAAATTGTGTTCAGCGATGGGGCTTATTTCTGGCTAAATGGATACGTAAACAAGCAAAACTGTCTCATCTGGGGTGAAGTACAGCCACATGACGTACAAGAGTTACCGATGCATCCCGAAAAACGACAGTTTGGTGTGGCTTATGGGCTGGTGGCATCATCGGTCCATTTTTCTTTAAAGACGACCGTGGAAGAAACGTTACCGTCAACGGCGAACGATATCAAACCATGATACGCGACTTTTTTTTTTTTGCCCCAATTGGCTGAGTTGGGCTTGGTTGATATGTGGTTTCAACAAGACGGTGTCACATGCCACACATCTCGTGAAACAATGGACATATTGAAGGATGAAATTGGTGAGCAGTTTATCTTTCGAAATGGCCCTGTGAGTTGGCCGTCAATATGATGTTATTTGACACCTCTTGACTATTTCTTGTAGGGTTATGTGAAGTCGTTGGTCTATGTGGACAAGCCAAACACGATTGAAGCCTTAGAGTATAACATAACACATGTTATTCAGGTAATACAGGCTGAAATGCTCAAAAAGTGGTGCAAAATTGGACCTTACGAAAGAATCATTTGAACCGGGGCCACGGGCAACATTAACATGAAGTTATTTTTAAAAAGTAATGGCAAAGACCAATTTATCGATTCCAATAAAAATTTTGAATATATGATACAAAGTTGAGTGTTTCATTAGATTTAAAAAAAAACTACGCTTAAAAAATCACGCTTTATATGCTTGAAAAGGTTAATCTAATTTATGATGTTAAGTACTCAATGCAATTATCTTCCCTCGGTGTTAATGTTCAGTCCTCATAGTTGGGTTGTGGTGTCAAATGAGCCTTGTAAACATAAAGGCTCACATATTGGAGATTCTTAAAATCTCTAGGTTTTGTTAGCGATGCCGAATTGATATTTCTGGACTCTCATTGACACTTCAATGAACTACTTTAATATTGATATTTTAACGGCTCATTTTTGGTAGGTTTGGGCTTTGAGTCTGCCTCGTTTTTAAGCCTTTCTTAACCTAATGCTCGCTTATTGTTGAGCCCTAAATGTCAACTCTTGAGAAGTATTAAATTAGTTCAAAAATTTTTTTTTTAAATCCATGGTCTATTTTGGGAACCCGCTATCTACTTATTTTATCGCCCATAATTTAATTTTATAAAAACAATTTTCTTATATTCCTTTGAAACAGTCAAACCAAAACTAGAGCGGCAAGCAGTTTTTTAGCTGTCAACAATTTTCAAACCCTACAGTTTGATTGAAGCAAACCGACATAGCGCGGCAACGATTTGCAGTTGGCTGCAAAACAATCCTTTATTTTCTTTGTTTTTGTACAAAAATAAAATGTCATTTTAAATGTCTTTAAGTCAATCTAGCGATTTCACCTCTGTTTATGTTTCTGTTTAGTGGGTTTTAATAAACAACATGAAAGAAAGTTTCTGTTTGTTACACCATTTTGAAGCTCTGGTTTTGGGTTTTAAATTCAAACTAAGCGCTCTCGTTTAGGTTTGTCTGAAAGTTTGTAATTAAAGTTTTTATTCAATTAAAAAGGTTATATTCAGAAAGTCTTTTGACGTACTAAAAGTTAAGCTTCTTTTATGGAATAAAAGGCTTTCTATTATGGAATAAAAGCCTTTAGCATGCTAATGTGAATATAATCTACAAGTTTATTGTTATAGGAAAGCAAATAAATAAAAATAAATATTAAAAATCAGTATTGTTTTATTACTCTAGTTTAAGTGCACATTTCAAACATCCCCTGTGAATTGTTGCAGCTTCAAAAAAATATATATTTTTCTTTCTTAATCTATTCGCCAATGGCACGACTTCGAGTGACATAGTGTGACACATTATTTTTCTACGAAATGTTTTCAATCAACTTAATCATACAGTGTACTTTTTGTAATAAAAGACAAAATATAATGATGTTTTTTTTTATTACATTTAAACTCATTAAGCAACAAATGTGTGAAAGATTCAGGCAAACTTACTGAAACGGATGGTGGTGCAAGAATGAATGAATGAATGAATGAATGAATGTTGTGTATGAATGCATTAATTTGATTCAGAATGTACATATGTTTTAATGTTTAATGAATGAATAACGATTGTCTAGGGGACCAAAGATTCAAAGCATACGTACATACGTACGTTTTCGTATTCAAAATTATTTATCTCTCTGAAGCAATAAGCTACACCATATGCAACCATGCATAAAAATACTACTTATCACGATTCAGTAACAACAACAACAACAATGACAATAGAAAAATGCACACGAATAATTTACATTTTTCTAAAGATTTCTTTGTTGTTTTCTTCAAACGCTCATATTCGCTTGACAAACTCAACGTGCAAAAGATATTTGTACTTGAATTAACATTGTATTCAATCATTTTTAAAATGTCTGCATAAAACCTTCATCTCTGACTGTATGACTAAATGTTAGTTTGTCAGTCGGTCTGTTTTCTGTCTTTTACATTTCTCCAAATATTCGTATTCATACATTTGCCCTGCATCTATTTTTCACACTTATTGCATTTAGCAAAAAAAAAAACAAAAACAAAAAAAGATTTAAAATGTGAAAAAATGGCAAGAAAAATGTTGCTGTTAGCATTATGACATTAATAGATGATTACGTATGATTTTAAAAGCGAAAACAAAATGCAAAGGCGATAACTGAACTGTATGCATGCACACATACATAAATCCTTCGAAAAGAAACGCGGCATTGAGAATCAGCAAGAAAGATGTTTTGAACCGGGCAGTATAAATATTTTAAACGCTTAATCTTCTAGGAAGTTTTAGCAGATTTACGTGAAAACTTTTGGTTTAACATTCTGCTTTTTCATAATAAATGTTTTAAAATGAACGACAGATTTCAAAATTTTGGCATTTCCGCAGTAAAGTATTAGTTGCGCTAAAACTAGTTGAACACCAGAGAGTAAAGGGTGAGTTAAGGGTTTAATTCACAGTTTGACTAAATTTCAATGAATCTAAAAAGAGAAAAGACTTGTTCAATTGTAGTTGTTGAATGGGTCCTGCATTTGAGGCTCACTACTTTCAACAAAATAAATATTTCAAATCATTCCGTACCAACATCGGAGTAAGACAAGGTGACCGACTTTCTAATGCACTAACTATTTGTTTTAACACTAATACACATCATTAAACACAATATGGATCTATGGATACTAGCTTTTACAGATGACAAAGGGAAAACCGATACAGATCTTAGTATAAATGGGGACAAAACCAATACAATGCTTGACGGAAATCGAATGTGGGTGAAGAAGGGCTTCAAAAATGAAATGAATATAAATAGTCCGCCAAATAAATTTTTTTTTTTTTGAAAATGCTTTAAAGAAATGTAGCTTCGGCTGAGTGACACGAAGTGTCGTCCTGTTGAAACCAAATGTTGCCAATATCCTCCTTCTAAATTTTTGTGAACAAAAATTCGTTCAACATGGCCCGATAACAATCGCCATTGACTACGGCCACTACTTGCACATTTTCGAAAAAAAATGGCCCAATTAAGCCTTTGGACCGAAATCCGCACCAAACAGTGACTCGTTTTGTTTATATCGGCTTTTCAATGTATGTGTGCGGGCTTTCTGTGCCCCAAATGCGACAATTTTGCTTGTTTACATACCCGCCAAGATCAAAATGATCTTCATCTGAAAAGATGATTTTTTTGGCAAAATCGGCCAAAGTAATGTCGCAATATTTCCCAGCGTTGTTCAAGCGTATACACAACCATATTCGTTCAGCGGAAGGATTCATTCACGAGATAAGCACTAGTTGAAAAAAAAACGTTAGATGGCGGACCCATTAGATTAATTTCTTTCTTTTCGAAGTAGTTGATGGTTCAAATACCTAAACTCATATGTAGCCTCAGTGAGCGACTGCACGCCCGATACCAAAGAGAGAATAAATTCTGCGACTTTAGCGTCTTATGTAATTGTACATTATCTCAAAACGAGGAATATATCAGCAGATCTAAAATTTTTTTGAATATAAGGCCTGTTCTTATATTGGATGATTTTTGAACCATTTTGAAAATTGAAAAAACATGTACAAAAGTGAACTGCCACTCGCTAATTCAGATATTTATTTTGACTAATTTTTAGCTTTAGCCAGTAGAGACCAGTGGTAGCGGTGCAGATACTCTGGGATAGACATTTTTTTTCTTATTAATTATTTATTTATAATTAAGTTAGTCTGCCTAGACTCAGGTGTTACGAATGTGAAAACTAAAACATGTTTAAGATAAAGGGTTAAAGGTTAAGGGTTGTTTTGACTAATTTTTAGCTTTAGCCAGTATAGACAAGTTGTAGCGGTGCTGATACTCTGGGATAGAAATTTTTTTCGAAGAAATTATTTATTTAAAACTAAGTTGGTCTGTCTAGACTCAGGTGTTACGAAAGCGAAAATCAGTTAAAGGAATATATAAATTTCATTTTGCTGCATTCCCTCTCAATATGAACTTTAACAATGTTTACTTTAAATGAAACATTGTATTCTCGGTAAAACAATGTTTATTTTCATCTAATAATATATATGTACGTATTTAGATAAAACATTGTTAAAAATGTATATTTTCTACCTAAATCACCACTATATGTTAAAATATATACAACAAAGTCCCAGCTTTTATGTTTTGTAAATTCCACTAACTCATAAATCTTAAAAAAGATTTACCCAACATACGACATTTATATCGCCCGGTCATACTCGTCGCTTAAATTTTTTTAATAAATAGAATATTTACAAATTATACGTTTAAAATGTTCTTTAACGACTCGTTAAAAGAAACTAACTTCAAATTGTATGGGAAATTTTCCAGATAAAAATAAACAAGAAAGTAGAGTATAAGTCGTATAACAAACTTGTTTTTTTGGGATGCAGACGCCAATTTTGACCATTAAGCTTTCAAAGTGTCATTTCGCATTGATGTAATAAATGAAACACATTCACGGGCAAACCGACTGTGAGACGGACAAAATTACAACTAATTTTCGCGACTTATAACATGTTCGTGTCACATCAAAAATATAATAAAATTTTACAATCCTCCCTGCTAAAAAGCATATAAAAAAGGAACATTAATGAATAAGGTCTCATATTGCAATTGACAGTGTTTGATAATAAAAAACAAATATAGTATATTTAAAAATTATAAACATTTTCATTTTACAAAGAAGAGTGTAATAAAAACACCCAGCAACAAAAAAAGTGTGTTCTTTGTGATTTTAATGTTAAATTGAAAATTATAGGTATGAGAACTACTTACGGTGTTTGTCTATGTGTATGAAATTGTAGAGGTGGAAGTTGTAGCCAACCAGTTGTTTTCCATAATAATACTAGACACTATGGAAAAAAAATGTTCATGAAAAAAATGTTTAAAAAAAATCAAACTAGCGCAAAACATTTATGTCTACTGTAAAGCCAACCATGAGCAATATTGCTAATGCAGGGTGTCCGGAACAAAACAAATTTAAAAATATTTAAAAAAAAATTTTTGAAATTCTGTTATTTACAATTGTATTTTTAAAATATTTATAATCATTTTTTTAATATAGCAGAACCTAATAAGACGAATTTTAAATGAATAGTTTGTTCGACAAACCTTTGGCTCAGATATGTTGGACTGGTGGGATCACTTAAATCCTCCCAGAATTTCACGCGATTTTTAACCAAATAAATACTTTTTTAACATTTTTGTAGCTGTTTATATATTCAGCGAACTAGAATACAAAACACCATTTTTCAGAATTTTTGTCTGTCTGTCTGTCCTTCTGCCTGTCTTCCTGAACTCTGTTGCTTTAAAAACTGGATATTGATACAATAAAATTTGATATAGAGCTAACTTGGTGTTTGGATTAAAATAAAGGGTCCGCCATGTAACCTTATTTCGTGAATGGTAACACTTAGCTCATTTCTGATTTGACAGATAATTAGTCTTATCCTTCCGCTGAACGAATATGGTTGTGTATACGCTTGAACAACGCTGGGAAATATGGCGACATTACTTTGGCCGATTTTGCCAAAAAAAATCATCTTTTCAGATGAAGCTCATTTTGATCTTGGCGGGTATGTAAAC
Organism: Phyto melanocephala; assembly: GCA_941918925.1. Classification (NCBI taxonomy): domain Eukaryota; kingdom Metazoa; phylum Arthropoda; class Insecta; order Diptera; family Rhinophoridae; genus Phyto; species Phyto melanocephala. The sequence goes on along the minus strand of OW799233.1, from coordinate 16,674,097 downwards.
AAGCAAAATTATCGTATTTGGGGCACAGAAAACCCGCACGCATACATTGAAAAGCCGATACACCCAAAACGTGTCACTGTTTGATGCGGACTTTGGTCCAGAGGCTTAATTGGGCCATTTTTTTTCGAATATGTGCAAGTAGTGGCCGTAGTCAATGGCGATTGTTATCGGGCCATGTTGAACGAATTTTTGTTCACAAAAATTTAGAAGGAGGATATTGGCAACATTTGGTTTTAACAGGATGGCGCTACGTGCCACACAGCCGCAGCTACACTTATTTTTTTTATAGCATTTTCAAAAAAAAAGTTATTTGGCGGACCCTTTATAAGGTAGTTTTTGGTGAGACAACATTATCACTAAGAGTTGGTAAGAAATAAATACATGAAATGAAATCACAAATATCATGACATTTAGTGTTTGATCTCAGTGATTGCTCCTTATGAACACCATCCTGTTGGTCAAACTTTGCAACACTTATCCGGTCTTATTTCTTCAAAAGTGTCTTGATTCTTGGCTTCTTAATTATTAATCATTGCTGCCTTAGCGTAGAATAAAGACGTACCCCTACAAAAAATTGGGTCAAATATGTCAAATTACATGAACATGATGACAATTCAAATTTCTATTTCTTGAGATAATTCAGTCATTCTATTATTTGGCTCGAAAAATTAATGCCGAAGTCATTTCTCCTCCAAATGATTTGAAATGACATGAGGAATACAAGATCACGGATTATTTGCCTTAGCGTTTATGGGATTTAAATTCAAAGACAAATCAAATGATGCCTTTGGCATGTAAAACGCAAACAGCGATTTTTTGGTATATAATGAAGTCCCAAGACTCTCATGGGGGAAATGGTTTCCCCAAAATGACAATTCTGCTTTTTTTCATTCCCTTTAAGCGAGAAGTAAGCCTTATTGGTTAGACAATACAAATCTGGTTCATCTTCCAGTTGATCCTTAGCCCATTCAGAGAACACACAACACAATTGATGCTTCGCTGGCTTTGTACTGTTGTACCAATTAGATCTTATATGGTTGTAGATTAAGATCTTCGCTTAAAAGTTTTCTAAGAAGTGTACGGACAGAGACGGAGATGCTGAAAACGGCGCTGGAATTAAAAATTCAAGTCCTTTGACATACTCGCATATACGGCGGCAATGGCTTCTTCTGCATAAGCACCGTACGGGCTCGATGTGCATGAATATTATCGGAAAGAATAAACGAGGTCATATTTCGATCCACATTGCTTATTCCCTTCTTAGATTGACGATCATGCGCATCATATATGTACTTGACGAAGTGCTTTATAAATTTGGCGTACAGAGGGCTAATTTTTAAAATAAGTTTGTTCTGGTGTAAGACTTTGCATGATGATTTTCCTATATTAATTTGCGCTAAGAATAATATTAGAATTTATTCTTAAATGCATACAATACAAACAAATTTTGAGGCCAGCAATACGGGACGTGTTCAACTAGTTTTTCATAAGTAGACTATAGACATTGATACTAGAAATATTTGTAAGGATGGTGTTAAAGGACGCTCTAAAATCGAAAATATAACACTAAGCTATAGAGTGCTGTCTTTTTTTGAAGGTATACAAAGAAAGTTGTTAACTGATTTGTAGTGAGCTGTAGCTTCGCTTAATGCGCACTTCCGACATTAGCCTAACAAATATTCTTATTATTTAAAAAACTCGACATCATTATTTTATGTCAAGATTATCCTGTCAGTTTAGTTTTTCAAGACTCACGACCAGGTCGGACAATATTAGCCACATATGATGTTGGTCTTTTACAGTTCTCCACAAGAAAAAGTTTAAATGAGTCAAATTGCCACACCGAGGCAGCCGAATAGTATCATCAAAATGGTTACGTTAGGAAACCCCTAACATAGACATAAACTCAACTTCAAACAACTTGGTATTTGTTTTTATTGTCGGTCTTTTTTTTTATAGACTGTCTAGTGTCTGCTTATAGTCGTTTATAACAAAATTTTTTTATGGTTGCCGTTGTAAAGGATTTGGTTGTCTTTGATGTTTTAGCAACTTTGGCTTCAGCTTCTGGTTTTTATTTTTCTCTTCGGCTTTTTCTATAGGAACGTTACGGACGAACGAAACCACCAACAAATCCAAATGTAAAAAAAATAAATAAATTGACTAAGGAATAGATGGATGAATGGTGGTATGACTGGACAAATGTACGGTATAGTAAGTGTTGTAGTATATTTGAATGAATGTGTAACTGTGTTGGGTGACTGGCGTTTTTTACGACTCTCTTGTGGGATTTTCCGCATATATCTATCACTGTGTATGTATCTCTGTGTGTGTATATATTGCATATGCATTTCAAAGACTTTGCTACGAACTACAACTTTTTTGCGTTCCTGTTCATCTTCCTAAGAATTAAGTAACTTTGCTTTGGTGTCAAACATAAACTGGTTTTTCGAATACTTAACACACTAACATCATCACGTAAGACAGGATATAAGTATAATAAAAATAAAATAAAAAATAATAGTGCTCCAACAAGAGCATTTTTAAAATCAAGTTTAAATCTAAAAGTATGTAAAGAAAAACTTTTGCTTTTAAATGGAGAGAAAGACAAAAAAAGAAACAAAAAATGTTACGAGTTTTTTTTTTTTGTCTATTCCACGCTACACTAGAGGAGTTGTGTTAATGCCAGCATAAAAGTAAAGGAATTTTAAGTTTTTATAATTGTAGTTGTTGGTTTTGGTATTGTAACCTATTTAAAAAGGAAATTTACTAGACATTTTTATAGACTTCGTCAGACATACATAATTACACACATTTCCTTGACTAACGTTGCGTTATATATTTAATTAAAACTTGTTGGGGCAGAGATGGGGAAAGTTTTACTTTACTATGGCAATAACTTTTGAGGTGTTTGAAAAAAGAAATGTAATAAAACAAATGAGAAATATTGACGATTTTAAGAACCTTTAAAATAGTTACAATATTGTTGTGGCTGTAAAAAATATTACAAATTCCTGGTATCTTACAGAACCATAATATTTATTATATATCCTTGCCAGCAGATGTCCTTAAGTAAAACTTCTCTAAAGAATTTATATTTTTTCAGGTAAGTTTCTAATTAAACCACCTCGATTTTAATTAAAATTTCTCTAGGTTTGTTGTAGAAAGAATTTATCTCACTAAAGTCAAGGCTACCTTAAAGATATTGTTTGCTTTCAAATTTATTTGATAGACGCTGTGAAAAATACGTGACATTTGTGTTAAACGCTTAAAGACAAACAAAACCAGTGCAGGTACCTGAAACTTTCTCAAACATTTCAATTAGAGAACACAATGTTTTTGGATTCAATAGAATATTTTTCATAAAAGATTAGAGAGTCCTTTTTTCTTTTATGTTTAAGCAAAATACTTGGAAACCGCCAACAGTGTTGAAGGTTAATTGTTAGTTTGTTAGGACAATCATAAGATTTATATGCTAGAGTTAACAAGAAACATTAATATCGAAAATGAACGTGTCTACAGGGAACGTGTAAAGCTTTACCAAAAATAGTAAGAAATGCCATCTCTCTTAATATGTCGAGATCAAGTCAAATAACATGCTGAAATATTTTATACGAAATTGACAAATTTAAGGACATTATTACAACTTGCCGTTAGTTAAAAGCAGGATTTTGTCGGACCGATAAATGGCTATGCATTACAAGGCCGACATTTATTATTTTTTTATCCACTTAATATAATATAATATATATATATATAATATTTATCAAGCACAAAAAATCCTCCAGCCAGTTCTTATAATGGCTCTAAAATTATTATATTAAACTTATAAAGCAGAAACTGTTATTAAGTATATAATACTTATATTGTCTATACTTTAAAATAAGATAAGTAAAGGGTGTGCCACAAAATCTAAATTTGTAGAAAAATGCTGGCAACTAGGTTTAGTAAATAAAAAGCGTTACACGATAGAACAGCGTGTCTTCAGTATTAAACAATATTTTTAAAATAATAAAAGCTTGCCGATCGCAGATCAAAAATATCATACAAAATATGGTCAGAGCAGTGCTTTAACTTCGTCAACTGTGAATAAATTAATTAAAAAAACCTGTGAGACTGCATCCGTTGCAGACTTCAAACACACTGTTCATTTAAAAACAAGTCGTTTAAATGGTAATACCAAAGCAGTGCATGAGAGTGTCGTTGATAATCTAGAAACCTCAATTCGGCGTCGTGGATAAGAATTGCAAAATTCAAGAAGCTCTCAATATCGTATATTTATATTTATTAGACCTGTGTAGAAGGGTTAGAGAAACCACTCCGTATGTATACTCAAAGCCTTGAAGGTGATTTGCCCGATCTGTTTTTCCAAAAATAACACTATTCTAGTAGCAGTAATAAATCGGCCCATAAGCACTGCTACTCAAGGTAGGTATTTTATGCAGCCATAGGTCAAGGTATTTATTGAAGCCTGATACCCTACGAGGCAAAGAATTCAAAATGCCCACTGGCGTTTTCTGGAGAATTCAGAATATAGAAATATGGCGTTGAGGGACAGAAGAGACTGCAGAGTATCAATGGCTTTATGGTCCAAGTTGAACTCAGCGGACTTTATGTTACTTCAGGGCCTGTATAGGGTGAGTCTAAGGGCCACTATTGGGATTTTAACAAGGCACTGTCCTGTGAGAGCTAGGATTAGTAGATGGGATTACAGCACTACGAATAATTGTAGGATTTGCGAGGATGAGAAGGAGCTAGAGACTGTGGAACATATTGTCTGCCCCTGGCCGAGGCTACAGAATCACAGGCTAAAGTGTTTAGATAGATGATGCAATGATAAGTTGGGTTGTGTTTCGGAGTGCAAACTGGGGAATATTATCAGATTCATCATGGGGGTCGGGTGGCTGGTGAACATGTAATGGGAATCTGCATTTCTTTCTTCTATTCTATTTCCTACTAACTATCTCCTATTTTCATTTATTATATCTTTGGCAACCAATCTCACTCTCTCTCTCTCTCTTTTGTCTAGTCGATCTTCTATCTTTATTATATAAAGGGAAACACAATGGAACATATTGGTCTCCCACTTTCCTACCTACCTACCTAGAATATAGAATATAATTAAGATTTCATTTGAAAACTAAATATAAAGAATTAAATTAATAGCAAGTCGAGCTTGAACTAAGAAAGTAATGCATACATATTTTATTATAAAGAGATTCTCCTAGTTTCTTTTGACAGTACATGAAAAATATTTTTTTTGTATCATAACAGATATCACAAGGGTAACGATAAGTAAGCTACATCTTCTACGTCTACCAGTTTAATTTACATAGGATTGTTATTAGATTTTCTTAATTTCATTACTAGAACAGGTGGCTAATGGAGCTGGTGTTTGAATAGATTTTCGAAATAAAATATTTATTTAAATCAAATATGATGAATCGTCGTTATGAAAAACAACGAAAAAATTTATCTATACGAGAGCAATTTAAAGCCCCTTCATAATATCATAATTACACACATAAATATATTTCTTAAGAATAAGCAAATCTACAAAATACTTTATTTAATTGAAAGCCTACTTAAGACTCAGCCAACACTTTAGCAGTTCAAGGAATTTTTTATTTATTTATTATAATTTTTCTTTATAAATATTAAGTAATTATATACTACAAGCTGAAAACATATTTTTCAGATATCCCCTAAGAAAACAAAGTTGAAGAGTTAATTACAATCTTTAAGACATCATCATATAGACACTACATACTACAACAGAAAAACCTCTTAAAAAGCAAACAGAAATAAACAACAAAAACAACAACAGTAAGAATGAGAAGAACATAATGTAATCCATGTAAATGTATAAATATATGTCTGTTTGTAGATGTATATTTCTTAAAAATTCTAAACAAACAGCCAACATACTAAACGTCAAATACTTAAAATCCACTTAAAACTACAAGTAATATGCAAATGACCCTGTTTAATTATACCTTCGACTACCATATACATTTGCATATGTAAGTGGGTAGGGTAGAATGTGTTCGTGTTTGTAACGCCCCTAAAATTTTTTTTATACCAGCTTCGTCTGTTTATTTAACTTTAAATCTAAGCTGCAGGTCGAAATTTTCAAGATATTGTAATTTTAGAAAATTTCTCAATTTTAATCATTATGTGGACCAAGGTAAGATCCGGGCAAATTTCCATGCAAATATATAAATTCTTTAACATACTAGTCTTATAAATCGTAATATACAGTAGTTTAATTTCCCGTAATTGTTTGATTTATCAAAATCTGCGTTTTTTTTTCATTAAAATAATGGACTCAATTTTCAGGTTTCTAGCACACTAATCCGCTCGAATACCAAAAATTTATTTAAGGATGTTTGCCTGCTACTTTTGTTGGCAGCGACCAGAGATTTAATATAACTCCAAAGATAAGAGTCTAAAGAGCTATTTTAAATCGCATTAAGGAGGCGGCTTTTTTTGAGCACCTTTGCAAACGGTAACTAGTCCCAAAAAAACTCCAATATCATGACCCTGCACTGAACGCCTTATACAGTCCTTAGGATGCCGTTTACATTAAAAAACAAAATTGACCGATGATGAAGGTTGTAGACAATCTCATTTCCAGACGGTAGAACAATTTTTTTCTCTTTATTATGAAGTAATACAAGGTGGGCCAAACGAAATCACCCTATTGAAAGATGCTCATATTTTTTCAAATGGCGGCTAATGTCAAATCTGTTTTGACATTTGTGAACTTGTTAGATATGGAAAACAAGTGAACAAGCCATTGAGCGTCACATTCCCCAAGAAGGCGGAATAATCATCTCGAGGCCTCAGTGGACGATTTTTCGACCTTAATCATAATGAGCGATGAGGCTCATTTCCACCTTAGCGGGTACGTGAACAAGCAAAACTATCGCTTCTGAGGCACCAAAAATCCACAAGTAAAGCACGAGAAGACTTTACACCCCTGCAGGATGCGCTGTTCAAGCTGGAGGAGTCAGCGAGCTATTTTTTTCGAGGACACTGCTGGTCAAACCACAACCGTGGACGGTGCTCTCTATAGAGCCCTGTCATCAGTGTTTTTTCTGCCGCAATTGAACGAATTAGGACTGAAGGATATGTGGTTCCAACATGATGAAGCCACGGCACACACTGTGCGAGCCACAACCGATATTCTGAATGTGGCGTTCCCGGGTCGCCTCAACTCTCATCTTGGCGATTTATAATGGCCCGCAATACCGCCCTATTTAACCGTTCCAGACTTTTTTGTGGCGTTTTTTGATGTCCCGTGTTTACGTGAACCAGCCCGAGACCCTGGAAGCCCCCAAGGACAACATTCGACTAGAGTTCGAGCATCTGTCGCCCGAAGTTCTCGCTGAGGTAATAAAAACTGCCATAAAACGAGCCCGTATAGCAATCAATTAAAACGGCGTCCATTTGGTCGATATCACAATCTCGACTTGATCAACAAAATTCTAAAGGTTCAAATAAACATAATCAAAAAACAGAATCGAAGTTTTTCATTTAGAAAAAAAAAAATGAGAGCCAAACAACATCGGATGACTTTTTTTGGCCCTCTTTGTAGTTCTGTCAACGACTTAATAAAAAATTCATAGATTTTAAAAACTTCCTGGATCCGTATCTTCCAATGCATCACTTAAGGTTGCGAATTTATTCAACTACAAAAAAAATTGCTTGCTGGTAAAACCGTCGTGCCAGATTATAGTTTCTTTGAAAATTGCAATAAGCGCACGCAGCCATAGACAGACGTTTAAATTGTAAAAGAATTGTGAAGCCAACTTCACTATCCTATTCGAGCAATGTCAAAAACAAAATAGATCGTACTTTCTGAGAAACCCTTTAATGTAATGTATTAAATGGTCATAAGAGACCAACTATGCTTTTTATTTGTTTTAATCGTCTTTTGGAAAACAAGATATAAAAACATCTCCGGTTACCTTAAATACACATGCATCAAGTTATTTCGCAAATGAACAGATGATCTGAAGACAAGAAAGATAAAAAGAACTTCGAACAAATGTGAGACGAACGGCAGGAGTAATATCAGTTTACATGTGACTAAAATACCTGTGTCTACAGCGGATACTTTTATAGTTAAAAATGGATTTTGGTTAATGAATTCATAACAGATGCGTGTTATTGGAATCTATATTAAGTCTTTAGAACGCATTCTAGATTGTTTGAGCTTAGAAATGCTTTTATTCTTAAAGTTAAACATTCTTCCGTAAATTTGAATAATAATAAGATCATTATCATCAGATTTCTACATAAAAAAAATTTGATCCTCGTGATGCAGTGCGGTGTTGAATTTTTAAAAAAGCTCATACTTAAGTATAGCTTTCGAGCTATTTTTTCTCTTCAGAAATATTTCACGCTCTCAGTTGTTTTTCATATGTTCAATTTTTCCCTTCAGTCATAATGAATGGTAGACTAAAAAAATCACAAAGTTGTGTGTTGACATCAAGATAGTGGTCTATGAAAAATTTTAAATGGGTGTTACAATTGAACGTGTTGTCCGATCAGCCGTCAGCTTTTGTTCTGTAATATGAAAACTTTTTGTAAAGTAAGAGTCATGGTATAAATATAATCAGGTAGGATCAGTTTTACAAAAACAAAATACACCATGTATTTTGTTGTTGGAAGTGGTTCGATTAGATGTCAAAAACAGCTGTGTTTATTTTCAAAAGTAGTTTACCTTGGTAGTTTATAAATTTTCTTTCATTGAAGAAAATAAAATAAAATTGTGCGTTTTTATCGTTTGTGGCAAAGTTTCCTGTTGAAATTTGTGTTTATTTTGGTTATTGGTGTGCTAATTGCGGTAGCCGTTTTTTAAGTCTTATTGGCATTTTGGCTTTAAAATCTACAAGTTTTGGACGTGATCCCATAGTTATGGCAGGCTACATCATACACATGATTGCTTTTTTCTTGATATTTTTCAATTTACCTGATGCCGCTCAATTAAATAATACCGAAATAATACTACAAGTAATACTACAAGAATAATAATACAAATATGGATTGCTTTAGTGTGTGCCTTGTTATTGGGCTTTGGCGATGCCTGTTTAAATACCCAGATATATTGAATGTTGGGCGGAGTGTTTTACCCAGGTAAGGCTTGGAATATAATACCTTTATTTTTAAAAACTGTCTATATATTGTTCTATTTAATTCTAGTCGGTGGCTGCTGCCATAACCTTATTTTGGTCGTTACTGGGACCATAGGAGCAGCCTGTTTCTATATTGTTGAATGGCGATCCAAAAAACGGGCTCGTGAAGAATCACAAGAAGTTTCGAATATTTCCGAATCCATTTCAGATTATCATAAAAATTTTCAACTATAAAAACTACTAGAAGGATTTTTAAAAATTCCACCTACAAACAAAACAATCAAACAAGTCAAAACAATCCAATATGTTTTTTTTGTGTGCAATACATTTATTTTTATTTTTGAAACGACATTATTTAACATTTTTGTATAAAAAAATTAAAATATAATTCAATTTGTTGTTAGTATTACTTTACTAAAGCATCAAACGAAATGTAAATCAAAAAACCGAAAAGATCATATAAATTTTTCCTTTTTACAAATTATTGTTTTGTTGAAACGTTTTTTCTCTAAATAGTGTTACGAGAGAATTAGTACAATTAATGCCAATAAATAATTATTAAAACAAGAAATTAACAATATAATAATGAAATTACAGAATAAACAAATATTTAAACATTTACAAAAAGAAATACATTACGTAATAAAAAATTCTGGTTTTTAAATATACACATATGACGGTAAATACATAATTTATATACATACATATTTCAAAGTATGTATACTTAATTATTATATTTTATTTTTATTAAAAAAGAAAAGCTATAGATTTAAATATTTTCGACCACTTTATTTTTCTTTTTTGATATATACAAATAAGAAATTAATAATATATAATTATAAAATATATATGTTTGTTACATAAATACATCATACCTACCTTTTATTTCACTAAAATAGTATTTAGTTAGTAGATGCATTCAACGTTCAGCAAACCATTTGTATAAAACGTTGTGGCGTAGCGACGCATGCCAGGTACAGCTAGTAAGAATATATATTTAAAACAAAGATAATAAGTTATGATATGTATATAATTAAACAATTGTGTCGTTTGAAAAGAGCTTATATGCTTACCTTTTAAAATCCAGTATCTTGTTCTAATAAGAATATAGGGGTAATCAAAGATTGATTTTAATCATCTTTTTGTGCCCCATTATTCTTTGTTTAGCTTTTTGAATTTTAAGTCGTTTGTTCAAATCACGAACTCTAAAATATATTCTGCATTTATAAAAAAAAGCTTTTACTTTTTGGGGAAGGTCTACAGATTTACTGCTCTCCATCAGACGCTGATGAATTTGTGGGGAGTGTAAAATTTCCTGACCATTCAGTTTGTAAAAAACACCTTCCAGTGTTTTTACTTTTGCAAGAAAATCGGCAGACGGCTTTTTCAAATAATTTTGCCTATCCGCAGTATAGTCAAGAATCACAGGGCTAGATAAAATAAACAATAAAAAACAAGAGGGTGGTGTAAGAAGTAAAAACATCAATACCATATTTTACATACACTTACTCTGTTTGTGTGGCCTGTTCCCTGCAACGTTTTTCTACCGCCTGCACTGTTGTTGGAAGGTCGACGGATTCCATCAGACTTTCATTCATTGGTTTATTTCTTGTCCGGTTACTTCTAAAGCCAATAAAGGCATTTTAGAAGCATATACAATACCAGGAGCATCCTCATAGTGCGGAGCTCCAGTTGTTTTCGGAAGTTCGTTTTTAATAATAGGCCTTAAGTTTTTTTAATTACTTACAATATATAAATTAAATATGTAAATTTACTTACATTTGTAATGACGTAGAGACGTGTGGGATTTGTCTTTTGTATATATCCTCTACGAAAGGCACTGCACTAGGCATTAAAAAAACCTTTTGTCCATTTTTTACAACATCACCAGGTGCAAAGTGATCTATGCATATGGAAGCAGTTGCCGAAAAAGTAATTTCGCATATTTTACTCCACTTGTTCCTTCTACGTTCATCCTTTGGAACGGAAAAAAAACTTCCACTGCCAGGAATATTCTTTTTTTTGCACAAGCAACAGTGTCTCATGGTTTTTATTAGTTTTACACTTTTCTGAAAAAAAAACACTTCTAAAAATAAACACTTTTCTAAAAAAAAAAAACACTTTTCTAAAAAAAAAAACACTTTTCTTAAAAAAAAACACCTTTCTTAAAAAAGAAACACAATTATCTTTTACTAAAAATTATTTTTTCACACTTTTTTTAAACTTTTTTCTAAAAAAATTACTCACTCTTTACAATTTTTTTTGAAATAACAGCTTTTCACAGAAAAACACAAAATATAAACATAAACAAAATTTGACATATCATCGAACCAACCATATAGAAAAAAATAATCAGCTGATTGACTGAGCCTACCTGTATACGTGTACCCTGGTAAGAGTTATGGTGACACCATATAATTCGATACTCAGAGACTTTTAATTTTCTTCAAAATTTATTGAAGCGCTATGTATTTTAATATTGATTGAATAGTAAAACCCCAAACATATGGCCACTTTGCTAAAATTATTAAAGAGAGTTAAACTAACCATTGTGTTTATAAGCTCTGCGTTACTTCTCGTAAGGGGCAAAGCAGAAGCAAAATGGTCGATAAAAAACAACAGTCCAAATTTCTGATTTGTATTTGATTTTTTTTTAATTAATAAATATTAGATGGAGTCTTTGGGCCGTTAACAATAAAAAAATTAACCTACAGTTAACACTAAACTCAAAATTTAAACCTTGGTTAGCCAAAACCCATTAACACAAAGTTCAGTTATCTTATAACTTTTAGATTATTTTGCCAAATTTCAGTTAAATTTAACCGAGTACTCTGTGGCGTTTAAGTTCTTAACTGGAAGAAAATATTTGTTGTTTGAATTTAAATATATATTATTTTTGCTATTTTTTAATAATTGAAAGATGCCTCTACGATTAAAAAGATTTACACATTTGTATAATATATATAAGGTAAATATTTCTTATGGTATGAAAAGAAAACATAACCGCAGAAGTCGAATGGATCATTTTAATTTACCTGATGAGTTTTTCATGAGATATCGTATATCTAAGAAAATTGTTAAATTTATAGCAAAAATTATTTCAAAATACATTCAATTTTTAATAGATTTATTAGCAGTTGGCTGCACATTTAGAATTTATATTTATGTATACATTTCTTCTTCTTTTTGAAATTCATTCATAATATTTGATAACTAGAAGTTAACTAATACTTGCCTATTGTTAACGAACATTTTTAATTTATAGTTAAAACTTCAGTTAAAACTTACTGAAAGTTAGTAAACTTTTACGTTAAATTTATTTAACTGAATATTATGTTAATAGGCCTTTGTCTTACATATTTATTATTCTTTCAATACAAGAAAATTGTGTTTAGCGTAGAGAATATCACACGACCTTTTTTGATACCATTCATCCAGTATATTTGTATTGTACGTGATTCCAAATGACCGCTGGTTTATTACAAAATATTAATTTAACATAAACTTTACAATTTTCAATATTCCACGACGAAGAGATAAGGTCTCATGTAATAACAATTCAAATGGTTTGCGTAAAGGTAAGTTTTCTTTGAGAACCTTTGTGATACCTTTTAGGCTCTTCTGAAAAATCATTTCAAATTTAGACATGTTGCAGTGAATAAAACAGCTTTTGAAAACAATTCTAAATGTCTTCTAAAGATCCAATTCAATGAATTAATTAAGTACGTTTTCTTCAGCAATTCATCTTCCTTATTTTACAAAATTTCCAAATCTATTTCTACTTCAAAAAACCAAAACAAATAATGAAGTCCAAAAAAAAAACAATTAAATCACATACGGATAAGTAGTTTCCATGGTATTTCAGAGGATTACAAAGTATTAAATTCATTTCTAAAGAAGACCGCTTAACAAATGATTAAATGCATTTATTTAACTTCCCTTTTGGACAAATGTCAATTTAGTGAGTAATCGTCAAGTAACAACAGCCTTGAAGTTTAAAAAAAATTTGAAAAATATTTTATGTACATCATACACAAATACATACATATTAATGTACGTATTCATAACAGCACATCAAAATAAATTTTAATCAAAAGTTTTTAAGTCAACTCCAGCCAACCAACCAACCATCCCTTCATTTTACTAACCAACACAGCCATTTGACTACATGTGGATATAAATTTTATGACATAAAAGTAACAGTGACATGTGCGTTTGATATTTATTTGGAAATTGAAAACAAAAGCGTTGCAGAAAGGCGACTATTGAAAGAACTTGAAACAAAGAAGAGCGAGTGAGTACCTGCAGCAAATGAAAAATGTCACGTTTCATAATTGATGCTGCTTCAAATTGCGTTACTAAGGCTGCAAGCAGGCAAGGCAAGGCAAGCATGCATGACTATTGCCTGAACAAAAGCAAAAACAACAGTAATCAAAACTTTTTCTTAGCAACGTTAAACTTGTTTAAAGGCTGCTAGCAGTTGGTGTACATCGTAAATGACATACATACATACATTCATACATATATTATTTAAGATGTTAAAGCAACCAGCACGAGAGGATTAAACTAAACAGAACAATATTACTAAACAACAACAACAACAAACAAACGAAAAAAAAACACAGCATGTTGTTATTATTCCCATTTTCCCTACATGAATTTACTATTGAATTCTTTAGTTTTGTTTGTGTTTTTAAGCAGCAGTGTCTAGATACTTCGTACGAGTAGATATAAAATAATTTACTTTTAAATAAATATTGTACTTAAATGCCGGGTCTTCCTCCTTTTTTTTTGTATTTTACGGCTTTTGTTATATTATATTGTTACTGCAGGATTTTTATAGACCATTCTTTAGATTTTTACGAACTGACAGCAACAGCAGCGGCAGCAGTTGAAACAAGAATAATATTAAAACGATTCATACAATTAAAGTTTTTGTAAAAAAAAGGAAAATTAAAACGAAAAGATATTTTTGGAAAGATTAGTTAGGCAGGCAGAGAGACAGACGCAAAAAACGAACGTCAGAATCCACAACCTCAACCATCCATCCATCCATCCTTCCTTTTTAGTATGCTTTGTTTAAGCGTGTGTGTTTCTTAACAAAAAACATTGAATTTGATGACGAACATAAAAATGTTGTGGTTGCAGCATGATAAAAAAAAACCAGCAGGAATTTAAAATTAGAACTTTCATCTACAAAAAATCGAAGATGCTTAGCAGAGAAGCTAAACTTTTTTGTTTGTTTTTTTTGTTTTTTGTATATAATAAATAGTTATTTCTAAATGTTTATTACTATGACGTTCATAGTGAACTGGAAATTGTTATTGTATATGTTTACTGTATGGACAGTAAAGTTCGTAAGATACAAACAAATAGTGTTTGAATATATTTGTGCAAAGGGCTGGGAGAGAACAAACTTAGTAGAACAGTAAATATCAAAAAGATTCTAGAAGTACAATAATATAAAAAATTCACTTCAAGGCCTACTATATAAAATCTTTTTTGCAATTAATTTTCCATTACATCTGGACTCCTCTAATTACAGACACAAGACGGACAGAGCCTTTTAACTCAATACTCTGTAATATAATTACAACTGCTATAAGACATAAAATCATTACATCGATCTGGCCCATTGTTGGCACTGTATCAAGGTGCTAATGTTATGAAATTGACTCTTACATACAAATATGAATACAATGATGTGGTAGAAAATGTCATAACATAGAGACATATAAGAAACTACTTTGTCTCTTCTCGTTTCGGACTCACCTTCTTCTTTATACCCTTCACCATTGGTTCACAAGGGTTTATATATGTAGCTTTGTCATTTCGCTTGGTAATTTCTACAATTTGCATTTCCGACCCCATGACCGACCTTCTGAAAGCTTATGAATAGAGGAGTCGATTAAGTCATCTCCGTCTGCCAGTTTGTCCGTGTGTTGGTTGAAATCAACTTTTAGAAGCAACCATATGTTCCTCAGATCTGTGTATGGTATCAATGTTTTGGAAATATCCGTTAATGAATCGCTATTGAAATTCAGCACAATCGCTCCATAACTTTCTGAGATATGAGCAAATAAACACGACTGCCTCTGTTTTTTTCCCATAATTTTACTACCAAAATTAAAATTTTTCAGCCATAGAATAATTTTTACGTACCTTCGCTACTATTTGTAGATATAATATACCTCTAGATCGGTAAAGTTATAGGCAAAAAATATTTTTTTTTAAGTATATATTCCAAAAATTTACAAACGAAAATCAAATTTTTTCAGCTTCTAGACACCCGAGAGAGTCAATATTGGTATCATTTGAAAGAACTTGACTAGCGCAATATAAGCACTATAAAAAAACTTAAATTCATGTTGGCCGCCACTACAAAATGGCGGACAATAAATTTATATGTGGGTCAAATCTAGTATTTTAAAATGTAACTTCTTGAACACCCTCAATATTGGTATCAAATGAAAGAGCTTGAACAGTAACATACAAAGAATATAAAATCAAATATGGCGTCTAAAAGAAATGGCGAATCAAATTTTTTAACCCCATCAATATGGGTATCAAATTAAAGGGCTTGACTAGTAGAATACAGTTAACTACGTAAAAAATCAAAATCAAGGATGGCGTCAGAAATAATAAAGATGGTGGAGGGTATTATCGGATTTGGCACGGCCGAACATATCACATACATAACTTTTTTGAATTTATCAAAAATATTAACTTTGAAAAAAATCAGCCAAATTAAAGTAAGCATTGGGCAAGATACTGGAAACCATGGCAAAAAACTAGGCAATTATGTGCATCGATAAGCATACAACATGTTTCCTAAATTCTCAAATTATACTAAATTCATACATAACTATTTTGAATTTATCAAAAATATTGACTTAGAAAAAAATCAGCAAAATTAAACTAAGCATTGGGCAAGATATTGGAAACCATAGGTAAACCAGATAATTATGTGCGTTCATAAGCATACATGTTTCCTAAAAGGGTTTAGTCTTCTCTTCCGATTAACTACTTGAGAAGCATGTGGCCTCTAACTACAAAAAATAAAACTAATTATGAAATATAATTTTATTAATTTAAAATTAAAAAAAAAACAAAAATATAATTAAATAAAAATTAATCGTGAAAACCAATTAATTAATTTACTTAGATTGAAACAAAAATATCTACAACAAATGTTAAATCTTAGATATTATGTTTTTCATTTGTTACATTCACTGAATATTTTATGAAGTTGTTCTAAAGAAATCTCATCCTTTTTTTTTGTGTTGTTGCTTATCACTCTGCTTGATAAATTTATTCTATTGAAAATAATGTTTTCATTCAAAAATCATAAAAAAAATACAACCAGTATTGTTGTTAGCTATTGTTGTAATTCCTCAAAAGGTTTACTGAGCGAGCATATAAAAAGGGATGTATGTATGCATGTACATATATGTGTGCTGTATTAGTTGTATTTCTACCCAAAAGCGATACATAAACAAAAAATCCATAAAAAATGCATATATCTTACAATAAACCAAAAAAAAAATGTTTGAATTATTCCTTTTAAATGCCTACAAAAGCAAAGAAAAAGGATCAAAAAAAAATATTGTTGTCGACTATAAATTTTTTTTTTTTGTTTTAAAATTTTAAACAATTTTCGTTTAAATTTTAATGGATAAATGGCAAATAATGATGATGATGATGATGTTTTTTGCTCCATTGGGCAATCTAAAGCTTTAGAATTTTTGTTTCTGAAAGTAGTTTTTAACATTAAATAATGCCCAAGATTTATTTCATAAGGCTGATGATAATAATGGTGTTTTTGTTAGTTTTGTTTTTTTTTTAGGGAAACTGTCATGCCGGCTGTTTAACTAAACAACTGCTTTTGGTGGCAGATTGATTGCCTGATTGAAATAGTGATGGTTGGTGTTTCGATAATGTGTCCGCTTAGTTATTTGTGGAAATACTAGTTTTTAAGTATTTGGCTTTATACAGGCTTTATAAGGCCTTTAAAAAGATTCTATAGAATAGATTAATTATAAAGAATGAAGTAGTGAAAAATATTTTAACAAACCGGAAAAAGAAAATTCAAATAAATACCGTAATTGTAAAATGGTTCAACAATGTGCCAAACATTAATAAAACCAGACTAGAATTTTTGAATTTATATCTCTTTTTTTAATTCAGTCTCACAGTATATTATGTAAACAATAATATATGAATATTTATTCACATCTTTTGCTTGCTAATGTTTTCAATAAAATTCCAAAATTTATTGACCTTTTTTGACATAAGTATATCGATGGTAACAAGTATAAAGGCGCTAACGCGTACTTTTTACGTTATTGATTACAATACATTTCACACAACTACACCTTGACACAAAAAATTTAATTCAATAGTATTAAAAATAGCAGTTTTACCAGCTATTTTGCAAAAGAAATTACATCATGAAAATAAAGTTTCAGTTACATTTTTACCTTCTCCTGTAAAGTTACAATTTTTTTAGTTCGGGCCTTTCTATTTGTGACCAAGGATATACAGCTTTGTCATTCCAATTTCTACAATATTCATTTCCCATATCAAAAAGTATATAATTTCTGAAATTGAGGAATGTAAAAAATTTTCTTCTTCTTATTAAAAAAAATACAACTTGATATTTAATTGTCTTTTCTAAAGACTTAGGGCCGTATTCATAAAAAATATTTTAGGTTTATTAAAGGCTTATTTGACAGATGTTGTAGATGTTGTAGATAAACCTAAAATATTTTTTGTGAATACGGCCCTTAAATTTTAGCTTGGCAAATATCAGCTTCATCTATGCATGAACATCCCCAATCATATTTAATGTTAAAACCCACACAATTTTTACGAAAACAATTTATATTTTTCGAGGAACATTTTTATCAAAACAATATAGAAAGTTCTTAGAAATTTATACTTATAAAACAAAACTATAAAAAACGCCAAAGAAACTTTGCCATCATAAATTACAATGAACGATTGTACAAGGTGGTAGTAATAAACACATTATGTTATAGCACTTTAAAAAAACAATTTTAAAGAGCTGATGGAACAGACTATAGAATGAAGTTAAGTTGAAAAATAATAAATAGAAAATCCACATTGACAAGATTTAGAAAAAAGAAATAAGAGTTTAAAAATAGAAAGCCTTTTTTGGAGTTTTTTCACAATAATAAAAATAACAGTGGGCCAAAACCTAGTTGACTGCACAACACAACCATGTGATTGGATATGTTGTCAACGAAGTTCTCTACAAGATCCGCCAAAGTTGTAATTATGGAAGCTTTGCGTTATACCTATTGTCTTTAGAAAAAAAATTTGTATATTTTGTGCATTAAGAATAAAAAAAATTTTGAAGAAAATTAATTTTAAAATTACGGAAACTGAAGACTACGACTCGGTATCTCGATGTAGTTAAAAATTAGTATTAATTTTTTTTGGGAATGGCACTTTAATATAAGCAAGAGCCTTATACAGGATGAATAAAGATACTACAAATAAAGAAATCCGTGATAAAGGAGGTTGGCATTAAAGAAGGCTTGTCATCATAATTTAAATTTAATAAGTTCAGCATCGTACATCTAATTGTGTTGTTTTGATGAGCTTTTAAATTTCATTGATTGTAGATTAAGTGGAAAGCGGGCGTTGAAGTAGGCGTTTAGTTTAAGATTTAGACATATAATTTTGTTACTTTTATTTAATTTTAAATTTTAAAAAGACCACAAAAGATACTGTGCCTTATAAATTTTGATTTAAATATAGCTCCTTTCGTAATGTATGGATTTGAATAATTTTCAAATAAACAAATAAACTCTATATATATACTAATGAAACTGTATCGTTCTACGTCAATGCGTTTACAGAACATTGTTTTATGACCTACTTTTGCATTATAATGTATAACTCTGTTCCTAATAAACCGACTGAGTCCATTTTCATTCAATACCAACCATTTTTGATGTGAACAAAATATTACAATAAGCACCGGAAAAACATTGCTCACAGAATACTGTTTATCGTAATAAAGCTGAACAATTTTGAGACGCTGTTGTGGTGTGAGTCTTTCCATGAGGACTTACCAAGCGATAGTGAACAAAAGTTACGAAGAAGTTAGATATGTGTCATGCGTGATCAGTCAAAAAGGGCCTATTAAAATCAAACCTAGCCATTAATCACCCGATATAATAAATTATTAACAACATATTTTATTCATAAGCTGAAAATAAGTAAAGAAATATATGTATGTATGTACATACATCTGTAGATATATTTTTTGTTATGTTAAAACTTGTTGTATTTATTGATTTATCACCTAATATCCTAATTCGCATAAAGCATCGTCGCTAACAATCGCTAACGAAATTATTTATATGAAATAATAGTGATTTCTTTATTGAAAATGGGTAGGTAAAAAGGGGCTTCTTTTCATATGTATGTATATACATGTGTCTGTAAAGGGTGGTTAAATTTTAAGGGCCGATATTGATTTTGAATTAAACAGAAGTTATTTAGGAAATTATTGTCATTTCTTTTTATTATAATAATATTAGTATGGTTCAATTATGTATGGAACAAAGTATCGGCCAAATGTCCCCCGCGACCTCGGCAGCTCACCACCATCCGATGGTCCAAATTTTCAATGACAATGTTGATGTTCAACTGTTAGGCGCAATGATGAGTCAAGGTTGACTGCTATTTGCCACATTATAGCGAAAAACAGCAATGTTTTCCGTTCAACGAACTAAGAAGGCATTCACAGATGTTTTCACATTTCATACCTACGGACCTGTTTTGCTAAAATTTAATTATTTTTCACAATTCTCCCGATTGTGGACGAATTTGAACGATTATGTCCAAAAGAATCATGAAGTGCACGAAATGCATTTTGATTGAAACGCAGATTTTCATAATAAGCCTGAATAACTTTAACGCGTTGCTCGCTTGTGTTCTTTGCATGGTTAAAGTTAAGTTAGTCTGGAATTAAGAAATGTCAAATGCAGAAAAAAACTTGACGGTTAGGTGTGATTCACATACATCGGCCCTTAAAATGTATCCACCCTTTACTTATTTAAAAACTGTAGTTTTTTATATTTGCTGTTGACAGAAAAAATGATTACCCTTGTAAAAATAAGAAATTGCAGTTAAAAAAACCAAACAAAAACAACAATACATAATAAATATATTAGAAAGGTTAACATCCATACCACTGTTGCCAACTATTTCCCAAAAAATATCGCTAAAATAAGTAGAAAAATAGCTAGAAAATAGCTAAAAATTTTAAATTGTAAAAATTTTAGCGATAAATCGCTAATATTTATTTATTTCAAATTCTGGCATAAATTTAACAAAAAAAAAAGCCAAGTTTTCGTCGATTTTTTTTATTGCGCGGAAAATTTAGCGTTTTATTGCGAAAGAAAAAATTAAAAGTACAGTCATTTTTATTACGAAGACAGCTTTTATTAGTTACATTATAATACATAATTTACATATGTATGACGGTATGTGAAAAAATTCAAGAAATATGCGTACACATATGTACGTTATAAATCAATTTAAAAAAAATTACGTTTATTAAGTGTTGCTAATTACGTTATATTTATAATATGCATACTTAACTCCTATTTAAAAACATTTTGGGATTAATTCACTAAAAGTCTAAAGCCAACGCTCTAGATTCTCGCTTTTGTATGTAAAATTGTAATCTAGTCTCTTGAATGCTGATTTAAATAAATCGTAATTGAAGCTGTCGCATTGGCCACTTCAGCCAAGCTTAGAAATGTTAACACAATTTGTTGTTTTTCGGTACTGAAAAAAATATATTTATTTTAGATTTATGTACCACGTAGGCTTTTAATTTTTAAAAAAACATACCTAATTACCTGATGATACAAACATATATTGATTTAACTCCTAATACACTATATCTAGAACCTAATACATCGTTTCTAAGATCCATTAAGAGATGGGTCACTAAAACATTTTTATTTATCGCTAAGCATCTGGTTCTATAAAAACGGTTATCATTCGTTCTATCGAAATCGTTTTTACATAAATCACTTAGGTGATCAATTGAATTGATTGACTTATGTTGAGTTATTAATGAAGCCTTCTTTAAAATTAAAATTTCTCCAATATAACCATCCCACCGATGCAGATGACTTGTATTTTTATTTGTGCAATTTTGCAGACAGGGAGCACCTGAATCAATATCCTTTTGTTATTTATCCTTTTTTTTAATCATGCATTACCCAGGACTTTAACTTTTAATGGCTTAACAATGCACAATTTTTAGATCATATTAGTTCTTTTTTGCAATATTTCGAAATTCTTGCAAGAAATTTTTAAATAGTTTTTTTTTGTATAATTCACAAACTCATCTAAAGAAAGAAAGCAACGTTTATTTAACATCTTCTTTTTACAAAAAAATTTTGAGCTATAAACTTTGCAAGATAATATTGGTCTTTGAATTTTAATGTATGTTTTTTAGCTTTCAGATGCCAAAATCTGTATAAAGAAGTGTATTGAAAATAGCATTCGACTTACAAATGAATTGGTAGCTACTCTTTAAGAATATTAACATCAAATATGTTAAAAACACGTTAAAATTCAACATCGCAAAAATCGCTAGATTTCCCGCTAATAGCTAAATCATATTTTTTCCCGGAAAAAATGTTTAAAAATCGCTAGATTTGACGAGAAAATAGCTGAAATGGCAACAGTGATCCATACATATATTTTATAATAAACATTCCATTCTCTCTCGCTCTCTCTCACTCGCACTCTCTTTAAATTTACACTCAATAACTAAAAATATAATTCTTATTACTTTCAGTTTATTATGAATTATTTATTTTAATTCTCTTTATAAATGCGCAATCTCGTGAGAAACACACCTCCCGCTGCTTGAGTTTTTTTTTTCAATACTTTTGTTGTTTTATTGCTTTATTTTTTCCCCATTAAAACAGCTGATTTGTGGAGTCCGATAAACAAAAACAACGAAAACATTTAAGCACGTTTGTAGTAACAAAAAAACAACGGGTTTTAAGTAGACAACAAAAAACAGCTGATACCAATGTTATTGAAGGAGAAAATGAGATTACATATAAACATAAATTTTTGATATTGAAATGAGAGTATGATGATGCATTTGTATGAGAGCATTAGTTGTTTTTTTTTTCTTTTTAAAGGTATTTTTTTATAAAGAGGAAGTCCGGAATTGTTATTGTATTTTTTTTTCTATTGTTTTTCTAGTAAAACTAAAATGAGTGCATTGTAGCTATTTGGTCTCAGTGCAAAACGATAATAACAAAAATGTGCAGTCGTCCTCAATTAGTTTACATGCAGTTTTAAGTAGTGAATTAAAGCTCAATATTGTTGTTCTTGTAATATTTATAGTGGCTGTTGTGCCAACGACCTTCATAATTTTTAAGAGTAGTTTTACCACTCATATCTATTGTTGTTGTTTTTGACATTTTGGTTTTTTTTTGCATATTATTAAATATTGGTTTTTGTAAAGTGATGGAAAGTTAGGTATGTGATGAGTTTTTTTATAAACTGCAAAAAAATAATTTCTACTGCATGCGTACCTTCATAAAAAATTATTGTTACCTAGTAGTCTATAAACCTTTTGAATTCATAGGTGCCTACCTATGTACATATGTATGAAGCTACTTATGCAAATATGTATTGTACCTACCTACCTACATACATATGTATGTACGTACCTGCCTACAAGGGTATTTGGGAAAAAAGTTGTAATTAATATGTAGAGACTTACTTATGTATTTAAATTCTTTCGACCGTAGGTAATAAAAATTTAGTTTGTCCTAGAAGAGTTGTAATTAAGAAAATCTTTTTAAAATTTGTGATAGTCCTGAAATTTGTGACAGTAGGTAGGTACCTACTGAGTTTTTCCAAAGACATACATAGAGGTACATAAATAAGATTATACATATAGGCAGGTACCTAATAGGGTTATTATCTTTTATTTCTAAGAATTTCTGTTTTTTTTTTTATAGGAACCTACATAGGTAGGTTCATTTATGTACGTTAAAATGTATTTTAACTAAGTAAGTAGGTATGTAGGTACCTACATAAATAATCGTATTAGTGTCCAAAACTGTAGGTAGGTAGGTACTTATAGACCTTTTCAATATTTTCATACCTAAGTACCTACTTACATTTTTATTTATATAAATGCACATGTATAGGTACATATGTATATGTATGTATGTATCTATACTTATTAACATTTTTGATTTTTCTCCATCAATTCATAAAATTGTATTCATAACAAATAAATAATAAAAAGAGATGGCTATTGGCTTGTTGGCAGCCATTTATGTACTTCCTGAGCAACAACTAAAATACCTTCATACATATAGAAAAACTAATAAAACAACACAAACTACTAGTGACACTAATTTACAAACAACAGCAACAACAAAAGCTTTAAAATTTGTCCAACTAAAATAAAAAGGAAAAACAACATTGCCCCAAGCAACCTTTTTCTACCCCTACACTTACTAACAATAACAACAACAATAGTAAATGTAATAACAGTAAAAAAAATGAGTTAAAATTGTTAGAAAGAGAACACTGTAACTAAACATATGTTTTATCTTCTATTTCAACTCTTTAAAAAACAACACACCAACAACAGTTGGAAAAAATAAGCCTAAAATCTATACATTTTTAAAGAAAATATATTAAAGGCAAATATAAAGATGGCCGCCGTACAATGGCTGAATGTTTTTCAAATAAAAAAAAAAACTACTAAAACGACACGGAATATAAACAAACCAACATGGTTGTCGGCAAATGCTGTTTTATCACATGTAACAAAAAAATCTCTTTAAAAATTAAAAAATGAGAGAAGGAGCCAAATTCATGGGGTGCATTTTGAAAAGAGTAATAGTTAGCGTTGCCACCGACAAAAAAATTACAAAAAAATATTAAACCGGCATTTTTCTAATTTTTCAAATAACATTTAAGATATAGTAAATATCAATTAGATGTTTTATTTATTAAGCTTGAGATCAGATTTTTTTTTATAAAAATAAATTTATTTTATTCCGATACTTCGCTAAAACATTTCAGGGAAAGTTTAAACAATTAATAATATATACTACCTATACCACCATACCATTTTTGGTGGTGGGTATAAAAACAATTAACAATTTAGAAATTCTTTTTAAAAAATTTTTTTGAAAAGGTGGGAAAATTATTTCTTTAACATTTTATATATGTCTATAAACAAAAATTCAAATATGTATGTATATAAAAAAAAAAAATTTTAATGTACTGATATTATTATTATTATTATTATTATTATGTATTAATATTATATTGTTGGGTTTAAGCCAGTTTATATACATATCGCTGGTGTTAATAAATTTTAATATTGTATATTATATAAAGTTTTTTTAAAACTTATGTTGCTTAGGGTATTGTTTTTTTTATTAAAATCTATCACGTAGTTTGTCTACTAAATAAATAAATATGAACAAAAGATTTATCGAATTAAAATAAATAAAAAAGTTGTTTACATAATATTTCTACTTTAACCATAGGGTTACTTAGATTAAATATATTAATTTCGTCTACATACATACATATTTATTGATGTTCTGTTTATATACATGTTTTAAATATATATAAGTAACAGCTGTGTTGTTCTTAACTTGTGGCAACGCGCCTCATAAATTATGGGCAATTAAATGAACTCTTACCTTTTAAATGAGCACAACTAAAAAATTAACTCATTTTAGGTAAGGATTCATATGAGAGCATTTTTAGGAGAGTAAAAGTTTTTAATTTTTAACACTTTGTAATTGGTTGCTTAAATACTGATTATATTATATTCTACAAGTATATATTTCTTGTCACTGTTGTCAACTTTTATCCAATATATTTTTTGAAAAATTTATGTATAAAACAACTAATCTGTATATGTCTGACATGCTAAAGAATAAGTTATAATTAAATTAACTTAACAAACAAGCCTATCTAAATCAAAAACTGTGAAGTGTATGAGTACTTGATATGTAGTTATTTTAGTCATTAGAAAACAATAAATTTTGTGTTAAAAAAGCTGGTGTGCTTGTTGGCATCGGAATCTTACGTATGTCTAGCTTATGATTAAAAAATAAATTTTAAGTAAATACTTGAATATTATTTTTAACTTCAAGTTATTTACTAAAATTTTAGTTAAAAAACCAAATCAAGTGTATTACTATGGACTTTCCACTTTCATTGTTGTTTATGAACGTGAATACAATCAGTTAAGAAGAAGTAATGAAGAGCAATATTCACTTTGTTTGATATTGTCAGTTTATATTATTAATTTAATTGTGCTGCCACACACATTCAATGTGTCTTCAATGTTTAAGGTTTATCAAACGTTTTTAAATTTATGTAAGACATTGGAAAATTTTGTAACATACCTGTCAAGTCAAAAAAAGCGTACTATGCACTACTATAGAAACCAAGTGGCTGATGTAAAATTCCGAAAAAATGCATGACTGCTACAAAAAGAAATCACACCCACTCGAAATTTTAAACAGTTTAAGAAGAAAATCATCATAATGTTTTTAAAAACCTCTAAATTGGTAACAGTGTTACTACTGCATCGAGAGAGAGGACAAGGTTATTTTAACAATAGCTTTTTTTCTAATTCTTACTCAAAATTCTTGATAATAATAAACATATGTTGAGTTTTATGCGTTTGTAGAGAGAGTAATTTTTAATGCGTGATAATTTAAGAGATCGAATGTATATAAGAACAAAATAACAGATAAATAAAAACAGGTAAAAGCAGTGTTACCGTATTAAGTGTTATTATCTTAAAATGGAGCAGCTTTTGAAAGATATTTGTTTATCATTGTCATGAAATTTTACCTTAAAATTACATATATCACAAATTTGTGCTCAGTTAAATTTGATTCCTTCTTAATATATGTAGCCACTACAACTGTTTCTTATTAATTTAACGGCCTTATTAATATTTTGTGTGTTTACGGCAACACTGTTTATAAATGAATACAATTGCACATTAATTTGCGGTATATTGTAGGGCAACGTATTTTAGTCGGCTGAGAGAGCTCGCATGATAAAGGTGATTTTTACGTTTATAAGAACGCGTAATTATAACAATAAAAAACTATTTTGTTAGAATATCATAATATGAACAAAGTGTTTGCTGCAAAAAAAGCGTATTCTTAAAAAAAGAGAGCTCATTTCTATTATTATTTAACAAATATTTTTAGAAAAAAAACTTTATTGTGATATTAAACAAAGTAAAAAATTGGTAATAGAAAATTATTAAAATAAAGTCAACAAGACCTTTAATAGAGTTTTAAAGCATGAAAAAAATTAAAAAATTTTTTTAAGAAAGAAGAAAATAAATAATGTTTTAAAAAAAGTCATGGTGTGTGAAATTGAACAATTTTTACAATAGAGTGCAAGAGCATTAAAAAATTACACTCTTTGATAAATTTGTTTGTTTCATGTGGTGAGAGAACTGTTAAAAACTCTTTTTAAAATAAATGAGAGTTGAGCATAATTAAAAAAAAAAAATAATAATAAACACTCACTCTATTTAATTGAGTGCTTTTGTTGGTTATGTGTTCAGCAAAAATTACACAGAAACTAAACGTAATCATAACACAATTTTATGTTAAACGTTTTACAACGTAAGTTATTCATTTCAAGAATTTGTTTTAACTCTCATTCACAAAACGTTTAAGCTGCTCGTGCTAGGCGGACGGACAATAAATACTGAAAGATAAATAAAAATCTATTACCGAAAAACGCCAAATATAAAAAACCATTACGTCGTCGTTTTAAAAAAACGCAGCTTTAAATAAATTAAAATATTTTAAAACAAGACTGAATTTCTAAAAAAGCAAATTTAAATTTGAAAAAAAAAATAATAATAATTTTTGTAACTAAAATAAATAAAAAAAACTAAACAAAGACTGATTAAAGCTATTTAATTACACATACATACATATAAAAGCAGAAAGTTTGCTAAAAAAAAAATAGTAATACTAATATACGGGTCTTTAAAAAAATTATTTATAAAAATAATAAAATACATAAATACCTGCTAAAAATTAAAGAAAGAAAATTGAAAAAAAAAATTACACTCAATACATGGATTAACGTTCCTGCTAAATAGTTAAAACAAAAACAAATAACCAACTTATCACATACATATGTAATTCAAAATTTCATAATAATATAGAAGAAAATATATATAATAGCCCCGTGGATTACCTATATTATATATATTTTTAATTAAAATCAACAAGCTTGGATTACCAGTGCCAATTATTAATTAAAAAATAAAATTCTATAACCTCAAAAATTTCAAACTAAATATTCAATATAACCTCAACAATAAAAACAAAATCAGTTTCAAAATAAAATTTTATAGAATTTGCTTAAAAATATGTGTTTAATTTGCTAAAATGAATTATTTATTATAAAAAAAAACAAAAAGTTTAAGTGCTATTAAACACACACAATTACATATTTATATTGGAATCTGTTAACGTTATAGAAAAAAGGATTTCTAATCCTTTTCTCTTAAACGTCAAAAAGTTAAGTGACAACATGACTATGGCGGCTTGTTATGCCAGCTATGATATGGCATCTTTGGCCTCTCATACAATGGCTCAAACACAATCTGCAGCCCTAATGCAACATCACCATCATCAACAGCAACAATCGCAACAGCAGCTTTATCAGCAACAGACACACCACCATCAACAACAGCATTCATACCTTAGCAGTCAACAGCAGCAACAATCTAGCAGCCGAATGTCAACGTTGGCGGCGTCGGCTAACCATAATGCTATGAGTTCCAATAGTTCAGCTGTTACCGCCGCCGCCTCCGCTTTGCTAAACTCCACTACATCTTCATCAACAAATTCCACTAACACCTCTTCAAACACACAAGCCGTTTCAACGGCTAGCCAACAACAACGTAACCAAAATGCCTCTGTAACAGCTTTAACACCTGCCTCACAACACAATAGCGCCGTTAGTCAATCCTCGACACCGGCAAAAGATTATTCCATACCTTTACACGTGGATTGTAGTGTGGAATACGAATTGCCCAACCAGCCTAAGCCTCCAGCAGGCCAAAGGGTTGAGCCATTGTTAATGATACATCCCTGCTATTTCCGCAAAATGGAGTCACAACGGCGAAGTCCTTTTGTTAATAATATGCCTACAGCGGCGGCTGCACGCAATACAGCAGCAGCAGCATTAGTAGGTACTCAAACACATTCAAATAACCAACAAAATGTTGTTACTTCTTCGCGAAGAGCACGGCAAACTCAGGTTATACAACAGCAGCAGCAACAACAGCAGCAGCAACAACAACAACAGCAGCAGCAACAACAACAGCAACAACACCAGCAACAAAGGCAGGCTGCCGCGGCAGCCCAACAATATCAGCAACACTTGCAACAGCAACAACTCAGACATAATCATCATCATCAACAACAACAACAGCAACAGACGCAGCAAATGTCACAAATGTCTCAGCAGGCTCATTATCCGGTCCAACATCATCTCCAGCATCAGAACGCATCCTCCAACTCCTCCTCTAACAGCAACTCCAATGCCTCCAACAATAGCTCGAATATCAGCTATTTACGGCCTGGCCAAAGATCTTCACAAACGGCCGGACAAAACCCACAAAGAACAAGCCAAAGTCACCTATTAGTACAACAACAACAGCAGCAGCAACAACAAACCCAGCAATGGGATCACTTAGCTGCTGCTGCCGCCATAGCAGCTCGTTCATGCATAACACCAGCAGCCTACAGCAGCAACAGCACACACGGCAGAAGCAACAATGCCGTCGGGAAGTCACAAAATGGCAATGTGGGAAAACGAGATGCCTTAATCTCGGGCAGTAGTATTTATAACTGCAAATCGCAACACAACCAGCAACAGCTATTGTGGAATTCAACAAATCAAGCTGAAAATATAACATCCGCCGCTACAGCCGCTACTTCGGTGGCCAATTCGCAAGCCAATATAACAAGTCTTATGATGGATCGCAGTCCTATGGCGACAGTTCCTAGTAATTATCAGGCTGGTCCTGAGGCCACGTCCTCCCTTCATAACCAAAGTTCAAACGCCAACAGCCACAATCAACGCAGTAACAATACTACCACCAGCCATTACAATACGACAACAGCCACCGCCACAAATACCGCTTCGGCGGTAGCAGCAGCAGCGGCGGCCGTTGCGATGACCTCTCACCATCATCAGCAACAACATCATCATCATGCGGCCACACTAGCCGCTGTCCAACACTATCCCGACAAAATCAGTGGCAAATATCGTCAATATTTAAGATCTCAGCGTATGCATCCCTATTTGGCTGCGGCTACTTCAAGCGCAGCTGCTGTAGCCGCTGCTGCGAATCTGCAACAAAGTTTTCCACAATTTACTGCGGCTACAGCAGCGGCTGCTGCCGTAGCGGCCACACCATCATTCCAACAGTTGCAACAAATTTCCTGTTATAATGTGTGATAAAACTAAAAAATATATGTATCTATACCTATAAATTAAACTAAAATCCAAAGAAATTAAAAAAAAAAAATTATATATGGCAGCATAGAAGTGATATAAAAACATAAATGTGTGAATAACGGTGAAATGGTGTTAAAAGAGTAAAAAGGAGCTAAAGTTTATTAGTGGTTTTATGGTTAAAAAAAAAGAAGTATACGCCAAGAAGGATAAAACTAAACAGCTACAAAAAATATAGGTATATTATAAAAAAAAACTTCTGAAAAGCTTAACTTAGAAAAGAGAAAAATAAAAAATAAACTAGCCATAGTCATAGATTAAAAAATAAATAGAAATAAACAAAAAACCAAACCTAAAACCTCAAAAAAAAAACAAACAAGAAAAAAGCTCTTATAACTTAGACTCGCGGAGTGTTAAAATACAACAAAAGTTTAGCAACTCTAAAGAGGCCTAAATACCAGGAAGAAAAAGAGAAGGAGTTAAAATGCAAATTTGCAAAATTTATAATTTTGTCGAGATGATATTTTTGATTTGCGTTCTTTTGATGTTTCGAGTTGTTGTAATGCTTGGATATGCCTGCATTAACTGCTATAAATAAAAAATAAAAATAAAGCCTACTAAATTACCACACATCTACAAACATACATACATGCATAATTACTCAATCTCTTCATATAACAAAGACAAGAAAAAAAAAACATTTCCAAAAGGTAACTACTAGAGCAGAGTACATATTTAAATAATAACAACAATTATAATGTAACGGTTTTTATTTTGTAATATGATTTCATAAAAAGTATTGCGAATGTATCCCAGCAAACAATTTGGTGAGAGTTACTTATTATACTTAGATATTATTAAAAAAGATTACAACAACTTTATACAAAACATATTTAAAAATTATACAAGGGAATCTACTATATATATAAAAAAAATTTAATAAAAATTAACATACTTTAATAATAATAAATACCTATACTAAATAATTAAATTAGTAGTAAACAAAAAACGAATAGGTAGTTGCTAATCAATGTAATGAAATTTATAAGACAGTATAAAACTACAAATAAAATGCATTAAGTTGAAATTTCCGAAAAGAAAACTGAAGTTCGTTATCATTTTTTTTTATTATTTCTTTTTTGTTTCTCTGTTGAATTAGAGATTTTGATGAAATATTTTTAATTTTTGGATCAAATATTTTTTTAACATAAGAAATATTGACTTAATGCACTTAATGCAGTTTTTTCTTTATAGATTTTGGCTTAAAAATGTAAACTATGTAAATTAAAAAATTAGGTAAAATACCTACCTATAAAAAGAATAATGAATTTGAAAAAATGACAATGATTTTTTAAGGATTAAGTTTTTGAATGAAGACATAAAAAAACTACTATGTTTTTCGATGGTCAAAGGTTGCAACAGGTTACTTTTTTGTCAAAGGATTATCAAAATATGGAGGAAAATTTATCAGTTACCCGGTATCAATCTTTAAACATCGAGACAATAAATACATGTGAATGAAAAGAATGTGGAATTTGTAAGAGGTTTCTATTTATGTTTTCTTTAATTCAAAACATTTTACAATGGAGAAATACAATTCTTAAGGCTTAAGTAATTGAAAAAAGATAAATATTACAATTCCATAGGAAGTGTTATAGTGTGAAAACAATTTAAGAAAATTATTAAAAATTAAAAAATTTCGAAAGATATTACTTTTTACAAAATAAATCATTTAGCATTGAGAGAATTCAGAGTTTTACAATTAAAATTTTAAAATTTTTGTTCAAAGAATTTTCAATATTTGAATACAAGTCGCAAAAAGTTTTAAATTGCATAAATTTTATGGCAGAACAATTTGCTCACAATTCAAAACTCTCCTGTAAAATTGCCTGGGTTGTATTATTGTATTTACAGCGTACCGTTAATCACTTTCATAAAAAACGTAATAATACAATATAATTTTATATCTTATATTTTCAAAATTTTTAATTCAATTTTGTGCTATCAACATGAATGTGTAATAATTCCAAAAAAAATCAATAACATTTTGGAGTCGAAATTTTTGCATAAATTTTTCATTAATTTGCTTACTTTCACTGGCATTTTATTTTAATTTCAAGAAATTCTACTTTAAATGTTTTTTTTATATGTTTCTTAATTGACGTCAATTATTGTTTTACGTTTAACAATACAACCATACATACGATACAAAAAACTTGACCCTTCAACAGTAAACAAACACAAAAGTATAGTTAAATATAAAAAAATAATTTTAATGACTAACTAAAATAAAAAAAAATTATAATTTCAAAAAAAAATATCTTCAAGCGAAGGGTTTATTTTTTTATTGTTGCTCTGTAATGGTGGTTCACTTTCGTTTTGTAATTTAATTTGAAATACATCTAAATGTTCGTTTTATTGAATTTCTATTTTTTAAATTCTTAAAAATATACAAATTTATTATGTATGTCAGAGTTTATGTTTGTGTAAATATTTTTATGTCCGTCCGCATGTCTAGCTGTTACACTTTATTGCTCGAGCAAAAGATTCGGGGGGATTGGACTAAATTATTACTATACTATCAAAATCAAAGATGGCGTCGGATATAATAAAGAAAATGATGAATTACATGAAATCTTAAATCTAGGCTTAGCTACCATGTGGTGTTTACACCTATGAACATGACGGTGAAGGGTATTAGCAGATTCGGCACAGCCGAATAAAGCGCTCTTTCTTGTTTTTAAATCATTTTGAAACTACTAAATGGTATTACTTGCAATATTTCCATTTATATCAATTAAGTACAACAGAATGTTACGCTTTTACAGCCTGAATATAAGTAAGTTCAGTTCTTAAACAGACAAAGAGTTAATTTAACTGAACTATGTTCGAAAATTAAATATTTCTTTTCCACAAAATATTCGCCTAATTCACAGCCTTATATTAAAGAAACAATGGTAGGATTTATTCTGCCATCTCTGATGTATTTATGTGACATTAACATCTGTCTCCTGTAAAATTGTTGGTCTACTAAAATAAGAGATAAAATGGTAGTTAATGCTTTTTGTTTTTGTAATTTATTGCTGCAGTCCTGAGGCCAGAATGATGGGGAGATAGTCACAGCGGAAATGTCTAATGTCACTAATCATTTTGGTGTTTTTAAAGGGACCTCCAACAGGTACAACTGCTGCACTCCTGCAATA
This sequence comes from Phyto melanocephala, assembly GCA_941918925.1. Classification (NCBI taxonomy): domain Eukaryota; kingdom Metazoa; phylum Arthropoda; class Insecta; order Diptera; family Rhinophoridae; genus Phyto; species Phyto melanocephala. The sequence continues at coordinate 16,641,177 of OW799233.1, read as the reverse complement.
CATTGCAAATTGAGCAATCGAATGTCTTATATTTGCAAAAAAAATATTGGACTTCCTTTACTAACAAAAATAATATAATTGCAAATTTTTCTACTTATGTCATTTTTTCAATTTTCTTTTATTCGAAAAAAAAAAAATAAATTAGTTAACCTCAAATCAAATTGTTCTGGGATTTAAAATTATAATTTTTGCGCTTAAATTTGTTAATTAGTTGTAATAAAATTAAATTTTCGAAATAATTTTTATTAAATTTTTCAAATTGTAACCAACAACAACTTTAGACATGCCGTTATTACCAAAAAAAAAAAATTATATGCTTAAAAAAATATTATTATTGACAAACTGAAAATCAAGTAAAATTAATATTTAAAAAAATATTAAAAAAAGTAATATGTGTAAATCTATAACTAGTTTACATTTAACATAATTAATATTATTAAATATGTATTTTGACAAAAATGGAAAATAATAATAATAATAAATATTTAAGCATTAATTTAAATAAAAACAACATCAAAATAACAACAAGATATTAGACAAACAATTATAACGATTAAAAAAACCATTTGTAAAACCTTAAACAAAAAAGAAAAAAATATTATAAAAATTACAGCATATTTATGCATGCAACAACAAAATAGTCGAAGAAATACAAGAAAAAATTATTTAAAAAAAACGTATGGTAGTGATATTTGTTATAAAATAATAAATTTTTTAGTAATTAATTTAACTTAAACAAGAAAAAAAACACTATATATTATTAATTTAAAAAATAATAATTAAATACATAAGACATATTATGATAATATTTATAAACCAAACTCTTATAAAGTTATTAATAATTCAAAAAAAAAAAAAAAACTATACTCCTCCTCCCCTCCTCCACATAAAAAAAACCTAAAATATTGTATAAATTATAGATATTTAAAATATAAAACAAGTAAATTGCCTCACTATTCCAATAGCTATTTTTTTAAAATGTTTTTTCAAACAAACTAATTAAAGCAATTTTTAATTTTTTTTCTTTAATAAATTTCTTTTAAAATCTTTCTTTTAACTAAATATATTTTTTCCACTTTTTAATAATTTCTTAATCACTTTCAAGCCCATAAAACAAGTATTGTATAGTAAATATATATATTATATATAATTATTATTATAATTACAACAACAAATTGTTTGGCATATATCTCTAAAACCGTATCAAATAAACAGAAAATAATTTATAAAAAAAGAATATAATGCAAAAAAATCAACTACAAAGGAAAACAAAAACAATATTACAAAACAAAAAATAATAAATAAATAAATAAATAAAAAGAAAAATCATGTTAAATGCCATAAATTTTGATTTATGTGCAACAAAAAATGTTACCAAAAATTAAAACAAAAATCTGTGTTATTATTTCTTATCATTAGTGTGGTTTGATTTGTATTTATTACATCTCTATGTGAAGTTCGGTTGCTGTGTTCGTTTTTCTCTATCTTCTTTGTCTGCGGTGAACAATGCATGATGCACTTGCACAATTACCGTCGCTATTTAGTTTATTTTACCGTTGGAAACAGTGCATTGTTTACAACTACATGTGTATATATGCAAACGTCCTTATGATATCTATCACGTGTTTGCTCAACCACATGCCTAAATTAACAAATACATGCCAGCAAGGTATTGAACTGAATTGCAACGTGTTTTTTTTATAGTATTATTTGGTAATGAACGATTCGTTATGTATACAAAATGAAGTAAAACTGTCTACTCAGTTTCCCCATTTCTAAACTTTTGTCCTTTTTACAGGACTTCGTTTGTTTGAAAGATACACAAAATATAGAATATTTGTTTTAACACAAGTATGTTATATTTTATTTTAATGTGGATATCATATAATATCCTTCGGAAGATTAATCCTTTCATATCCTTCAAATTTTCACAATACGTGAACTCATTATAGGGATTCTTTGTAAATTCATAAACCCATTAACGCAAACTTTCAATAAAACGAAAGTATAAGTTTTTCGAAGGATTTCTGTTAATTTTCGTTTGAACACACAGAGAAAACAGTATTGATTGTGAATACCGAAATTGTTGCTAATCGCATAGTTGAGTTGTGATAGCAACATTTTTCGCATGTATCTACAGAATTTCATTTTGAAATATTAATATGTAGTCAGTACTAAAAAATTTTAAAGAAAAGTTCGATTGCAAAAAGTGAATCAAGGCGAATTCATACAGGTGAAATTATCAGTCCAGCTGATGGGGAAACTTTTGTTAAAATTTTTTGAATTTGCCTTGATTTGATTTCTTAATGCAGGAAATGAAAATGTGATTTTGGCTTTGGTATTAAACAATTAACTTAAATGTATTTTTTGATAAGAAATTTACCAAATGTATGTATATTTGTTGCTTTTGCATAATTTATAATGTGTTTCACAAATATATATTCCTTTTTGAATTCAATTTTATTAAATTAAACCTAACATAACAACTTTTCCATCCCTGATATACGAATTGGCCTTGACAGAAAACACCCCTTAAAAAGTTGCTTTGTTGTATTAATTAGCCGTTGCATATACCTGTATGAATATGCCTTGATGCCTTGTCTTGAAGTTTTCTGGGTGAACCAAGGCGAATTCATACAGGTGAAATTATCAGCCCAGCTGATGGGGAGACTTTATGTCAAAATTGGTTGAATTTGCCTTATTAATGCAGGGAAGGGAAATGTGCTTTTAAATTCTGTATTAAACAATTAACTTGAGTGTACTTTTTTGATAATAAATGTGCTTAATTTATGTATATTTGTTGCTTTTGCGTCATTAATAATGTGTTTCAAACAATTATATCCTTTTTTTAATCAAATTTTATTATATTTAATATGTAAAAACAACTTTTCCATCCCTGATATACGAATTGGCCTTGACACAAAACATCTCATGAAAAGTTGCTTTGTTGTATTAATTCGCCGTTGCATATACCTTGTGGATATGCCTTGGGGTGAACAAACAAACAAAATTTTACTGTCATTTTGCGTAGTATTTCCTTTCTGACAATCATATTGATATAAAATATTACACATTTTCATTAAATAAAATATTTTTTAGTTCGCTTCATTTAAAAGTATTAAGTGTCATTAAGAGTACATAGTTTTAATGCTATTGGGTAGTAGATTAATGGGTATAGAAAATTTGTCATGTCCAGTTGAATTTTGCTAAAATCGGTTAATCGGTTCTACTAGATCTAGATGCAAATTGCGGCATTTGATATCAACAGGTTCGTTTAATAGGAACTTCCATATGGTGCCATATGAATCAAACTAAGCCTGTCTAACTGACTGCAACGTAGACGGATTCCATCAAAAAACTATATTAAAAAAAAGCGCTTCTTGAATTGCTTACTTAGTGCTTACGTAGTTTCAAGAGAGCTTCTAGCAGACATGATGTCTCACTTCGCGCTCATTTCATTTCTACAGGAACATGCCTTTTCCTTACGCACTGCTAAGAAAGGAAACATCAAGTAAGAAATAAATATAAATCAAAATTTCTATTAAAAAAAGTCACCTTTTTGTTCACTGCTGATATAATAAGTAATGCAAAAGACACACTTTGTTGTGCTTTCGTATGCAAAAAATTTAAGCAATACGGTATGAAGTATGAAGTGAATGAAGTCTGCACTGCTAAAAAAAATTCGACCAATTTTGTGGTAGGATATATCGTTCAACAACACGTGGACATAATAAAAATGTTTAAACAAAAAAGGTATTCTGTTGGGGCAATGTTGCGCGGTTTTTACAAATTTTAAAGTTCTAGCGAGCGGACTATTTGCAGTGTGTTTGATAAATTTAAGTCCACTTGTTTAATAAATAATAAACCAACTGCCAAACGACAACTTAACAAAATCTGCCGTAAATATCACAGCTGTTACTGTGTGCAGCAGCCTTATTCTGTAATTCGCTAAATCTCTATCGCTAAAAAAGTACATTTAGAGATTTTTATAGCCTGAGTCTCTACAGTAAACGTCCCTGCAGCCTTATTCTGTAACTCGCTAAAGCTAAATCTTTATCACTAAAACTCTGAAAATATTTTTAGGCTAATAAATATTCTAAATATATTATTTACAATTTTAGCGATAGATATTTAGCGAGTTACTATTAAGGCTGCAAGAGAATTCTAGTAAGTCGTCTGTGCGCCGCTCATAAAAACTCGGCAGACACTAGTTGGGTGAATCTTGCTTTGTAACTTCGGCCTGCATTCATAAAAAATTCAACGTAGTTGAGGTTAAACGAGCATAGACCATGACCTGTGTTCGCTGAGGTTAATCAATCATAGACAACGGCCAGTATTCGCTGAAGTGGACTTAAAGAACTTGGAAATTGTCGAATTTAGGCCGATAAAAATTCACATGCGATTAAAGACATATTCGCTGTTTTCTGTGGATTATGTGCTATTTGCTAAGCCATTGCCATCAAAACTGATGATTACTAAACTCCTTTAGTCTGTATTAAATGGTGGTTTAAAAACAGGACGGTCGCTCGCGCAACAAAGCTCATGCCATATTTAAAATTGAAGCAAAGCCGCGAATAACGTTGTCAAAGGCCAATTTTGCAAAACCTGTTTTTTTTTTGCAGATTACCGTTAAAATTACTCTCTTACATTTGTTCAAACAGCAAAACATCAAAATTATGCATTTTATCACCGTTAAAACGCAATTACAATGAGTCAGTCAGTGGAAGAACGTTGTAAGTTATAAACAAAAGTCTACGAACGGAATTGTCGAAAGTGATTGATAAGTGTAACAGAGGTACAAAAGGAAAAGTATTTAGCAAAAAGAGATAATCAAACCTTTTAAATACGTTTTTTCCTCTCCTGAAAAATTTATTTTTTGTCATTTGCAACGTTATTCGCGGCGATCCTTCAATTATGTACAAGAGATTTAAGGCCATGGACAATTCACATGAAGTTATGTGAAGCAGCTAGCTAGATCGAGATTAAGTCACAAATTATAGCGGCTCTTAAAGCAAAATAACGAAAGCCATCGGTTAAATTCAGTCTAATTTATGCGTCGGAGTCATGGATGCGGGATACATAGAGAATGCGTGACTGACATTTTCATCATATTGTACCCCATATTCATAAAATGACATCGAAAGTCCTTTTAAATAAACACACTTTCCCTTATTTCAATTTAAATTTAAATGTACATTTTAATTTTTTTTTTAATTCTCTTAAAATATCTTGAGTGTCCACTCTACCAGATTCTGCATATGCATTTCTTTTGTATACCTTTACACAGTCAAATTTATCACAGGCTAAAAAAAAGAATTTCGCGCTATGCAGTTGTTTATAACATTCTATACCTTTCGTACTCCCCCTATTCCTTTCAGTTATTTAATTAGTTTAAACAATTTTATTTGCTGTATTCAGAGTTTCTAAAAGGCAACTGGTAGTTGCCACATTTTTTGCAAATGACAACGTACTGAGGTTCGATTACTAACGACAAGCGACCTAAATATCAAGAATAGCGATTGTTTATAATGACATGTATGTAAACTCCAAAGACTATTATCCGACTTATGATAAACGAACTCTTTGGGCGTATTACAGTTTTAATTATGTCATTCTGAATTTCTTTCTCAGCAAAAAAAATCCCAGAAGCGATCCCTGGTTCAAAATATTTACATATTTATTAAGATAGGGTGGGCCATCTATTGATTTAAATTTGAAACAGCGGTTTTTTCGAATCTTGCAATACTTATGTTATTCTCGTCAGACACAAAATTCAGTATATTATCTCCGCTATATTACGCTTGATTATCGTTGTGATTTATTTTTTTTTTTCAAAAACAAAGTCAATTGGTGGAAAATTGCACGAAAATGTCGTAGAAAATTTGGTCGCAGAAAAGGACCAAAAGTGCCCGATACACGCAAAATTCGTGAAATTTGTTTCTTACAGTGTACAGTGCATACACCCGATAATATCGAAACTATGGCTGAGAGTGTGCATAAGAACCCATTAAAATTAAGTCGTCATCGTTCTCAAGAATTGAACATTTCACGCACCAGTTTAAGTCGATTGAAAAATTGGTCCGATCGAATGGGATGCTGTCAAGCCAGCCGCGGGCTGACCGAAACAATTATACTTCACAAAGAAGAAATAATTTTGCCAAAAGTTCAAACCATTTTTGTTTTATTGTCTTTTAAAGTAAAACTTTTTCTTGAAACATTTGACCAACTTGTAGACGTTGCTCCGGGGTAAGTTCATTAATTGCGAATTATCAAACCAAAACCACCGATGTCTTTCACAGCAGCTGCCATAAAAACAGTAATGCCAATAGAAATTGTGTTCGCTCCTAAAATGTAACACCCTTTACACACACACACACACTCCTATTTATTTAAATGTACGTACTAAAATTAAAAAACTCAAAGAAAACTTTTTATAGCTTGAATGTATGACACAATAGTCCAGTGTTTTTTTAAAGTTTGAGCGTTTGTCAACATCAATTAGCTAAAGAGCGATAACTTAATAGATCCCCCCCCATCTAAACAGGAAAAACATATCACAAGTTGAATGGGTCGTAAAAGTCATGATTTTATTAGTTTTTTTTCTAAATAGTTTTTCTACAAAACAATAATTTGATTGCTTTATTAAATTTGATGGTTTAATTTTAATAAAAATATTTATTTTATAGTAAAAACTATCAAGAAATATGTTAAAGCTTTCTCTGAATTTTACTGTAGTTCAAATATTAGAGAAAAAAAAATATTAAAAAAAATAATTGAGAGAAAGTTTTTGAACTGAATAGAAATTAATTTAAAAGCAATTAAAGTTAAACTATCTTAATAAAACTTATGCAGATCATTAAATTATGCAATAACTTTCACTGCCACCCTCGTACTGCTGGTTTAAATATGTGTTGCAGTGATTCAGAGTAATCCTCTTTTAAATACAATAATACAATCTATCAAAACTAATCTTGATGGTTTTATGCCTTTTCAAAGTGTTTGCTTGGAATCTAATCACATGTTGGATTTGCCATTTCTTATAATCTTCCCTAGAACAAACATTGTGTGTGACCAAACATAAATTATAATTTTTTTTTTGTTTTTCTATGAATTTATTAAATAATTGCTGTTTCGAGAATGTGTGTGTGTGTGTGTGAGTTTTTGTTTATTTTTTTCGTTTTATATAACCAAGGACTATAATAAATGTGTTTTGTATGAAATCTTAATCTCTTACTGTGTTTCCAATTGACTGACCCTTTTCACAATAAATCGCTTTCACTTAATTACCCTAAAAAAAAAAGAGAAAGAAAAGTGTCTAAAAAAGGAACTGTGAAATAAAATGAAATATATTTCATTTTTACCTTTGTACTTTATTTCTTCTCAACATATTTGAAATTTACTTGATTCATTTATTTAGTTTCTGTAGAACAACAGAAAAACGATTAATAATGTTCATAACTGTTGGCATTAATCATTGAAACAGAAATAAATTTACATTTTGCTAATATTTAATGTCTTAGGAATAGTAGCGCTACTTATATTCATATAAAAATCTGACTTAAACAATTACATCATGTTGAACAAATTAAATGATTAAATAGAACTCGGACATGAAGAGTTTTTTCATACAAAAAATATGACTTTTAAAACTGGTTGTGGGAAGCAGTCGTTAGAAACTATTAAATTTTGGCAGCATTTATTTTTACGCTCTCTGTTTTTAAGACACTCTCTTATTAACGTTGCCATGTTTTTATCAAACTGCTCAATAAAAAATATCAACAAAAGAAAATTAAACATTAATAGGGCAGTACTTCAAGTATGGTTAGGTTGAAAAAGAGTGGCGTTCTATAAGCTTATAGTCTTGACAGGTATACACGCACGCAAAGGAAAACCATGGTTACGACATGATCACGACGGTCATAATATTTTTTCTAAAACAATATTTGGTTGTTGAAAACAAGTAATAGTTATTTTTGTTTCATTTCATCATATATTTTGTCACGATAATCAAGCATTTGTTTGAATTGAAAAAAAAAAATGGTATAAAAATTGCAATTAAATTGGTAAGTACAATCAATATGTGTATGTCACAGCAAAAGACAATAATTTGCATTAACAAAGCAAAGATTGTCGATTTCAATTGTAGTCATATATATTATTATTGAATGAGACTTTAATTAAACATAATAATGATAACTGGTAACCATTATATGTTTTAACCATAATCATACAATTCAATCATAGCATGTTGCTCTTCGATTATGGTTACCACAACCATATTTTTTCTTTGCGTTCGTCTTGCCATGCGCAGTAGCAAGTAGCAATTAATAATTCATAACCCTGAAACCTGGTCCAAAATATGCGACTCGGTTCAAAACCCAGTGCCCTTAATATGACTTCCCTGGGACTTCAAATGCAAAGCCCTAAAGTATTCCCAGTTTGACACATTATTCATATTAAAGTCAGTTATTTTAAACATCAAAACGCAGGACGTTGTTAATGGTAGCGTTTTTTTAAATGTTCGACCTTTGCAGCACGCGTGCTTTCTTATTTATACTTATCTTTAACCTGTTATTACGCTAGTTAGGCTTTTAGATGTTGACAATTTTAGCAATTTTTCTGTTCTCTCAAGATTTTGATTCATCTTTAGTAAAAGGTCTTTCGAAATTTGACTGCTGATATCGGCCATTTTGTATGTCTATTGAATTGGCTGTCATTTATTTAGTTTTTTTTCTACCAAATCAGACTGGCGGTTCCGGTCTCCCCATAGAAGGGGTCTCGATCATTTCCAAATTCACGAGAAAAGTCTAGTATGTTTACTTCTTCAGAAATAAAAATCTTAAAATATTCAATAACAAATGTAAGTGATAAAATTGACGTTCTTTTCGGCCAACGTTACGCGCAACGTTTTATCAAATAAACAGTATCAGTGATGAAGGTAATTTCTTGATGAATAGAACAAATTTGTCGAATTTGGAATATGAAATCCAACAACATTCAATACAACTCTAAAAAATCACTGCTTGATGTGAATTTTGGGCTGGCGCCGTCATCGGTTCAAATTTCTTGGAAAACAGCAGGACATTACCGTCAACGACGAGCGGTAAAGGTCTTTTATATACAAACTTCTTTGCCTGAATTGAAGGATACAAACACCATGCACATATTGTTTCAATAGCACGAGACTTTATACCACATAGTTTAAATTAGACGTGACATAAGCATAATGCCATAGTCATAAGTAACTAAAATTCAATTGGTTTCTTGGTAACGAAAATAGTCACCTTAAATCAAATAAATTACTGCCCATAAGTTTGGTTTGAATAGCTGTTTTTTAATTGAATCTTTAGCCATTGCCAGAATTGTATAAGCCCATATCGATGAATTGGGGCCATAGCCACAAGTTCAAGCAAAAATATAACTTAAATACTATGTACAGGGTTGCCCATATTCGACGGACCCATCTGGCAACGCCATAACTTTTGACAGAGATGTCAGATCGCTTAATGACATACCGCGTTTGAAGCGTCAGTCCAAGCAGATTTTTACCATGCAACAATACACGAGACGCGAGCGCTCTGAAATAGTTGAAATTTACATTCAACAGAACAAGTCAATTGTGAAAACTCAACGTGCTTTTAAAATATTAAAAAATGTGAGAAGTGCGCCTTCTAAGAACACCATTAAGCGTTTATACGAAAAATTTTCGACTGGTGAGGCTCTTTCTAATCCGAAGAGGCCAAATAAAAACATAAAAAAAATAAAAAACAATCGATTTTCTGAAGAATTTGTTTCCGGGCCGTTTGATGTCGAAAAGTGGTGATTTGGACTGGCCACCGCGTTCGCCCGATTTGACGCCGCCTGACTTCTTCTTGTGGGGATATTTGAAGTCAAAGGTTTACGTTAACAAGCCAAGGACCTTAGAAGAGCTCAAGGACAACATTCGTGAACAAATAGCCGCTATTCCGGCCGAAATGTTGGCGAAAACGATGGAAAATGCTGCAAAAAGGGCACAATACGCCATCAACGCCAGAGGCGGCCATTTGAGAGATATCATATTCAAAAATTGATGTAAACAAATCTACTTGGAAAAAATTAAATGATTAAGATTGCCAACCGCCAAATTTTTATTTTTTTCTTTGATTTTTTTAAAAAAAATATGGGTCCGTCGAATATGGGCAACCCTGTATTCATTATTAACCCTAGAACGTCATCCTTATTTTTTGTACATTAATGTCATTCTTTGTCATTTTGACTACCGCCTGTACGAAAAGACTATAGAACACTTAAATATATATAATTAATACCAAAATATATTTATTATTTATATTTAGTTATTTTTTCAATAAATATTTAGAGAAATTCATTTATTTTCTTTTAATCTTTAACATAAAATTAACATTTCAGAGCCATCCTTAAATAGACCCTTTTTTTAAAAACAATTAATAATAAAACATAAATTGTGTAACATTTGTTTTATTTTTTTAATTCTTATAAATTTTTTTAGTATCTTATAATATATATATATTAAACTAAACAAGTAAGAACACGGCTGTGTCGAATCTTTTATACCCACCACTAATTGGATGTACTTTTATAGCACATTATTCATTAACGTGAAAAGTGGGCGTTATAGTAGGCGTGTCGAAGTTGTTTCTACTAATGAATGCAACTTAGATGTTTCAATATAGTCCTTTATTATTCCAAAATCTTTTTTCGTAGGGAAATTATATGAATTTGTCATATTTATTTTACGTTCAAAAACAAAGCCTTTGACTAAAAAGCAATGTTTGCAAAATTTCAGAAACGTACATATAAATTTGTCAGTTTTATTAGGTTTTAAATTTTAAACATAGCGAAAATAACACTGTTCATCTTCATTTTGATGAAGGATGACGGTGAAGGGTTAAGGTGTTTTAAAATATTCGTCTTCTAAGTATTTCTGTTATTTGGTAACGGGCTAAAAATTCTTTGCAAAATTATTTCTAAAATTTTTTTTTTAAGTTTTAGTTTCAATATTATGATCGTTTCTAATGCCATCATTTAATTTCCTTATCATAGTTTTTTTTTTTTGTTTAATTTTTTTCCATATAAATTAGTACAACATTATTTGCATTTTATTATGCAAAATTTGCTATTATTTATGTCTGCATTAAATAAACATTTATTTTAACAATATTTAATACCTTGACTTGTTTGTGTTAAGTGAATTATATTTTAAATAAATAAATTTATTTACTAAAATATTATTGAATTTTTTTGCTTTTTGTGTAATTCGATTATGAAAAAGTATTGAGTAAAAATTGTAGACAGAAAAAAATATGTGAATTTTATTTGTTCATTTAATTGCACAGGCTAAAATTTGCAATACCTTTCGATTACAAATAGGAACAATAAAGATAAAGTTATTTATAGATAATGGAAAATTATAAAAATTTTATAAACATTTTTGTTATGCCTACATATTCACAGCTGTATTGATTAAATTTTCAACCTAAAATTTAATCAATTATTTACTTTAAATTCATCGCTTCTATAGGAATGTTTGAAAGCTCCAAATTGGAATTAATTAAATTCTTTATATAAACAATTCTGTGAATAGAAGTTTGAGTTGGTTTTCTACAGGCGAGAAGAGTAACATTATTCATCCATGTGAAATATGTCGGAGTAGTTTGGATTAAATATTTATTATATTCTCTATAAAAATATAAATTTATCGCAAACACAGTACAATTATTTGGACTCAAAAATATGTAAATATATGTATGCCGTAAAAACAATAAAATAACAAGATTTAGACATTTTATTTAAATCTTTTAAGAATTGTTGCAGCTCTTTACATGTAATTGCTAGAAGCTTCAATAGAAGTGGAGTACATATTTCCTCAATGAATGCGTTAGAAATAAATTTAAAAAATATTAAAAAAAATAGAAAATTTTAAGAAATTACTTTATTAAAATGGTTTATTATTCTAAATTATTATGATTGTGTGAATGTACAACTTAAAACATTTTATGATTACATGGGATTATATTACAGTCAAAGTTAATAATAATACGCTTGTATAATATCACGTTGTATTAATTAAAAACTGTTTTGTGACCGTGTTTTTTTAAATTATAATAATGTAGAATTAAATTTAAAGTTTACATGGGATTATGTTATATTTATATCGGTAGGGACGACTGCAGTCATATAATGATAACCATAAATTTGTTATTATAATCATACAATCAATATATATGTTTTTAGATTATGATCACCTCAATCATGTTTATTCCTGCCTGTACTTTATGTAAAATGAGTAAATCATAATGCCTAGATTTTTTATAAAAATATTAGGTAACGATAGGAAGAAATAACAACAACAACAGCATTTCGTAGTAAACTTCAAAGTATATTTTTGGAGAGTTTAGAAAACCTTAGAAACAAAAAGCGTAGCCGTTTCAAATCTCATGATCTTAAAAAGGCAGAATGTGTCTATAGTATGCATTCAGGTCCATGTAGCTTAATTAAGGAAAAAATAAATCACTAATCTAAAATGTTCAACAGCGATTTTTAGAAGAAATTAAGATTAATAATGACGCCGGCTGTAGAATAGATTTTGGCCATTAATTTTATAGATTAAAATGCGGTTGAAATAAGAAAATCTCTTTAGAATTTCTATATTAAAAGAACAGAATATTCTGATATTTAAATTTAGTTTTGATAGTAATTAGTCAATTATCATGTGTCCTCTGAACAATTTATTATGGTGAGCTGATTTCCCATAAACAACTTTCGTCCTCTTTTCAACGCTCAAAATCAAACACAGCCAACAAAGTCTATCGTCTTTGTTGGTTAAGTTTAAGTTAATTGATAAATTGTATCTTATATATGTAGATGTAGACATCTCAAAGTTGAAATTGAACTTAATAGTTAAAGTCAGAAAGGCAAAAGTTCTTTTGAAGGTAGTTGGCCAGCTCGGCCCACATCTCAAAGTTGAAATTGAACTTAATAGTTAAAGTCAGAAAAGCAAAAGTTCTTTTGCAGGCAGTTGGTCAGCTCGATTTTTTTTCGTGATGATATTTTCAGCAGAACTGCAGATTTATTAAACTGATCTTCACCAAATGTTAAAGAGTAGTCCGCACTGGCGCATACATGACACGGTTACGTAATATAATTCTTTTGAAATAGTGGTTCCGTTAGTAGATATGTATCGAGATGTTACGAATCAGCCGACAAAATCTGTCTCATGAACATTATGTGTTTCTGTTTATTAAAAATGTATCGTTACTTTCTGTGTGTGTAGAAATTTTTAGAAAAAGATTTTTACGGAGATAACGTACTTAATTCATAACACATATTATTAAAAGAGAAAAAGAGACAACACTTCGTTATTACCAGCTAACACACACATTTTAACCATACTAACAGCTGTAAAGTAAAACAATTACAAATCTACTAACTAATCAACAACTTTGATGTATGTACATATATCAATTCTAGTCTTCATTAATGTTATACATTACAAAAATACATCATAGCAACAGAGAATGTTGTAAATGGCTGGAAAACCCATCAATATTTAACGCTAATGGAAGTAAATATTTAAGCATAAACCACATAAAATGTATTGTGAAAATCTTGTTTAAATAACAGGAATTAAGTGAAAAAATGTATTGAACTCTTTAAAGTCTGCTTTAAACTAAAACTACCTATTAGGGTGATCGATAATTCGACATTTTTAAGAAACCGGTTTTCAAATAGTTTTAAAACTAAAATTGAAAAAACCGGTTACTTTTTTAAAAATGTAGAAAAACCCGGTTATCCGGTCGAATACATAAAATATAATTTTTTCTTAAATATAAACTAGTTTGTTCTATGGTTTAATTGCATTTTAAGTTTACACACATTTAATGGCGTTATTATAAAATGCCGTTATTTAAACTAAAGATGTTAAAGGACAGACACTTTTTACCTAAAAGTGACCGAAAATTTAAGTTTATGCTTCAATTACCTTTAACTTTTAAGGTTAGGTTTTTAAATTTAAAATTGCCATTGTTTCTCTACATGAAACAAAATATGTAAATAAATCATTAAAAATTTTATTTCGTTTTGTAAATAAAATTTATAAATTTACAGTGTTGCCACTACATTTTTTAAGAACTAAATTAATTTATTAAAAGTAATCGGTCTTTGCTCTGCTACTGTCATATTAAAAAAACAAACTTTGTTACAAGGAGGTTGTAATTATGGAAAATATTAAAAAGTCACTTCACTGCTCACGGTAGTCAAAGTTACCTTTTATTAACTTTATAGACAAGTTGTAATAATGACTCTTTGTGTGCCAAACTGTTTTAGTATACGAGTCATGTTATCAGAGATATTAGTTAAGCTATAGGTAGTCTTTAGTACAAGTCGCTATAAGTTATAAGAGCAACAACGCATAAAATACCTGCTCTCCATTTAAAACAAATAATATTTAAGACTTATCATTTTTCTTGTTTTACATTTAAAACCACAAATAAATTTCTTACAATATTATGGAAGAGTATTTAATAAATTTTCTGATTTTTGGACATTTTTTGAGTAATAAATATAGTATGGTACGTTTTGTTACAAAGATAAATGAACATAAAACTAAAAATGAAAAAAACCGGTTTCTGTGAGTAAAAAAACCGGTGTATTCGACATTCGAAAAATTAACATTTAGAAAAAATCGCCAGCTGAAAGGGTAAAAAACCGGGTTTTCCACCGGTTGTTAAACCGAATCGATCACCCTACTACCTATACATGATTTCTATTATTAAATAAGCATAATGAAAAAATCACAAATTAGAAAAGAAAAAAGTAATTACAGATAAAACTGCCGTTTAAATGTATTTTTAAAAATAGTGTAACTGCCCTACTCATAAAAAACATTTTAGTTTTATTAAAGACGGCATTTAACAAATGTTGTTTAAAATATTTGTCAAATATGCCCTCAATAAACCTAAAATATTTTTTATAAATGCGGCAGTAAACTTATTATTTAAATTATAATTTATTTTTGTATATCCAACAAATTTTTTTTTATTAAAATATTTAAGTTCTTGAGTGTGAATATAATTGTGTCATATCAAATTTTTTAACAAGTCAGTAAATATAAATAATTTTTTTTCTGCTATTTATTTTTATTATAATTTTCATTAGCCCATCCAACCAGCCATTTTTATAGACAATTTTTTTTCTGTTGTTTTTATAAATATTTTATTTATTTTTTTTTTTGTTAAAAATCAACATACATATTTTGTTTTTATTGTTTATAAGGCGTCTGTGACCCCAATGCCTTCATTTAGAAACAATAAAATAAAATAATACAAAAAAAAAATTAAAACATTTTTACACATACTTAAACTTAATTAAAATACTTTTACTTAATACGTAGACAAAACTTGCAAAGTACGAGAAAATTTAAATAATTTTAAAACATAAACAAAAACCTTTTTTTTTCTCTTTTGGAGATTTTCAAAAAATGATTACTTAAAACGCATAAATAAAATGCTAAATTTACAAAAAAAAAACAAAAAAAAATAATAATAAAAAACCATAGTCGCATAAATTAAAAACGTAGTAAATAGTTAAAAATTCAGCAAAAACTAGTCTCTAAAAAAATTTAGTGGTTTTTGCTAAATGCTGTTAAAATTTTGTAAATTATTATTGTGGAAATTTTTTGTTGTTGTTATTTATGGTGAGCTTTGAAAAACTTAAACAAAACAAGAAACAAGAAAAGTTTAAATTGGTTTAAAGAAATATTTTGCTTAAAATAAATAATGTCTTGAGCCAAATCTGGTGGCACAGGAAAAAAAGTAAGAATATTTGCCTCAGTAGCTGTTACATTAAATTGAATATATTTTTTTTTATATTTGTAGGTCTTAAGGTAAATATTTTATTTATATGTATATTGCTCTGGCCCCACTGTGGGTATTAAATAATTTTAAGCCACAATTAAAAAAAACAAAATATGTAACTGTTTTTTTTTTCAACTTTAAAATATGTATGTTTGCTTATACCGAACTATTGTTGTTGTTTTGGGGTTATATTCGATCTTAAGCAGGGCACCCTTGTACAAGGTGGCGGTGCCAGCCCAGCTGACTATTTTTTTGTGTTCTGGAGTATGTCAAACTACATGTTTAAAAAAATGATTTCAACTCCGGAAATTGTCAAACTCCATACATAAAAAAAGAGAGCCAAAAATTGCTCTCCTTTACGCTATCACCTTATGTCTTAAGTGCTTCATACGGTAGCTTTAATTGGCTCATTATGCTAAACACAGGGTGGCTTTAACAAATTGTGGAAAAGCACAAAAAGTAGGAGAAGTAGCCAAATCTTACTTCTTTTCTCATGTTAAGCCTTTTATCAAAATTTTAAATATTTAACGATTCCCCAAAAAAAGAAAAATTGCACGTTCATGTTGGCCAGTTGACATTTTAATTTCGTGAGATAATTTTTTCTAGAAATCGTTTTGGTAAAAAATGTATTGTTTATTGTTTAATGCGTGGTGGGTGTGGCAGTTGGCGCCATCTTGCTGAAACCACATGTTGTCCACATATATGCCGTCCAGTTAAGGTCAGTATCATGTTCTTGCAACAAATGCTGTTCATAGTCACTTCAAGGTATGTTCAATCACGTCGCTTGACCAAAATTTGTAACAGACAGTTGATGGCTTTGGGTAAATTTGCTTCTCAATAATTGCATAAGGATTTGTTGAGCGCCAAATTTTGACAATTTTGTTTATTCATGAACCCATTCCGATAGAAATGCGATCCATCGGAGAATTTGAATTTTTCGAAAAATTGACAGACGATTTCACTTTGCTTCAAAACCGATTGAAAAAAAGCTGTCATTTTTCATAGTCTGGTAGTTTGAGGTGCTAAGTAGGCTTAATTTGTATGCAAAAAAATTTTAACTCTCTTATAAAAATTCGCTGCGTAAGTGCTTCGTGAAATCAGAAGTTGTTGGGAGGGATGTCTTTTTGATGTTTTCGGGTTTTTGGCGAGACTATCACTTACAACAGCAATGTTTTTAAGAGACTAACTAGTACGTTGACGCACAGCATTCAACTATCCATAACCGATTTAGTTTCTTCAAATTTTTGGAACACTCTTCGAATGGTTGACACACTAGGTGAACTTTCTCGACTGAAAATTCTTCGTAGCTAAAGAGTGGTCAAAGTTTATACAATTATAACGCGCTGTACTTCGCTGTAAAGCATTTTAATTTGAAATCATCAAAATAAACATCTGTGACAGCGGTCAAAGAGTTGCCACTGGCACAAAGCGAAAAATGACACTAAACCTTAAAAGTGCATTGTAAGTGAGACACCCTTTATTATAATTTGTTAATCGCCTAAATAGTTTGAAATATTTCGAGGAACTATACAAGTAAAAAATACATACATACGTCTTTATATAGGATTTGTAAAATCCAGAATAATCTATAACATCTGCTTGTGCATACGTAAAGTGAGTAATTTATATTCCTTGGAACTAAGAAATTAAATCTTAAATTTTTATAGGTACCTGCAATTATAATTTGTTGTTTTGAGAAACCCACATATAAAACTGTCATGTAAAAACTGCCTAAATATCTCTTTCTCAGAAATTGCCTTTAACAAAACATTTTCTCATAAAAGTTTTTATTCATAAATTCATCGTATATTTGTATAAGAGTTTCTCAGCAACACGAGTAAAATTAATAATTTATTTATGATTTTTTTTTTAAATTGTTTTGCTACGTTTTGGTGTCAAGAAACCTCTAAAATATTAGAGACAAAGATAAACATGTCGGAAATTTCAAACCTTCAATATTTTACTGATTATAATGGGTAAATTAAGCGCAAACTATTTGAAAGTGGTCTAAATAGCAACAGGCCAAATTAATTATGCAAAACGTTTTTGTTTTATCAGCAATTAACTAAAAACACAATTTTTGTTAATTGCATGTCAATGTTTTTATTTATTTTTTTTAATAATAATAAAAATACATTATTATTCCATTTTTTGTGATGTTTACTTAATGATTAAAATTAAAAAAAATAGTGATTAAGTATTTTTTTTAATATTTTATTGTTCAAAAAAAAAACAGCATCTTTGTATGTTTAGTGTCAATGTCAAAAATATAAAGATTTGGAAGAAAACTAACAATCTCAATTTAATTTAAAGTTGAAGTCATAAAGTCATGTATAAATATTATTAAAAATAATTTTTTTAGTTTAACAAATAAAAATTTATTACAAAAAAAAAAAAAAAATAGCAACAAATAAAACAACTCATTGACAGTAAACACTTTAATTTAATCGTAAACAAAGAATAAAAATAAAAAAATACTCCTCAAATACGACAACACTTAAGGCCTCATGATGTGGCAGTTTAAGATTAAATAACAACAATTAACAGCCAGCAACAACATTAACAACTCCGGCAGCAGTATAACAATATCTTTGCCACTTAATAAAATTATAAATAAATAAAAAAAATTAAATAAAAAATGAAACAAAAAATAAACATGGTATTTATGAAATTTAATAATAAACTCAAACTAGACACCTCGTTTGGTTGGAGCCATATAAAATGAAACAACCAGCCAAACAATGACGACAAAAAAAAAAGCTGAAACCAGTTGGGACACAAGTTTTTTTTATTTTTTGCAAAATTACCCCAATCAGTTGGCAAACTTAACTATGAAAAACCTTAAAAAAAAAATACATTTCAAGAAATATAATTTCATTCATTATGGGTTATAGTTATCAAATTAAAAAAAATATATAAATAAATTATAAAAATCTATTTCATTATGTGGTTTTTTTTATTATTCTTGGCTTTCGTTAGAAAATGCTTTTAACATTGACCGTAATTATAATGAATTTTCGGTGACGTCTTTATGTATTTTGACTTTTAACTGGTGAATAACGTGAGTAATTTTAGCTTTCGCTTGCCTAATTATTGCTGACTCATCCATTAGGGGTTTTGGATTTTTAAAAGCTTCTTGAAAGAAATCATGAAATTGTGGTATTGTATGATCTGTTGTCGGTGGCCTTTATACGGGTTGAGGAATTAAACATAACTAATGGTAAGAAATATGAACCAAATATCTTATTCCTTCTCAAAACACGGTAAACTGTGATTTTTTCCGGATGAAAGGGCAGATTTTAAAATACTTAAGTATAAAAATATGTTCGGGATGATTAAGCTCGAGCTTGAACACCATAATTTTCTTTATAACGATGGCTCAAGGTTAGATATATAGACAACTTACAGCATCGTGACACACAGCAGTATAATTAAGGTTGCTTATCTTTCTGAACACAGTTCAATTAATACCACAGAAGTTATAGCCTTCAATGAGGCAAGAGAATTTGTGGTAAGAAAACAAGGTAAATTAGCAATTTGTACAGATTCTCTTGCATCAGTGAAACCGGTACAAAACGTCTCCAACAATAATCTCTATACCTTAAATATTACAAATGTTCTAAGTGCAAGGTTCCCAGATATAATGTTAATATGGGTACTTGGTCTTTGTGGAATAAATAAAAAAAGAATTTTCGAACTGATTCGCTAGAAATGTTATAAATCAATTTTAACAGATGACCCCAATCTTCAGTCCTAGAATCCTAAACTCACTGATAGACTCATATTTTTTTCAGGCAGATAGGAATTATATATTCGACTTGACTTCAATGTGGTACAGAATTCTTAATAGACAACGAAAAACAGTAAACGATTTCATGAACAACGATATTGCATCTATTTACAGACTGGACAATATAGAAATTAAAAGTCCTCAGAGGGTAGCACATGAATCTTATTCAACCCTTACAGAATACCATTTTCCAATTGTAATATCAATTATGATACAACACCTTATCACTTTTTATGTCATTACCCATAATACTACATTTACACCTACACAAAATCTAGTACTTAAGGGATTTTGAGCGAAATCTACCAGATTTCCCATACAAAACGAAATCTACTTCGCCACTAGATTTTGGCAAAATCTACTTAAAATCTAGTACTACTTCGTGATGCAACTGTGGTTTTTATTAAATTGTACTAAAATATGCTACGCTGCACACAGAAAAATTCAATCATAATATATAAGGTGGTTGCAATTGCACAAGTACTTTATTGTTTACATTTTTTTATATGGAGTTTGAATTTTGGAGAAGTAAAGCAAAGAGAGCCTATCAGACCACCTTGTAAATAGATATACTGTTTTGACACAGAAATTTTAAATCAAATTTACTAGGTTTCGCTTAGGTGTAAATGTAGTATAAACAAGCAACCGCACAAAAAAAAAAAATACCAAAATATCGATCAGTTATACCCACCTAATCCATCCTTATACGAAAAATATATCCAAGTCATAAATATATTTAAGTACATGCACATGCATGTTCTTCCGAGATAAAGACGAAAATTTCCACCATTAGTGACATAGTAAAATTGGTCGTATAAACAGTAACACAGATCGCGATTTCTTTGTATGTGATCATTATATTGAAGATCTTAAGTCTTTCTGCTACCTGGATAGCATTATTGACTCAATGGGTTGCTCAACAGCATAAAAAAGGCACGGAGTGCATTTCTCTACACCAAAATAAAACTATTTAATTCCAACATAAAATCCATTTTGTTCTATGGTTGCGAAACCATGGCACCACGTGCCATATAATGCTTTCAGGTATTTCTCAACAATTGCCGTCTCAAAACAATACGGATTTTCTGGCCTGTAACAATATACAACAACCAACTCTGGTTGAAGATAAATAAGCAGCCTATTTGAACAAAGATAAGTAAGCCGTAATGGAGTTGTATAGGTTACACCCTCCATTAACCAAACGATGATATTGGCAACAAATGCCTAGATTGGAAGCCGTAGAGAAGCGGAAGAGTCAGAAGAGAAACGCATACCTGGAAGCGACAACTGAAAGAACTTTCGAAATTGGGTATAAAGGAGATCGAGATTATTGGACCTACCTTGTTATGGCCCTATGCTTTCTCGAGGAGGAAGACAATATAAGAAAATGAAGGATTTTATAAAATTGTTTAGGTCCGGTCGAAAAACGGTTTTTGGACTCCCTAGAATACTTGTAAACGCATGCAAGATATCTTTTGCTCTTTTTGTAAACAAACATGATTAACTCATGAAAAATCTGTCTCTTTTCAGCACTTTCAATATATTCATAAAAAAACACATGATCTCCAGTGACACGTTAATCTTAAAATGCTGCATGTTTTACCTAAATCAAACCACTTTATTATGACTTGAACCCCTATATTTACTACTACTTTTGCATTTCTTTTTTTTTGTTGTGTGCATATGTAGAAAAATTTTTTATGAGCCTGCAATGATAACCGGGTTCAGCTAGCACTTCATATTTTAAAACATTTTGGTTAAATATTCTGTTTGTAGAAAATGTTTGTAAAATTTTATCTTTTTAGAAAAATATCATTAAGTTTTTTTGTTGATAAAAAAAATGTTTTATTTAATTATCACTTAATAAATAATTAAATTTTTTTTTAAAACTTTTGTTAATTTTTTTTTATTAAAATATTTTTTGTAAAATACTTTATTAGCAGCAAGTTTTGTTATATATTTTCTTTAAAGCAAATTTATATTAAATTGTTCCCTTATTGAGTATTTTTTAAAATGTGCTGAAATAAAGAAAATTATATGTTTTCTTTATAAGTAACAAATTTTCATTGAATTTGCTCTATGATCCGTTTTTTTAAAAGATACAAATTTTACTCTGCCAATCATTACAATAAATTAATTTTAATAATGATTTCATAGTTAAATTAAGATAAAAAAATTTGATTTTAAATCATGATCAAGACATCACGAGAACGTGATTATTTTTTCTTTTCATGTTTGGCTTTTGTTTTGAAGTCGCTTTACCAAAGCTTGACCTGAGTCATAGTTTTATTACAAGAAGAAAACAACTGCTATGAAAGTTTTGTTTTTGCACGGTTAAAAAAGCATTAGTTATTAATTATCTGAGAGTGTTCAACTGAACACCAAAATGTAAATTTGGTTAAACAAGAAGTAAAATCCCCACAGAAGGTGTTCATAAAGCTAATGAACATATAAATAACTTTTTTTTAAACAAAAAAAAAAACTTAAATAATATTATTTCTTTTAAAATAAATGCTTAAAATTTTATATTAAAAGATAAATTCAGCTTAAGATATTAATATACAATTTTCTAAATGAGCAAAAAAAAAGTTCAATTAAAAATTAGTCATGTATTAAAAATTCATTGATCTTCATTTAAAAAAAAAAAAAATTAATCTGTAGTTTTGTTGTTTTTATTCAATTTTGTGCTTAAAGCTGGTTTTTCAATAATGGAGTTTAAAAAAACATGTTAAGCTTTTAATTTATTTAAATCTTTCCTTTTTATTTTGTATTTGATATAAATAAATAAAATTAAGTTAATTCTTCCATAAATTGTTCATTAATTAAATTGTGTTTTTTGTTGTTGTATTTGCAATTGTTATTTAATCTTTTCTTCATTAATCTTTTGTTTTTTGTTTTTTTTTAATTTTTATATATTTTTTAAATACTTTATTAATCATGCTAATTGTAAAAAGAAAAAAAAACAAGTAAAAGTGCTATATTCGGCAGTGCCGAATCTTATATACCCTTCACAACGTGTAGTCATGCAATAACAATTGTTTGTACCACCATTCATTTCATATAAAATACGTTCATACATGTAAAAAAAACATACATATAAAAAACATACCATTGTAAAATTATAATTGAGTTTACGTATGTATGTTTCTAAAAAAAATTACAAAAAAAATATATTAAAAACAATAACAAAAAATAAAAAAAAAATTTTAAAAAAATTTAAAAAAAATTTTAAAAAAATTTTAAAAAAATTTTTTAAAAAATTTTTTTAAAAAATTAAAAAAAAAATTTATAAATAAAAATAATAAAAATATAAACAATGCATAAAATAAAAATATTTTCTTGGCTCAGCTGGAATTCGATGCCACGTTTACTTTAACCAGTATATATGTATGTTGTTGTTGTAATTGTAAAAAAAAAACGAGGTGGTCGTGATTTTTTGCTCATATCTCAGAAGGTTATGGGGCGATTGTGCTGAATTTCAATAGCGATTCATTCCCGAACATTTCCAAGAGATTGATACCATACACAAATCTGGGGAACATATAGTTGCTTCTAAAAATTGATTTCAACCAACACACGGACAGACGGGCAGACGAACAGACGGTCAGGGCTTAATTGAATGTAGAAATTACAAACGGAATGACAAAGCTATAGATACCACAGGTGAAGGGTATAATAATTTGTTAATTTAAGAGCAATGGCGCTAAACAGTTTATATCAAATGTAATCATCGCAACCTACCCTGCATAGTTAACTTGCAACTTTAACTCAAAACAAGTAAGAGAGCTATTCGACTGTGCCAAATCCTGTATCTCTACACAAGGCAACAAAATTTTAAAAACTTAAAAGTCTTTTAAAACCACTTTGCAATTTTGATGTAAAAGTAACCATCTGATTGGATACAAAATACCTTAATTATCTACCTTGTCCCCACCTTATGTTTTTCCAATTGCTTGCCAATTGTTTCGTCGACGTTATGCAAAATGGTCTTAAGTCAAAAAATTGCAGTTTAAGTGTTTTGTTCGTTTTTACTAAATTGTTTATCTTTTTTATTTGGTATCAATAACTTAAAAAAACTACAACTACTTTCAATCGCAATCACTTATTCTTTAGACAACAATTCATAATAATTTGTGCGGCATTATACGAAAACTGCACTTTCTGACTTAAGACTTTTTCGCCTAACATCAAAGATTTTCTGTTACACATTCCAACTAAATATATTTACGGTCGTATGAAATTGGACTCAACTTAAACTATTAATATTATTTTTTAATATGCAAATAATTAATTTAAACTTATTTTTTTTACATATTAGTTTTAGTTTAATGCTTTTAAACTGTTTTCACAATTAAGAAATTATATATTTTCAAGGGAATTCGTAATCTAATTATTTATGCATTTTTTGTTTGTTTGTTTTTTCATTATTATTTTCATTAAAAACACCAAATAGCTAGAACGATAAATAAGTCATAATATAATTATAAAAACAAAATTATTTATGTATGTATTTTATTTATAAAAAGTGGTAAATATACGCATGAATTTGGGTAGCAAGTTTCAATATGAAACTGTAGCGATTTGCAAAGCAATAATAAAGTTGAAGAATTTTTAAAGTAATAGCTCAGCAATAAAAAAATAAAAATAAAAATAAAACAAATTAATTAAGTTTAATATACATAATCGATATTTTATCATTTTGGATCTATTCTTTTGGAAATCCTTTTAAATAACATCCTACAAATGGATCACATATCCAACCCAAATAAAAAAAGCCAGAAATTATCATTTACAAAGACTTAAAATATTATATTTTTTTAAGATAAAAAATTCATTTGTATTTTATACTAGCCAAACCCGGCGCGCGTTGCTACGCCCCTTAATGAATTTGAAATGCATTCTGAATTTTAATTGAATATCAAGTGCAAAAACCTAAATATTATAATTTTTTTTATGGGCGTGGCATTGCCCACTTTTTTAATCGCGAAATTGTAAAGTCATAACAGCTCAATATGTGTGCAAAGTTTCAGAAGAATCGGACCAGTGCAAGTACCTCAAAATTATAATTGTTTTTATGGGCGTGGCCCTGCCCACTTTTCTTTTCACAAAATTGTAAAGTCATAATAGCTCAATATGTGTGCAAAGTTTCAGTATAATCGGTCTAGTGCAAGTACCTCAAAATGATACCTGTTTTTTATGGGCGTAGCACTGCCCACTTTTCTAATTACGAAATTATGTAGTCATGGCAGCTCGATATGTGTGCAAAGTTTCAGAAAATTCGGTCCAGTGCAAGTAGCTAAAACTGATAACTAATTTTTTGTGGGCGTGGCCCCACCCACTTTTTAATCACGAAATTATAAAGTCATGACAGCTTAATATGTGTGCAAAGTTTGAGAAAAATCGGTCCAGTGCAAGTACCTCAAAATTTTAACTTTTTTAGGGGCGTGGCCCCGCCCACTTTTCTTATCACAAAATTTTTTAGTCATGACAGCTCGATATGTGTGCAAAGTTTCAGAAAAATCGGTCAAGTGCAAGTAGCTAAAACTGATAACTAATTTTTTATGGGCGTGGCACCGCCCACTTTTTTCCACCCATAAACACTCCCTGGTATGTGTACATCAACTTACCAAAGTTTGAGCCCGATCGGTTTTACAGTTTCGGAGTCTATAGCTAACACACACACACACAGAGTTTCACTTTTATATATATAGATTTGTATAGAAAGTACTCAATATATGTATGTATTTTTGTTAAAACAAATTTGCTATATAAAGATATTCTGGGAAAATATTTTTATTTGTTTAAAATTTTTAAACAAATTTGCAGTCTTTGGGTTATCGACAGAGACTTACTTAACACATAGGATTATAAAAAAAATTTAAAATTCAATTTGGGTATTTATATATTTTTTTTTTGTTTAAAGCATAAATTTAGACAAAAAAAAACATTTTTCTAAAATATTTGTTAAGTATGTATCAGGGCATATTTATTCATCAGGTAATCAGCTGATTATATTTTTCTTCACTTTTAACTTCATAGATAAAAACTATCATTTATTCGAAATGTCAAACTTCAAATCGTTATATGATTGCAATAAAGTTCTTAGTTACATTGAACAAGTTTTACAGGAAAATATTATAAGAAAAATTGATCAAAATTGTTCAAAATTTTTTCAGTTTAAGCTTAATTTTCATTTAGGAATTTTTACTTACAGATAAATATCCGTTTTTTTTATTTGCAGAGACATGAAACATCTTTAATGATTTGTTTTTTTTTTTTGGAAACCGAAAGGATCGTACGTCAGTTAAAAAAATGGGTTTGTTTATCTTAAGGAAAAGTTTTCTAATTAACTTAATTAGTTAAAGATATTACTTAAATATTATTTTATTTAATTACAAAAATAAAAGTATTTAATCAACAAACATAAACTAAAAATTATAAACAGATAATTTTATAAACTAGCATGTAAAGTATACTTTATAATTGACTAGGATTACTCCAAATACCAATCAAATGTATAGAGAAAATATGGTATATTTAACATTGCGATGTCCTAGGGCTGGACCATTTAATCCAATTTCGCATTACATAGGAATAGTTTCAAAACTACTCTTTGTTAAAATTTGTTTTATCTCGATTTAGGCTGTTTTAACAAAAATCCTTAGATATTAAAAACTACAAATATATATAAAATAATGCAATAAATAAAGAAGTTTTTTCAATATAGGATTCCATTTTTTTAGATTTTAAAAGCAACTTTTTTTAGAGCAAGAACTTCCTGAACCTGATTGTAATTGTGAGACTTAATTTTTGGATTAAGATATTTACCCTCGTCGGTTTATGTTGTGACATCTCTCGCTCGTCGATTTAAACACAGTAGAGCTAAAATAAATTAATAAAAAAATTGTCGGTGTTAAAGATTGTAGGCATACTTCCACATACATATGTATATCGTAATCGGCTCCAAAAACAGAATATTACACATTCTCACTGTAGTTGGTTTCACAAATCGGTGACTAAAAAAACGTTGCGGCACCGTTTGGCGACGAAATGAAAACAACATTGAGTTGGTTGTATTTTTAAAGTATTACATTTGAACTTTTCTTAATTTGTATTATATTTTTATATTAGGCTATAAGTTCTATGTGATAATGACAGAATATCTGGGAAAAGTTAGTTATCCGATACTAGCTGAGTGGAATGCATTTTCGAAACCAGCTACGGTTTCATCATCAGCACTCTTTTGATCAGAACTACACATGTTGTGTGTAAATATCAACTATTTAACTCAGTATTTTATTGAAAATTGAAATTGGTTGTTTTCGTTGCTGTAGCAAAAAGTGCAAAAGACGAAGAAGAACAATTTGTTTTGTCAAAAATAATATTTTGTTTTAATTGCACGACACTCGAGATTTCGTGAGATTGAAGGAAAGAATTGATTACCACATGTTGTACATTTTTTGAAAATACAACAACATAAATATTATATATTAAAAGGCAAGTCGATATTTTTATTACGTAGTTTACGTTCATATTATATCATACAACCGATTTTAATAAAGAATATACAATTTGAAAGATATTTTTCTGCAGATATGCGTAATCTTAATCCTATTAAAATCGGTTGAGTATTTAGTTTATTAGTTATAAGCATTTTAAATTATTACTAACCAATGCACAGATCTTGTGTGTAACAAAATAATTAATAACTAAACATGTGGAAGCAACATTGTTGACCAAATTTTTTTTTGCAAAGAGAGTTTATTTGGGGGATTCAGAGTAGTGTCATAAAGTCATATGTCCTATTATAAAAGCATGAAAAATTAAGACTATTGTTAACAACGCCTCATAATTAAGTGTGCTATTTTGAATTTAAATCAGCTGATGTAAAACAATTATAAAAATAAATATTTTCTTTCATAATGTAATGACAAACTCAAGTAAATAAATTACAAATAAATTATATTTTGTTTGATAAACAAAAACAGCAGAGTCCTTAGGCGATCTTATTTGACGCCACCAGTGATTTGTTATCAAAAATTAGCAACTGCGCTCAAATTTGGATGTCGACCCGATAAAAATATACAATGAACGGCGACAGCTTACAAAAACTGTTGCGGCTTGGCTTAGCCGTTTAGCACAGGTCTCTGCTTATTAAATACGACAGCACAATAAACATAGCGTACAAAGTTCTATTATAATAGGACACTTTTTGTTTGAAAATCAAAAACAACATTTTTAAACCATTGTAAAATTTTAGGACAATAGGACAATATGACATGATAAGACACCTTGTGAATCACCCAAATGTTTATGGCATAAACAATAAAACAGATGGTAAATTCATCGTGTGTCGTATTGTCACAAAGTCATAACTTCCTAAGAATCTTAAAACGATTAAAACTTTAAGAAATTTTAAAAATTACGAAATATATACATATTGAATAAGCCAAGAGTATAGTCACATTTACAACTATATTATGGTTGAATGGGTCGACCACAGAACATCCCAGCAAAATAATGAGTTGAAAGTACTAGAAAATAGTTGTTCATGACTTACAATTTAGCATCTTAACCCATTATTTTAACACGTTGTCATTGGAGGCAAGTACTTACCACTCTCGCTTACAAAAAGGGACTCGTATAAGTACTTAGTACGGTCGCTTAAAAATAGGGACTTAAATAAGTACTTACTTTTATATCAATAAATAAGTAATTGATTTTAATAACCTAAATAACCCATTACTATTATGGACTTACAGAAGTGATTCGATTCTTTTAAGGACGAATATTCGATTAGATTATTCTACGAACCGTAATTTGAAATCAAAAAATCAGTAAAAATCTATAATTCATCAGCTTTTAATGAAATGCTTTGCCGCTGTTGTTAAAATAATAATTATTTTTACCCTAAGCGTGAGAATTACAAAAAGGTATGTAATGGCTACTACGCAACAAGAAATTGTATTTGTGTGTGTATCTAAGAAAATGTCTAAAAATAAGTACTCCGTATCACATTATAAACCAATTCATCACTAAAATACTTCTTAGTAAGACATACAATATGTAACAGTCATTGAAAAGCATGTTGTTTAGTTAGAGCATTAATTACCTAGTTTTTGCTGGGATGATAGTATTTTTAAAACTTCGTTTTATCATGGGATGATATTTGTACAATAATAGCTCTGTTCCACATGCATAACGAAACAGTCCGAACTTGCCCAAAGTTACCCAAAAGCGTTCCACATAACAATTTTTGTTCAATTATGAGAGTAATTGAGAGAGTAATTTTTTTCATTTCCTGTACAAATTTGCACGAACTTTTTCTTTGGGTAAGTTCGGACAAGAATTTAACAATCAGCTGTTTTTTGTTTACATATGAAACTGAAAATTAATCTAAAAATTTGCAAGCAAAAGAAAAAGTTTAGTTTTGTTAAAAAATATATTAAAAAGCAAAATGGAAGGTTTTAATGAAAAAGTTAAAGTGGTAAATACATTAGTGAATAGATATTTCCCTTGTTCTTTAAAATAAATACTTTTAAAAAATTTACACTGGCTCAGCTTTTCTTTCAGTTCTTTTTAAATTATTTTTAACATCTGTTGGCAATGATGCAAATGTTTTGTTTTTATAATGTTATTGCTTTGAAGCGTCTAAAATCACTTAAATAGATTTTAATTTAAAAAGTAAGCACCATTAGTATTACAAGAAGTGCAAAAATTGTTTTTTGCGTTCCAGCAATTTTGGGTAGTTTTGGCAAATTTAGAGAGTAATTTTAATTTTACTCTCATTAGTCCGAACTTGTCCGAGATCTTGTGGAACACACCTAATTTCTGTTTTATGCCGCAACGCTTCCAACTAAAACGATTCAGAAACGATGACTAACGCAACGTTTTTTAGTTTCAGTTTTCTTCTACGGCGCCGTTTTCGTTGTCTAGGGAAACCTGGCTTAAGTAAATAAATTAACACACACATATATTTTATTTTCGAAATTTTCATTATCATTGTAGTAGAAATAAACAACAATTGCGATGATGTAAATTTACAAGAAAATTTTACATTTATTTATTTGCATTTGTATTTGTTAAGCAATTTGGTTTTATTTTAACAACTGTTTTAGATGCTGCCTAAAAAGCCATTTAGATTGTTGTCAAGTGTGTAATTTCAAGTTTTACAAATTAAATTTTATGAGTGTAATATTTGGTTAGAAAAAAAATAAACAACATTGTGGTTTACTTAATTATGCAGGTATAAAATATTATGAGTAATGATTAGTATTCTCTCTAAGTCTAGTTTTGCTATACATATGTATGTATGTATGTATGTATGTTTTTGTTTTATAGTTTTTTTTTTAATTTAATTAAATTATTGTTTTTTTAGGCACAACCAGAAAATAAAATTTGAAATGTATCGTTGTTAGTTTTTACATTTTTTGTGTTGGTTAAAATTTTTATTTGTGTGTGTGTGTGTAAGTGTTGTAATTAAATAATTTTTTTTTTTAATTTTATACTGGTTGTTTAATTACTAAATATTTAATTCAAATTGATTTCGCCTTGTTTTAAATATAATGTATTTTAATGTTTTTAAACTACATATCTGTATTCAAGAAATATTTGATTTGTTGTAGAAAATCCAAGCAATGTACAAGCGCATTCATTTATTTGCGTTACATAAGGGAAACATGCTTTAACCCTTTCCACTTCGTTATCGAGTGTCACTCGACATTGATTTGGTTACACCAGCTCCACTGTCGAGTGGCACTCGACATAGTATAATACTTCTTTTTGAAAACAATTAAAAAAACGCAATTTCAGTGTGGAGCTGGTGGAATAAACAGAACAAAAAGGTTTGGAGTGAAAAGGGTTAATGTAACTGATAATGCTGTAGAATACTATGTAGAATACTAAATATGCGTTTAAAGTAAAATTAGCTTAAGAATTGATCAAAAACGTTTAACTTACACAAGTATAATAAGAGTCTCTGTAAATATTTTTGACTGAGAAAAAAAAATTTTTTTTGTATGTATGTATTCCCTAACTACTCTTTTAATTTGTGGTATCAACTTTAGTTTCTTACATATTTTTTTTTTTTTTTTTTTTGGTTAACTAAACTTTATTATAACCCGGCACATAGTTATTTGCTTAATAATCAAATTAATTTATAACTTTTCACATGCATTATAAGCCGCCATAAAATATGTGTCTAGGCTATTATACATTAAGTCACAAATATGACACATTTAAAAGATAATGAAAAACAAAATAGCATCACAATTTATTTTAAACCATGTGTAGTCATTTATCATAAATGGCTTATACTCGTCGCACCAGTAAAAATGGGTGCCACAACAACTCTTAGCAAATAAACCCATCATCATCATCATCGCCATCATCATAGTTGCTGTTTTTGTAGGCGTATTATCTTTTGTACATTATTAACGATAGCAATTTTTTTAAATACAAAAAATATAATAAAATAATAAAAAAAACTACATTAAATTTACTCTTTATGAACTTGTGGCTTTAAAAAAAAAATTTATATAAATAATCATAAAACACAATGAGTAATAAATAAATGAATGAATGAATGAATGAACGAATGTTATGCCTGGTCTCGCATTTCGTTTTAACTATTTCCACATTATCTTAAATACTATAAAAATAAATGACTTAAAAAACAACATTAAAAATAATAACATTCTTTTCAAATAAGTCTAATCGCAAAACTTTCCACTCCAAATTGTGCTCTGATGAAATTAAAGAAAAAAGTGAAAAAAAAATTATTATTAAGTATTAACATAATAAATTAAACTATAAATAATACTTAATGAGGTTGTTATAAATAAAAGTTAATTTTAATGAATATTTATGGTTTTAATAATTAAATTATTTTGAGCCGTTAGATGCATGATTGGTTGGAAAACGTGAGAGAGGATTTAGTTAAGATTTTGGTAGAAAGTGGAAAGTCACGAAGTGAAACAATTTTACAAACAAGCACACACAATTGATTTGAAAGAATATTCTGAAAAATTTGCAATATTTGCAAACATTTTCCTAAAACTACTATTGCCTGCTAACGTTTCTACTGGGGCATGTTACATCGGCTATTGTCCCAGTATATACTACGGTATATAGAGGTGTTTCCAGCAACTTGGAGTCATAAGTTGTGAGAGATATTACTCTTTTCTAAAAATTTGCTGCAGTCTAAATAGAGATCAATATGCTACCATGGAAATAGTGCAGTTAGAGAAAAGATTTGATGGTTGTTAAAAGACTTATGCTCAACCTTATGTTGGATTTAAAGCAGCCACCAATTTTTGTCAGCTGCTGCTATTGCCTTCTCTGCTGCTTGGAAAATAACAGACTTGCAAACTACGTACAACTATTTGCTTCTCTGTGTGATGTTGCTTTCTAACAGAAGAGATAACCTTTGTGGCTTTTATTGGCCAGCAAATGCTATGATGTCGATAATCAACATCATTAGCCTCATAACGAAATAACAAAACAAGGGTTTTGATAAACCCGAACTCCTTAGCAATTTTCATATTTATAAAGCAAGACATTAATATGATAGAACATGCCATGTGTGTGTGTGCAAAGTTTAAGAAAAATCGGTCAAGTGCAAGTAGCTAAAAATTATAACTAATTTTTTATGGGCGTGACCCCGCCCACTTTTCTAATCAAGAAATTGTATAATCATGACAATTCAATATGTCTACAAAGTTTAACAAAAATCGGTTCAGAGCAAGTACCTCAAAATTATAACTTTTTTATGGGCGTGGCACTGCCCACTTTTCTACTCACGAAATTATAAAGTCGTAGCAGCTCACTATGTGTGCACAGTTTCAGAAAAATCGGTCCAGTGCAAGTACCTCAATATTATAACTTTTCTAATCACGAAATTATAAAGTCATGACAGCCCAATATGTGTGCAAAGTTTTAGTAAAATCCGCCCATTGCAAGTACCTCAAAATTAAAATTTTTTATGGGCGTGGCCCGCCCAATTTTTTCTACTCATAAACACCCCCTGGTATGTGTACAACAACTTACCAAAGTTTGAGCCCGATCGGTTTTACAGTTTCGGAGTCTATAGCTAACACACACACACACACACACTCACACAGAGTTTCACTTTTATATATATAGATTAAAGTACAAGTTCCCTTTTTGTAGATAATTTCCATTTTACTACGCTGTAGAGTTTCATGTCAGGTTTTTGAGCTACTGGGGGACAGGGAGTGGCAAGACCTAATCCACTACTTATAGCTTAATCAATATTTTTATTATAAAAAGAGAAGAAGTAGATTATTATATAATTTTTCAAGAGGAACATTTTTTTCTCATCTCTCCAAATCCTGCCTGGTTTGACTTTTATAAAAATTTGATCAAGTTTTTATAAAACTATTGTTTTTATTTATTTAAAAATATAATTATTTTTTATAAAAGTTGGTTAAATTTTAAGGGCCGATGTTGATTTTGAATAAAACACAAATTATTTCGGAAATTATTATTTTTTTTTTTACTTTGTTCGTGGTCTAAGGATTGTGTGCTGCCTCTAGGCATAGGCTTTCCACAGCTTATGTCCACATTTTTTATATATTCCTGAAAGTACGTTCGACTTCTTATAATATAGAATCAACTTTCGGTTGCCAGTTAATTTTTGGTTGCCTGCGTTTTCTGCTATCTAAGGGGTTATGGTGTACAGCATTTCTTTAATAACAACAGGTAACACTATTAAGATAAGGCGAAACCTTGCCATACATCAGATATCGTATTTAATTTTTCCTACGAGAAATTTGAACACTGGAAATTCTTAAAAGTAATTTGCTATGGAACTGTAAGATTTCGTACATCATAATCTACAAATTGGACATAGAGTACGAAGCGCATTTTAATCGCTTGCTACATGAAAATAAGTATAAGTGAGTATTTATTGGGTTGACGCTCGATTTTACATTTAATTTAAAACAGAGTTTTTGTAACTATTTCTTCCATAATATTATTTTCGATCTAATATCATTTCAAAAAAGCTTTCATAACGGAGCCCTCTTAATTGAATGTCCATATTGGCTCTTGCGGTGATAAAATCTAGGAAAAACACCAAAGCTGCTGTATTTTGGTGCTTATATCTCAATTAGTTTTAAGCTGATTTAATAGTTTTTCTCAGAAATAATTTCAGATTTCACGGATTCTAATTTGGTGTCTTTAAAGTAAAAAAAAATATTTAAGAGGTTGCAAAATTTGTTTTATATATTTAAAAAATTTAATGTATTTTTTCATATAATGTTTGTCTATAACTATGCTGATAAGTGACCGATTTATCAAAAAAAAAAATTCAGGAATATCTCTGAAGGAATACTATGTTTATGGTATGACACAAACGAGTCTATAAATTATTCTAGTGCTGGAAAGTTCTAATTTCTAAAAAAAAAACGGAGGCAGTCGCCTTTATTTGCTCATATCTCAGAAACCTATTACGCCATTGTGATGATTTTCCATATCAAACTGCACCTGAATATTTCTATAAGTTTTATGCTTTTATATGACCTGTGAGTCTGGGCAATGTAGGGGCACTTAAAGAAACTAATTTTAACATACACAAGAACAGACGGACCATGTTTAATCGTCTCCACTAGTCATAAGATTTCAGAAAAAATATACTTTATGGGGTCGGATATGAATACTGTAGAAATTTCACATGGAATGACAGTCCTATATCTGTGGCTTGGTGCTAAAAGGGCCAATGTCAAAATATTTAATTTTGAGAAAATTTGAATTGAACTTTAACTTTTACATAGGCCAGCATTTTATTTATGAAGCTGTTCTGGGTTAAGTATGTCTTTAGCTGTTTCACCATAATGAAGTAGAGCAAGAAAACAAATCTAATGCAATGATTAACTCAAAAGAGCAATAAGGTGACATTGGCCCTTTTAGCTCCAAGCCACAAATATACCCTTGCACGCACTGTGAAGGGTATAAAAAAGCGGAAAACTTACTTTGAATTTATCATAAGAAAAAAATTTTTGTTTAATAAGTTGCAGACTACTTAACGAAATTAAACAATATCTACTACACACAGGGTGTAGTATGGGGCCAATAAATAATTTAATTGTTTAAAAATTTTTTTTGCTTTTTTAAATAGATTTAAATAATTACAACAAACATTTATGATGAAGCTGTAATATTTCGGTATAAATTTGCATGACCAAACGTTTGATTAAAAAAGTGAAATTTAAAAAATCAAAATTAATGAAATCCTGATGTTGTAATATTTGTTCCATAATGTTTAAAAAATAATTTGCAAGTGTTTCTATGAAATTGCTTAGAAATTTCTTTAAAACATTTCTTTGGGAATTTTCTCTGGCACCTAAGACTACTTAAATTAAGTCATTAATGAACACAAAAAAACCAATTAGAAATCCCCTCCATTAAATTCTTAAGTAATTAATTAGTATTGAATTATAAATTTTTCCATTTGGTTATAAGAAGATATATTATTTAGTTCCTCTTAACACCAGTTTTACGAGTTCATTTGAAGGCAACGACGCTGCTCTCTCTCTATTCATTTAAGTATGAACAATAAACAAATACACATGTTAAATGTTCAATAACAATAAATTATAATTGAATAATAAATATTTTTATTTTCATTTATTTATTCATTTAATGCAAGTTGGCAATTAAAAAATAAATTTTATTGAGGCATGTGAAATCATTGGAACAACACTGTCTGTCCGCTTGGTTGTCCATTAGGAATGACATTTAGAAAATGATTCCGTTAAAAAACGACTTAACACTCACACACATTTTTAAATACAAGCGACATTTTCAATAATAATATAACAATTATTATTTTAATTGTTTTTTCATTGAATTTATATAAAGAGCATCTTGTGGCAAAAAAAAGAGTACATTCAAGCATATGTTTTTCGATTAGAATCAGAAAAGGTCATATTCAAAATTGTAGCTGGAATCGAAGCTAATCATGTGATACGTTGAGTTTGACTTTTATGAACTTTTCAAACAAAAACTTTTCCAAATATTATTATTGTTTGTTATAAATAATAATTTGCTATTAATTCCTATAAATTAAAATTTAAAGCTCAAACTCAAACAACATTTTAAAAATGTGTTAATTTCCACTGTTTATCTTTAATAATTGTTACTGCGGCATTATCCTAAATACAAATTTACAACATGTTTACTATGCAATCATTGATAAATGACATTTCATTATCTTCAATTTCTATAAGAAAAATATTTTAAGGCCACACTTTGTGATTACAATGATTTTATTATTTACTTAATGTAAGAGAAAACATATTTATATTAATCCCCCTCAAAAAAAAACAAAAAAACAATTATCAATTTTTATACAACAACAAAATATTTATTACACCCTTTAGCCTTCCTCTTTTCTATACTCTTTACTGAGAGTGTAAGGATTGTGATTCGTGTGAAATTTCTACACTAATCATATCCGACACCCAAAAGCATCTATTTTTTTTAAAAAGTTTGTGAATAGGATGGTCAATTAAGTACATTCCGTGTGTATGTTGAAATCAGTTTTTTGAATCCCTTCAACATTTGCAAGACCATTAAGTGGTATCAGAATATCAGAACTGTTCGGGAGCAGATCGGTATTGAAAATCAGTAAAATCGCCAAAAAATATTTCTGGATTTGTATTCTACTTATTGAGCAGAAAATGTGACAAATAGCGAAAAAATTTGCATTTTTGCGATTTTTAAAACACTGGAGCACTTTTTTTCGGGTAGTTTTGTTCGGCTTTTTTTTATCCTATTCAATATCTACAACTTTGCTTCAGACACAAAAGAGATATTCTGCATTGTGTATACGTAGATATAAAAGTGCTAAAATATAGAAAAAAGTGATTAAAATCCACCTTAAGCAACAAATTCGTATAGCGATTAAATTATTAATGCAGCCAATTTGACAAAACGAATGAGGCACAAGTTCTTATTTTTGGGGCTTCTCAGAACTGAAAAATGTTGTGAACTGTTTATTTCATAGCCTTTGCACTTAGTTCATATTTTAGAGAAGTTAATAGAAGAAATAATGAAATCATATTTTTGGCTCTTTAATCATTAATTAGGGTTTTCATATTTTTCATATTGTATTTGAAAATAGTAAATATAAACATAATTTTCTCATGTTCGTATGTTGGGTTGTCCTTTGCGATCAATCCGTACATAATTTAAAACTTCAGAGTCATATTGTAATTTAAAAGATTCATTTATTTTATATTTATTTAAGAATTTCTACATATAGAAAATTGTCAACAAATTCTATCAATTTAGTCGCTATATTTCAATTAACTGTGTGTTCGAAGTGAACTTTAAATAAATATTCATTTACACTTTTTATTATACATTGTAATAGTTTGTCTTTTGAAAATTCTCCATTTCTAAAAATATTTTATTCATTTATTAATTTATGTCGTTGTGTATTATTATTGATTTTATTTTGTAGAAAAATTTGTTGTATGCCAGCATATCGAACAACATATATTCAATGATTCGTTTAAAACCAAACATTTATGCAAATTTAAAAGACTTTTTTTTTTGGCCTTTTGTATGGGTGTGTATGTAGTATGTGTTTTTGAACCCAACTATCACTAAAATTTAGCGAAGCAATTGAAAATTGCACATGACTCGCACACTTGGGAATTTGTGGTTGTGCCTTCGATTGGGTTGGGGACGCAGGCAGGCTGGCAGGCAGTCAGACAAACATATTTATTCGTTTGTTCTTTGATCAGGCCAATAGTTTATTTGAATTTTACAATAAACATGTTTCAAATTCTTTTGTTCTTTCCCCTTTCTATTTTTGCTATAAAAATTTGTTTATTTAACATTTGCAGTGTACAAATAAATAAATAAAAAAAATAATACAAACAACACAAATATAAATAAAATGGGATTATAATTAAATATCTCTATTGTTATATGTATATGTATATAGATTTTTTTATCAACTTTTACAGATAAAAACTGAAAAAATGCTATAAAATAATTAAATTGCATTTTGTGCTTTGTGGTGGGTTTTTAAAAATAAAAATCGGATTATTTTGTTATTTTTTTTTGTTGATGTTTTTTTGTAATTAAATTGAATTTAAAAGCAAAATTAAATAAATACTTTTAATATAATCAACTTTTTGATTTATGCCATTGCAAAATTCAAATTCATTTTAAATATAAATAAATATCAATTTAAAGTTAAATGATAGAAGGAGATTTTTGTTTTTTTTTATAAATAGAAATTCTAAAGAAGCAGGTTTGTAAGACATTAACAATTTGTTTTCGACGGGCCTTCACAGACGAGAAAAATTTTTAAAACCATAATTTCTGTTCTGTTTGCAACACATGGTATTAAATACTTCCGGCAGAAAATGTATATCTGCACGCAAAGAAAAATCATGGCTCCGACATGATCACGACGGTCATATTATAGTTGCTATAACAATATTTGGTTGTCGAAAACAAGTAATAGTTATTTTTGTTTCATTTCATCATATATTTTGTTTCGAAAATCAAGCATTTGTTTGAATTTTATCATTTAATTTTAACTTTTTGTAAAAATTTTAAAATGGTAATCATTTAAAAATATAATGATTAAAAAAAACTAATCCGACAAAAATAACATTATATTCAAAAGCATTAAAAATTACAAATAATCATTAAATAATAGATGAGACAATAGTATGATTACAAAGGAATCAAGCTATGATTTCTTTTTAATAATAATTTGATTTCAACTGTTCTTCTTCTTGCTGAATAAATTTTTAATATTTTAAAAGCTTGAGATGTCCAAAAAAACAAACAAAAATTTTTAAAAATTAAAGAAAATTTAAAAATAAATGAGAAAATGTAAAAAAATATTGGTATAAAAATTGCAATTAAATTGGTAAGTACAATCAATATGTGTATATTACAGAAAAAGACAATAACTTGCTGTAAAAAGCAAAGATTGTCGATTTCAATTGTAGTCATATATTTATATGATTATTGAATGATACTTTAATTTAACATAATAATGATAACTGGTAACCATTATATGTTTTAACCACAATCATACAATTCAATCATAGTATGTTGTTCTTCGATTATGGTTACCACGACCATATTTTTTCTTTGTGTGTGTATACCGTCTTTGTATGTCTAAGTGCTTTTGATTCATTTAAATGTGCGTATATTAGTGTTGTGCTGCTAATGCGGGGTTGTAGCTGGTTGAAACTTTACACCAACAAAAACCGATACTCTTCACCTCTTTTGCCAACAAGTACAAGCATAATTGTTCTCGTGTGTGAAGGGTCAATACACTTAAAAAAATATCATGCGATTGAGCACAGTGTGCATAGCCAAAATTTTCTAGTTATGAAAAATTTCTGAAAAAATTTTTTCTTTATACGAGAACTTTAATAATTACAAAATTTTAAAGAAATTTTCAGTATAGCACTTTCTATGAAACATGTTTGACTGTGCACGTAGCCAAGTTAGTAGTTTTTTTTTTAAAGAATTTAAGAAAAATACCAAAATTTTTAAGAAAATTCTCGATAAACCCTTTTTTAAATAATAACAAATTCTTAATAATTAGAAAACTTTCCTTTAAATACTGTCTTTAGAAAATGCTTTAAGAACACTAGATGTAGTAGATGTTTTTTCTTACTTATATTTTGACTGCACTGAAATAAGTGCTTAACGTTATCACTGCTAAGTGAAATAATGCAAAAATAACATGCCATACTTCAGCAAATTTATAAGCTAAGGCATTTTGACATTTCCCTACCAACCTGCTTAGGAAGAAGTAATTTTTGCTGGGTATTATACTAATTTTTAATTCTTTTTAAATTTTCTTTGCCAAAAGAATTAGGTCGCTTCGTGTTTTAAAGTTACTGCGACTTTAATAATGAACCAGAATTACGACTTAAAGAGATTTTGCATAAAAATGTCGCAAAATAAAATCTGAACATATTTTCTTATGATTTTATTTACAATTAGCAGAACTCGAACCGATTTGCTGGCCCCAACATTCATTAACAGTTATAAGAACTGTCATAAATATTATTTCATATATAGAGGGAATCACTCACTGCCCGTCTGCCTGCCATTTTTGGCTCTAAATAGGAAAATATTTTTAAAAGTAGCTCGCACTAAGTTTTAACCAAATAGAGATTACAGTCTTCCAAAAATAGTATCAAAGGTAATGTTTTTTTTTGGAAAATCTGGGTAGGTAGTGTCATTATATCCTCTGCTCTGATACTATCAATTTGTTGTTCGAAAAAGTATACTAATACTACATATAGTTTAAAGCCTATAAAATTGTAGTTTTTCAGATAAGCCATTAAAAACATTTTCTTTGTATGGGAGGTAGCACGCCCCTCATCTGATCCCATGTGATTATTGTAATGAAGTGTACAATTTTTATTAAAATGACTAATAGCAGGAAAAAAATCTAATACTTATCGTTTCTGAAATAAATTATCTAATAAATTTTTCATATCGGGGTATATTTTCCCATGCTCCAATCGTATCGATTTTTGTTAAGAATGAATAAATTAAATAAAAGTAAAACACACAAAGTTTAGAGGTTTTAAATGAAGTAGATTTCTCGATTTTTTATACAATGTTTTTTCTTTATATTGAAGATGCCACGCCCACTGTTCTTTCCAACTCATTTTAAACTCAACTATACAAGTTGTTATTATAATGGCTAACATGAATATTGTCGGCATATGCGCAATAACGGTTGATTTTGTATGGGAGGTGAGTGCTACCAACCACTTCATATAAAAGGAAAAACTGTCCGTAAGCACCATTCTTGAGATCTATACATTATTTAAGCAAAAAATCATATAAATCGGTCAAGCATTTGTCCGATAATAGATAAATAAAATAAAGTTGGTGTAAAAATGGACGTGGCAAATTTTTATTTCCATTTAAACCGAAATCCGAGCAGTCATTCTAATAGTAATGTGATTTCCAACGAACGACATTCGATTTTTATTTACATGGGCCAGATGCTCAGTCTTTTATCACCGAATAAGCCACTGTTTTATAAAAATAAATATTAAGCGGTCATTTAGTAGTAGTCTGTCTGCAAACTGAGTTCGATTTAATTAGTGTGAAAACAAAACATCAGTGCTGCTTACGGTCGGTACGGTCGGCGTCAACGAAAACAAGGCTTACAATTCTGTGGCTTGGAGCTAAAAGGGCCAATGTCACTTTTTTGCTCTTTTAAGTTAACCATTGCATTAGATTTGTTTTCTTGCTCTATTTCATTATGGTAAAACAGCTAAAGTCATACTTAACCCAGAACAGCTTCATATATAAAATGCTGGCCAATGTCACTATGAAAGCATCTATAAAAGTTAAACTTCAATTCCAATTTTTTCAAAAGTAAATATTTTGACATTGGCCCTTTTAGCTCCAAGCCACAGAATTAATGTGCTGTTTTTAGATTAAAGTAAGGCTTTGAATGTAAATTTTGCGCGTAATTTATTTTTGGTACATTCAAAGCGATCATCTAAATTCTATATACAAATGGCCAGTGTTACCAGTTCTTGGTGCTCAGATAATGGCTTATTTCGTAACACTTCAAACGATACAAAATTGTATTGTAATTAATTCGTTGCGCCAAAACTTCGACAATACGAAACATTTTATAAAAATAAAGTATATTGTTGAGAGCCTGCGATAGCTTAAGAATTAGAACTGTCAAAGTTAACTAACACAACTAATTGAGACTGGTTTTCAATGTCATGCCCCTGGTCTGTAACATCTTTTAAACTTTATTATTCCAAAAAGCCGTTGTAATTAATTACAGAATTAAATCTGGAAAAAATTAATATTTAATTAATTTTTTTTATTAAATATGGTTCTCGTACGTAATTTATTTAAATCTGATATTTTTCTTACAAAATCTATAATAATATTTTTTGTTGTTATTGACAAAAAGATAATAATAAAGATCTGGTGTGCGTTTTGAAAATGAAGTTCATATTTATAAACAGCAAAATCATTAATATTTTTTCTTTATTAAAGGTGTTTAAATCCAACACTTCAGAACGATCAATTAAATTAAAACTTAAGTATAAATAATTTAAACAAATCGATTTAAAAATCAGACTAAAAAGCGTGGGCTATTAAAGCATTAACATAAATGAATTATGTATGTTTGATATTCAAGCGTATTTTTATACCCGCCACCAAAAAAATGGTGGGGGTATATTAATTTTGTCATTCCGTTTGTAACAC
This sequence comes from Phyto melanocephala, assembly GCA_941918925.1. NCBI lineage: Eukaryota > Metazoa > Arthropoda > Insecta > Diptera > Rhinophoridae > Phyto > Phyto melanocephala. The sequence goes on along the minus strand of OW799233.1, from coordinate 16,599,246 downwards.
ATCGAAATATCCATTTTAGACCCCATAAAGTATATATATTCTGAATCAGGGTTTGATTTTATGACGATCTAGCTATGTCCGTCCGTCTGTTGAAAGCACGATAGAGGTCGCACCGAAAAAGCTAGGGGGCTCAAATTTTGCCAGAATCTTTCTTATAGACAAGGTTTGTTTGGTATTGAAAATGGGCTAAATCGGAATATTAGGAAGAGAGTTATAGCTCGAAAAGCAAGAGTAGGTCGAAAAAACCGTGTCCTTCAAACATCGAATAAAATGGAATTGTGTCCAAACGCATTAACGTAGACTCATGAAACTTCGAATATATATTTCCTGAGTAAAAACAATATTTTTCCCCGAAAATTATCTAAATCTATGCATTAGGAGAGGAGTTATCGATCAAAATGTACGAAAATTTATACCGCACAGTGTATTTTTCGGTATATTTAAAAACAAAAACGTCATAAAAGCAACAAAATTGGATGTACGACTCTGAAATTTTGCATACTTTGCTTATTGGTGAGACGCTTTTTTGTAACGGAAAATCAATGTGCCACGCCCACTTTTACGCCCACCTCCCATATAACGTTTTACCCAAAATTCATATAATTTCTCAATTTATGTAGATTTTGGAATAATAAAGGGCTATATTGAAACATCTCAGTTGTACTCATTCGAAAATACATTTTTGACACGCCCACTATAAAGCCCACTTTTCACGTTATATACCGTTAATGAAATTTAAAAGCTCATAAAACCGCCAAAATAAGAGGTATGATGATAAAATTTGCTACGTATATCCCCCTAGGCAATGTCATTACTGTGCTAGAAATTTGAGTTGCCACGCCCACTTTTACGCCCACCTCCCATATAACGTTTTACTCAAAATTCCTCTAATTTCTCTATTAATAATGATTTTGGATTAATAAAGGGCTATATTGAAACACCTAAGTTGTACTCATTCGCCAAAACAACTTTGACACGCCTACTATAACGCCCACTTTTCACGTAATCTACCGTTAATGAAATTTAAAAGCTCATAAAACCGCCAAAATTAGAGGTATGATGATCAAATTTGCTGTGTATATCCTCCTAATCAATGTTATTGTTGTGCCAAAAAGTTTAGGTGACACGGCCACTTTAACGCCTACCTCCCATACAACGGCTTACCTTAAATTCATGTAATTTCTCTATTGACAAAGTTTTTGGGAAAATAAAGGGCTATATTGAAATATTTAAGTTGTATTTATTAGTAGAAACTTTATTGACACAGCTACTTTAACACACTTTCATTGAATTTCATTTCATTTAAGGACCGATGTTGTATTTAAATAAAACACAAATTATTTAGGATATTATTATTTCTTTTTATAATGATAATATTTGTATGGTTCAATTATGTATTTAACAAAATATCGGCCAAATGACCCCCCCCCATCCTTGGCGACACTCCTCTATCTGATGGTCCAAATTTTAAATGACAATGTTGATGCTCAATTATTGGGCATGATGATGAGTCGAGGTTGACTGCTCTTTTGCCACACTATCGCAAAAAACAGCAACAGTTCCCATTCAACGAACTAAGAAGGCATTCACAGATTTTCTAACATTTTATACAGACCTGTTTTGCAGAAATTTAAATATTTTTTACAATTCTCCCGATTGTGGACGAATTTGAACGATTATGTTGATCAAAAGAATTACGAAGTGCACAAAATGCATTTTGATTTGAACGCCCATTTTTATAAAAAACCTGAATAACTTTAAAGCGTTGCTCATTTGCGTATCTTTCCACGGATCAAATTGAGTAAGTTTGAGATTGAGAAATGTCAAATGAAATGCAGAAAACAAACTTAAAGACTAGGTGTAGTTCACCTTCAACATGGGCCCTTAAAATTTAACCACCCTCTACAAAGAAAGTGATACATATTTTATTATAAAGAGATTATTCCATAATGATTAACAAAATAATAAATATTGTGCTTTAAATGTACACAAAATTGGTGGTGGGTATAAAAAAAAATTCGGCACAGCCGAATATAGTGCTCTTACTTGTTTTTGTTAAAGATTTATAGTAAGACAAAAAAAAATATTAATAAAAGGAATTCAAATATATAATGGCCTTAAACGAGATTTAGAGCAATAACAATGGTATGGGATTTTTTTTTAATTATGCCTCCATATACTTAAGCAAAATGTTGCCAGTGGGTACAGATCTGACAGTTCTGAAATATTTGGTTGATTGTAAAATGTCATGATAAGAAGAAAATTTATATTATTTTTGCTTATGGCCAGAGGTTTTTATTAAAAATACAAAAAGTTACAATTATTTTCTTGATTTATGGAAAATGTTTGATAATTATCAATTTATGACAGCATTAACTAAGTATTTTTTTCCATAATCAGTTTTTTAATTTATTAAGGGTTAAAAAATGAATTTTGTGTGAACATTTTTATTATATAAACCTTTAATCAATTAATCAATTTTTTATGAACATGAGGGTGTATGTGTGAAAAATATTTTGTTTATAGACTTATTAATTTATAGATAAATCAACTTTTATTTTAAATTTATATACAAATAAAACTAGCCGGGTAAAATCAAGGCGAACTTACAGTGTAAATAGTTTTTATTATATGAAAACTGACATTTGGACTAACGAACAATATTAATCAGGCTGGGCTGGTAAGATCAACTGCTATAAATGAATTTGCCTCAGGTCAAAACGCTGAGCCAGCTGATTCGCAATGTTTGTTTTATTAATTGTAAAAATTTTTCGCATTTGTCTTTATTTTCTCTTAATGCGATTGCGATGAGAAAAAAGATTTGAATTCTTTTAAAGTATGTTCCCGGCACTTAAAATACTTACTGCCACGAGGTTTTTTCTTTTTATTTAATAAAAATGAAATCATTTCTATTAGGGGAAATAAAAGCCTTTGGTGGAATCAAACCACTTGTAAGGTTGTTGCAATGTATTTTCCGTAGGCATAATAAGAAGCAATAACTGAATTATTGTCGTTAATATTTATACTTTTTAAGATATGATCTGATATAGTATGAATAAAGAAATGGCCATGTCTGAAAATTTAAGCCTTTTTTTATAAGGAATTTTGTTTGATATATATTTTTTGTAAATAGTTACCCCATTGAAATGTATATAATGAAGAGCACCACCTGGGTCATTTCCTTTTCCATTTATGAAATGGTATAAAATAACTATAATGACAGCGGAATTTTCTAATACATAAAATGCATCGGAACAGAATTTTTTTTTGAAATTATACTTTTTCATACTCTCTTTTTTAAATACTCAGGTTTTTCAGTTTGAATTATACACTTTAATTTTTCTCTGCAAAAAAAGAAACGTAATACATTTTTGCTTAAGGCAACTGCTGCTAAAATAAATACGGATTGTATTTTGTTATTTTTCTTCTTATTCTTATTATTTTAATTTCTTTGGACCCCCTTATTATATTGCACTTCCTTATCGATACACTGTATTGCATAATAGTCTTTTTACTAAGTCATTATATTGAAACAAAAAAGTATGCGTGTCAAATTTATAACTGCAAAATTTGTTCAGCGTTAGAAAAATGTAAATTGTAAAGAAATCGCTTTTCCAACCCTGACTTTGATATTTATCATATCCATGTAATCTCTCAAATCTTAAAAAAAAATCGATAATAAGTTATGGAGCTTAACAAAAGCATTAACCTACATCTGCAGCCTTATTCTGTCATTCGCTAAAGCTAAATCTCTATCGGTAAAACTCTAAAAAATCTATTTAGAGAATTTTGTCTACAAATGGAATTCTCTAAATTGTATTTTTATACCCTTCACACAGTGAAAAAGGGTATGTCAATCCGTGTGAATTTTCTACAATTTTCATTTACGACCTGAAAGCTTATGAATAGCGGAGTCGATCAAGCTCTGTATGTCTGTCCGTGTGTATGTTGAAATCAAATTTGTGAAACCCCCCCGACATCGACAGGACCCATGTGAGGTATTAGGATATCGGAAATATTCAGGAGTAGATCGGTATTGAAAATCAGAAACATCGGTTCATAAACAACTGAGATATGAGCCAAAAACCACGGCCATCTCGATTTTTTTTTCAGAAAAACAACATTACAACAACAACATACATACATACAAACGTGGTATACTGGTTAGAGTAAACATGGCATCAAATCCCAGCTGAGGCAAAAAAAATATTTTTTTATTTTATATATTATTTATATTTTTATTATTTGTTTTTTTTTTTATTTTAATTTTTTTTATATATTTTTAACTTATCCTTTAAATTTTTTTTTTTTAAATACTTTTTTTTTTAGTTTTTTTTTAAATTTTTATTAAATATTTTTTTCTAAATTTTTTTTTATTTTATATTTATTATTTATATTTTTATTATTTTTTTTTTTTAATTTTATTTATATATTTTTTTTATTTTTTTTTTAATTTTTTATATATTTTTAATTTTTTTTTATATATTTTTTAAATTTTTTTTAAATTTTTTTAAAATTTTTTTTTATATATTTTTTTTAAATTGTTTTTATTTTTTATTTTATAAACATAAATAGGAATTTTAAAACTACATAGAGTATACCGATAAAGAGTGCTGATAATGAAATCGTAGCTGATTTCGAAAATGCATTCCATTCGGCTAATATCGGAAATAATATTAGAAACAATATTCCTAAAAGTGATTGCAATTTAATTTAATTTGAATTATAAAATTAAATAAAAGTATAAATGAACTTAAGCCAAAATAAAAATGATTCACATTAAAATTTACTATATAGAAAAGATCGAGAAAAAAATATATATATATTTATTATTTATATTTTTATTTTTTTTTAATTTTTTTTTTATTTTTTTATATCTTTTGTTTATTTTATTTTTATTCATTTTAATTTTTTTTTTATATTTTTTAAAAAAATTTTTTTTAACACATACATATGTACATATGTACGTAAATTTATAATTTTACAATGGGATGTTTCTATATATGTATGTATGTTTTTTATAAGTATGTACGTATTTGATTTTCGTAAGTCATTTTCGTCGAAGAATATAAACATGTTGAATAAAAAATATCATTTGATAGGTGAAGTAAAAATATTTACAACAAATTTTAAAATTTAATACTATTTATGATTCACTAATTTAAGTTTCATTGAATTGTAACATATGTATGTATATGAAGTTTAAATTACATAGTATTTAGTAAACCGATTAAAAGAAATTATTCTCCTTAAAATTTAGTATACAGAAAAGTTCGAAATACTATGATTCACTAATTCAAATTTCATTGAATTGTAACATATATAGGAATTTTAAATTACGTAGTACTTAGTATACCGATTAAGAGAAATGATTCACATTAAAAATTTAATATATAAAAAATTTCGAATAAAATATTAAAATGTGATAACATATTTTTATTTATTTTTTTAAATTAACTCAAAGACAGTCAATAAATATATGAGCGGTAATATGTTAAATAATATACTTTAAAATAAACTATAGTGCTTTTATTATCCTTTAATTTAGATAAAAATTTCACTCGTTATATATTGCTATTGCTAAGTGTGAAGCATGCTCAGAACGAAAACATTTTGAACAATCGGAATGCATGATATTGTTTTAATCATTCTTGGGGCGAACACAATACAAAATCCTTCAAATTGTAACACCCTCTAAAAACTCTATCAATTTCATTTGAACATTCTTATTCTTTTCTTTTGCTTTGCTCAGAATTTTAAAAACTATAAAATTAGTAAATCCTCAAAAATATTTAAACGATTAATTTTATCTACAAAATTTTCAAAAGCAGCCTTAAATCATTAAATTATTGATTCAATGACAAAGAATTCAATATTGTATTATTTTCTTTTTATCAATTTATCTATTCAATACACAACAACACATTGTTACCCACACAAAACAAAGACTTTTCAAGCGACCCTCTTTTATCAGTCTTTATATTAAGTTCAATGTCTAAAATCCCTCTTTATGTTATTCAGAATTACACAACAACAAAAATAACTAAAATCACTTAATATCAATTTGTAGAGATTTAATGAAAATTGACAGTTTTTAAAGATACTTATAATAATAATAATAAAATCAAATAGTTTTTCATTTTCTTGGCAAAAGGTACCCGGAATATTTGTTCTTCTCTAATTGTGTATATTTTTAGTGTTGGTGTCTGTAATGTCGAATGTATATTTTGATGATTAGTAACACTTTATAAATGTTATTAAATTAGTTTTCCGTTCGTTTTCAAATTGTTTAACTTGGAAACTTAAAATCTTGTCATCTATTTGATGTTTGTTAATTTGGAAAAAAATACTAGATAAAGAAAAAACTTTAGTTTGTCATTAAATTTTTATGAGTAACGTTGTTTGGTGTGAGAAATTAACATAAACTATCAGGGGTTTTTATGACTGTTTTATAAATACCAATAATGCATACTAATTTCTATGTATGTATGTATAGGGTACCCCTATGAAATGATATACTACAATAATACAATAACTCTGATAAATATACTGGATACTGATACATATTTTAATGTTATTGTGTGCGAGATATGCACACATATATAGTTAAATAATTTTGTGGTTAAAACTTACAAGACAACAAGTAAGAATGAGAATACCCTGCACCATCATGAGCTTAGCCTAGATTTTAGATTTAATGTTATACGCAATTACGCCTTATTAATTCCGACGCCATCTTTGATTTCGAATTTGAATAGTACCCTGCAAAGAACGCGTCTAGTTCATACACGCATGTAAAGTATACTCTGTATCGAACTAGGAATAATCCAAAAATCACCCGAATGTATTGAGAAAACATGGTTGATTTTACACTACGATGTCCTAAAACTGGACCATATAACCCATCGGAGTAGTCTCAAAACTGCTCATTGTCACTACTCGATGGAGCATCTACTCGACCATTATACACGTCTTGGCAACGATTTATGTAATCGTTAAAACACGAACACTTGTCGTTTTACTACAATCTCTTGCTAAAAATAATATGGTCTATGATCACATTACATCGGACCATGTTGCAAGTAGTCCATTTAGCTAAAATGGACCACGTAGTTCAATATTATCTGCAGTGTGAGTTGTATTCTACTAGTGAAGCCCTTTCATTTGATATCCACGTTGATGGGGTTGAGAGAAAATAATGTGGCCATTTGCTTAGGGCGTCATCTTGGATTTTAAATTTTTCTTCAGTTACTATAATGATCAACCCCTTTAATTTTAATCCAATATTGTGTGGGCTAAAGGGGGCAAAGCCGCAATTAAAGTTAGGTTAGGTTAGATCCGGCAGCCGCCCGAAGGCATAGCTCACTTGGGTCCTCAGAGGGTCCCGTTGTGATACCGTAGGCACCAACGCCCGTTTGTCTATGTCCTCTGGCTGTCGTTCCTCAGCCATCCTGTCCTGTTCACGAAGGTGTGGATCTTTCCCAGATCAACTGCGGAAAGACAAGTTTTACTTACAAGTATTCGCTGACCTAGAATCTGGTGTCTCAGGTCCCCGAATGCAGGACAATTACAGAGAAGATGTTCAGTTGTCTCCTCCTCTTCCTCGTTATCGCAACTTCTGCAGAAGTCGCAATTAAAATATTTGAGAATCTTAGCTACACTGCTGCCTAGAATGTTTTTGAGCTGAATACAAAACTATCCGCATGTGGTCGCCTCCATCCACCTTTCCATTCATTCATTTCATTCTATACTTCATAGAAACTGTGGATAAAAATTAACAGAATGTCACCGCAAATCTCTTTTTTATAAGTTCGTATGCTGTGTATGTCCAAGGGTCATCTAACCCACATAAACCTTAGATTGTTCACAGTGACACACCTATTGAGTTTAAGACTACATTCACAAATTGCCACCGCAGATCCCAATTTTTTTAAATTTGAGGCACACCTATTAGCATCAGAGCATATTTAAAACCCTGTTCAGAATCCACGTTCGTTTGCCTCATGTATTTTATACCGACAGGTTACAAAAGACATTCAACCTTTTCCGAAGAGATCGAACTAATGTACTAATTCAACTATGGCTGCGTGATAGACAAACAGCTACCGTACAGACTTAAAAACAAGACAGTTTTAACATAATTGAGTAGAGGCCAGTTTCTGTCTTTCTATCGACAGGAGTGACATCAGTAAATCTACTAAAGTCACTATTCATACAACCATTGTGCCATGAGCGTGTGCTGTGTTCTCTCGAACATTTTCAACCAACCCATCAGCATCTGAGACTTCATTACGCCTTAAAGCAAAATAATACTCATATGACCTAATTTCTCGCTAAAACGATGCCATATCGTATTGCATTTTGTAACTCTGTGATCACTATAACTAAGTACATGATGGTCAAGGGTATTAACAGGTTCAGCACGGCCGAATGTAATACTCCTACGACTATTTCAATGTATGTATGTTTCCAAAAAAAAAAAAATATAAAAAAAATGTATTAAAAACAAAAAAACAATAAAAAAAAATTTAAAAAAAAAATTTAAAAACAATTTAAAAAAAAAAATTTTTTTAAAAATTAAAAAAAATAATATAAAAAAAATATAAAATAGCAAATTTTTTTTTGGCTCAGCTGGGATTCGATGCCATGTTTACTCTCACCAGTATATATGTTGTTGTTGTAATTGTGAAAAAAACGAGGTGGTCGTGGTTTTTTGCTCATATCTCAGAAAGTTATGGGGCGATCGTGCTGAATTTCAATAGCGATTCATTCTCGGATATTTCAAAGAGATTGGTATCATTTACAGATCTGAGGAACATATAGTTGCTTCTAAAAGTTGACTTCAACCAACACACGGACAGACGGTCAGGGCTTAATCGACTCCTCTATTCATAAGCTTTAAGAAAATAATTGTAGAAATTACAAACGGAATGACAAAGCTATACTATATACCCTTGTGCACCACAGGTGAAGGGTATAAAAACTGAACTATAAGCTAACTTTTTTCTGGCATTGTCTTTCAAAAATTATGGAAATGGCAAATCTCACAACAGTGTGATGGTTTACTCTCCGTCGAAAAACGGAACGCCTTAGAAAACACACAGTAGAATCACAAAACTAGTAAATTTGCACATGTGTGACGCCTTTAAATAATCGTTAAAAATTTAAGCAAATCAAAATAAAGCAGTTGCAACAATGAACAGACACATATATACTGGATAATAGTTTCTTTGAACAAATATTTAATGCTTCTTAAAATAATTTCAAATATGTACACGATTTTCATCTTTACTTTTCATTTACATTCAACAAACAATTGCATAAAATGACAATAAAAAATATCATAAATTTCCGACAATAGAAAAGTAAATTTTGAATTATAATGTTCATATTCTCATAGTCTTTTGTGTGTGTATTTATGTCTATGGCAATATGTCTGCCAGTAGCAATAAGCCATAAGCAAATACGTACGTACATATGTATTTGGGTGGATGTGTGTGTGTGTTTGGGAGTCTTAATGCGCATAGAAAAATAAAAACAGATTCAGCACATTAATTTTCAATTTCAAATGTGAAATGTGTGTGTAGAGGATTTAAAACGGAAAATGAGTTCAACAACGGCTTTGCACACACAGAGATAAAGTTTATATTTGAATTTGATTTGAGGGGATTTTAGGCTCAAACTATTGTATTGCACACATGGGTTTTCAAAGATATTTTATTTTTTTTTGACAATAAATACATATTCCTTGACTGTTAAGCATACGCATACGCTTTTAAAATTAAACAGACAAATAAAGTTAAACAACAAAAAAAAAAAAATTTAAATCTCTGGATTACAATAATAAAGCTTAAAAACAGACAGACAGACACATTAGTGTTTTTGTTAAGTATCAAATACAAAAAGTATATAAAGATACAGTGGGGTCGATAGCTAATAAATAATAATAATAATAAATGAGCGATTATTTTTGAGTATACAAGCACAATTGCTTAACAATACATGAGGGCATAATAGAGAAGGACTCAAGCTTTTAATTTATTTAATTATTGGCCATCGCTTTTGAATTGTATAACTTTTAACAACATGCATTGCAAAAAAGTCATGACTTTATCTAAATGATCATATTTTATATAAATGAAATGGAATTTTAAAAATTAAAATCATACTGTGTAACTTTGTTTTGACAGGCAAAATTTTATGTAGGACTTCTTTTTGATGAATACAAATTATTAAATCAATTGGAATAAAGAACAAACAAAATGTGGTCACCGTAAATTTACTCCAAAATATTCTTACAATTTTAACGAGTCGCAATAAATTCATAGAATATATTTAGGTTAGGTTAGGTTGAAAAGGAGGGTCACTGAAAGCCCAAGCCCATGCCCAGTTGGCATGTTGTGCGCTCCATGTGAGAACCGGAATTCCCAATTTAAAACCATAATCATAATTTCCCATAAATAAATATCGGACTAGTTCAAGAACTCAGTCCCCTCAATGTAATTCCTTATGGATCTCCAGTTTGAGTTCCCCAGCTACTCCAAATTCGGCATAGTATCCACTGTAAAATTCTCGCGTCTAATATGACCAAACGCAAGATAAAAATATATTTAATAAAAATAAAAACAATTATTTTATGATATGAAAGGATGCAGTTTCTTAAAGGACATTTTTTTCAATCTGACTGATCAACTCAAAACAATTAATTCGTGTGTAAAATATCTTTTGCCTAAACCTTAACCGATCAGAGACAGATTTGTTCGCTATTTTTTTACGAACAACCTAGAGGTATATTATATCTATGAATAGTAAGAATCGTCTCTAAAAAGTATCCAAGGGCTAAAAATGTTAACTTTTGTGGCAAAGATATGGAGAAAAATAGAGACAGTAGTGTTTATTTTCTCATACCTTAGAAGATTAAGGGGCGATTTTGCTAGATGTGAATAGGAATTCAGTTCCAAATAATTTCAAATGAATGATACCATACACAAGTCTGTCAAATATTTGGGAGCTTTCAAAAGCTAATTTTAATCAATACACAGACAGGTACACAAACAAACGCATATTGCTCAGTCAACTCCTCTTTCAGAAAATAGATAATTTATGGGGTCGAAAAGAAATAACCCTATTGGAAGATTCACTCATTTTTAAAAACGGCGGCCAAAGGGACTCATTTCCACCTAAGCAAGTACGTGAACAAACAAACTATCGCTTCTGGGGCACTGAAAGTCCACGAGTAATGCTCGGAAGTGATACCAAAAGGCCATTAAACGATCCCGTATAGCAATCAATTCTGACAGCGCCCATTTGGCCGATATCATCTTCTCGACTTGATCAATAAAATTCTAATGGTTCAAATAAACATTATCAAGAACATAATCGAAGTTTTTCATTTAGAAAAAAAAATGAGAGCCAAACAACATCGAATGACTTCTTTTGGACCACCTTGTAGTAATTACAAATCTAAAAATAATGAAGCTATATAACCCTTGGCTCCACAGGTGAAGGGTGTAAAACAACCGTTGTGCAGTTTCCAATTCACCATTTAAAATATCCTAAGAGCCGGCATTTTCTGTTAGGGCAACGAAGAGAGTGAAGACTTGCGTTATAACGCTTTTTCTTAATTACATCATTTGCGCCTTTATCTTTAAGAAATTATTTGTTTTAATGCGCTCAAATTGAGACAGGCATTTAAATGGAGGCAGAAGTAATAATTAAAATTAATTATTCCAACTTTAACTTGCAAAAAGATTTGCTCAACTTATAATTAAATTCCAATTAACAATATGGTCTTCAGAGTGTTTTCCACTAGCAGATTGTTGTTGTAACTTAAAAATATTTCTAAAAATTTAAAAAAAACAAGTAAAAGCGCTATATTCGGCCGTGCCGAATCTTATATACCCTTCACAACGTGTAGTCATGCAATAACAGTAAATTCACGTATGTATGTTAAAAAAAAACAAAAAAAAAAATAAAAAAAAAATTAAAAAAAAAAAAATTTAAAAAAAAAAATTAAAAAAAAAAAAATTATTATATACATATATAATATATATAAAACAAAAAAAAAATAAAAAAAAAATTAAAAAAAAAAAAATAAAAAAAAATAATAATAAAAATATATATAATATATTAAATAAAAAATAAAAAAAAAAATAAAAAAAAAATTAAAAAAAAAAATTTTAAAAAAATTTAAAAAAAAATTTTTTTGCCTCAGCTGGGATTCGATGCCACGTTTTCTCTAACCAGTATACACGTTTGTATGTATGTATGTTGTTGTTGTAATGTTGTTTTTATGAAAAGAAAATCGAGGTGGTCGTGGGTTTTTGCTCATATCTCAGTTGTTTATGTACCGATGTTTCTGATTTTCAATACCGATCTACTCCCGAATATTTCTGATATTTTAATACCTTACCCGGGTCCAACCTATGTCGGGGGGCTTCAAAAAGTTGATTTCAACATACACACGGACAGACGGTCAGACGGACAGACGGACAGACGGTCAGGGCTTAATCGACTCCTCTATTCATAAGCTTTCAGAAAATATATACTTTATGGGGTCGGAAATGAAAATTGTAGAAATTTCACACGGAATGACAAACCTATATATACCCTTTTTCACTGTGTGAAGGGTATAAAAATTTTAAAAAAATTTAAAAAAAATTTTTTTGCCTCAGCTGGGATTCGATGCCACGTTTTCTCTAACCAGTATACACGTTTGTATGTATGTATGTATGTTGTTGTTGTAATGTTGTTTTTATGAAAAGAAAATCGAGGTGGTCGTGGGTTTTTGCTCATATCTTAGTTGTTTATGTACCGATGTTTCTGATTTTCAATACCGATCTACTCCCGAATATTTCTGATATTTTAATACCTCACCCGAGTCCAAGCGATGTCGGGAGGCTTCAAAAAGTTGATTTCAACATACACACGGACAGACGGTCAGACGGACAGACGGACAGCGCTTAATCGACTCCCCTATTCATAAGCTTTCAGAAAATATATACTTTATGGGGTCGGAAATCAAAATTGTAGAAATTTCACACGGAATGACAAACCTATATATACCCTTTTTCACTGTGTGAAGGGTATAAAAACAATAATAATTTGTACACATTAATATAAAGCCTCTTTTACAACTCGTGTTAGCAATATACATAAAAACTTGCTAAATAACTCGTTTCAAGTCCAAGCGATTTTTGTAAAAACCATATTTTTGCTGTATGAATACAAAGAGACAATTTAATTTTAATACTGCTTTAACAATAAAAATAAAATTATACACATATTAAAGATTCACAGTAATCAATTGGAAATTGAAATCATGGCTTAGAAGAATTTGTAATAGCAATAAAATAAACTCAAATTGGAATTTTTATAACTTTTTAATTTTAAATATTTGTTAAATTTGTTAAATTTGTATACCCTTTTTCAAGTGAAACAATAAAAAAACATAAATTTGAACTTTAACAAAGTAGATTTCTATATTCTTGGTTCTGTCATACCTTAAGACAGTCAGTGGAACACATGCTCTCGTTGGAAATGCTAAACCCAATCAGGGTTGTCAGATGTGGCGATATCTCGCCAAACGTGGCGGTATTAAAACTTTATTAGCGTTCTTATTAACGATTTGGCATTTGACAAAATATTTGACGTTTTTGTCGAGCCATGAATTTGTTTTGAAAATCGTTAAATTCAATACGAAAAAATAGTAATTTTATTCCGGTACTTTCTCGTTTAGATGGTGTGTTAAGAATATTAAAATTTATTTTAACTTTAATTTTTTGTCTATTAACACATTTAAAACAAGTAAGAGTGCTATATTCGGCCGTGCCGAATCTTATATACCCTTCACAACGTGTAGTCATGCAATAACAGTAGTTTGTATCACCATTTATCTCATATGAAATACATACATACATATATAAAAACATCCCATTGTAAAATTAAAAATCTACGTATGTATTTATGTTAAAAAAAAAAAAAAAAAATTTAAATAAATTTAAAAAAAAATTTAAAAATAAATTTAAAAAAAAAAATTTAAAAAAAAATAATTAAAATATAAATAATAACTATAAAACAAAAAAAAGTAAAAACAAAATTTAAAAAAATAAATAAAAGATATTAAAAAAAAATAATAAAAATATAAATAATATATAAAATAAAAAATAAAAAAAAAAATATATTAAAAAAAAAAAAATTTTTTGGCTCAGCTGGGATTCGATGCCACGTTTACTCTAACCAGTATACACGTTTGTATGTATGTATGTTGTTGTTGTAATGTTGTTTTTGTGAAAAAAAATCGAGGTGGTCGTGAGTTTTCGCTCATATCTCAGTTGTTTATGTACCGATGTTTCTGATTTTCAATACCGATCTACTCCTGAATATTTCTGATATTTTAATACCTCACCCGGGTCCAAGCGGTGACCAGAGGCTGCAAAAAGTTGATTTCAACATACACACGGACAGACGGTCAAACAGACAGACGGACAGACTGACAGATCTTAATCGAAATTTCACACGGAATGAAAAATCTATATATACCCTTTTGCACTGTATGCAGGGTATAAAAAATTACATACTTTTGCTACTAGTGTGTTTGTTTATCTGTGTGTAAGTGCGTGTGTTTAAAATGTATAGCACATACAACGCAACATGTGACACTCATTACATTTGTAAGATAACTCCATAGATTATAAGTGAAAACCCCCCAAAAAACTTATATAATTGAAATAATATTTTAATTCAAGCAAACATTTTTAGAGAACACTTACATACACACGCAAAAAGAAATGTTAACTGGCTAATGTATACTGAAACAATTGTGATAAATAATGACTTTAAAGAAATAAATTAGAAAAAGTAAATCGCCACCAAATAGAAAAAAGTTTGTATGTATGAAGTTTGTATTGTTTGAAATAGTTAAAGAAGATCGCTCATGTCATGAATCGCCATGTGGACATATATGATGGCAGCAGCCCGAGGAGATCGGGCCAACTCTATGATGTCAAGACGTCGTAATGAAGTTGAATCACCCAGATATGGTTACAAGTAAGTAAAATAGTCGGATTAAAATAAAAATCATTTTTTTTATATATCTTTTATTGTTTCAAATTAGTTTTACTCAAACGTAATTTTTTACCTCTGACCCTTATCTTTGTTCGCTATGCTATGGAGAGGGGTTTACATTTTTTGTTATAATTGAAACAGGTCTTTCATTAAGTGATTCTTATCTTTAAATTAAAATAAAACAATAAAACTGTGCCAAATCTTACGATCTATAAATGGGAGATCGAGTAACTGTGGACATATGACACAGAGTGATAACACTTAATAGAATACAACTCTGTCCTTAAAATTTTTAGTAGTGGTGGCGAGTGACAAGTGATACGAAAAAAACGAACACTACATAACGGACGGTATTGACGGGGAAAAGAACAGACAATTGAAGTAAAGATGTAATACTGAAGACACAGAAAAAGATCATAACAGTTATAAGCCTGGAATAAATATAATTAATTATTATTACATCTAAACAATAATGGTTTTCATTTATAAATCCTACATATATTTTCTTTATTTCCAAGTTTTTTTTTTTTTGAAAGTGCTATAAAAAAGTGTAGCTGCGGCTGTGTGGCATGTAGCGCCGTCCAGTTGAAACCAAATGTTGCCAATATCCTCCTCTTAAATTTTTGTGAACAAAAATTCGTTCAACATGGCCCGATAACGATCGCCATTGACTACGGCCCTCTTTGCTCATTTTCGAAGAAAAATGGTTTAATTATGCCTCTGGACCAAAATCCGCACCAAACAGTGACCCCTTTTTTGTGTATCGGCTTTTCAATGTATGCGTGCGGGTTTTCTGTGCCCCAAATGCAACAATTTTGCTTGTTCACATACCCGCCAAGATCAAAATGAGCTTCATCTAAAAAAAAAGATTTTTTTTGGCAAAATCGGCCAAAGTAATGTCGCAATATTTCCCAGCGTTGTTCAAGCGTATACACAACCATATTCGTTCAACAGAAGGATAAAACTAATTATCTGTCAAATCAGACATGAGCTAAGTATTACCATTCACGAAATAAGCACTTGTTGAAAAAACAAGTAAAAGCGCTATATTCGGCCGTGCCGAATCTTATATACCCTTCACAACGTGTAGTCATGCAATAACAGTAAATTCACGTATGTATGTTAAAAAAAAACAAAAAAAACACAAAAAAATAAAAAAAAAATTTAAAAAAAAAAAATTAAAAAAAAAATTAAAAAAAAAAAATATTATATACATATATAATATATACAAAACAAAAAAAAAAAATAAAAAAAAATTAAAAAAAAAAAAAATTAAAAAAAAATAATAATAAAAATATATATAATATATTAAATAAAAAATAAAAAAAAAAATAAAAAAAAAATTAAAAAAAAAATAAAAAAAAAATTTTTTTGGCTCAGCTGGGATTCGATGCCACGTATTCCCTAACCAGTATACACGTTTGTATGTATGTATGTTGTTGTTGTAATGTTGTTTTTGTGAAAAGAAAATCGAGGTGGTCGTGGGTTTTTGCTCATATCTCAGTTGTTTATGTACCGATGTTTCTGATTTTCAATACCGATCTACTCCCGAATATTTCTGATATTTTAATACCTTACCCGGGTCCAACCTATGTCGGGGGGCTTCAAAAAGTTGATTTCAACATACACACGGACAGACGGTCAGACGGACAGACGGACAGACGGACAGACTGACAGGGCTTAATCGACTTCCCTATTCATAAGCTTTCAGAAAATATATACTTTATGGGGTCGGAAATGAAAATTGTAGAAATTTCACACGGAATGACAAACCTATATATACCCTTTTTCACTGTGTGAAGGGTATAAAAATGCGCATACAAACTGTGACCTTCTCCCAGAAAAGGGACCTACAGTGTCGAAAAACGGGTTGGGATTTAAGAGTGGATTCTGGTACCTAAAAGGGTCTAGAATAAGATGAAATGAGTTAGATTTCTGATAAAAATTTATTTACCCCATAAAAACGTTGTTGCGTCGGTCACTGGGTGTTGCGGCTCAAGGATCAAGTATCGAGATTATAACAAACAGAGCAGCGACAATAGCAAAGGTATTGTGACACTAAAGTCGGCACCCAATCTTAACTAACCATTCCAAATCTCATCTCCCAACTAAAGGTGTGTTCACAGTGATAAGGCGTTATGAAACTTTAAAAGCGTTTTTCTCAAAACTTCATTTTTACACACTAGGTCCCTTTTTTCGCGGAAGGTCACACATACATAAATGTACTTATATAAGTATGTACATGTCAAACATTAAAGAGTATTTTCAGTAATAAACTCCACTTAAACCAGTTGTAAATACCAAGTGTTTGGTTGTACGTATTTGTGTAAATTTTAAAATACTGGACTATATCTTTGGATTATTAAGAGTAAACCAATGTGATGACCAAAATTTTAACAAGTAAATTGTAGACTATTTTACACAAAACCATGTTAACACAAGTTAAATATGATAGGATTCGCTGCTGATGGTGCTGCTGTTATGACAGTCAACTGAAATACACAACCAATATAACCAAATGGAAGGAATTCTAACAACTGTATTACGTAATTTTATAAAAAACGATATTTTAAGAAATAATGAAATTTATTTAACTGAATTTATAAACACAAAGAATTTTTTGAACTATGATGAGGTGCATTTGAGCTTATTGGCTAAAGAGTTAATATCAGAAACAAAACTTAACAGAAGTAAAATTTTCAAAAATAAAAATAATTAATTGTATAAATTTTTATTAAGAACTTTTAAATCAAATATTAAAACGTTTTGATTTCGAACATAAATCATATTAATTTTTAAATATGATTAACCCTATTGAAATTATGAAAAAGGACAATAATTATTTTATAGAAATTCTGAAAGCATTCCCCAGCTTTGTTTCTAAAAAAGAAAAACAAATTTTAGAGACTCTGAATTCAGAGAGTTGCAGTTTTTAAGTTTTGAAAATTTTTTTGAAGGAGTGAGGTAAATTTTAAACATTTTGGCAAAAATATTCAGATTTAAAACGATGGAATTCCCATACTATCACAGTTGGTTCAACAAATTATGAAAAAAAGAAAAAAACAAAGAATTTTTAGTCAAGTCAACCTAAATAAAACAAAATTTCGATGTTCTCTGGAAAATGAATCTTTACAAGGAATTATTTTTTCTAAAGAATACTTTAAGTATAACAATTCAAACTGTTTTGATGCTGATATTTAAAATGATTTAATAAAAATTGCAAAATCCAATATGTAGCTATAAAAGATATGTTCATAGAAAAAATTTTTTAAACAAATTATTTAGCTTTGGAAACATTTATTTTTTTAATAAAAATATGTTTAATTATATTGAAAATTGGTATTTTTAATTTGTCGATTTTTTGCCGATTATTTTAAATTGAAGTGCCGATAATGGCGATATTTTTTTTAAATATGCTGATTTTTTATCAAAATTATCTGGCACGCCTGTATGTAAGTATTAAAACAGGCTTCTCGCAAGCAGCACTGAATCATCCGCTCACCAACTGAAGTACTGTGTTACAGACTGAACGTCTGTTTTAAATTTTCGCAAGATGATTCCGTCTTCACTTAGAGTTGTTTAAGGCTATATATAATACACGGCATGGTTTTTACATCTGACTTTAAAATTTGTGAGACATATGTAAATCTACATGTCTGTCAAAATTGTACCTTTACGCTTTGCAGCAGCAGAGATTTCTGCCAACGACTGATGTCACATGTTTTTATAGAAGAAAATAGAGCGCACTCTAATTAAAATTTTGTCAGATGTCTCAACACATGTTTTTTTTACAGAAGTAATGTTTTAAAGGTAACACACGACATGTTTGTATTAGCAGTGGAGAATTTGACAAGTCAGACGTAAAGAACATGCCGTGTATTAGCTCCTTTAGCGTTTCGCGCCGAATCGCGGTAAATTTTGTACAAAGTTTTTATATTTTAATTTGTTTATTTGATAATAAACAGTTTGACGCGACAAATTGATACGACAATTAAAGTCGTAAGCTGTGTCTATTACCTTGAAGACGCCATTTAACTTTGCTGCTATTGAGGCTCCAACAATATTAGTTAACACAGCCGTTTTCCTCATATTTTCAAATCACTAATGAATCAAAATTATAAGTAAAGACACAAAAATTAATTAAAAAATTTTCGTTGACCTTCAATTGCAGGGAACACGCAAGAAAACTGTTATGAAGTGCATGTCAAAATACTTATGCCGTAGCGAAATTCACTGTCACTTATTAATCTTATCACCTGTTTGAGAGTGCGCAGAACTATGGACTAAATGTTTTACATAAGTATTGTTGTTGAAGTGCACTTTGTTTTGAGCAAACTTTCGCACCATAACGAAAAAACGCCAATAGACAAGAGAACAATTTGTCCAAATTATTGTGCCGACGACTGTATATCGTTGTGAAAAAAATAAGAAAAATAAGCTTTGGTGATTTTGGCGATTTTTAACATTGAATTTAGCGAAAAAGCTCAACATATATCTGTCAATCCTGAGTCGAATGTTACATAATATCTGTGGCTTGGAGCTAAAAGGGCCAATGCCAAAATATTTACTTTTGAGAAAATTTGAATTTCATAGTGACATTGGCCAGCATTTTGTTTATAAAGCTGTTCTGGGTTAAGTATGACTTTAGCTGTTTTACCATAATGAAATAGAGCAAGAAAACAAATCTAATGCAATGATTAACTTAAAAGATCAAAAAAGTGACATTGGCACCTTTTAGCTCCAAGCGATAGATATACTCAAGATATTCAATATTCAAAACAAAATACTTAAAAACTGCAACAAAAGGACTAAATTTTTTATAATAATAAAGAGATTTTGTCACAGTAATCTTTATTAAGCAATAGTAAAGGATACATATTACAACTGTAAACTAAAGTTTTGTTGTTAAGACAATGTTTGTTTGAGTGTGCGATGAGCCATCAATTTTGTATTTAGCAAATTAAAATGGGAAGAATTTCAAATTTGAAAAGTTTAAGCAAAAAAGGGTATTTAAACTACGGCCCAACTTATTACATTTTTACTTGCTTCTTCTTAATTCAATATTTTTTTTTTTTTTTTAATTTTACAGCTTTTAATTAAAAAATCCCAATACCATTAAAAAAAAATAACATTAAAATTGTTATAATTATCTAATCAAATAAAAATTTATACCAGATTTTTTATTAAAAACCATCTTGTAATCATTAAAAGAGAAACAGATACTTTGAATGGTGATTGTGTGTCTGTTTGTATTTATGCTTTTGACATGAAAAGAATCTTTAATATTTTTGATTTCAAATATTTATCGTAAATGAAACAACAATAATAGAAATAACAATAACAAATGTGTGTACACATACAAAAGAAACTAATAAGAATTAAATGTATTCTTAATCAAATATGCACAATAGACCCCTAAAGCTTTTACTCCGATGGACATGAACATACATAAATTGTATTTAAACAATAACAATAAAACTAAATATGCCTGTATGAATAACGATTGTGGTTTTTAGCTTTTGTTTGCTAAAAGAAAAAAAAAACTTTATACTACAATCAGCTTATCAAAGGAAAGTCATTATTTTAAGCCTTAACAATTTGACAAATTTCAAGGTCTGTAGAAAATTCATAAATAATATTAGTTACCAGTGTTGCCAATTTAGCTATTTTATGGCTAGATTTAGCTATTTTTGAACACGCTTAGCTAGAAAAATCTGCTTTTAGCTATAAGCCATTTTTTTAGCCATTCCTAGATAGTTTTTAGCCTTTTTTAGCCATTTTTTGTTTTTAGCTTTTAAGTGTTGTTTTGTTTCGTTTCCTAAATAGTGAAAAACGCTTCCATAAAACAATGTTTTTTAACTACAAAAAACTCCATCGATGGAAACCTCTTTGAAATATTACATAAACAAACAATCAATCAGTAAAAAACCAACCAAGCATTTGTATTTAATCTATATATATAAAAGTGAAACTCTGTGTGTGTGTGTGTGTGTGTGTGTTAGCTATAGACTCCGAAACTGTAAAACCGATCGGGCTCAAACTTTGGTAAGTTGTTGTACACATACCAGGGAGTGTTTATGGGTGAAAAAAAGTGGGCGGAGCCACGCCCATAAAAAATTAGTTATCAGTTTTAGCTACTTGCACTTGGCCGATTTTTCTGAAACTTTGCACACATATCGAGCTGTCATGACTAAATAATTTCGTGATAAGAAAAGTGGGCGGGGCCACGCCCCTAAAAAAGTTTTAATTTTGAGGTACTTGCACTGGACCGATTTTTCTGAAACTTTGCACCATATTGAGCTGTCATGGCTTTATAATTTCGTGATTGAAAAAGTGGGCGGGGCCACGCCCATAAAAAATTAGTTATCAGTTTTAGCTACTTTCACTGGACCGAATTTTCTGAAACTTTGCAAACATACTGAGCTGTCATAACTTCACACTTTCGTCATTAGAAAAGTGGGCAGTGCCACGCCCATTAAAAAAAGGTATCATTTTGAGGTACTTGCACTGGACCGATTTTTCTGAAACTTTGCACACTTATTGAGCTGTCATGACTATATAGTTTCGTAATTAGAAAAGTGGGCAGTGCCACGCTCATAAAGAAAAAGTTATAGTTTTTAGCCTTGCACTTGATATTCGATTAAAATTCATTAAGGGGCGTAGCAACGCGCGCCGGAATTGGCTAGTAATTAAATAAAAAAAGATATTTTAGAAAAATAAACAAAATTTTCCCAGATGTTATCCCACCCAAAATTAAAAGAATGGATTACAGAAGTTAAAAAGTTTTTGTAAATTTTGTAAATGTGAAGTTAATGCAAAATTATATGATTTAACTATTCATTCTGAAACACATAAATGGTATCGGATATACATACTATCAAGACCAAGCCTTTACCTTTTAATCCAGTGAATTTTAAGCTACAACAGCTGGAGGATTCATTAGCTATGTAAAAGGGTTTTCAATAAGAGTGATATGATTTCTTTAAAAAAACACACCTATTGTTACGGAAATTCAAACGTTCTTTATTTAATGAAGTACAATCGATACAATCAAGTTATAAATAAAACCTCATTCAAATGGCCTCCACGACTTCTTCTGCAGGCACGAATTCGATGAACCCAATTTTCGAGCACTTCTTACACTAACTAAAGTTGTTTGTCATGAATGGCACGTTCAATATTGACTTATAAAGATTGAAGAGAGTCTGGTTTATTTCGAAAAACCAATATTTTATTTTTTCTATATACTTTTTTTAGGATACGGCTTAAAAAGGATTGATGAATGCTGTTATCAATATGAAGTATTACATAATTATCTTAAATTTATAGGATCTAAAGAAAGTTAAGATGACAATGACAATAATAGCGAGCTAGATGCTGATGATAATTGGTTCTTTTAACACCATTATAACAATCCTTGTACTTTATAACTAGTCAAAGATATATTGAGTATATTACAAACGGTCTTAAATTTTATTAATTTTCTTTTAAAATAAATTTTTCCTTTTTTTTTTATTAAAATATTGAAAACTTTATATTTAAAACATTTAGCCATTTTTTAGCTAGTTTCTAGCCATTTTTTTCAGAATTTTAGCCATTTTTTCTAATCAAGTTTTGGCATCACTGTTAGTTACCCACCACGGTAAATATTGCAGTGAGGGGACCTTAATGTACACAGAAAACAACTTATAGTTAAACATTTTTTAATTAATTGACTAATTGATTTATTCATAAATTTGAATTCTTTTTTTATTTAATAATAATAATAATTTTTTTAATTGATATAAAATATTTTTAAAAAAGCTTAGATTTGTGCCAGTTGAAAAAAGAATATCTATATATATAAAATTGAGACTCTGTGTGTGTGTGTGTTAGCTATAGACTCCGAAACTGTAAAACCGATCGAATTCAAACTTTGGCAAGTTGTTGTACACATTCCCGGGAGTGTTTATAGATGGAAAAAAGTGGGCGGGGCTACGCCCATAAAAAATAGGTTATCATTTTTAGCTACTTGCATTTGACCAATTTTTCTGAAGCTTTGCACACATATTGAGCTGTCATGACTATACAGTTTCGTGATTAGAAAAGTGGCAGTGCCATGCCCATTAAAAAAAGTTATAATTTTTAGCTACTTGCACTAGATCGATTTTTCTAAAACCTTTCACACATATTGAGCTGTCATGACTATACAGTCTTGTGATTAGAAAAGTGGGCAGTGCCACGCCCATTAAAAAAATTTATAATTTTTAGCTACTTGCACTAGATCGATGTTTCTGAAACTTTGCACACACATATTTAGCTCTCATGACTATATAATTTCGTGATTAGAAAAGTGGGCAGGGCCATGACCATAAAAAAGTTATAATTTTAACCTTGCACTTGATATTCAATTAAAATTCAGAATAATTTTTTATTCATTAAGAGGCGTAGCAACGCACGCCGGGCTTGGCTAGTAAAAAAATAAAATTGAAAAAATTTATTTCTGTTTTATAAAAATTCATTTTAAATTAATCCCAAATTAATATAATGAATTTGATGAAAATCATTTTTAAATATTTTAATTTATTTTTAAAATCCAATTAATTGATTTTTTGCCAATATAAATAAATATTTTCAATTAGAAATATTTTCAATATTAATATTTTCAATTAGATATATTAATTTTCATTTAATTAATAGTAATTAATAGTATTAATTTCGTAGTCGAAATTCATATTAATTTTTTTCACCGAATAATTCATTTAATTTTCAAATTTATCGAAAAATGTTATAGGGTTTGCAATTTAAAATTTGATCTTCCGATTACTTTGACTTTGAAAGGCAGAATAACATTGATTTTGTATTTATTTTTCATTTTGGTTTATGTTTGACATTTGCGAAATGGGACGCTAAGCGCTCAAACAAAATTGTAAAATATTAAAAAATTACTTCCAAAGTGTTGAGTCTTTACCGCAAATTGTAAGAAATTTGTGGCGATATTTTTCGAGAAGAGATCAACTGAGTTTGTGTATCAGTTTGTTAAGAGAATTCATGAAAATGGGTCTTTATTAGACAAAGCAACTCGTCTGCATGAGTCTGCTTTTTATTAGGATTGAAACACCTAAATTCAATTAAAAAACAAAACATCAAATGCAGCCGGTTTTGTACATAATGGTAAAAGATGCTGGGTTATAGTTGTTTGTATGTTTTGTATGCTTATCAGGCATAAGAGCTTATCAAGCATTTTAAGCATGAATGGGAAATTTTTCGTTTGCTAAGCAGGCAAGTGTATATCTGATTCACAAACAACTTATTGCGTATGTAAGATTAGGTAGAACAGGCAGCTGTTGTGCAGCTCACTTGGGTCCATTATATTGGTCCCTTGTGATACCTGAATAGAAAAGTAAGAATAGAATAGAAAGGAAGCAGACAAGTCCAGGGTCTCCGGTGGGAATCGAACCCGCAACCCCCAAACTAGCAGAACAGCACACTGCTGACTAGTCCATCGGGGCGTATGTAAACTTTTATGAAAAAGATTTGGCATATACGAGGATAGCACTGCTACTTGTTTTTCTGAAAACGGTTGCAAAATGTGAGCGTACACTGCGTAACAAAAAAATCGACTTGCCTACAACGGTTAATTAACCAACAAATAGAACCACTATTTAATAATGAATCTTCTTACTAAATGTTAATTTTTAGCTTCCTAATGCTTAGAAACTTTTTTTGTTAATTACCTGTTTAAACAAAAAACAGCAGAACAGTTTTAGCTTATTTTCATTTATTGTACGAATGACGCCTATAAAATATTCTTGTTATTCTTAAAAAAAGTCAAATAATTTCCGTTTTACACAATTCTGTTCTCCCTTTTAATTATGCACATCATAATGGAGATAAAAGTTCCATTTGTGTCTCTGACCAACAAAAAAAATTCTTAAAGACCCAACTTACATAATCAAATACTCAGCAAATGTTTAAATGTCAAAAATTAAGTTGTACAAAATGCGTGTTCTTTTTTAAGGCACCACACACCATCCCTACAAATATGTATTTTTAAATTTAATAAAACCAGAAACCATATGAAACATGTATTTAAGCCATAATCGTTTGGAACAGACATACAAACATATTTATGTATATAAAACACCAACTGACTTTGACACATCAACAAATTTAAGGTCAAAGGTATAATAAAATATAAAAAAAAGTGCTAAAAAAAAAAACTCATAATCGTAAAAAGGTAATAAATAAACTAAGAGATGCGTAGTCGTACATACATATGAACTTATGACTTGTAATATTGTAGGCCAAAAAAAATAAAATAAAATGCTGATAAAAAACTTTTTCCGTAGGAACATTGTTTGACAAGCTTTAAAGATAAATAAAAAATAAATAAATTATGTTTGTGATAAGTCCTCTTTAAATTAACTTTAGCTGAGTTTTTACCTCCAGTTTGAAAATATATTCACGAGTATCTTGTGGATAAGCATAAGCTACACCTTAAAGTTTGCCAGTAGAAGTAAAATTATTTTTTTATGCTGTTTGCGGCAACTATGAGTAATTACTGCAAAAAACTCATTTGTCTTGTCTAATAAATCTTATTGTTAACCATAAACAAGTAAGAGCACTATATTCGGCTGTGCCGAATCTTTTATACCCACCACCAATTTTGTGTACATTTAAAGCACAATATTTATTATTTTGTTAATCATTATGGAATAATCTCTTTATAATAAAATATGTATCACTTTCTTTGTAGAGGGTGGTTAAATTTTAAGGGCCCAAGTTGAAGGTGAACTACACCTAGTCTTTAAGTTTGTTTTCTGCATTTTACTTGACATTTCTCAATCTCAAACTTACTCATTTTGATCCGTAGAAAGATACGCAAATGAGCAACGCTTTAAAGTTATTCAGGTTTTTTTATAAAAATGGGCGTTCAAATCAAAATGCATTTTGTGCACTTCGTAATTCTTTTGATCAACATAATCGTTCAAATTCGTCCACAATCGGGAGAATTGTAAAAGATATTTAAATTTCTGCAAAACAGGTCTGTATAAAATGTTAGAAAATCTGTGAATGCCTTCTTAGTTCGTTGAATGGGAACTATTGCTGTTTTTTGCGATAGTGTGGCAAAAGAGCAGTCAACCTCGACTCATCATCATGCCCAATAATTGAGCATCAACATTGTCATTGAAAATTTCGACCATCAGATAGAGGAGTGGCGCCAAGGATGGGGGGCCATTTGGCCGATATTTTGTTAAATACATAATTGAACCATACAAATATTATCATTATAAAAAGAAATAATAATATCTTAAATAATTTGTGTTTTATTTAAATACAACATCGGTCCTTAAATGAAATAAAATTCAATGAAAGTGTGTTAAAGTAGCTGTGTCAATAAAGTTTCTACTAATAAATACAACTTAAATATTTCAATATAGCCCTTTATTTTCTCAAAAACTTTGTCAATAGAGAAATTACATGAATTTAAGGTAAGCCGTTGTATGGGAGGTAGGCGTTAAAGTGGCCGTGTCACCTAAACTTTTTGGCACAACAATAATATTGATTAGAAGGATATACACAGCAAATTTGATCATCATACCTCTAATTCTGGCGGTTTTATGAGCTTTTAAATTTCATTAACGGTAGATTACGTGAAAAGTGGGCGTTATAGTAGGCGTGTCAAAGTTGTTTTGGCGAATGAGTACAACTTAGGTGTTTCAATATAGCCCTTTATTAATCCAAAATCATTATTAATAGAGAAATTAGAGGAATTTTGAGTAAAACGTTATATGGGAGGTGGGCGTAAAAGTGGGCGTGGCAACTCAATTTTCTAGCACAGTAATGACATTGCCTAGGGGGATATACGCAGCAAATTTTATCATAATACCTCTTATTTTGGTGGTTTTATGAGCTTTTAAATTTCATTAACGGTATATAACGTGAAAAGTGGGCGTTATAGTAGGCGTGTCAAAGCTATTTTTGCGAATGAGTACAACTTAGGTGTTTCAATATAGTCCTTTATTATTCCAAAATCTTTATTAATAGAGGAATTATATGAATTTTAAGTAAAACGTTATATGGGAGGTGGGCGTAAAAGTGGGCGTGGCGCCCTAATTTTCCGGCGCAGTAATGACATTGCCTAAAAGGATATACGTAGCGAATTTGATCATCATACCTCTAATTTTGGCGGTTTTATGAGCTTTTAAATTTCATTAACGGTATATAACGTGAAAAGTGGGCGTTATAGTGGGCGTGTCAAAGTTGTATTTTCGAATGAGTACAACTGAGATGTTTCAATATAGCCCTTTATTATTCCAAAATCTACATAAATTGAGAAATTATATGAATTTTGGGTAAAACGTAATATGGGAGGTGGGCGTAAAAGTGGGCGTGGCACATTGATTTTCCGTTACAAAAAAGCGTCTCACCAATAAGCAAAGTGTGCAAAATTTCAGAGTCGTACATCCAATTTTGTTGCTTTTATGACGTTTTTGTTTTTAAATATACCGAAAAATACACTGTGCGGTATAAATTTTCGTACATTTTGATCGATAACTCCTCTCCTAATGCATAGATTTAGACAATTTTCGGGGAAAAATAGTGCTTTTACTCAGGAAATATATATTCGAAGTTTCATGAATCTACGTTAATGCGTTTGGACACAATTCCATTTTATTCGATGTTTGAAGGACACGGTTTTTTCGACCTACTCTTGCTTTTCGAGCTATAACTCTCTTCCTAATATTCCGATTTAGCCCATTTTCAATACCAAACAAACCTTGTCTATAAGAAAGATTCTGGCAAAATTTGAGCCCCCTAGCTTTTTCGGTGCGACCTCTATCGTGCTTTCAACAGACGGACAGACGGACAGACGGACAGACGGACAGACGGACAGACGGACGGACATAGCTAGATCGTCATAAAATCAAACCCTGATTCAGAATATATATACTATATGGGGTCTAAAATGGATATTTCGATGTGTTACAAACGGAATGACAAAATGAATATACCCCCACCATTTTTTTGGTGGCGGGTATAAAAAGTATAAAAAAAAATTCTTTAAAGAAAAGCTTTTAAAAAAGCCTAGAGGCATCTAAACGTATATAAAAATGAAGAGATTAATTTGGATAACCGGCAGTGTTGCCAAAATAAAAAAAATTCCTGAATCTAAATTGCTCTTTTCTAGTAATAAGAAAACTATTCAGAGGTTTGTAAATAAAAACTTTTTATTCGTAGACACATTTTGTAACACCCTTAAGCTTTTGATAGAGAAAAAAGTTTTAAATTATACAAATAAACAGACACGGAGGAAAGTTTTTATTAAAATATAAGTATGATTTGTTTGTTTTATTGTTGTCAGCACTATTACTTATCCAAAGTAATAAAAACTTGCTTTTTAATAAGATTTTTTTCCTTCGGATTAGCGCTTGCTCAAAAGAAGTTGTTTCTTTTTTAGAACCGAATCATTTGCTAATCGAATGAATCGATTTTTGCAGTTTCACTTCTATTGCAGGAATCATTACTTCTCACTATGAAATATGATCAACAAATCAGACAATAAAATTTAAAAAGAGCACACAATATGACATGTATGTATATGTGTGTACATGTCATGGTCTTAGGCTTTTTAATGGCTCTCTTTAAACATAACCTAACCTAACCCAAAGGTAGAAATAGCTTTAGTATATTGTAACAGGGCCATATGGTGTAACATGGTTTTATTAACTTCAGCACTACCCTCATATACCAAGTTCAACGGTGGTTTTACCACTAGTTCAAGTACATGCGCACCCTGAGTGTATGCACAACACTTACCTAATCACACGGTTCATGCGCAAGCAAAATGCTGGAACGCTTTGGCTATCTAATTTGCTTCTTACGCGGTATGTGGTTAATCAGCGACAGAGAGATATAAATAGACTCCCAGGCCACACAACTAACCGAGCAACTCTGTTAAAAAGCAACAGCTTTTAACCTAAAATCTGTACTAGAACAAACCGCTTTGGATGGTAACCCCTTGAATTCTTGAAAGACATTATAATATAGCCGGTCTTGAGCTATATAAATATTTTTCTCAGTGCATTCAGAGATACTTTTTTTCATTTTTCCCAAGATGCAATAACACCAAGCTGGAGATTTTAATAAGGCACCATGCCCCCTGGGTGTGTAAAACCCATGGCTATTACATTAAATCCCTGTTTAGTCATCATGCTTATTAACCATTAAAGCTACGGTATCCTTAATTAATAATTGTGCAAATATTCTTAACTTTAATAGTTTATAGCGGGCTACAGCTGTCGAATTTGCTGTAATTATTCCGTTTATTTTGCTTAATTTCCATGGAAGGATGTAGGGTACAACAATACATGTAAATGATAAAATACTTAAATCAAAATGGTTGTTATGTTTGGACTTGTTTTTAGGTAAAGTTTCTTAAAAAATGTATCTTCTGTACAAGTAGAAACGTCAACAATTAAACTGTCGCTCTTGGGATAATACCCAACTATATGGTTGTCTAGAGCGTCCAATGTATTTCGCAAAAATTGTTGTTCTGTGCGAATTTTGAGCTGGCTGCGTAAATGTTTTATATTTCTTTCAAAACGATGCTAACTAAGCCATTACCGTCATCGTCGAGCGCTTAAGTTCGAGAATTGCCAATATTTTATTGCTTGAATTCAAGGATATCGATACCAGCGGCATATGGTTACAACAGACCAGCACGATGTACCACACAGATTTTGTCGTACTGGATATTCCGGATGTGAGGTTTCTTGACTTGCAAGTCTATGCGATTTAAACACAAACCACAGCAGCTCTCCGAGCCGTAAATTTCGGATGCTCGACACTCTGAGAAACGAGGGTGGATATTTGCACGATGTCACAATGGCATCGATGGGCCTTCGAAATTAATTTCTCTATTACTATTAAGAAATTCACGATAAAAAAACTTTTAAAATATGTGTTAGATCATTTATAGCCCATCACAGAATCTAACAAACTTTTTTATACAAGACTAGAAACCCGACCCGGTTTCACACTGATACGATTTACTACGTGTAAAACAAAAAATAAGATCGACGAAATCTGTCGAGCCGTTCTAAAGATATGCCGCCACCTCCATTTTTTTAAATTTTTTGCTTAACTGGTCATGGTAATTGCGAATATAATAAAAAAGGAACAGCGAAATCGGTAAGGCCGTATTCATTTTATGTTCTTACATATTTGCGGCAATTGCGTTTTTTATACGATTAAATATTTATATTTTATATATTCACTACATTAGTTACGTTTTTCAAATGTAAAACAAAGCAAAATTTTTTCTTTTATTCTCATGCAAGGTGAATTCCAAGGCATATCCATAAGGTATATGCAACGGCGAATTGATACAACAAAGCAACTTTTCAGGGGATGTTTTATGTCAAGGCCAATTCGTATATCAAGGATGGAAAAGTTGTTTTTACATATTAAATATAATAAAATTTCATAAAAAAAAGGATATCAATTTTTTAAACACATTATTAATGACGCAAAAGCAACAAATATACATAAATTTAGCACATTTATTATCAAAAAAGTACACTCAAGTTAATTGTTTTATACCGAAACCAAAATCACATTTCCTATCCCTGCATTAATAAATTAAATCAAGGCGAATTCAACCAATTTTGACAAAATGTTTCACAATCAGCTGGGCTGATAATTTCACCTGTATGAATTCGCCTTGATTGGGTACATTTCACGCGTCGCTCACTTTAGGTTGGTTCAACTTAAGGTTGACTTAATAACAATATTGATAATAACAGATTTATATTTTAAGGCTTTACTATGCAAAAGTCAACTTTATTTCGGACTGCCATTATGGGAGATAGCCTTCAACTGGAGTACCATGTATTGTATCAAAGAATATCTAGATGTTTTTGTTTAGAAGATGAATACAAATTCAAATTATTTTTGTAATTAATATCACTGTATCCTGTCAATATTTCCAACTAAATTTCGACTTAGACAACTAATAGGTACGGACGTGCAAAACATATGCAATAAAAAGTACTTTAAAACTAATTGAAACTTTAAGAAAAATAAAACACTCGTGCAAATCAAATATTTTAATGTTAATAACCAAAAAGATAAGTCATATGAGAGGCGCATGAACGAAAGGACGGACAGATAGAACTAACAATAAACAATTAAATTTTTATTTTAAATAAAGTCTTGTCTTAGTTTTATGACTGTATCAAAATAAACATAAAATTACAATTTAAACACATTTTATTGTTTTATGTCCACCAAAACAACTTGTTGTTTAGTTTTCACTTCAACGAAAAAATTTATCTAATAGAAACAAATTTGTTGTTGTTACTTTGGGTGGGTTATCGAAACATGCTGTCAATGTTGTTATTCTAGCAATTTTATTATTAACATTCAAATAAGAAGAACAAGCACTACAACAAACAATAACAAAATGTATTATGTGAGACTCGTAAGCCATTAACAAACACATTTACAAAATTTAGTTATAGTCAGTCATTATTACACTTACCCATTTACATTTACATAGTCGGAGGGTAATTGTTGTACATTCATTTTGTCTATATAAATTTTTTTTTTCGTAGTCCGTCTGTCGAGGTGTTTATTTGCCTGCTAAATGTCTACAAAGATGTACAAAAATTTTGTCGACCATTTAATTTACAAACATTTGAAGTTGTAATAGTTATCTGCAGATAGACAGATAGACACAATATAGGGTTTGGAGTTTTAGGTTGTTGTTTTAAATATTTATAATTATTTTTATTTGTGTGTTTTTTTCTTCTTTAACTTATGCTATCTTTACCTTTTCTTTTCTTTTGTTTTGAAATATTTGTATTTCGAACACATTTTT
This sequence comes from Phyto melanocephala, assembly GCA_941918925.1. Lineage (NCBI taxonomy): Eukaryota > Metazoa > Arthropoda > Insecta > Diptera > Rhinophoridae > Phyto > Phyto melanocephala. The sequence goes on along the minus strand of OW799233.1, from coordinate 16,567,313 downwards.
GTATAATTTTTTATTTTTATGATATTTTCTAGATACATTTGTTATTTTTATGGCTTTTTTTGTTGGTAACTGACACTAATTGTAATTATCACAACAAAGTACAATAAACACATTCAACAAAAACGAAATTAAAAGCTGTTTTTTAAATTTAGTCATGCATAAATCGATATTCTACAGAGTGGATTGTTATTGTTGTTAACTCGTATTTTTTACGAAATTGAGTCCAATATATGTATGTATGTGTTTCACTTAAATAAACCTCAATAAAAAAATTTAATGCAAGTAATTTTATAAAAGAAATCACATTATGATAATTAAAGGATTGTTTCTTGGCAATGGCATCACGAATGTTGATCCTCAAATGCTCAATTATCTCTGGTTTGTCTGCAGAACACTTGTCCTTAACGGCTCCGTACAGAAAACTGTCTAACAATGTCAAATCGCGGCTTCTTAGCGGCCAATTTACATCAGCATTTCCGCTGATTGAAAGACCATCAAACGTTGTACCCAAAAAATGGGTTGCGGCATGAGATGTGTGGCAAGTTGCACCATCCTGTTGAAACCAAACATCGTTCACATGATTACCATGAAGAGCGGGCACAAGGAAATCGGTTATCATGGCGCAATAGCTGTCTCCATTAACCGTAATGGTTGCGACGTCATCATTTTAAATGAAATATGGGCCAAAGATGCCTCCGCTCCACAAGCCGCAGCAAACATTCACTCTTAATGGGTATATTGGCTTCGGTAAGACCAAGTTTGGATCTGAGCCCCAAAGACGGTAATTTGGCTTTTTAACGTACCCACTAAGATGAAAATGAGTTTCAAAAAATAAAAATCCCAACGCTGCTCCAGCGTAAATCTATTCATTTCTTTTAGCGAAGATAATATACAGAATTATAGAATAAATGCATGAAATGGTGGTTTTAAAAACGCAATACATTAAAAATCGCTATTAAAAACGCGAAAAACTATTAAAGTGGCACCATTGAAAAATAATAACCATCTGTGCATTATGTGTTTATTTTTTGTAGTTAGTGGTCGGTAGTCGTTAAAAGAATTAAGTAGCTGGCGACTTAGCTATTTTTGTAGCCAGCTACTTTTGTTGTCGGTAGTCGATGGTCGGTAGCCTTTGATTGTGTTTATAGCTTCATGCATGGTACAATCATCAGGTAGCCGCAGTTCTGCAACAACAAAATCCTAAATGTATTTTGTTGTTGGAAAACGACGACTTAAATGTCAAAAAGCAAATGTGTGTGCGTGTTTTTTTGGCGGTAGAATATATACGTACACAAAATATACACATACATACACAAAATTTGACATCTAAGTTAAACTTTAAGGTAGAGAAAAAAATAATCAGCTGTTTTAGTGAGGCTACCTGATAATTTTACCATGGCTTCATGTTTGTAAAGATACGATTATTGTTGCCATATTATGCCAATACCTATTATATGAACTGCATTTACATTTGCGAAATTTCATCTCAGCAGACACGGATATTTTTGCTGAAATATCAATAGATGCCCTCAAAAATTGTAATGGGACATTTTAGATCGTGCTGTTTTGTTGAATAACCTTTAGGTGGTTGGAAAAATATTAAATCTACTTCAATTATATCATTCGTTAAAAATAAATATTTTCAATCGAAATTTCTTAACAAAATAAACGTGATTTATTTTGCTTTCGATGTTTTGCATTATTTTGCGATTAATTTAATTTATTAAAGCTTCAATAAATCAACACATTTTATTATGAGACAACAATTCTAAAATTTGCGCTATAATTATCATCATTATTACTTGATTATTATTTTAAAAAATCAAGAAATTGTGAGATTGTAAGGTTTTCGTGTTTAAAAGTCAAATGTGTCAAAAGGCACGTAGATGGCAAAACATGTTTTTAAATTTATGCAATAAATGTGAAAAAAAGAAATTACAAAAAATGAAATTAATATTATTGAATTGTTTTTTTTTTTTTAATTATTGAAATTAAAAATTGCAACTGCATGTATGATGGTATGCGTTTGTTGGTTTATTTTAAAAAATTATATAAATGTTGAAATGTTCTAAAACATACATATAGACGAAGGCATCTTAATTCATCAGGTAGTCAGTCTTATATCGTCAGCTGATTATTTTTTTCTTCACATACTTTAAATTTCAACTGCCAAACAATTTTTTCCAATTTTTCCTCTCCCATTTATTTCAAATGTCAAACTTCACATATAAAAAATATAAACAAAAAACTTCTGTCTGAACTGCCTTGATATCTATATAAATATATAAAAACCAATGTGTGTTTGTATGTTTGTATGTTTCTTTGTGCTTTATAGACGGTTAAACGGCTGGAAGGAACTATAGGCTATACTTTGGTTTGAAATTGTAAGTGGGCGGGGTGCCAAGCCCTATTAAAAAATAAGTATTAAATATTATATATCACAAAAGTAAATGCAGCTAGAGTCTTCAAATTAAGTACGGTACACATACGGTATACATTAAGTACACGAACATTTGGATAAAAAATGGGCGGACTTACAATAGTAGGCGTGGCCACATGAATTAAATACTAAATTTTGTATATTTAGAAAACGATATCGATTAGAGTACTAAAATTTTGCAAGAGCAACTTTGACACCCAAATGAACATTTGGGTAAAAAATGGGTGGACTTACAATAGTTGGCGTGGCCACATGAATTAAATACTAAAATTCGTATATTTGGAAGACGATATCGATTAGAGTAGTAAAATTTTGCAAAAGCAACTTTGATATTCAAATAAATATTAATGGAAAAAATGGGTGCGTTAACAATAGTGGGCGTGGCACCTGCCATATGAAATAAATACTAAAATTTGGGGGGGGCGAAGCACACTGGGTATCAGCTAGTAGACGATAAAATATGAATCATTAAAATGATTGTCGTAGCTTTGTATGAGAACAAGAATAAAAGAACTTTAAATTTAAATGCATTGGCTGCATAGATCCGATAGAATTTGGGGGGCGGCCTGAGTCTTGTTGACTTTGAGAGAACTGGACGATTAAGTTCATAGCATTTAAACGGAGATTTTTAAATTTTATAAAACCAATATTAAATCGTAATCAAAACGCATGATCTTTATAAACAATTCTATTCTCCTAACCGAGAGATATTTATAACTAAAAAACGTTCATTAGCAATGCCCACTATGGCGTTAAGGCTATAGCAATTACCCTGCTAAACATACGATGCCGTTTACATATATAAGAGTGGACCATTTAAAATTTGGACAACTGATTACTTCTTTGACTTTAGAAGCTGGAATAACATTATTTTTTGTTTTCAGGTCTATGTTTGACATTTGCCAAATGGGACTATAGGCTCGAATAAATTTGGGAAATATTAAAAATTGGCTTCCATAGTTGTGAGTCTTTAACGCAAAGTGCAAGAAATTTAAGTGGAAAAATTGTGATCGGGCTTTAGTTTAGTTTGTGCGTCAATTTACGAGTTCATTTGTTCATGAAAATGGATCGTTATTGGACTAAGCAACCGGTGTACTTTCTCGTCCAGTGCGATTAATCGAAAACATTGATGCTGTGGCTAAGAATGTGCAAAAACATCCAACCAACATTAATTTCTTATCGCTTTTAGGAACTTAATATTATTAGCATTTCCTTGAGAAAAATTTTACATAAAGACTTCAGTTAAAAAAACTCATAAAGTTCAATTTGTCCAACAGCAGGAGCCTTATGACCATCCAATGCATTTTAGCTCCGCCTAATGGGCTGAAGATTGTTTGGCAGGAGATGAAGAATTTTATCTAAAAAACGTTTTTTCAAATAAAACTCATTTTCTTCTATTTAGCTGTTAAGTCACCATTTAGACAGGGAAACATTTGGAAGGGAAACATTTTGTTTTAGGAAGAGAGGGACGGGTGGGGAAGGAAATATGAAATTTGTTTACCGTTCTCGGAGGCACGCTTTGTGCTTTCATTATTATTGTTTACATTTGCTATGCTTTTTGCTTTATTCTTTTTCAATGTGCTTTGTTCTCAATATTTTAAATATATGTAACTTTGTTTGAATAAAAATAAAAAAAAATAAATTATGTACTAAATGAAATTAAAAATTAAAATATATACATACATAACTACAAAAGAAAAAATGTAAAAAAAAAACAAATATAAACTGGAATGCTTCCGACAACAATGTTTCCCTGTATGACCGCGAAGGAAACTACAATAGAGAATTCCAGATGTTTCCCTGTGTAAACGGGGACTAACAAGCAATATTGCCATATGTGGGGTTCAGAGAGCTCACACAGGAGAAGCCAATACATCCACAATGAGGCTTTGTTTGTTGTAGGTTTTAGTCTGGCGGCATCATTGGTTCGAATGGGCAAGGAGCCGCCGTTACTGTCCACGGTGAGCATGCTCAATGAATTTTTGTTTTCAAAAACTTAAGACAATGATAAGGACAATATTTGGTTTTAATAAGAAGGGACCTCATGTAGCACAGCCAACGTAAACATCGATATTTTACGCAATGTTTTTGTAAATCGAAAAATAAGCAGAAATTGTGATGGCAATTCGCCGCCTCGGATTTGTAATTTGAGGCGTTTAGATAAACGAAAAAGTTATGAAACTTTTAACCTCCATAGTGACTCAGGAACTGAATATTACTCGCATTTCTTTGAGAAAAATTTTACATAAAGACTTCAGTAAAAAAAACTCACAAAGTTCAATTTGTCCAACAACTGAAGCCTCATGACCATCCGATTCGTTTTAGCTGCGCCCAATGGGCTAAAGATTGTTTGGCAGGAAATGAAGAATTTTACCGAAAAACGTGTTTTCAGATAAAGCTCATTTTTATTTCGGTGGCTATGTCAATAAGCAATATTGCCGCACACGTGAGAAGCCAATGCATCCATAAAGAGGCTTTGTTTGTGGATTTTGGTCTAGCAACATCATTGAGCTATTTTTTTTTTGAAAACGAGGAAGGAGCCGCCGTTACTGTCAACGATGGGCATTACGTAGCCATGCTCAACGAATTTTTGTTTTCAAAAATTTATGAAAATGACAAGTACGACATTTACTTTCAACAAGTCGGGGCCTCATGTCACACAGCCAACGTAACCGTCGTAATAGAATAATAAGCGGAAATTGTGATGTCAATTGGCCGCATCGGAGCTGTAATTTGAGGCGTTTGGATAAACGAAAATTTTATTAAACTTTTGAACACCATACTGACTTTTGGCCCACTCTGTATAAAAACGATACAATTATTGTAATTGTTTTTAAAAAGACACGTGGAAAAAATACCATACGAGTAGATCGTTAGAAATAAATTTTTTTAACGTTTAAAGTTTTACTTGGTTTTAGGTTCTGTTTATTAAACTAGAAGTGAAGCCCTTGAAATAAGAATAATAAATTTAATATTAACTGAATACCTTTTTTTTGTTTTTTGTTTTTTTTTTGACGCAAATATTTTTCATATGAATTGTAGTACACATGTACAAATATTTAATTATGTATGACATAAATTAGATCGCGCATATGTATGTTTGTATTTGATGAATTACAAAGCTGTCTAGCTAAATTAGCTTGCGCTAATAACCATAATTAAAAAAAAAAAAAAAATTCAAAAAATATTTCGAATAATTAAATACACAAATTTTTAGAAGTTTATTGCTACTTTATGTTAATTGGCTTGAATTTCTAGCCATTTGTTTAATTAATTACACGTGTGAGTTTTGAAAATTAGTAAGAATTAATTGCTCGTAAATGATTAACCCTTTCTGAATCGATTAGAGGTGTGGTAGGTGTTCTTAAAATACAACTCTTGTAGTCATGCAGCTGGTAAGGCAAACGGTAATAACTTTTTATATATTAATTTAAAAAAGTTTTTATTGAAAATCTTCCTTTTCGAAGGGTGTAGATTTTTATCAACATCACTTCAAGGCATAATGTTTTAGCTGAAACAAAACAAAACAAATATTCTATTGTTTATTACACAGAAATATATTTATAAGGTTTTACTTCGCTTTTTTTTTTTTGTATTTCGTATTAACCAAAATTGATTTTTTATTTATGACTAAGATTTGTTAATAAAAATTTATTGCTTTTAAATATTACGACTATTGTAATTAACTGTTAATTTAAAAGTAATATTTTATTCATGCGACAAGTTTTCATTAACAGCACAACAGACAGGTTCTATAATTAACACTATGAAATATTCGAGATTTATGTTCATTAATTAATATTTATTTATACCAAGGGCACTTAGAGAAAAAAATATATGGAAAAATGGCTATGGTCAGCTAGGACCGATCATATTACACCCTATGCCTTATATAAATATTTTTGTTAATTTTTTCCCCCCTCATAATATTTTGAATTATTTTATGGGCATAACGTATAAACGTTTTACGGTGGGTATGTTATATGGTAGCATAAGGCAATTGTTAACCCATCTCCACACGATTGGGTAAAGTGGTCGTTAGTAGTGTGAACTTAATTTTAGAAATTACAAGGCTTAATTTGTTTTAAAGATAAGTTTTGATGAAAATTTTTTAAAAATATTGTTTGTGTAATTATTAGTTTTATTGTAAAAACATTCAACAAATGAATATGAATCGTTACACGCAAATAAAAAATATGGTTGTGGTAACCATAATCAAAGAGCCACATACTATGATTGAATTGTATGATTATGTTTAAAATAATAATGGTTACCAGTTATCATTATTATGTTTAATTTACGCATCATTTAATAATCATATATATGACTACAATTGAAATCGACAATCTTTCTTTTTTTACGGCATACTGTCGATTGTACTTACCAATTTAATTGTAATTTTTATACCAATATTTTTTTACATTTTCTCGTTTATTTTTAAATTTTCTTTAATTTTTCAAAATTTTTGTTCATTTTTTTGACATCTCAAACTTTTAAAATAATAAAAATTTATTCAGCACGAAGAAGAGCAGTTGATTTCAAATTATTATTAAAAGAAAATCATAGCATGATTAATTTGTAATCATACTGTTGTCTCACTTATTATTTAATGATTATTTTTATTTTATAATGCTTTTGAATATAATGTTATTTTTGTCGTCATAATTTTTTTAAGTCATACTATTTTTAAATGATAAACATTTTGAAATTTTTACGAAAAGTAAACATTAAATGATACAGTTCAAACAAATGCTTGATTATCGTGACAAAATATATGATGAAATGAAGCAAAAATAACTATTAATTGTTTTCGACAACCAAATATTGTTTTAGAAAAAATAATATGACCGTCGTGATCATGTCGTAACCATGGTTTTTCTTTGCGTGTATGTATTCAGGTATTAAATTAGAGAAAGAGCCAACAATTTCCGGGGGAGCCGAAAAGGCTGATGAACATTTATATCAAGAAATTATTGGGTCCTTACTCTAGCATAATATCCCAATTTTCTAAAGACCCTCGTAAGCAGCATCAAATGCAGCATATCATGTAATGAAATATTTAAATTATACTATAAATGCGGTTTTGATGTATAGAAAAAGTGGTTTACCACTTGTTGGTTTTTGTGATGCAAATTGGGCTCAAGATGTCAATGATAGTAAATCTTAATCAGGTTTTTGTTTTCTAATCGCAGGTGGTTTGGTTTCCTGGGAGTCAAAAATGCAAAAAAGTATGTGGCACTAACAGAAGCAACTTAAAAAGCCTCATATTTAAAATACATTTTAGATGAACTTGGGTATTCTAATCAAAATCCAGTAATGATAAATACAGATACGCAAAGTGCTCAAAGAATGGCTGAATTTGGTGCTCATTATTCCAGAACGAAGCATATCTATATATATAAAAGTGAAACTCTGTGTGTGTGTGTGTGTGTGTGTGTGTGTGTGTGTTAGCTATAGACTCCGAAACTGTAAAACCGATCGGACTCAAACTTTGGCAAGTTGTTGTACACATACCAGGGAGTGTTTATGGGTGGAAAAAAGTGGGCGGGGCCACGCCCATAAAAATAAGTTATCAGTTTAAGCTACTTGCACTTGACCGATTTTTCTGAAACTTTGCACACATATCGAGCTGTCATGACTAAATAATTTTGTGATAAGAAAAGTGGGCGGGGCCACGCCCCTAAAAAAGTTTTAATTTTGAGGTACTTGCACTGAACCGATTTTTCTGAAACTGTGCACACATACTAAGCTGTCATAACCATATAATTTCGTGATTAGAAAAGTGGGCAGGGCCACGCCCATAAAAAAAAGGTTATAATTTTGAGGTACTTGCACCAGACCGATTTTTCTGAAACTTTGCACACATATCGAGCTGTCATGACTAAATAATTTCGTGATTAGAGGAGTGGGCAGTGCCACGCCCATAAAAAATAGGTATCATTTTGAGGTACTTGCACTGGACCGATTATTCTGAAACTTTGCATACATATTGAGCTGTTATGACTTTACAATTTCGTGATTAGAAAAGTGGGCAGGGCCACGCCCATAAAAACAATTATAATTTTGAGGTACTTCCACTGGTCCGATTCTTCTGAAACTTTGCACACATATTGAGCTGTTATGACTTTACAAGTTCGTGATTAGGAAAGTGGGAAATGCCACGCCCATAAAAAAATTATAATTTTTAGTTTTTTGCACTTGATATTCAATTAAAATTCAGAATGCATTTCGATTCATTAAGGGGCGTAGCAACGCGCGCCGGGTTTGGCTATACATTATAAATATCATTAGATCAAAGATGTTATTGAACAAAATGTAGTTAATTTAAAATATTTACAAACTCAAAAAATGTTAGATGATGTTTTGACTAAGCCTGTACCAAAAGTAAAACATTTATTTTGTTGTAATAATTTTGGAATCGCATTTTAAATTCATAATGTTGAGGAGGAATGTTATTATTAATTTTATTGTAAAAATACTTTGTATTCAACATAATGAATTTCATCTGGTTTTTACTGTTTTATATGTTATATATTGTAAAATATTTTTTCTTTACTTGAATTATAAATTTTCAACCGAATTGTATCTTTTGGAAATACGTAACGTTGTTTTAATTACAATGAAAACCCGCATTTTAACCTTAACCAAAAGCTAAGTTTTTGTAAACAATTAAATTGTTTTAATAAACATCCCCGTCCCTTGGATTTTGCTGCAGCAAAATGTTTCCAAAATTAAATTTAATTTTCTATTTGTTGAGGTTTTATTTTAGTTTTAGAGAAATATTTTTTTTCATTCTCTTTTCTTACGATCCACGTTGCCACTTGTAAAGTCACAATTTCTAGGAAAAATAAAATCTTAATTATTTTAAGTTAAATTTAAAAAACTACATGATGTTTTCAAAGCTACAAAAGATGCCTATGTAGAGTGTATTTTTGGCCGGCAGCATGTAAGCGAGGCCATCATTTGGAACAACCAGCGCTACGGATTAACTACAGCAATTTTCTCAAGGTCCGAATTCAACGATATAAATCTGGATGGCATATGATTTTTTTTTTCTCTAAAAATTTCTATTAAACATTTTTTCTTAAAAAGATATTTCTACTAAAAAAAGTTTGAAATTAATTTTTTTTTTCTTAACAAATTTCTGTGGCTTGGAGCTAAAAGGTGCCAATGTCACTTTTTTGATTTTTTGAGTTAATCATTGCATTAGATTTGTTTTCTTACTCTATTTCATTATGGTAAAACAGCTGAAGTCATACTTAACTTAGAACAGCTTCATAAATAAAATGCTGGCCAATGTCTCTATGAAAGCACCTATAAAAGTTAAAGTTCAATTCAAATTTACTCAAAAGTAAATATTTTGACATTGGCCCTTTTACCTGCAAGCCACAGATTTGTATTGAATTTTTTTCTATAAAATATTTTTCTAAAAAGTTTGTAAAAATTATTTTTTGCTTTAAAAAATTTGTACTAATTTTTTATAAAAAATTTATACCAAATTTTTGTTTATGAAAACTTTTTAAAAAATGTTTTTCTATAGAAAATGTGTACTCTATTTCTGTCTGTAGAAAATTTTAACTAAATTTCTGTCTAAAAAAAATTGTGCCAAATCCTTTTCTAAAAAAATTTATGCTCAATTTTAGTTTCTAGAAAAGTTGTACTAAATTTTAGTCTATAGCAATTATTTATTAAGTTTTTTTCAATTAAAATGCCTTTTAATATAAAAAACTTTTGAATAAATTTTTCCATTATCAATCTTTTGATTACAGAAAAAGTATTTTTTATTTATCTGTGTTTATAGAGTTTTAAAATTTTAAGTTGGTAACACTTTTATTAACTAGCAGCCATTTTCTTAGCTGTCGAGTGATTTTTGCTCAGACGGGTTTGACATTTCTGCCTTAAAATGTCGATTGACACATGAGTAGCAAAGCGTTGCTGCGTTGAATGGGCCCAAAACAAGATTGCCGTCGATCCCGTTTTTCAAAAACGAATTTTGTTTAGCAATGAAGCTCACTTTTGTTAAAATAGATACGCCAATAAACAAAACTGTCGTATATAGAGTGATGATAGTCCTCGAGTATATGTTGAGACACCGTTTACATCCAGAAAAACTGACTATTTGGTGTGCTTTATGGGCTGATGGAATCATTGCTCCATACTTCTTGAAAAACAATGCTGGTCAGAACGTTACAGTATATGATGGCCGCTATAGCGCCCTCGTTACTAACGTTTAAGTTCATAAATTGAACTGTATTATAACAAGATGGCTTTACATGTCACATAGTTACACGTTTCGAGCCCGTGAATTGGCCGCCAAGATCATGCGATTTAGCGATGCTCGACTATTTTTTGTGGGGATATGTGAAGTCGCTAGTCTACGCCGATCAGCCCAAAAGGATTGACAATTTGGAGAACCGGGGTGCCCCGGTGGACTAGTCAGTAGTGTGCTGATCTGCTAATTAGGGGTTGCGGGTTCAACCCGCGCCAGAGACTCTGCGCTGGTCTGCTTCTCTTTCTCTTCTATTCTAACTATTTCTATTCTTATTATATTATTCTCTATTAGTTCTATATTAAGGTGTCACAATGGACCGTAATGGTCTCCGAGTGAGGGTAACTTTGCACCAGCCTTACCTACCTACCTACCTACCTGGAGAACAACATTCTCCGCGTTATTGGTGATATACGGCTACAAATGTTGGAAAAGGTCATTGAAAATTGTACCTCCACATTAGACTACGTCCGAGCCAGCCATGGCGTTCATATGCCAGCAGTCATATTTCAATTATAATCTTTCGAATAAAGTAGATTTTTATGTCAATTAAAAAAAGTCATCTTTATTTTATTATATTCATAAATGCAATAACTCTATAAAAAATACCCTTTACTTGCATAAATTTTTTAATTAATAATGAAAAATATCTTTAAGTGGTAGTGGTTTGCATGATATATGAAATAGTTAAAATTATAGGAAAAACCTCTTTAATTTATTTTCTTTGTTTTAAAACAAATAATAATTATATGAGCGTTGATCGTTCAAATTAAATACATTTTTACATGTGGCTATTAATTAATTAATTATTGTAATTATTTCTCTATACGATTTGCCCATTTTTTTTTTTTTTTTGTGGAATTCGCATGTTTGGGATTTTCATTTGTATATATTTTGTAATAATAACATGGTTTGCTACAATGTGATTTATTAAATACTTGCATTTATAACTATGGAATTGGCTATAAAAAAATAAATAAATAAAAAAAAACCATTTCAAACGAACGTGGTGGATGTGTGTATGCAGAACGGAAAAATGTGGGCAGCTCTGGGAATATTTGATGTCGGTGTACATTTGATAAGCTTTTGTTGTGGTTTCTATTAGATAAAATTCATTTGAAAATTGTTGCTATTTTTATTTAGTTTTTTTTGTGGTTTTGTTTCAATTTAATTGATTTATATTTATTTAATATTTTTCATTTCAGCAGAAGGGGTGTGATGGCATAAAACAAACCCAGTTTTAACTAGTGATAAATTTTTATTTAGCGTTCTTATTTAGCAGCATGTTTAGTTCATACATAGTTTAATATATATTTTTTTTTAATTTTTAAATATTGAAATATTCTTTGGGAAAACTTTGTAGTTTTTGCATTTTCATTTGCATGTTCGTGGTACAAAACAAGCATCTTTTAAAAATATAATTAAAATACAAAAAACTTAATGGGTTTTAAGGAAATTACAAATATTCCCAGGTCAAATATAGAGCTGAAGATTGGATTGTAAAGTTCGTATTTGAAATAAGAAGTTCTTAAGAACGATGGTGAGTCGATTTTGTTCGATTGAGACGAAGCAGTGGTGGGAATTTAGCTACTTTCCCGTCAAATCTAGCGATTTTAAAGCCAGCGGTATAAGTAGCTATTTTTGCTGACCCATATTTTGCTTCACTTAAGCTCTAGCTTTTGTTAATGTCAACAAAACTTCATACATATAAAATCTTTTTTATTCTGATCCTGAGATACCGGGTGTTTTTTTCAGTGGTATAGAACTTCGAATTGAAATAAAACACAAGAAAATCGTTTTAATGACCATCAATTTGGCTCTATTGGAAGGATAATTTTATGCCATTAATGTTTAAATATGATTTTAGGCCAATAAAGCCAATTCTACAGGTCCAATTTTTAACCACTTTTTCGAGCATATGGGGCCGTATGTCGGCAATAACGCCACGAATGTTGGCTTCCAATTCCCCTAACATTTCTGGTTTGTTGGCGTAGACGAGCGACTTCACATATCCCCAAAGAAAATAATCCAATGATGTCAAATCACACGATCTTGGTGGCCAATTGACAGGTCCATTCCGCGAACTTATGCGCTCATCGAATGTTTCCTTCAATAAATCGATTGTGGCGTGCGCTGTATGGCATGTAGCGCCGTCTTGTTGAAACCACAACCCATCCACATTCATGCCATCCAATTCGGGAACAAAATAGTCGGTTATCATGGCTCTGTACCGGTCTCCATTAACGGTAACTGCCTCTCCAGCATTATTTCGGAAGAAGTATGACTCCACCAGCCCATAGATCATACCAAACAGTCAGTTTTTGTGGATGTAATGGCGTCTCAAGGGTCGCATGTGGATTCTCTTCACTCCAAATGCGGCAATTTTGCTTGTTGACGTAGCCATTCAACCAAAAATGAGCCTCATCACTGAACAAAATTTTGCGATGAAAATCAGCATCGAGATCAATCTCAATTTTCGAAATAAATTTGCACGATTTGCAAGCGTTGTTCTTTTGTCAACCTGTTCATGATGAAATGGCAAACCAAACTGAACATAAATGACATTAGAGTTGCCAGATTTGACCACAAAATGCCAGTTTTATCTCTATTCGAAGAACAAACCTGTAAAATAAACACCCGGTATATATTTATTAAAAATCCTAACGTTTCTCATCATGTCATCAATTTCGCAATTGTAACTAACCTCTATGTAACGGAATTTTCTCAAATAGAAAAGGCAATGCAAGACTATGGTGAACTAAAGAAATTATAAAAGTCCTAAATCTAACTCTTTTTCTCTTAATCTGCCGTGGTAAAAAAAATTCTTAAAAAAATATTGAAATACTTAAAGAGGAGAAAATGGAACTAAATAGGTCACTGAAAAGAATACTTGGAAACACGCAGAATGGCCACAAAAGTGAACGACTAGCTCAAACATGTTCCACGCAGAAAAGATAAACTATCAAAATGGTTGGAATACAAGATCTAGATTGAAAAATTTATATTAAAATCTTATTCTACTTGGATGAACAACGGGAATACAAATAAAGGGTTTTAAAAGTATTCCTTATCGCGTAGGCTGCAAAGTACATTTTGGATGCAGTATTCATAAGGCAAACGTGCTGGAATAAAAAAAAATTAAAACTATAATAAATTTTTTTTCATTTTTTTATAAACTTAAATCTTTATTTGAAAATTAAAAAAAAATATGTGTCAATTACTTCATAATATGCCTCTTTGTTCCCTTGCCAAATTAAAATTCGTTTTGGTTTCTTTCAATTTGTTTAGTGTAAAAGGGGACTTTATAATTTTTGAAACAATTTAACTTGTTATGTTTAAAATTTCAAACAAATTTTAATAAAATTGTTTGCAGTTGGTGAATTATTGCTAAAATTTTAACTTATTAAGACATGTAGCTATTTGCTAGCGATTTTAAAGCCATATTTAGCGCGATTTGTTTGAAAAAAGTTCCCATCACTGACCATAAGCTTTTTAAACATGCATAGAGCATTCGCGGTGAATGCCTTATTTAGGCCAAAATTTTTTTCCACAAACGCATAGTTTGGTTAACCACATGCAAGATTTAAGTAGTTATATGGGTGATTGTCGGGAGTGGTCCTTATATGAAACGATTAATTATAAATGAATTTTCAGAATATATAAACGAAAATCTTTAATTTGTGTGAAACTTTTTTTGTGGTGAATTTCATCTCAATGCCGATATTTTTGAAAGACTTTTGAAGTGTTTAGCTAATTATTAGGTTTGGGATTTATGTACACTAGCATTTAACCCGCTACTTCGTTAGCGCAGTTCTTACTATTTATTGAATACTCAAGTTGTATTTATAATTATTAAGTACTAGCCAAACCCGGCGCGCGTTGCTACGCCCCTTAATGAATCGAAATGCATTCTGAATTTAATTGAATATCAAGTGCAAAAACCTAAAAATTATAATTTTTTTATGGGCGTGGCCCTGCCCACTTTTCTAATCACGAAATTGTAAAGTCATAACAGCTCAATATGTGTGCAAAGTTTCAGAATAATCGTTCCAGTGCAAGTACCTCAAAATGATACCTTTTTTTATGGGCGTGGCACTGCCCACTTTTCTAATAACGAAATTATTTAGTCGTGACAGCTCGATATGTGTGCAAAGTTTCAGCAAAATCGGTCCAGTGTAAGTACCTCAAAATGATACCTTTTTTTATGGGCGTGGCACTGCCCACTTTTCTAAATACGAAACTGTATAGTCATAGCAACTCAATATGTGTGCAAAGTTTTAGAAAAATCGGTCCAGTGCAAGTACCCCAAAATGATACCTATTTTTTAATGGGCGTGGCACTGCCCACTTTTCTAATGACGAAAGTGTAAAGTCATGACAGCTCAGTATTTTCGCAAAGTTTCAGAAAATTCGGTCCAGTGCAAGTAGCTTAAACTGATAATTAATTTTTTATGGGCGTGGCCCCGCCCACTTTTTCAATCACGAAATTATAAAGCCATGACAACTCAATATTTGTGCAAAGTTTCAGAAAAATCGGTCCAGTGCAAGTACCTCAAAATTAAAACTTTTTTAGGGGCGTGGCCCCGCCCACTTTTCTTATCACAAAATTATTTAGTCATGACAGCTCGATATGTGTGCAAAGTTTCAGAAAAATCGGTCAAGAGCAAGTAGCTAAAACTGATAACTAATTTTTTATGGGCGTGGCTCCGCCCACTTTTATTCACCCATAAACACTCCCTGGTATGTGTACAACAACTTACCCAAGTTTGAGCCCGATCGGTTTTACAGTTTCGGAGTCTATAGCTAACACACACACACACACACACACACAGAGTTTCACTTTTATATATATAGATTTTTGGTTTAAGTTATAAAAATTTGTATTTCTGATTCAATTTGTTTAGAAAATAAAACTAAAAGCAAGATCACTGCTACTGAGTCTCAAAAATTAAGATTCATAATTTGCAAAAATTACCCTAAAAATAATAGAAGTAAAATTTTTTGCTTCACTTGAACTTCCACTTGGTTTATTATTATCTACATTCAGATTTTCATGTATACTTTTGGTCGTCCATAATATTAGGAGTTAGACCTCGGATCAAAAAGCAACAATTTTAAGAATCTACATATGTTTACAAACGTAAGAATACAAAGAGTACAATAAAAATGCGAAAGGGGTTTTTTGTGTCTCCAATATAATTTTAATTCTCAAATTGAATCAACAATCTTTTATTTCACAATTTTAGCTTTTTAAATATAGAAAATACAAAAAGTCCCATTAAAATTCAGAAAAGTACCTTCTTGGTCGCCCATAACATTTTTAGTGTTAACTTGTATCAATTGTGACTAATTTCGAAATTCTTGCTTCGCAAGCGTTTAAAGTACAAAAAGTACCATAAAAATTCAAAAAAGTACCTTTGTGGTCGCCCATAACATTTTCCGTTTCACCTGGAATCAAAAGTCCTTCATAAACGTAGAAAATACAAAAATTACCATCAAAATTAAAAAAGTACTTTTTTGGTCGCCCATAAAATTTTCAGTTTCACCTGAAATCAAAAGTCCTTGATTGTACAATCCTACATTCATAATCGTAGAACATACAAAATGTACCATAATAATTCAAAAAAGTACCTTTTTGGTAGCCCATAACATTTTTAGTCTCACCTTGTATCAATAGTCACTAATTTCAAAATTCTAGCTTCCCAAACGTTTAAAATACCAAAAGTACCATAAGAATTCAAAAAAGTACCTATTTCGTCGCCCATAAAATTTTTAGTCTAACCCTGAATTAATTGTCCTTGATTGTACAATCCGTCCTTCATAAACGTAGAAAATAGAAAAAGTACAATTGAAATGCGAAAAAGTACATTTTTGGTCCAAGTTCCAAATTCCAAGTTTAAAATGTTCAAATATCTATGTAACATAATATTACAATAGACATGATTAAAAGTCAGTAAATCTACTCTTTTTTGCATAAAAGTAATTATGTTCTAAAAAGTACCAAACTCCTTTCCCGATTTTTCCCCTTTCTACCCTGTTAGGAATGTGTTTCAATTTTTACTAAATTACATAATTTTTTATGTCTGGTGAAATCCCAATTATAAATTTTGTGAAAATTGGCCGTCCAATTAGGAATTACATACTTTTTCTGGAATTTTCCCCTTTTTGGTACCTTTTTTGTCCCCAAAAAAATTTCCAAAATTTCACCTTAAGAATTGTCCATATTCTATTAGGAAATAATAATTGTCAAATTTTGTCCCATTGAATAATATAAGAAAAGTTTCTTTTAAAAAAAGTAATAAAAAAAGGGACAATTTTTACCCCTTATAAATGTGAATTTGAAAAAAGTGCCGAATTTCTTTTAATATTTTTTCGCGTATTACTTAATACAGTTTAAATTTTTTTCGTAGCTTTATGTGTTTGGAAATTACATAGGGTACCAAAAAAGTACCAAATTATAGTTTTTACCCGTTTTTCCCCCTTGGGGTTTGAAAATTCAAAAAAATACCAGACACCTGTCAGCTTATGTTTTGTGAAAATTACAATACTTTTTGAATTTAAATTGTGTCATTTTTAGTTTAGCAGATATAAGATTACTGATTTTACCCGTTTTTACCCTTTTTTACCCCCTTAAAGTACGAATTTCCAAAAATTCCTTCTTAGTGGAGCTATACATCGAAAGAGGAACTAGTTGTCCAAATCTCATGTCTCTAGCTCTTTTCGTTTGGGCTGTGCGATGATGAATCAGTCAGTCATTCAGTCAGTCAGTCAGTCACGTTACTCTTTTATATGTATAGATAATTTATTTTTACATTATATATACTCTCTGTCATATAGAATTTTAATTGCAAATACAAAAAAAAAGATATTTAAATAGCATTTAAAAAAGCTTTAATTAAGACCCCAACATTTTTACGTTTACTGCCTTAAGCTCCTAAGCTTGATTGAATTTATTGCAATACTTTTGTTGCCAACACTTTTGCAAAATAATTATTAGGCGGATTCGCACATAACGTGACCAGCCTCGCCATAAAAAATAATTAATTATTCTAACTTAAAAAGTTTAAAAAAAACTGGACATTTGTATTTTAAAATATGTTGTTTAAGCGCATACAAAACACATTCATTAGAATTCCAATGAAATCTATAGTAGACAGACATGCATGCATACAAAAAAAAAAAAAAAAAGTCTACAATATTTTTTCAGTCTTTTGTACGGCTTAAAATATTTCTACATCTAATCAATTTTATATTATCATGAGCACTAAAATTAAACGAAAAATTAAAACAAAATAAAAGAATTTGCTACGCCCAGATTTAGTTTGATTTTATTTTGTATTTCACTTGTTTTTTTTTTTAAGTTTTTTTCTTTTGAAGTTTTGAACAAGAATTCATTGCATTTTAACGTGTTAAAAACCATCGATTAAAATTTTTTAAAATACAATGCAGAAAATATAAAATAATACTAAAACATTTTTCTAAAGACAGCATAAATAGGATTATTACAGAAAAAGCATTGTGTCTATAAAAACCATAAATAATTTAATGGCATTATGCCGTTTCGAAGGTTTCGTTTTTGTTTTAGTTGTAGGAAATAAGATAACGTTGGCCCGAAATTGTGGTTAAACCGTAAAAAGCCATCCATACATACATACATAAGGCAAACACAAAGAAAAAAATTAATTAAACTTTTATCCATTAGGCTTGTAAAGAAATGCTAAATAGGTTTGTTCAGGTATTTGGATAGCAGCATTAATTTTATCTTGATAACTTTATAACAAAAGTCTATAATATTTTATTTATAAAATAATAATAATTAAATTTATGCGCCCAAGGTAACCGGAAGATAATGGAACGTGTTTTAATAAACATGGCATAAGTAAACAGTTGTTTTGCTGCATTATGTTTGCTAGATGGTTGCACATGCATACCTAACTCTGGAATTTAAAAGTTGAGGTTCTCTTTAAAATACTTCGAAGTCAGTGATACAAGGCGAGTGGCTCAGAAAGCCGTATAGCTTAAAACGCCGCCGTTTTTATAAGCTTGTATAGCCTCGCAACAAATCTCTGAATAAATTTAATTTGAAGCAGTAATAACACATTTGGCATTTCCCTGGCCATTTGTTTTGAATAAAAATTGTTTATGCTGCGAGTGTACTGCAGCACGATTCACTAGTTTTAAAAAATTTTAATGCGCAAATACTACATTATGTGGACGCTCATTTAACCGTTGTTCGATTAAAAAATTAAATTAATTCAAGCTAAGAATATTCCGAAAGTTTTTAGCTCGGCTTGCTCCACCATTCGATGCACACTTAAATCTGAGATTTCGCAGTTGAGGTTGTCTTTCGAATACTTCGAAGCCAGTGATAAAAGTCGACTGATTCAAAAAGCCGCCTGGCTTATATGGCCTCGCAACAAGTCACTGAACAATTTTTTTTTCGTGAAAGTAAAAACAAATTAGACATTTTATAAGCCATTTATTTTAAAGAAATTTTTTTGTACTGAGAATGTTCTGCAGCTCTAATCGCTTCTGTTTTGAGAAATGCGAACGGCAAACTTGCAATTTTACTATGCAATCACTATATAATGTGTCTCCTCAGTTAAACGTTGTGTGGTCAAAATTTAAACTTACTCAAAGCCGAGAAATTTCCAATAGCTTTGTCATTTTGCCAGACAAATTGTGTCTAAGATTATCAACTTTTTGCTTTTGGGTCAGCAGAATTTCTTACTTACTTCAAGAAATCGCCTTATTCCCTTGTTTCTGCATGCTTTCACAGACAATGGCGATATACGTTGTCATTCGGATGATGGTTAGGTTAGGGAGAAAAGGCAGCACACTTGGGTCTATCATCTTGATTCCTATGTGACACGTTTAAGAAATGGAGAGAAACAAATGGATAATTAGCATGGAAAAAGAAAAGGAAAAAAGATTAAAAAAAGAGAAATCATGATATAGTTCGTCAAAAGATTCAAGGAACGTTGTCATATATGGCTGATTCACAATTCTGGACTGATTAACGGAGCCACCCATTTTCTGCAGACTCCGAAAATTGCCCTTCTGATATTTTCTAATGCGGGACAGTGACATAGAAAGTAATATGTAATCTCTTTTTGCAATAAGGTAACTTCTACAGACATTATTATAAGGCCATTGGCGTTGCTAAAAATGTACTGGGGTTGGCAAAAGCTTAAAAAGTTTTTATTTTCAAAATCTTAAACTGACTTTTTCTTTATATAAATTAAATTTAAATAATTGATTTTTTTGATTTTTGACATTTTACCCACCAGAATGGTCTAGTAATGCCAGTGTATAGGTAGTCCCAAACATGGCTAATTATGGTCGAATCTTTATCAAATGGATCGTGTCTAATTTATCTACAAAACTGAAAGTTACAGTTGAAAGAGTAGGTTAGGTTAGATCGGGCAGCCGCCCGAAGGCATAGCTCACTTGGGTCCTCCGAGGGTCCCGTTGTGATACCGTAGGCACCATCGCCCGTTCGTCTATGTCCTCTGGCCGTCGTTCCTCAGCCATCCTGTCCTGTTCACGAAGGTGTGGATCTTTCCCAGATCAACTGCGGAAAGACAAGTTTTACTTACAAGTATTCGCTGACCTAGAATCTGGCGTCTCAGGTCCCCGAATGCAGGACAATTGCAGAGAAGATGTTCAGTCGTCTCCTCCTTTTCCTCGTTATCGCGTCTGCAGAAGTCGTTGTAAGGGATATTCAGCCTTTGAAAGAGTAGCGAACCCAATATTTGAACTAACCAATACCCATTTTGATAAATAAGTTTTGGCACTTGTAAGTGCTGCTCGTGGAACCTGCCATAAAGATTTGGTTCACACGGCTAAATGGTGAGCAACTGGCTGATCAAACACAGTCAAAAGCTGTGACTCTGAAATCGCTATTGTTGAAAAATTTTGTATAGTCAGTTTAACGGCCTTAAGAGTAAATAAGTCTATTAAGTTAGACCCCCCCAGGGTTGGATAATTTCTTCACTATATTGGCTTATCATTGTTAAGTTGTTTCTGAGGAAATTCGACAATAGAGAGACACAAGTCTTTGCATATCGTAATATTGGTATCAAGACTGTTTCCCGACCGTAATAAGTAATATTATGTCCAATAATCTGATGGGCCACAGAAGGTAGTCTGGTAAAATTACATTTGTTTGCGACAAACAGCAAGATTCGGGGCTTCACACTGCCGCGGTTAGGAAAATACGAAATTCTCTTATAGGATAATGTGAAATATTTGAGTACAATCCTACACTCTAAGCTTTCATGGAAAATTAATAATCAGCACAGAGTTAAGTGCTAAAATGGGACTTAATTCTAAAATAGTTTAACGGACTATTGTACCACCCATCCTTATACATCGATAGTAAAGTGCCCGACAAATTACTTTTTGCTATAAAAAAAAGTGTAGCTTCGGCTGTGTGGCACGTAGCGCCGTCCTGTTGAAACCAAATGTTGCCAATATCCTCCTCTTAAATTTTTGTGAACTAAAGTTCGTTTAACATAGCCCGATAACGATCGCCATTGACTGTAACGGCCACTCCTTGCTTTTCGAAAAAAAAAAACGGCCAAATTATGCCTTTCGATCAAAATCCGCACCAAACAGTGACTCGTTTTGGGTGTATCGCCTTTTCAATGTATGCTTGCGGGTTTTCTGTGCCCTAAATGCGATAATTTTGCTTGTTTACATACCCGCCAAAATCAAAATGAGCTTCATCTGGAAAGATGATTTTTTTGGCAAAATCGGCCAAAGTAATGTCGCAATATTTCCCAGCGTTGTTCAAGCGTATACATAACCATATTCGCTCAGCGGATGGATAAAACTAATTATCTGTTAATCATACATGAGCTAAGTGTTACCATTCACGAAATAAGCACTAGTTGAAACAAAAAAACGTTGGATGGCGGACCCTTTGTTCTACTTCAACAAGGAGAAAATATATTTAAGGCCAACTGTAACAGAAATATCTTTGGTTGGTAACTAGTAATGCTTTGTAAACGAGTTCTTCGGAGGCCCTTATGCTATACTGCAACTCCTTTCTATTGCTGTTTACATTACGCAAATTTTGGTAGGTCATTCATGTATGGTAGGTTGCAATACCCGGCAGATGGAAT
This sequence comes from Phyto melanocephala, assembly GCA_941918925.1. Classification (NCBI taxonomy): domain Eukaryota; kingdom Metazoa; phylum Arthropoda; class Insecta; order Diptera; family Rhinophoridae; genus Phyto; species Phyto melanocephala. The sequence goes on along the minus strand of OW799233.1, from coordinate 16,545,476 downwards.
TGGGATAAATGCGACCTTGGTGGCCTTTGACACCAGGATATACATAAATAAGTTATAGATAGGCTAGAGTGTTGGCTCCGGGCTTCCATTATCTTAGTCCTACACTACTACGTCCATGCTGGTCAATGTAAGAAGGTTCAGAAAAGTTCGAGTCGTTTTTCTGTCGTCAACTTAATTTGATTTACTACTTATAAAGATAAATAGTAATGAAGGGGCAGACAAAAAATTTCTTTTAAATAATAATAATATCGCAGTTCGATAATTAGGCGTCTACTAACCTGCTGACAACTAACTATGAATAAGGGACAGCATTTTATACATTTTATTAAACTATAAGCTTTTTTTACAGTCAATAGATACTTAAGATTCCGATTTATTTTCCATACAACAATTTTATTTGCTCATATCTGTAAACTATAGAATATTTAAAAGACTGTGTTAACATCATTTATCAGTTTTAAAACAATTATCCCTTAAAACCCCATAAACATTTAACTTTCTCTCCCACTTTAACCCAATATTTATATGGGATGTCCTTTTGAAGCGAAAAACGAATAGGGAAAAACTAATAAATTCTATTATATAATTTACAAACATCATCATCAGCAATACCACCAGCCAGCACGACAGCATCACCTCAAGGAAATACATACGGTTTTTAAACTCTCATTCAGAGATAACGAAAACCAACCGTTTCCTTATAGACGAAACAAATAATTAATTTATAAAAAAAAATAATTTTATAAACAGGTATTAATACGAAAATTTTATTTATTTTAATTATTAAGCATTTTGTACAAATACATATGTAAATGCGTATCATAACTACATAAATGTATTTGGAATTTTTTTTGAAGATTTTTACAGTTATATTTTTTTTAAACTCTTAAAATATAGTGAGAACTAAAATTATCCTCCATATCTTAGTTTGGGAATTGCTGATCTTACTTCTAAGACCTCAAGTATTGAGTTTAAAAAGTTTTCGAAAAAAAAACTATATTGTTCAAGTACATGACGCACTTATCTTTTGTTGTTGTTTTATTTTTTAAGCACCTTAAAATTTTTGTCTAAAAAAAATTAAAATATTTGGTCTAGTTGGTTGATGGTACCCATATGTTTTTGTTAACGTATGACCACTTAAAAACTTAAGCACCTCAGCAGTGTCAGCAAACAATGAATTTTTGAATTACTTGCAGTTTTTCCTTTTTCTTGTTTCTTTTAAAATTTTTTTGTAAATAGAGCCTAAGTACACGCTAAATATCTGTATAAATGCATATGCATACATACATACATCCATATCAGTGCATTTATAAATAAACAGACCTAAAATAGCACTAATCAGATAATTATAGTTGGTCAAGTACGAAACTAGAGTAACCTGTCTGTCTGTTCTCAAGTAGGTCTTAAATGAGTTTACAAAATTGTAATTATTGTAAAAAAAAAATAATTGCAAATTGTATATACAGTCATGTCTGGATATAGTGAACTAAATTTTGCAAGGCTTGTTCATAGTATCCAGGTTGTTCTCTATATCAAGGTTGAAATTTTTGTTCAAAAACTCGTTTTATTTACTAAAAATACATTCATGTAAATGCAATAGCTGATTAGAAACAATTTGTACAAAAAAGGAAATATATGTACATATGTATTTAAGTTTAATAAAAGAATTGTTGTTGAAGTTGTTTTCAAAATTTTGTTCACTATAAGAGTTTTTTACTATTTAGAGTACTCCATGCAAAACTTTTGGTGTTCACTATATGGAGGTGTTGAATATATCGGGTGTTCACTATATCCAGACGCGACTATAATTACAATTTGTTAAAATTAATGGTTTTAAATAAAAACCAATTTAAAAGTTATATGAACAAATTTAAGTTGATTTAAAAACAAATTTAAATATTTTTGCAATAAAAAAAAAACGAAAAAAATATATTCGATAAGAAACATTATTATTGACAACAACATTTTTCTACACAAATATTATCAATAACAAAATTTTTTTATAAAGAAGCATTAAAGAAGCATCGACAACTAAATTTATCCTTAAAAAAAAACTCGATAACTAAATTGTTTTGTCAAATAACAAAATTTTACAACAAAATATTATCGATAAAAATTTTGATAACAGAATTTTGTTCTAGAAAATTCATCGACACCATAATTTTTTAAGGAAAATTATCGATAAAAAAAATTTAAGATAATTTGGCGACCCTTAAATTTTGTTTAATTAAAGTTATCGATAGTTATATTTTTGTTTTGGAAAATTATCGATAACAAAATTTTTCTATCGAAAAATTATACTATCGATAAAATTTACCGATACTTGAATTGATATTGATAACAAAATTTTTCTATTGAATTGAAGAATTATTTTTCCATTAACAAATTATCGAAAGCAGTATATTCTTTACACAGATTATAGACAGCAGAATTCTTTTATACGAAAAATATTTATAATTCTATAAGAGTATTATAAATTATTGAAGGGTTATATAGAAATATTATCGATAACTGAATATCTCTATAGAAATATTGTCTATAGAACGAAATTTTTGTGCATAAAAATAGTTCATTCCACAACAAAATTCTTTCTTTAACAAAATTATCGATAACAGACTCTTTAGACTGATTAGGAAAGTTGTTGAAGACCGTATTTTTCTGTATAAGAAATATCGTTAAAAAATATTTTTTATAGAAGAATTATCGATAAAAAAAATTTCTGCAGAAAAATTACACAGCCCGACAAAATTAAAAAAGATTTTTGCTTCTTTGAATTTATCAACTGATTCTAGTTAATTTGGGTGCGCTGAATTCAAATTTGTAATCAGTTTGTCTCTATCAGCTCTAGTTTTAATGATATAGCTTTTTCATACCCTCCACTGTAAGTGGGGAGGGTATGTATCAGTTTGTCATTCCGTTTTTTCTGAAAATATTATTTTTTGTGTAATTCTTACCCGATTAATGGGAATTTTATTTGTGTAATATTATTCAGAACGTTATTTTTTCCTTTTGCACTCCAATTGCATATCGAAAGGGAGTTGCTTGTAAGAAGTGGTTTATTGCAGTTGGCAAAGTTTATTAAAAAAGTGTTGATCTAAATAGAAATGACTTCCAATAGAAGATGTTGTAAAAATAACGCTGACACATTTTGTTACATTTGTGGAGGATACCCCTTAAAGAAAACATAAGACCTATTTCGGAATGTGTTAAAAAATCGTATCTAGATTTCTTTGGAGTTGATTTTGGTGATCAATATCGTCCTACCCCCGTTGCACATCAAATTAGTACTCATAAAGCTGTTTGTTAAGGCTCTGAATCACGATGGGGAATGTTTTGCATATATTTGCAGCAAAATGCCTAATCTAAGTAGAGATAAGATTAGAGCAGGAGTTTTTGACGGTCTCCAAATAAGGCAGTTTATGAATGACAACGATTTTGATAAGTCAATGACCGAAACTGAACGAAATGCGTGGACATCATTCGTGCAAGTTATAAAAAATTTTTTTGGAAATAATAAAGCTCCAAATTATGTTCAATTAGTAGAGAATATGCTGGATAAGTTCAGAGACCTTGGCTGTGTTGACCTGTGTTATTGATAACAGATTTTAATAGATAAATTTTAGATAAAAATTATTATGCAGAATAATTATCGATAACATCATTTTTCTATAGAAAACAGTACGATAACTAAACCTTTTAGTAAAATTATCGATAGTTAAAGCTCTTTCTATTAATTTATCGATAACAACACATTTTATTACAAACATATCGATAACAGTATTCTTTAACAGTTAAATATAAAATTTTTTTTTATAGTATAGCTATCGATAACAGAATTTTCTGTATTGAAAATTCATCAGAAACTTAATTTTTCTATAGAATACTTATTGGTAATAGAACTTTTCTACAGGAAAATCATTCATAACAGAATTGTTCTATGGGAAAAATAACGATAGCAAAATTTTTTATAGGAAATTATCGATTGCAAAATCTTTGTGTTGCAAAATAACTGATAACGACAATTTTGAAAAGAAAATTTTTCGATAACGAAATTTTTGCTTAGGAGAATTTTTTGATAATGGATTTTTTATAGAAAAATATTATAGAAAAAAATTTTTTAAAATGAAAATATGCCAACTGAATTTTACAATAGAAAATTCGTCGCTAACAGAAATTTTCAAAGAAAAAATTATCAACAACTGAATTTTTTTATGGAAACAATTTTTATAAAAAAAAGAACTAAATAGCAGAACTTCTTTAGGCCAGGATCATTTGTGTAGCTAAAACTTTGTTTTTTGAGGTGGCACAAGCTTAAACTAAATTAATTTTATATTTATATTAAATTTAAAAGTAAATTTTTCAAATTTTGGAACGGGAACAAAAATTTAAGGGGGGCTAATGCACCTCTCAGGATGGTCTAGTTACACCAATGGCCTGAATTGAATGATATGGATACTAACGAAATGTAGTTTTTAAAAGGATGGCGCTATGTGTATCATTGGACATTCTGTACGAATACTTCCAGGGCATGGTCAACTCACGTAAAGGCGATTTGACCCCAAACGATTTTTTTTAAGCTGCGGGCTTATGTTAACAAACAGTTGCTTTTAAAGCCAACATTACTCATGATTTTATATTTAATACAAAATGGCATCGATAGCTCTTTCAAACGAATAAAATATTTCGATTATATGTCATGCCAAATTTATTTCATTTTAAGAAGCGGTTTAAGAAAAATTAAATCAAAGTCCTCGAGCAGAAATAACAATTTTATTGGAGAAACCTGGCATTGAAAATCACACAATTTGAATTTGCGTTTGCGTTGTTGGTGACCATATGTGCGTATGTATATATTGTAAGTTTATATTTATTATTTATATGCAGATTTCAAAACAAACTACTGGCAATCGGTCATTTCTATGACTTTTGTATTGAAAACAAGTCCATGTGATGTTTAAGAATACTAGCGAGCACTGTGAGTGGGAGTTCCTGCTTACGTATTGTTATTGTAGCAAAAACACTAACAGCTTTCATTGTTAAGGCTCCCAAGGTTTGCGGTTTTTTGTAAAACATATCTATATTTTTTATGCCAAAATTTTCAGCAAACCTTAATGGGTTAAACAATTTTTCTCATACAAAAATCTATTTTTCATCAAGTCTGCCATAAATATTTGATTAAGTCTTGTTGACGTTATAGAAAATGTCTTGCAGTTTGTCAATAAAATAAGCAAAATAGAAATTCTGCGTAAACGTTCATCATAAAAATTAAAAGAAAATATTTTTATGACTGAGAGCAAAGATAATTTTCATAAATTTTATTTTCATATAAATTCCGAACAAAAAAGCAAAGAAAATAGAAATCAATGTTCAAGCTGCTATAAGTTTCTTAGTGAGAAGGAAACACTCAACGAAATAAAATTAAATTATTAAGTTTGTTATGAAAACTATAATCTATTAATTTATGAATATTTTTTTATTTATTTTTTAATGTGAACAACTCTTTGGAATTTGGTGATGGAAATTATTTAGATTTATGTTAAAACATATTTAAGCAGATCGTGGGTGAGGCATTTAATTTAAGATTTTCCGCTGCCTGTATGTTATTAGGAATTTGGCAAAGATAATTAAAATTTATTTGACTTGCTTCACCTTGACACAGTTTTCAATTTGCAATTTATCTTAAGTAATCAGTTTTTATTTTTGGGGGTACAATGGCTTGTAGGTAGGTAGAGATTATATTTGTTAAATGATTTTTTGTTTATTTATTTTCGTATTTAAATTAAAGTGTGATATTTTTGTTGTTGTTTTTCCACTGCTTAGTGTTAATTTTATCTATATGTCGCTAATATTATTTTTGAGCGTTTTTGAACAGCAAATATTTGCGTTGTTATTTATTTGCACACTTTGTGTACGTATTTCTATTAGTTTGTTGTTGGTGGTTTTTAATAGCTCAATGCTACTAAAATGCATGTAAATAACTAAAGGTCTCTTACGGATATATAAATATAAATATGTTCATTAGAGTTATAGTTGTAACTACAAACAAAATCGCTGGTATAAAGGTTTATACAGGGTGGTCCAAAACAAATCGCACGATTTTTTCTGTAAATAAAACAAAAACTTGTTGGAGAATTCTTCCTTTTTTTTACCATAATTCTTATAAATATTAAAATTTTTATATTAAGTATCTAAGTACTAACACTTATAGGGGTTTTTTTTATACGAAACAACACAAGTAGTTTGTCAGCACTTTTATGAAGTTTTCGATTTAAGTATAAATTTGTTAAGAATCAACTTTACGTGCGAACTACAATTTTATAGTTTTTGGAAAGAAAAATTTTAATTAAAGGACACTTGAACATAACTCGCTAAGGTAACAAGCTGTAATCCCCTCTTGATCATTAATTACATGTACCGCTAATGAAATTCAATAAAATGGAATTTTATAAAGAATTAAAAATTACCAAACTTTTTATTCTTGAAGTACGTCCTATAAAAGTTAAGCTCGATGCCGACAACAAAACAATCAAACCCATTTTTATTCCCAAGCCCTACATTTATAATTGCCTCATGTCGAGTAATTACAATTGACCTGTGTTTGAAGATTATTATTCGAAGCGAACTACAACTCAACAGCTCTACGAAAAGGTGTACAAAAGAAAAACATATCTCAGACAAAGTAACCATACAAAAGGGCAGAAAAACTCAAGTGATATATTTATAAAAACACAATATAAATACACTTTGATAGAATGATCTGTGACAATTATGTGTGAAACAATATATCAGCTTAATGCTCGCCATGGCTTCGGTAGCATATGGTTAATATTTTCAATAACTCTGAGACATGACTTATTGAGGTTTAATGTCTTTAATGTGCCGAATAATCTCCGCCTTTAGTTCTTAAACTCTTCTTGGCTTATTTTCAAAGAACGAAGTCTAACGGTGTCACATCAAAAGTTTGTGGCGGCCACAAACCTCTCCATGGTTAAATTTCTGAATGCTGAAACAACAAAATGACAGATTATGTTGGACGAAAACTTGACGGTAAAAAGTGACTAACAATTAACATTTATGGTTGGACCGTCCTTTAGTTTAATTGCCGGTAGTTATATATACATGTAAGGGTGATATTTAAGCAGACCTCTTCCATAAACGGATCCCTTTTCGACCCCCTTCGTTACCTAGAGATTACAAGGTTACCCCGATCTCACTGAGTCCCGTGTCGTCCCAGGTGTTTGCTCTAGACTTTTGTGACATCACATTGCAGACTGATGATTACCTACTATCCTCACCATAGAGCCCTTTGTAATCACCAGCATCTGCCCAAGACTAATTTCCCCTATAGCACTTAAATCCAACGTGTGTCTGCCAGTGGTACTAAGTCTATTGCCAGCCATTACCGGATATTCGTATACCACATGCGCCGCTGTCTATGCAGTCTCAAGGCACATTCGGCCAAAATCATTCTCCACAACCCCGATCCTGTGCTGATGATATTAAAAGTTGCCATGTCCTGTTACCATAGCAGTTATCCAGCTCAGGGTCCTCCGATTATATCCGGGTTCCCTGACTGCATTTATGTCAAGGGCCTTTCGAGCACCATACATGCCTACCTACATGTGGTCGTTTCAATCCACCTTTTCAGGTTCAAAGACTCCACTTATTGTAGGACCTTTGCCCGCACCATCCCATCCCCAAGAGCAACTCTATATTACGATCCGCAGAATACTATAGGAGCTTCCCTTTTCGCATCTATGCCAACTTGTCTCTTAAGGCACACCTATTGAGCTTTAGAACGTAATCGAGCAGCAGTTTCGAGTTCACATTCGTACGCTGCATGCATTTAACCACAGACTGATTATCAAGTGCCTTGATAATTCTCCTCCCATGCACTCGATCTTCCAGCAAGTGGTACAACGCGTGCAACAATCCAAACATCTCTGCCTGATATGTGGACACACCTTCCCAGACTTAGGGAACTGGAGAGTTTCAACTCAATTTAATGGACCCCGGCTTCTACCCTTCCATCCATAATTTTCGGCGGTTACTTAAAGTATTGTCATTTTATAATAAAAATGTTATGGTTTTGTTTAAAAGATCCCTACAATTTTATAAAAATATGATTACATGCATCAACGAATGAGTGCTGGATAATGACAGCAATAAATAAAAATCAAATAGATTTTATTTGACGAATGCTTTCTTCAACTGCATTCTTACGGAGACACCCTTTACAGTGATTGGAAGATGCACCTTGCCAGACTTTGAAATGTAACTTTCGATTATGTTTAATAGTGCCCCACATTATCGTATGTGTTCATAAATGTATGTACATGTTAATGTATTGGCAGTCTTTGTTAATGTGTATTTGCTTAGTGCACTTTGTTTGTGCTTTGTTTAACGTAGTTATTTATGTCTGAAATGTATACGTATGAACGTGTATTTGAATAGTGCAATACTAATTAGAACGCTCTAGGTTTTTTTCTTCTGTTTTTTGTATTTCTTCTTTCAGTCTATTGTTCAAAGAGAGAGGAAGCGAACATATTAACAAGTACTTTATATTGTTATATTATTGCTGATGTTACTTACATGCACTACCATGTACTGTTAAATACATTGTAATGTTGAATGTTTTTCCACACATTGTTGTTTCTAACAAGTACATAAAATATACAACTTAAGCCTCGTTCACATTTGGTAAATATTTGCCCTAATGAAATATTTTAACCAATATTTCTGGAATATATTTTTTTATTAGTCCGCAAGTTTCGTACACCAAATATAGCAAAACTAGAAAAGCCCGGCGCGCGTTGCTACGCCCCTTAATGAATCGAAATGCATTCTGAACTTTAATTGAATATCAAGTGCAAAAGCCTAAATATTATAATTTTTTTTATGGGCGTGGCATTGCCCACTTTTCTAATTGTAAAGTCATAACAGCTCAATATGTGTGGAAATTTTCAGAAGAATCGGACCAGTGCAAGTACCTTAAAATTATAATTGGTTTTATGGGCGTGGCCCTGCCCACTTTTCTAATCACGAAATTGTAAAGTCATTACAGCTCAATATGTGTGCAAAGTTTCAGAATAATCGGTCCAGTGCAAGTACCTCAAAATCGTACCTTTTTTTATGGGCGCGGCACTGCCCACTTTTTTAATCACGAAATTATTTAGTCATGACAGCTCGATATGTGTGCAAAGTTTCAGAAAAATCGGTCCAGTGCAAGTACCTTAAAATTATAACTTTTTTTTATGGGCGTGGCCCTGCCCACTTTTCTAATCATGAAATTATAAGGTCATGACAGCTCAATATCTGTGCAAAGTTTCAGAAAAATCGGTCCAGTGCAAGTACCTCAAAATTAAAACTTTTTTAGGAGCGTGGCCCCGCCCACTTTTCTTATCACGAAATTATTTAGTAATGACAGCTCGATATGTGTGCAAAGTTTCAGAAAAATCGGTCAAGTGCAAGTAGTTAAAAATTATAATTAATTTTTTATGGGCGTGGCCCCGCCCAATTTTTTTTTCACCCATAAACACTCCCTGGTATGTGTACAACAACTTACCAAAGTTTCAGCCCGATCGGTTTTACAGTTTCGGAGTCTATAGCTAACACACACACACACAGAGTTTCACTTTTATATATATAGATATATCTGTGGTTTGTTCACAAAACATCTTAAGTAGCGATTAGAAAATTTTCAGCATTTTTTTAACAAAAGGTTAGATCTTCATGCTGCTTTATTCACACTAATCGGCATCCTTCTACGTATAGAAATGTATTTTTGTAACTCCTATTTGTTTTTGCTTTCTTAAAAATTGTTAAAATGCAAATAAACATTTAAAAAAATTTACAATCAATAATATTGGGATTTTTAAAAAAATTCATAATCAACAATATTTGGGCTTGTTAATATTAATCCGCGTCTTACTACGAACAACGATAGAGGGTCAACCGAATCAAAAATACTAAACTTGAATCAGATTTTTTTAAATTTTTATTTGTTTTTTTTCCTGATTTTTTAAAGTCCGAAATAAGTTGTTTGATCAAAAATGGATTGATATTAAAATTTGTTTAAATTTAGAAAAAAAAAATTTAATTAAATAATCATTAGGACAACAAATAGCATTTCGTCAAATATTTTCCTAATGTGAACATACTTTTACATCACCTCATATTTAAAGCGTTATAAGCTGAAATACAATGATGGCAGGTATTCATTTAGTTAGTTGCTGTTTTTTTTATCATAGATATGTTAGTTAGACCATTCTATGAACATTCATATGTTTGTAACAATGTTTGTACGTGCATTAAAATATGTACGTTAGCAATGCTTACCTTTTTTATGTATTCATTGCACATAAGTCTACATTAAGGTGTTTGACTACCCTTATTTTTTTTATACCCGCCACCAAAACAATGGTGGGGGTATATTCATTTTGTCATTCCGTTTGTAACACATCGAAATATCCATTTTAGACCCCATAAAGTATATATATTCTGAATCGGGGTTTGATTTGATGACGATCTAGCTATGTCCGTCCGTCTGTTGAAAGCACGATAGAGGTCGCACCGAAAAAGCTAAAGGGCTCAAATTTTGCCAGAATCTTTCTAATAGACAAGGTTTGTTTGGTATTGAAAATGGGCTAAATCGGAATATTAGAAAAAGAGTTATAGCTCGTAAAGCAAGAATAGGTCGAAAAAACCGTGTCCTTCAAACATCGAAAAAAAAGGAATTGTATCCAAACGCATAAACGTAGAGTCATGAAACTTCGAATATATATTTCTCGAGTCAAAAGAATATTTCTCCCCAAAAATTGCTTAAATCTGTGCATTAGAAAAGGAGTTATAGGTCAAAATGTACGAAAATTTATACCGCTCAGTGTATATTTGAAATTTAAAACGTAATAAAACTGACAAAACTATATGTACGGTTCTGAAATTTTGCAAACATGGTTTTTTGGTCAAAGTCTTCGTTATAACGGAAAATAAATGTGCCACGCCCACTTTTTTTTTAAATTTTTATAAAAATATATTAGTCATATTCATTAGCATTTATTCATTGCAGATGGCGACATCTGTTGAAGGCGCCACTACATTTTGCAAACACTGAGGATGATGTCTTTGCTAAGCATCACGTAGAACACTAAATGACTCTAGTAACATTTTTTCGCACAAACTACAAAGGAATTTTATAGGGGTTTGTGAAAACGAAAATGACCGAAGTTTGTTGACAAAAATTAACTAGAGTAATGATTTGTGCCCAACTTTACATATAGTTGTACACACAGTCTTATGAGGTTTAAGATTTAAAAATATTAAAAAAAAAATGTGCATCAGTAGATTTAAAATAAGTATTTGAATATTTAAAATACATATTTTAACAAATTTTTTTTTATCTATCTATTTTTTTGTAAAGGGTGGTTAAATTTTAAGGGCCACAGGGTGATTCAAAATAGACATGCTCAGCATTTTGCTAAAACAGGAAATTTATTAGTAAGATTTTGATTTTTAAAGTTCTATAACATTTTGCTTTTAAAAGATTTTCAAACGAAATAAGTTTTGTATAATTTTAAAATTTGTTAGCCATTAGTACATGAAAATAAATTGTTTATAATGTTTAGAAATAATTTTTTTTTATCTTTAGGTCTAAATTTTCCTAAATTTCTTTTTTTAATACACCATAACTTCTAGAAAACATAAGATAACAAAAAGAAATTAGCACCATTTAGTAGATAAAACTCTCCTCTATACCCCTATACCCAATTTTATATCCGTTACGATCCGACCGTGATCAGCAGACCAATTTTTGTGACTCAAGGTCAAATATTTTTTGCAAAATTTTAGTAAAAGAGCTAAACAAATTTTTTTGTAATGTGTTTTTTTAAAGTATTTGAGTTTTTATATCCGCCACCAAAAAAATGGTATGTATATTCTTAATCGGGGTTTTATTTGACGACGATCTAGCTATGTCCGTCCGTATGTCCGTCTGTTAAAAGCACGATAGAGGTCCCATCGAAAAAGCTAGTGGGTTCAAATTTTGCCAGAATATGTCTTATACACAAGGTTTGTTTGGAATAGAAAATTGGCTAAATCGGAATATAAGGAAGAAAGAAAAATTCCCTAAATGCATGCATTAGGAAGGGAGTTAGAGATCAAAATGTACGAAAATTTATACCGCGCAGTGTATTTTCCAATATGTTAAAAATTTTAAACCTAATAAGAGTGACAAATTTAGATCTACGATTCTGAAATTTTGCAGGAATTGCTTTTTGGTCAAAGGCTTTCTTCTGACGGAAAATAAATGTGACACGCCAACCTCCCATACAACGTTTTCTCTCAAATTCTTATAATTTCTCTATAAATCGAATAATAAAGGACTTTATTGAAATATCTAAGTTGTATTTATTAGCATAAATAACTTCGACACACCTACTATAACGCTCACTTTCCACGTTATTTACTGTTAATGAAATTTAAATTTATAAAACCGACAAAATTAGAGGTATGATGATAAAATTTGCTACGGAAATCCTTCTAGTCAATGTTATTGTTATGCCAGAAAATTTAGGTGACACGCCCACTCTTACGCCCACATCCTATATAATGCTTTATTTCAAATTCATATAATTTCTCAATGAATAAATATTTTGGAAGAATTACGGACTATATTGAAATATCTAAGTTGTATTTATTAGCAGAAATTTTATTGACACGCTTACTTTAACGCCCATTTTCACTGAAACACTTAATTTACGAAAACATTTTACCAGCATATCCAAGTTATAAAGGGTGGTTAAATTTTAAGGGCCGATGTTGATTTTGAATAAAACACAAATTATTTAGGAAATTATTATCATTTCTTTTTTAATGATAATATTTGTATGGTTCAATTATGTATAGAACAAAATATTGGCCAAATGGCCCCGCGACCTCAACGGCACACCTCGATCCGATAGTCCAAATTTTAAATAACATTGCTGATGCTCAATTGTTTGGCACGATGATGAGTCGAAGTTGACTGTTTTTTTGCCACACTATCGCGATAAACAGCAATGCTTCTCATTTAACGAATTTAGAAGGCATTCATAGATGTTCTAACATTTTATACAGACCTGGGGCCGAATTACGGCATTCGATATCGATCAAAATTTTACTCGAACGATCGAGTATGCTTTAAGTATATAGATTCTAATAAGAGTTTTCAAATTTCGATCACGTTCGAGTGCCGTAATTCGGCCTCTGTTTTAAATTTAAAATTTAACCACCCTCTACAAAGAAAAAGATGTATATTTTATTATAAAGAGATTATTCCAAGCGATTAACAAAATAATAATTATTGTGCTTTAAATGTACACAAAATTGGTGGTGGGTATAAAAGATTCGGCACAGCCGAATATAGTGCTCTTACTTGTTGTTATTAATATGCTCTGTGGTCTAATGACCCACCACAATGAATATTGTATGACTATTAGGCTTAATCACACTACAAGTGCTTTTTGTAAAATGTAAAATGCTTCTGATTAGAACTAAACAATGGAAAGTTTATAATATCGTTGTGTTGGTTGCAAAAAAATCATGTAATTTTTTTTTAAAATTTTTTAGTAGAGAAAGAAATTAATAGATTTTTTAAACGAATGGCTTAGACAATTTTATATGATTCTTTGTAATAATTTTTGAATTTATTAGCAATTGTATTAGTAGTTGTCCCTGCCTTGTAAAATGCCATAATCCTTAAAGATAAATATTAACACAACCTCCAATACTCCACTAGATATTGTCAACGTTCTTAATGTTAAAAATTCCAAATCACCAATTCCTGCCTTAGGACCAAGTATCCTTTTAAAATAGTCTGCAGCACTTATCGTTAAGACATTAACATTTATAATTCTATCTGCATGATATACTTAGCAGATTCCAGAAAGTTAGAAAATATTGTAACAGAGTCAAAGATAGGTGATCTTAGCCATTGTTGTAAGTGGCGTGGCATTCAATGTTAAATCTTATTAGTAAAATAATGGCCTTATTGTTGCTATAAATAATTATACCTTTTCTTTAACCTCTACTAAAAAGAAAACAGGTTGGCTTAAAATTGGCAGATTATGCACGGACCATATCAGTACCTTCGTAATTTTAGTCCCTTGAACACAGCAGCAATCTAAACATGGTTTTTGTATATTTAAGGCGCACTCCTGATACACTGCACTGACAATTCTGCAATTTGGGCAGCGTTAAGAAGCAAAGTTGTGTCCCTTATGGTCGCTGAATGTAAAGAAAACTTTGATGGAGTTTTATTAACAAAGCTGGTGCTTTATCGCGAAAAATTTTTCTCGTTTTACTCGATGAGGTCATGGAACAATGAATGCCTCGATGACATCGATAGACGATAGACGATAGACGGCCTAAATTTTTTAAGGATAACGAAGATTTACTCACCTGTCTATACATTAACCTTTAACTACGGAGGTAAAACTTTTGGACATAGCCAGTGACGTGGTGGTAAATTTTACCCCTTTGAATTTTACGAAAAATTTTAAGAAAACAAAATTTTTATACAACTTTTTGCTTTTTTAAGTTAACAGACAACGTTTCCAAAGTTAAAGCCGTAACAAAATAAAAAGTTGATTATTCTTTAGTTAACATAACAGGCACTTTATTTCACAGCTTTTTTTTAACATAAAAAAACAGTACATTTTTAATTAAAAAAAAAAAACGAAATAAAAAATTTTAAGAAAAACATAAAGGGCAATTTTCACAGCCAAATAGTATAAAATTATAATAAAATAAAAGGGAACTCATAAAATATTATAATTGTAAAAAGTACGGATCGACCTTCATCCAGGTTTTTTTATTCATTAGAATTCCGTATTTGCACAATGTACGCATAAACGTTTGCTGCAACTCATACACATTGGCTCATTACAATGCAAGCAAACGTGTGTTGTTTTACGTTTAAGTCTGCTCGGGCATATGCAGCATAATTTCCGAGCTCCAGGATTAGACGATACTGGAGGTGGAGCTACGGAATCTGGGCCTAAAATTTTGCCAATTATGCTTCGAAATATCCGAGGAAGTCTTTGATTGTGTTGACGTCTTTGTAGATGTGGTAAGACTAGTTGCCTTGCTAAATTTTTTAAAAAGTCTCCCCTTGAGCTGTTGTCAAAAAATTACAGAAACGCGGACAAGTGGTAATTTTTACACCAGCATCAGCATTCCAGCTCTCACACGTCACCAAATGCATGCAAAACACTACTGAGTTAATAATAATAACATTTTGAGAAGATACTAAGAGAATGAAATTCATAGAGCAAACCATAAGTGAGTTAAATAACAAAAATGTAAAGAGGGGGTAAAATTTACCACCACCTCCGTAGTTAAAGGTTAACGCAAGAAAGTAGGCTGAAACAAACCAGCACTAATGCATCAAATGGCATACAATTAAAACTTCATGAATTCATTAACTATATTGATAGACGATATTTTCCTACTCGAACATCGATTTAAGGACAAAGAAGATTATACACATGTAGGGGGAATATCGAAGCAGACCACTACTACCACGGGTCCCTTTTCGACCCCCTTCGTTCCCCAGTGATTTCGTGTCCACCGATCTGCACACCCTCAATCACTGAGTCCCGCGCCACAACCGACGTTTGCTCTGGACTA
This sequence comes from Phyto melanocephala, assembly GCA_941918925.1. Taxonomy (NCBI): domain Eukaryota; kingdom Metazoa; phylum Arthropoda; class Insecta; order Diptera; family Rhinophoridae; genus Phyto; species Phyto melanocephala. Next base: position 16,529,810 of record OW799233.1, on the reverse strand, counting down.
GAAAAACGATTTTACGCTGCCGACTGGTGAATGTCAACAATCCTCATCGCACAGTCCTTTGTAATCGCCAGCATCTCCCTCAGACTAAGGTCCCCTATCGCACTCACACTCAAGGTGTGCTTGCCTGTAATCCTTAATCTTACGCTCGCCAACGCCGGACACTCGAATACTACATGCGTTGCCGTCTCGGCACCCTCCAGGCACATTCTACAAATATCATCATCCACGCTCCTTAGTTGCACATTAATAGAAAATGTCGACTCTTTCTGCCGTATTAAATAGGGATTAGATATGAAAATAAACGATCGTATTAATAAAGCTTAAATATGCGTTGTATGGAAAGTAATAGTCTGACATGCAAAGAACATAAAACAAGATACATAGTAGAGAATATTTAAAAAACCAGAGTGAAATAAATTTGACTGCACAGTTGTACTGCATGGAGCACAACCAGAGAGCTCAAGCCAAGAATCAAATATTTGCAAACCTACTCGTCAGCATGCTATGATTGGTACTTCAAACGATTGATGTTAAGTATCAACTCGCATAACTCTCGATTTTAATGAAATCGGAATTGTAGAATTTTTTGTATTAATTACTTCAGGTGTTTTTGTTATAACCGCCATCAAAAAAATGGTGTTTCAGATTGATTGATTGGTCTAAATCGGAACATTAGCAAGAGAGTTATAGCTCGTAATGCAAGAGTAGGTCAAAAAAACATCAAATAATGTGGAATTGTGTCCAAACGCATTAACGCAGAGTCATAAAACTTCAAATATATATTTCCTGAGTAAAAACAATATTTTTGCCCGAAAATTGCCTAAATCTATGCATTAGGAAAGGAGTTATAGATGGAAATCTACGAAAATTTTCACCGCAGTGTATTTTTCAGTATATTCAAAATTTAAAACGTAATAAAAATAAAAATTGATGTCTGGTCAAAGGTTTTGTACTGACGTTGTGACACGCCCACTTTTACGCCACCTACCATATAACGTTATACCTCAAATGCATTTCTAACAGACGATATCTTTTTAAAAAAGCAATTCTTAATAATAATTTTTCGATGGCTTATTACTAAAAATGATAATTTTTCTCAAGCCAATTTTGTTATCCATAACTTTTCTAAATTTAAATGCATTTGACGATATTTTTTTGTTAAGAAAAATTTTTCCAATGTAAGTTTTTGAAAAACATTTCTTAAAAAAAAATACATCCAAAATAATTTCGGTGATAAAGTAAATCTTAAATAATTTGATCAATTTTAACTCTGGCAAACATACATACATTTTTATACCCTTTACCTGTGGTGCACAAGGGTATATATAGCTTTAATTCCGTTTGTAATTTCTACAATTTCAATTTCCATTTTAGAAGCAACTATATGTTCCTCAGATCTGTGTATGGTATCAATCACTTGGAAATATCCGGGAATGAATCGCTATTCAAATTCAGCACAATCGCCCTATAACTTTCTGAGATATGAGCAAAAAACCACGACCACCTCGTTTTTTTCCACAATTACAACAACAACAATATATACTGCTTAAAGTAAACGTGGCATCGAATCCCATCTGAGCCAAAAAAAATTTTTTTATTTGATTTTTTTATTTTTTATATTATTTATATTCTTATTATTTATTTTTTATATCATTTTTTTTAATTTTTTAAAAAAAAATTTTTGTTATTGTTTTTAAAACATTTTTTTTTTTTTTTTTGGGGAAACACATACCTAAACACAATTTATAATTCTGCAATGGCATGTTTTGTATATGGTGATACAAGCAATTGTTACTGCATGACTACACGTTGTGAAGGGTATATTCAATTCGGCACTGTTACTTGTTTTTTATCAAATTTTTCTAAGAAAAATTAATTTAAAATTTCTTTTAAATAGTTAGTTAGTCATTCAACATAAATATATAGTTTCCAATTATTTTTGAAGAAAAGAAATATTTATTGTAATCATAACATTTTTAAATTAATCTAAAAGCCATGGTAATTTACTTTCACAAATTTCCATGGAATTTATTTTAAATTTATAATTTTTGAATAATCTTTACTATAGTCACCCTTATTATTATTGACAGAGGTGCCACTCATCAAATAAATCAATGACTTAAATTATAAATAAATAAAAAAAAAACGTTCAACTTTTGTTAATAACATTTGTAGAATTTCAAACATAAATTAAATTTAAGATGATAAAAATCTATAAAAAAATACTAATAAAATCCAAAAAAAAAAATAAAAAATAATAAACACAATGAAAATATAGTAGAGTATTACGCACAAAACATAAAAACTTTTTAATTTCCTTCATTAATTTTTGTTGTTGTTATTTTCATGTCTATCTTTAGTTATTTCTATTAAATTATAGCGAAAAAAAAGACATTATAGAGCATCGCAACAACATTAGAGGAGTTATTGTGAATATAAATATTTCTTTGAGTCAATTTTATGTGGGTTTAATAGACTGAAATGCCAAAGAATCAAGACAGACAGACGGACAAACGGACAAACGGACTAGCCAAGGCATCATTATGATGATGATGATGATAATCTTAAAAAAAATACAGGCTAAAAAATGCTGATTTACAAAAAAGTTTTGAATGTAAAAAAAAATATAATATTAAAAATTATTTCTACATTTAAATTAAAACATTTATACGCACATAAATAGTCAGACAGACACACATTCTCTCAGTTGCCAGACAATTGGCGTACCACTGTGCCAGCTAAAATGCTTGAACAATTTTAAAATCTTTACACACACACGAACGCTCCACAAACAAATTAAAGACGAAAAAAAAAATGTTGAATGAAAAACAAATTAAAAAAAAATTTTACTGCCAAGGGTCATTAAAATTTAAATAAATTAAAAATAAAAAACGTTTAAGCACATTTAGGTGCATTTTTTTTTCATACAAATCCATTTGGGTTGTTTAATACTCGCATTATTAAATACATTTTGTCGCCGTAAAAAATTTTAATTTAAAACTGAGTTACTTAACAAAGATTGCAAACGATTACAAAAGTGTCTTAATTGATCATAAATAATATGAAAGAATATGTGCGTAATTAGGAACTTGTTATTGAAACTGGAAAGATTAAAAATATTGAAATACATTACGTACATCGTAAATGATAATATGTTATCGATTACAGAGTTCTTTTCAATCAATAAATATAATAAAAATCGCAAATAGATTATTTTTATAAAAATATCGATAACTGCCTTTTGGGTAATCTATATATATAAAAATCAATGTGAGTTTGTATGTTTGTTTGTGCTTAATAGACGGTTAAACGGCTGGGCCGATTTCCTTGAAATTTTCACAGAATCTTTCTGTATGTCTGGAAAGAACTATACGCTATACTTTGATTAGAAATTGTAAGTGGGCGGGGTGCCACGCCCTATTAAAAAATAAGTATTAAATATTATATATTACGAAAGTTAATGCAGCTAGAGTCTTCAAATTAAGTACGGTAAACTTTGACATCCACACAAACATTTGGGTAAAAAATGGGCGGACTTCGAATAGTATGCGTGGCCACATGAATTAAATACTAAATTTCGTATATTTGCAAAACTATATCGATTAGAGTACTAAAATTTTGCAAGAGCAACTTTGACACCCAAATAAACATTTCTGGAGAAAAATGGGTACATTAGAAATAGTTGGCGTGGCAACTCTCATAGCAATTGAATACTAAAATTCGTATATTCGGGAAGCGATAACAGTTAGAGTACCCAAATTTTGCACGAGAAGCTTTGACATCTATATGACTATTTTGATAAGAAATGGATGCTTTAGTAATAGTGGGCGTGGGATCTGCCATATGAATTAAATACAAAAATTCGTATATCTGGAAAGCGATAATAGTTAGAGTACCCAAATTTTGCAAGAGACACTTTGACGTCTATATGATTATTTGAATAAGAAATGGCTGATTTAGTAATAGTAGGCGTGGCACTTGCAAAATTAATATATATTTGAAGTATAAAATTTTTATTTCATTACGATGGGGGTGGCGAAGCACATCGGGTTTTAGCTAGTAATGTATATAAAAATAAAGTTTTTCTTTACAAAAAATATTCATAACAGAATTTCTAAATTTAAAGTTATTGAAAGAATTTCTTCTGATTAATACAAACTAGTGACAACAAAATTTTTTCTAACAAAACTAATCGATTACACTAAATTTTCTTAAGCGACTTATCGTCAAAGAAATTTTTTATAGAAGAATTTTCGATAACTTATCTTTTATGTCGATAAATTTGTGTCAACAGAATTTTTCTCACAGATAAATTATCAATAAAAAATTTTTCTAATAAAAAATAATCGATGAAAAAATATTATCTATAGTTTTCTCTATACATAATTATTCGATACAAATATGTTTTAATAAAATATTTTCTTTAATAAAATATTGTATATAGAGAAGCTATTGATTAACACCAATTGTACAAAAAAAAAACAAATTATTGATAACTTTTTCGATAAATTATCGATAGCCGTATTATCATACCGATATATTATCGATAACAAATATTTGTTTAATGAAAAAGCTATCTATAACAGTATATGAAATATTTTTTTTACATAAATGTTCTATACACACATCACTGACTATAGAATAATGTTCAATAAAAGCAATTTTCTATAAACAAGTGATCGATAAATATAAAAATGAGAACGATAACGATAACATACATTTCTAGAGATAACAGGACTTATAGACAACGTATAGTTAGTAAAAATTTATTTAAAAAAATAGCGATAAAAGAATTTTTTATTGACAAATTTCTAACACACAGGTATCGATAACAAACAATTTTCTTAGCAAAAATTATAAAAAAAAAATTATCTTACATCGATAACTGAAATTAGTTTTATCAATTATTACTGATAACTAAATTTTTCTACAAATAAACTATCGATAACAAATATATTACTAAAAGAGATCGATAACAAAATATAGAAGCTACCCAGGAAAGATTTTTGTAACTGTGTAAAAGTATTGTAAGATGTTAGGAAATTTGTTATTGTTTTTACGAGAACTTAGTTTTTCTTTTTCCAGAGATGGTGTATTTTAAACCGAAGCCTAGTCTTAAATAAAATATATGTTTTCTAGTTAGTTTACAATAATTCTCAAAAAAATATATTTAAAAATTGTATCAACAACGTAAAAACTTTAAAGAAATCCAGTCTTAAAAGTTTATATCAGTTAGGCAGTTAAAAAAATGTACAATAAATTATTTTTACTTTAACATTTCTTACCTTTTTGGCCAAATTTTATACTAAGTTTTTAAGCCTACAAATACTTTGATTAATATGCTACCACTTTGTGTACTAAACTACTTCACATTAATTTAACAACGAAATATTAAAACTTTCTACGTCCCACCTTAAAACTGATCACTATTTTATACCTAACAAGTAAGAGCGCTATATTCGGCCGTGCCGAATCTTATATACCCTTCACAACGTGTAGTCATGCAATAACAGTAGTTTGTATCACCATTCATCTCATATGAAGTACGTACATACATATAAAAAACATACATATATAAAAACATCCCATTGTAAAATTATAAATTTACGTATGTATGTTAAAAAAAATAAAAAAAAATTAAAAAAAAAAATTTTAAAAAAAAATTAAAAAAAAAATAATAAAAATATAAATATTATATTAAATAAACAATAAAAAAAATTAAAAAAAAAAAAAAATTTTGGCCCAGCTGGGATTCGATGCCACGTTTTCTCTAACCAGTATACACGTTTGTATGTATGTTGTTGTTGTAATGTTGTTTTTGTGAAAAAAAAATCGAGGTGGTCGTGGTTTTTTGCTCATATCTCAGTTGTTTATGTACCGATGTTTATGATTTTCAATACCGATCTACTCCCGAATATTTCTGATATTTTTATACCTCACCCGAGTCCAAGCAATGTCGGGGGGCTTCAAAAAGTTGATTTCAACATACACACGGACAGACGGTCAGACGGACAGACTGACAGGGCTTAATCGACTCCCCTATTCATAAGCTTTCAGAAAATATATACTTTATGGGGTCGGAAATCAAAATTGTAGAAATTTCACACGGAATGACAAACCTATATACTCTTTTTCACTGTGTGAAGGGTATAAAAAGTATACCTTCAATTGACATCACTGTTTTGCTCTAATGAAAATTTATGTTACTCTTTAGAACAAAATACCTAAAACTGTTTTAGTTTAAGTCTAAATATTTATTTTTAAGTTTGTTTCAATTCCTAAGTAATCTAGCGTATGACTAACTGTCACTTATTATCCCTGTAATCCCTATAATCTTTATTGTAAGCAATTTAAACTATTCCCTATGTCTCTTCATACATTTAAGTATGTATTTTTTGTGATTTAAAAAAAAGCTAACTATCTAACTAACTAACTAATTGAAAAAATGTCCAAACTATATAAGTTTTCTGATAATATATTTTTAAAGTTTAGTAATTTTAATATTAGGCACAGATGGATGTGGCACAAAGACTTGCATTAAACTTAGTTTATTCGACATCAATGACAGTAAGTGTCAGTGACTGTTCATTTCAAAAGACCAAAGTGACCTCTACAAAAGAAAATCAGAAAGGTGTTTAATCCAAATCAAAATACGAACAAGCTGTTGTTGTGTATAATATTCTTCCAAAACTATATTGATCAAATCGGTAAAGCTTTATGATCTGTTTAAAAAAAATTACGAGTAAAATTTTGTTCAAGCTGCCATGGCGTAACGAAATGAATCCACAGCTTAACCACTAATTACTGTGGTTTGTTCTCTTTTTATTTCTCTTTGTGGTACAACTGCTAGAAAATATTGGTTTTTTACAAAATAAATGAACCTTTTTTAAAATATATTAAATTGTTGAATGAGTTAGATCATAAAAGTGCTTTTGAAAAAAAAGGTTTCTTCTTACGACTTATACCAGAAGAGTTTAAACTATGTTCACACCGACAAAAAAGATCGAGGCGCCGATACGGCATTCGATATTGATCGATATTGTAATCGAACGTAAAAGTTGTCTTAACATTTTGTACGGTATTCGATCGATATCGAATGCCGTACTTCGGCCCCAGGTTCGCTTCCCAATCATAATTCAACCAACATATTTCGGCCATACAAAATTTTGAGAATTTATATAAAATATAAAATACATAAAATAGCTGTAAAAAACATTTAAACAAAAGTTGCCTTTTTTACTTCGGGACTGGGCTGTACCACTGCTGCAATTTGGAAACTAATGTTTCAATAATAAATTTTGGAATTTTTACCAATATACGTACTCAGAACGTTTTTACGAACGAATGCTATTTGTGTTGCTTACAGTAACTTGGTGTCATTATTTCATTCATAACAAAGTAATGATGGGTCGTTACCAACATCATTATTTTAAATACAAAGCAATAGCCTATTTGTATTGGCCTTAGTAAATACTTTTTATAATTTTTTTAAACAGTAAGTTAGTTTTTTGTTCTAAATTAACTTTATAAATATTTTAATAAAAACAATATCATAAATTGTATACATTTATGCATCGCAACAGTATAAAAATATTTAGCTTTATTGGTACACCTATATTTAATTGCTTTTTGTAAGTACATTTGTAAGCGAGGGTCATAATTTCTGGGACAATTTATTCTAAAGGGTCCGCCATCTAACGTTTGTTTTTCAACTAGTGCTTATTTCGTGAATGGTAACACTTAGCTAATGTCTGATTTGACAGATAATTAGTTTTATCCTTTCGCTGAACGAATATGGTTGTGTATATGCTAGAACAACGCTGGGAAATATTGCGAAATTACTTTGGCCAACTTTGCCAAAAAAAAATCATCTTTTCCGATGAAGCTCATTTTGATTTTGGCGGGTATGTACAAGCAAAATTGTCGCATTTGGGGCACAGAAAACCTGCACGCATACATTGAAAAGCCGATACACCAAAACGAGTCACTGTTTGGTGCGAACTTTGGTCCAGAGGCATAATTAGACCATTTTTCTTCGAGAATGAGCAGCAAGGAGTAGCCGTAGCTAATGGCGATCGTTATCGGGCCATGTTGAACGAATTTTTGTTCACAAAAATTGAAAAGGAGGATATTGGCAACATTTGGTTTCAACAGGACGGCGCTACGTGCCACACAGCCGAAGCTACACTTTTTTTATGGCATTTAAAAAAGTTATTTGGCGAACCCTTTAGTTTATGTGTATCTCTAATTTTATTTGTTAACTTTCTAGGTAAATAAAGATTTTTCTGAATATTGATAAGTGAAATGTTCTAGATCAAATTACCGACTGCAAAAACTGATCAGCGATCAAAAATTTAATTTATAGGAAACATGAGTACTAGTTTTGTTTAAATGCAGTGATTTCCCATATCAATGACCTACGACACTAGGGCACATAAACTGAAAGCAGGTATTTGACATAAAATAAATTTTTGATAAGATATTTCTTGACTAAACAAAATTATATAAAATTTATTGTATATGTATGCATGTATGTATAGGCATAGTGTATAGGTATGTGAAGGCATAAAGTTATTTGTTAGTTACATTACTTAACATAAAGTAGTATACTTAAATAAATAAATAATAAAAATTTACTATCAAACTTTCAAGTGGTCATGTTGAAATGCTTAAAAAAACTTTATATCAACTATTTGAATGATTAGCAATCACATCAATGGGGCGTTAATGAGATAAACTAACGACCAGAACCACAAAAAAAACGAATTTTAATTTTTTTAAAGTAAAGAAATATAAAATAAACATTAAATAGTACGAACTAAATAAATATATAAGAAACAAAGTACTTAAGATAGTAAAATGTAAAAACTGTACGCGCTTACTAATTAAAACCACAAACATACATACATCCATACATGCTTATACGTACCAACATATGTGTGTGAAAAAAAAATCAATCGCTTAATCAATCAACAAATATTAATGGCACTTTAGATACAAGTATCTACAATGAGTGTTTACTCATAAGAAAGTTACACACAAACACATACAAATAGATAAACATACTTTAAGTAGTTGAAAAAAAAAAACATTTTAGTTTATTGATTCAGTTTAGGTTTTGTTTATTTTTACTTTCCAGGTTAATAAAATAAATAAAAACCAGAGCACGTATATCTTTGATTAAGTGCTCACATTCACACACACACACACACACACACACACACACACATCCATTACCTTTATGGTTACCAAGCCATTTATTATCATGCAAATTAATATTATCAACGGACAGACATTCCTCTTTGGATTTGAGCAGTCTTCGTAAATTAAAAAAAAACACAATAATTTTAAATCTTAATAAATTATAAAATAAAACTTTTGTTTACTAATTAATGTAAACAGAAAAAAAATTATTTATACTTCAAAAATTTGTAGTCCACATTAAAAAACATACACTCCGGAAAACATATTACCAGCATTTACACACATACTGATGTATTGATAGCAACAGTATTTTTATCAACAAACCAAAGCTAACAACACCATCATCGACGGCCATCCTTAATCAATCTCATAAATAAAACAATTTTTGAATTAACAAAAAAAAAAAAAACAAATACAATAATACCACTTGACCACTTATCTTAAATAATAAAAATAAATATTGTCTGGCTATAAAAGTTTAAAATAGTAATAAAACCCAACACAATTGTTTACTCTCTTGGGGTAGATGAAGGGTATAAAAAGAAATTTCGTATATCCGTGAATTACTGAAAAGAATTAAGGTGATAATAAACTTTGTTTTAGATAATTTTCTATAAAGAAAAATTCCGTTATCGATATTTTTGCTACAACTTTTTGAACTTTTTAAAAATAAAATTTGTTATCAAAGATTTTTTTAAAGGCAAATTCAGTTATCCAAAATTTTCTAATGCAAAATTTTCCTACGACGTTGTTTATGAAAAAATTCTAATGTAAATAATTTTTTTGTGATAATCTGCTAAATTTTTAATAATTTGTATTTTAAAGTTATGTTGTCCATACTTTTTTATGCAAAAATTTGATTAACGATGCTTTTCTGAGAAAAACTTTTGGTAATGATAACATAAGAAATTGTTGTCTATCCATATTTTTTATAGAAACATTGAGTTGTTTATAATTTAACTATAGAATAAACTTGCTATCGATCAAAAATAGATAATTTTTCAATACAAAAATTTTTATCGATAATTTTTTCTATAAAAAATTTTTCATTGCGAATTTTTTATAAAAATTATTTTGTAGATTATTTTTCTTTATAAACAATTTGTTCTCGAAATTTTTTTTATATTAAAAAATTTTTTATGTAATAATTATACTGCCGATAATTTAATATCGATATTTTTTTTATATTAAAATTATGTTATCGATATTTTTTTTATATAAAAATAATGTTATCGATAATTTTTTTACATAAAAATTATGTTATCGACAAATTTTTTTTAATGAAAATTATGTTATCGATAAGTACTTTTTATAAAAGTTATGTTATCGATCACTTTTATGTATAAAAATTATATCGATCGATATAAAAATTATGTTATCGATAATTTATATGTACGAAAATTATGTCGTCGATAATTTTTTATTCAAAATTTATATTATCGATAATTTTTATGTATAAAATTATGTTATCGATAATGTTTTATTCAAAATTTATATTATGGATAATTTTTGTGTATAGAAATTATGTTGTCGATAATTTTTATGTGTAAAATTATGTTATCGATAATTTTTTATTCAAAATTTATTTTATGGATAATTTTTGTGTATAGAAATTATGTTGTCGATAATTTTTATGTGTAAAATTATGTTATCGATAATTTTTTATTCAAAATTTATATTATGGATAATTTTTATGTATAAAATTATGTTATCGATAATTTTTTATTCAAAATTTATATTATGGATAATTTTTGTGTACAGAAATTATGTTGTCGATAATTTTTATGTATAAAATTATGTTATCAATAGTTTTTTATTCAAAATTTATATTATGGATAATTTTTGTGTACAGAAATTATGTTGTCGATAATTTTTATGTGTAAAATTATGTTATCGATAATTTTTTATTCAAAATTTATTTTATGGATAATTTTTGTGTATAGAAATTATGTTGTCGATAATTTTTGTTTATAGAAATTATGTTGTCGATAATTTTTATGTGTAAAATTATGTTATCGATAATTTTTTATTCAAAATTTATATTATGGATAATTTTTATGTATAAAATTATGTTATCGATAATTTTTTATTCAAAATTTATATTATGGATAATTTTTGTGTATAGAAATTATGTTGTCGATAATTTTTATGTGTTAACTTATGTTATCAATAGTTTTTTATTCAAAATTTATATTATGGATAATTTTTGTGTATAGAAATTATGTTGTCGATAATTTTTATGTGTAAACTTATGTTATCGATAATTTTTTATTCAAAATTTATTTTATGGATAATTTTTGTGTATAGAAATTATGTTATCAACAATTTTTATGTATAAAAATTATGTTATCGACAATTTTTATGTATAAAAATTATGTTATCGATAATTTTTTATGTATAAAAATTATGTTATCGATAGTTTTTTATATAAAATTTATGTTATCGATATGTTTTTTTATATAAAAATAATGTTATAGAAAATTTTTTTATATAAAAATTATGTTATCGATAGATTTTTTTTAAAGAAATTATGTAATCGATAGATAATTTTATATAAAAATTATTTTATCGATAAATTTTTATATATGTTATTATGTTATCGATAAGTACTTTTTATAAAAATTATGTTATCGATCACTTTTATGTATAAAAATTATATCGATCGATATAAAAATGATGTTATCGGCAATTTTTGTGTATAAAAATTATGTTGTCGATATTTTTTATTCAAAATTTATATTATGGATAATTTTTGTGTATAGAAATTATGTTGTCGATAATTTTTATGTGTAAAATTATGTTATCGATAATTTTTTATTCAAAATTTATTTTATGGATAATTTTTGTGTATAGAAATTATGTTATCAACAATTTTTATGTATAAAAATTATGTTATCGATAATTTTTATGTATAAAAATTATGTTATCGATAATTTTTTATGTATAAAAATTATGTTATCGATAGTTTTTTATATAAAATTTATGTTATCGATATCTTTTTTTATATAAAAATAATGTTATAGAAAATTTTGTTATATAAAAATTATGTTATCGATAGATTTTTTTTAAAGAAATTATGTAATCGATAGATAATTTTATATAAAAATTATTTTATCGATACATTTTTTTATATGAAAATTATGTTATCGATAAGTACTTTTTATAAAAATTATGTTATCGATCACTTTTATGTATAAAAATTATATCGATCGATATAAAAATTATGTTATCGACAATTTTTGTGTATAAAAATTATGTTGTCGATATTTTTTTATTCAAAATTTATATTATGGATAATTTGTGTGTATAGAAATTATGTTGTCGATAATTTTTTTGTGTAAAATTATGTTATCGATAATTTTTTATTCAAAATTTATTTTATGGATAATTTTTGTGTATAGAAATTATGTTATCGACAATTTTTATGTATAAAAATTATGTTATCGACAATTTTTATGTGTAAAATCTATTTTATCGATAATTTTTTATGTATAAAAATTATGTTATCGATAGTTTTTTATATAAAATTTATGTTATCTATATTTTTTTTATATAAAAATAATGTTATCGAAAAATTTTTTATATAAAAATTATGTTATCGATAGATTTTTTTAAAGAAATTATGTAATCGATAGATAATTTTATATAAAAATTATTTTATCGATAAATTTTTTTATATGGAAATTATGTAATCGCACAAAACTTTTTATAAAAATTATGTTATCGATCACTTTTATGTATAAAAATTATATCGATCTATATACATAAAAATTATGTTATCGATAATTTACATGTACGAAAATTATGTTGTCGATAATTTTTTATTCAAAATTTATATTATGGATAATTTTTGTGTATAAAAATTATGTTATCTATAATTTTTGTGCATAGAAATTATGTTATCGACAACTTTTATGTATAAAAATTATGTTGTCGATAATTTTTTATTCAAAATTTATATTATGGATAATTTGTGTGTATAGAAATTATGTTATCGATGATTTTTATGTAAAAAAATTATGTTATTGATAATTTTTTATGTATAAAAATTATGTTATCGATAATTTTTGTGTATAGAAATTATGTTATCGATAATTTTTATGTATAAAATTATGTTATCGATAATTTTTATGTATAAAATTATGCTATCGATCATTTTTTATGTATAAAAATTATGTTTTCGATAATTTTTATGTATAAAATTATGTTATCGATAATTTTTATGTATAAAATTATGTTATCGATAATTTTTATGTATAAAATTATGTTATCGATAATTTTTATGTATAAAATTATGTTATCGATAATTTTTATGTATAAAATTAGTTTATCGATAATTTTTATGTATAAAAACTATTTTATCGATCATTTTTATGTATAAAAATTATGTTTTCGATAATTTTTGTGTATAGAAATTATGTTATCGATAATTTTTATGTATAAAATTATATTATCGACAATTTTTATGTATAAAAATTATGTTATCGATAATTTTTATGTATAAAAACTATTTTATCGATCATTTTTTATGTATAAAAATTATGTTATCGATAATTTTTTATGTATTAAAAATAATTTTATCGATAATTTTTATGTGTATATAAAAAACTTTTTATCGATAATTTTCTGTAAAACAATTCTCTGTAAAAAAATTTTGTTAGCGAACAATTTTTTAAAGACAAATTCTATTGAAGAATACTGTTATGGATCAATTATTTATGGAAAAATAATGTTATCAATCAAGTTTCGATAGCAAAATTCTATTATCGAACATTTTCTACAAATAAATTTTTTTTTACTATAATATTTCTATACTTATAAAATTATGTTATCAATGATTTTCTATATAAACAATTTTTGTCGATAATTTTTTTACAGAAAACTTCTGTTATCAATAAATTGTCTATGGAAAAATTGTGTTATCGATTGATTTTTTATAAAAAAAATTATATATATAAATATTCTTTTTATCGATTAGTTTTCTATAACAGGTTTTCTCTTGAAAAACTCTGTTAATAATAATTTTTACTTAAAAAGAAATTTCGTTTTAGAATGTTTCTTTTCGTTAGTAGGACGTTAGACTTGTGTCCAAAGTTTAGATCTCAACTGGTGTTAAATATCATTGGAGAATACTTGTTACAATTGTCCTTCCACAATTGTACTTTAACATACGTAACTGATTTATGAATAAAAGGGTTTTTTTCTTCTATTTGGTTGTTTATTATAAAACAAAGATTGGTGACATGTGGCGATGACAGAAATGTTTAGTAAGGTCTGCCATTTGACCATGAATAGGCAACGTTAGCAAACTATTAAATGTTATTATCAAAATTTGTGCTGTGTTAGAAATGTGTTCCATAAATTATGTCAATTATATGGTCGCCATAATTCAAGCTGTTGTGACTGAAATTCGCACCAGTTTCATTTTATTAGACATAAAAACACTAATGCGAAGGGTACATTCTTGGTTAGTGTCAATGAAGCAAGGTTCCGTGCATTTATTAAAGACTTATCATAACCCAAAACGGCTTCACGAAGACGGTTCCATATACCACATACCACGCTATAACATGAACCTATTGCGAGATAAGTCTTGCAAGCAATTAACCTCATGTTTTGAAACAATCAATTGGCCGCCTTTGTCGTTCGTTTAACCCAAAAAGATTTTTTTGTGCGGGGATACTTGAAGCTCTCGTTATGTGGCTAGTGCTTAAAGACAACATTACAGCAGACATTGGTGAGATACCTGCCAAAATGCTATTTTGCACCATCTTAATTTTATTAAAATGTATACCGTGTTTAAGGAGTTATAAGCGTTTAAATTCTCTACTAACACTTGTGCAGAACATATGTGTGTAACAACACAAACATATGAAACATGTTGAATCAACATTGTTGATATAAATTGTATTAGCATAGTGTTTTGGTTTATGGCATACAAAAAAAAAAAAAAACAGAGTATAGTTAGATTAACAACTAGATTAGGGTCGAATGGGTTGAACGTAGAATATGCTAGTAAATACAATTTTACAAAGTTATGTTATAACAATATGACATGACAGTACGCATGGTGAAATCACCAATTGGATTCTAATATCATATTTATACTTGTTTTTTATATACATCGATAGTAAATAAGTTGCTTAGTTTAGTATTATAAAATATAAAATTTATATGTTTGATATAAGAGAATTGCTGTTGCCGTTTTTAATGCTTATAAATTCTGTCAGCACTAATCGAGTCATGTCAAAAAGGTAATAAGTCTAAATGAGTAATTAAGATACTTGGCCATTTATTTGTTTTAGTACGACGTTTTTAGTTTATAAGTGATTTCAAATGTTGATAACAAAGTGGCTCATATCTTTAATTTTACGATTTAGTTCTGTGTACTTTGTCTTGGTTTAGTAAGTTTTATTTTTATAAGTTTATTAAGAAATTTACGAAAAAACAAATAACATTTTGAGTAGTACATATTTCGTTTAATGATAACTTGTTTCATAAAAGACCACTTAAGATAAGTCTCAAGTGCTTTTTTTTATAGTTTATTATTAGTGTTAATAAAAAGTAGCGACAGCACTTAACATTTAAGTCATATAAAATATTCTAAATGTTTTTTGTTTTTTTTAATTTAGAAAATTTTGCTAAATTACACATGCCCTTTTGCCATACAACTACTGCCGTTCCCAGTGTTTAATTTTCATAATTAACAACTAAATACTAATTACAAATACATTGATTTAATTATAGAGGAAATGATAATAGTCACTTAGAGTAAAATTTTAAATTTGTAAAATAATTTTTTTTACTAAAAAATATTTTAAAATTTAATTATAAATTTAAGCGATAATTAAAAACAGATTGATCTATAGGTCATCATCACTATAATCATCATTGTCATAATAGAACGATCATTGCCACTTTCTATATTGTGCACTTACGGCATTAATTAAATAGTGTTTAGTTGCAACATTGACATTTATATAAAAAAAAGAATAATGCGATCACCACATTACAGACTTTGGCTTTTATAAAATTTATGGGTTATTAGAAGTTAATTTTTGAAAGTCTGATTTTACTAAACTAAAGTTCAGGTCCGTAAAAAATATGAATAAATTATTAGCTCTATAGCATCAATTAGCAGGTGGGCTACAAATTTGATATCTCTAGTGATAAAACTTCTTAAATAGAAAAATTGGTTATTTTTTTATTAAAGATATTAAAGATATTTGATAACTTAACAAAAAAAAGGTGTTGTATAGATTAAGATTATAATAAATATATCCGCATTTATATATCATGCACTTAAGTCTGCTATTACTATTAAATTTGTTCTGCTGAAAATAACTCCAATTTATGGGAGTTCAATGTCTCTAAGGTAAATCATAAAAGTAATGCTATTATCCGTAATGGCTTTCAAAGGAAATTCTTCTATTATTCAGTCTTTGTATATCGCATACCCTTTTCGAAACAGATGTGACTATTAAGCTAATCTCATATTTACTAATTTTAAAATACTTCTCTTTTATATTCCTCATTCGTTTTTCTACCTGGGATATATGTTGTTCCATCTATTGTTTCATTTTACCAAATTTCTTTTGGTGCACCTTTCGCTTTATTGTTAACGGTATTACACCCTTTATGTGTGGCACTAAGGGTGTATATAACTTTGCCATTTCTACACTATTCATCTCTGATGCTATAAAGTTTATAGTATCTGAAAGCATGTGACTAGGGGAGTTTATCAAACCATGCCCACCTTTCCATGTGCTAGTTGAAATCAATTTTTAGAAGCCCCTACATGTAGAACAGATCTGTTTGTGGTATTAATCTTTTCAAAATATCCGTAAGCGAATCACTATTAAAATACGGCATGATCGCCCCATAACTTTTTAAGATATGAGCAAACAAACATAACAACCTCTATAATTTACCACAAAAACTGACATTTTATAATTTATAGACACTTTTGTTACAATTTGTAGATACTATATGGCTCGAGAAATATTCGTAAAATCGGTCACAAGCAGGCAACATTGTAGGAAAATATTTTTTAAATACATTCAAAAGTCCTCAAAATTTTGAATAATTTTTATCCATACTTAAGTCACCGAACCACATTGGCTTAACTACAAATTTTTTTTATTGTGGCAGAAGCTTAAAATTTTTTTTTAGGGCAAAATCTTAAACTGAGCAAATTTTATATGCATATTAAGTGTAAGTAGTTATTTTTTTTAAAACATGGGTGGGACAATGCAGGGGAGCATATAACCTCCCCAGAAAGGTGTAGTTGCGCCTATGCCAAATCGTAGCTACGGAAATTATTCCTGATAAGAGCTAACTAATCGATTTGAAGCTTACTGAGAGATAAGAGCCCAAAATACAACTTCATCTGTGTTTTATCTAAAATTTACAAACAAAAATCGACTTTTTCATCTTCTAGACAATCGAGAGTGAGTTAATATGGTTAAATAAAAGGCATACAAGTGGAATACAGTAGACTATGAAAAAGTCAAAATCAAAAATTGCGTTTTAAATAAAATGGAGGATATATGGGTCCAATAGCAATTATCATCTTCATGAAACTATAGCGCTTGACACGTAAAATACCAAATGGCATCTTAAACAGTTTATTTTTTTTAACTTAATCAATATGGGTATCAAATAAAAGGGCTTGACCAGTATATACAATTATCTATCTGAAATTTCAAAATAAAAAATGGCGGAAATAGCAAAGCAAAATGGTAATATTATGTACATGATAGTTAAGGGTATTATCAGATTCGGCACAGCACTGTTACTTGTTCATAATTGATTTTATATACTATTTATTTTAGAATAAAAATAAGCCAATAAAATCTATCATATTTGTACTTGTATTTTATTTATGGGACTTTTTTTTCAATTTTGTTGCAAATATAACTTATGTCATCATAGTCTTTAAATAAACTGCTTGCTTGTAATACCAAAACAAAAAAATTTCCTTTAAATAATTTGCTGACGTCACTACTAATTGAAATTAAAACAAGTAACAGTGCTATATTCGGCCGTGCCGAATCTTAAATACCCTTCACAACGTGTAGTCATGCAATAACAATTGTTTGTATCAGCATTCATGTCATATAAAATACGTACATACATGTAAAAAACATACATATAAAAAACCATTGTAAAATTATAAATTGAGTTTACGTATGTATGTTTCTAAAAAAAAATTAAAAAAAAATATTAAGAAAAAAATTTTTTAAAAAATTTTTTAAAATGTTTTAAAAAAATTAAAAATAAATATATAAAAAAAATATAAATAATATATAAATAAAAAAAAATTTTTTTGGCTCAGCTGGAATTCGATGCCACGTTTACTTTAACCAGTATGTATGTATGTTGTTGTTGTAATTGTGAAAAAAAACGAGGTGGTCGAGGTTTTTTGCTCATATCTCAGAAAGTTATCAGGCGATTTCCAAGAGATTGAAACCATATATAGATCTGAGGAGCATATAGTTGTAAAAGTTGATTTCAACCAACACACGGACAGGCGGTCAGGGCTTAATCGACTCCTTTATTCATAAGCTTTCAGAAAATATATACTTTATGGGGTCGGAAATGAAAAATGTAGAAATTACAAACGGAATGACAAAGCTATATATGTATACCCTTGTGCACCACAGGTGAAGGGTATAATTAGAGGGTTAATAATTGCACTCGAAAAAGAAATATATTTTCTTTATTCCAAAATTGTTCAAAATCTTAATTTTCTTTATAATTTTTATGAGGTTTTTCTTTTTAACAAAGATTCAAGCACGTAAGAATGAAAAATATTTATTATAAGTAAATAAATTTATAAATGAAAAACGTGATCATAAAAACAGGTGAAAATAACAAAAACACGAAAAGAGCTTAAGCTGTGCTGAATTATGTACTCACTCACTATGACAGTAAATATGAATAGAAATGCTATGCTTGATTTAAGTTTTCTATTTCATTAAAAACTTGTAATTTAAATAGATGATATTTACTACATCGAACACTAAAACATTCCGATCAAAGAGTGCTGAAGATGAAACCGTAGCTGGTTTTGCAAATGCATTCCATTCGGCTGGTGTCGGAATAAAACTTACTTTATCAGCCTATTCTTCCATTATCACAAATAGAACATTTTAATCACTTCATATGAAGGAATTAAAAAATAAAAATGAACTTAAGCCAGAAATAATTAAATAAAATATTGTCTTAAAAATATTTGAAGTATTTTTCTCTTTCTTATTTTGCATATTTTCTTAAATTTTATATTAACCAGGCGCATAACCAGGTGAATATAAAGTTTTCATATCTGGTGTATTGACAAGAAGTCGTAAGTATTCTATTCTCACAAAGTTAAAATTTTTTTAAATAATTTTCAAGCGAATGAAAAGTGTTGTTTCGTTAATTGTAACCATTTAAAAAATTTAAAAGAAATATATAGACATTATGGCAATACGACGCTTTAGACACTTTGTGAATTCACCTTTTTTGTATAATTAAAAAAAATTTTTTTGGTGCCTAAATTTTTTTTTTAGAAATTTGATGTCAGTAACTAAAAGGCTTGTGATTCAAAAACGAACTTAGAAATGTTTTCGAGTGTATATGAGTTTAATTTCTATTTTATATTTATTTACCATTTGATGTCATTTATAGTTTATATTTCGCATTGCACACATACTTCTGCCCTACACTCACTCACATAAGCACAAAAATTTAAATTTTTTGTTGTTGCTGCTTGCATTTATTAAATTTATTATAAATTCATTTGCAAAAATAGAAAAACCATAAATAACAATATGAATGCACAAAACAAAACAAATTTATTCTTTTGAAATACAATTGCATAATAGTTGGTAATTATACACAAAAACAATCAATAGATTTATTTCAATTGTCGAATTTTTTTCATAAAGAGCAATTGATAATTTAGGAAAACAAAAATTATTTTTGCGTTTTTAACTTAGAATAAAAATATTGCTTAAATTTGTTTAAGTAATTGAACTTTTGATTTGTTTTTGAATTCTAATTATAGTTTTCATTACTTTAATTAAATTTTTTAATTGATATTAAATATTTTCAAAAAACAAAGAATTTTCTGTCAGTTGGAAAATAATTAAAAATATAGAAAAATATTATTTTAAATGACATTTTCTTGAAAATTTAATTTGAAGAATAAATTTAATATAATTGTTACTCAAGGAGCGGAATAATAAATAAATAAAAATGTAAAAATATTTGCTAATCGTTTAATTGTCACGCATTGCCTTACTTTAAAGTATATTGAAATGCATTAACATAAGGCAATGAGTAAAAGTGTTGAAAATTAGTCCACATTCGACGTCGGGCGTCATATTCAATGCGCTGATATAACAGCTTCAAATAAAATGCAACAAAGTTGAATATGACAAGCAAATATCATGCCATAAGTAAGCAGGGGCCGTATTACGGCAATTTTACTCGAACGATCGAGTTCGCTGTGCTTTAGGTATAGAGATTTGAATAAGAATTTTACAATTTCGATCACGTTCGAATGCCGCAATTCGGCCCCAGGTTTATAAGCTTAAGCACTTGACGCATATATTGTGAGAATATAACGATTTGATTTTGCAGCCATAGTACGTACGGTCCACACCAGCCATCAATTTGTTAGAACAACGAACAATTTTTGGTGCGCACATGAATTTACCTGGTGTAAACCGCTGTTGTCGATGTTTTGTTCTGGTTCAGACAGCGTTGTGAGAATGTTTGTTCGAACAACGATGTCTGACATTAAAAAGCATTTTCAATATGAAAGAAAGAGACGACACATAAAAATATCAACCAAATACACTTTATACGTTTTCTCCATATCAAAGAAAATAAAAAATTTTTTGACAGTTGCTCTGCCGACATTTTGTTGTAGTCTGAGCAAATCGATGGGTAGTTTAGACGTAAAGTTATGCTTCACGCTCACAACAATGTTGCCATATTTTAATTAAAATTTTATAAATTTTCTATATAAAAGCATTTGTTTTTGCAGGTTTGGCTCAACGCAAAATATAACAACAAAAAAGTCTTAAGCCATAGAATTAAAGTGATTAATGTTACTGCCGTAGATTTAATTATCGACGGCTTTGTTTTATTCTTCAAAACTTTTGCTTTAAGTGAAGTACATACATATATTTACATCTTTTTTCCTCCATTATTTATTACCATCATTGTTTCATTAGCGGCCTTTAGTTGTTTAAGTCTACTTAATTTTAATTGTTTCTAAAAACAAATATAATTACCGATTGCTAGCTAGAATAAATCCATTAAAAAACAGTTTTGCTGTTTGTTCCGACAATGTAAAAAAAGTTTAAACCGTCTGTGTGAAGATTTGATAGTAGAAATTTTGTACATAAAAGCAGGGTCTTTTTTATTTGGCCATAAACCGCAATGACCCTTTGCCAGCGTTATAGTACTAACGGAGTGGAATTTATTAGCAGTCAGTTAAATAATTAATTCAGTTAATTTATATTTGAATAATATTTACATTTATAATTAATTTACGGTGTTAGTAAAACATTTTTAATTAAAAATATAATAAAATTGCTCAGTTATTTATAATTTAATAACACATAAAATGTTAATAAACAAATTTATAAAACATTTTTTTTCTGAATAGTAAAAACACACAGACATAAATATAAATAGTAAAACAACAATAAAAACAATTTTAAAATATTTATTTAAATAAGTTGTTTCATTTAATTAATGACTTGTCATGCAAATATAACTCGATGAATCACCGAAATAAGTACATGTGACCACCTTACAAACTTGAGTGTTTAATAACATACATGCAAACATACATGCATACATACATTCATACAAATATGCAGGCATACATGCAAACATACACATGTAGATAGATTGGATTAGAACAATATAATTAAGATCGCAATAGACCAAACTAAAACTAGAATTATTTTTTTACGAACTAAACACTTGAATGTGAAACTTAATTATTGTTTTGTTGTTGTATTAATAAATAATGAGGTTTTTGTGTACGAGTTGTAGTAGTCTTTTTTCTCACGTTAATTTTTATTTAAACATTTTTAATTTCAAGCTTTTTATCGTTAAGTATTAAAAAAAGCTGGTGAGAAAACTATTTTTGGTTTTAGTTGTGGTCGAATATTAAATACCCTTGACTTTGTTTTATTTGTCATATTTAATTTTTTGTTGAGTACTTGCTTATGCCAGATCATCAGTAGAACTTTTTTCCAAATTTTTGAAAAAGTTAAAAATATTCAAAGCCTTATTTTCAAGTTTTTATTAACAAGATGAGAATTTAACAATAAAACAGAAAACTATAAAAAACCTTCACAAAAACCCAAGCAAAATTTTTTCCATTTTAAAGAATTTTTTTTTATTTTTCTAATCCATTTTACATTTGACTAACACTAAATGTATCGGGTGTCCCAACTAGAACGCAATTTTTAAATTTTAAATAAAACACAGATATTTAAAAAAAAATTGTGAAACTTTATTATATCGTAAAGTAGACAGAATGACGTTATGTATGGAACAATATATCGTGCAGATGGCCGCCGCGGCTTTGTTGGCACACACTCGATCTTTTAATTAAATTTTCAATGACCTTTTTGCATAAATGATGCGGTATTTCATTAATGCAGCGTCCAATTTCCTCTTTTTAGGCTTGAATCGTCGTCGGCTTATTCGCGTAAACCATCGACTTCAAAACACCCAAAAGAAAAAAATCTAAAGGTGTTAAATCACACGATCTAGGCGGCCAATTCTGGTCTCCAAAACGCGAAATAACACAACCGGGAAATGACTGATGCAGCAATTGAATTGTTTCTCTGGCTGTATGACATGTGGCGCCATCTTGTTGAGACCACATGCCCTCCACATTCATTTCTTCAATTCTAGGCAAGAAAAAACTGGTTATTATTTCACGATACCGAACACCATTGACTGTTTGCACTTGACCTGCCTCAATTTCATAAAAAAAAAGGTCCAATGATTCCTCCAGCCCAAAAACCACACCACACAGTGACACGTTGAGGATGCATTTGCTTCTCGTGAATCACTCGAGGAGTTTCCTCACCCCAAATGCGACAATTCTGCCTATTGACGAAGCCATCAAGATGGAATTGTGACCCCAAATTGATCGCAATTTGCGAACTGTAGCCGCAAAACTTTCACCATTTTGGTAAAACAATTTCACAATGATAATGCGTTGTTCATTCGTGTAGCGCTCCATTTTTACTAACCTCGTACCTTCTACTAGCAAACAATAACAATTGTTCAAATGTCAAACAATGACACTTCGAATGGCGCCAAATTTAAAAATTGCGTTCTATTTGGGACACCCGATATATTAATGGCAACCGTTAAATAAATATTGAAAGATTTGTTTGGAGCACATCTCGAATAATTCAGATAATTATTTATGGTTAAAATTTAAGAACATCTGCGAACAAACATATGTTTATGCCTGTATATATTAAAACGTTTAAATAATATTGATTTGTTAATTGAAACCCAAAATATCTGTGGCTAAATGAACAACTGCTTAAGTCGATATAAGCTTATATTCAGATAACCACACTATTGTAACTCCGCAATACAAATCTACTTCAAGTATCAAGCACTATGTTGAAAAGAAGTCAGTTCTGTGGATATGTTATCACTGCCTGGGCTTTTGTTATTCTTAAGCAACTTGATAGTGAGTATGATCTCAGACATTGCATAGGGAGTGGTGACTATGTTTAGCTGTGTGTTGACAACCTTTTATATATAGCCCGAAATTTAATTTTTAAGCTTAAGAGAGAGGTAGTAGGTGTGGCAGAGTTATCCCTGATGTTGTGCTGCAATTTGTTTGCTTATTGATGAGCCGCTACAAGTCACTAGTTCAGTTAGTCCCAGCTGCAGTTTTGACGTCTTCGGCTAATATAATATGGAATACATAAATATAATAATTTTTATTTAAACAAAATTAATGTACATATTTATAAAAATCAATTCGAACATATAAAACTGCTTTCCTGAAAAACTATTAAATCGTCTTAAGCTGTTTTTACTTATTGTTGGAGGTATATTTTAGAGAAAACTTAATAGAATTTTATATTAATTTTGAATATCTAAGAAGTTATGCCTAACACAATAATTTATATCTCCCTTTTTCAGCTACAATAAGTGATAGACGTATCCGGTTTAACACTTTTAATTAATTCACTCTTTTAAATGTAAATATTTATTGTCCATTTTGTTATTGTCTTGGTCGTGACATTATCATCTAGTATTTTATTCTTTTACTTATAAAACAAAATGTGAAATTTCATGGTGCTGAACAATTTAAAATATTATTCCATATAATTTAAAATGTAAACATTTCATATTGAACTTTGCTGTCTCCATCACATCTCATTATCACATACACACTCAGACTTACACTGGCAATCAAACAATATCGGCGATACATTTGAACTCTTTGAACTGCTTGTTTTACTAAATGATTTTTCTTGTTTGAAAAAAAAAAATTAATGTTCTCTGTTAACTTGGTCTTATCAAATTTTAGTTGTTGCTGTATTAAAATGTTCTGACAACCAGTGTGTTTGCCTATGTGTTAGTCTGCCTGTCTGGTTGGCTGACTGACTGATTGTAGGTAAATACCGTCTTGATATTCATGAATATATTTGGAGTGGCTGAAAAACATAATAACATAAATTATTTAAATTGTTGTTGGTTATCGTTTCATTTATTTATTTACATTTTTGCTTTTCTTTAGTTCTCACATTAATGTTTTGTTGCTCGTTTTTGTTTATATTTAGCATTTGTCGAAGCTGGAGCACAAGCCTCTTTAGCTCAGTGGCAGAGCACTGGTCTTGTAAACCAGGGGTCGTGAGTTCAATCCTCACAGGAGGCAAGCCGGTTTTTTTTTTAATTTTTTTTCTTTATTTAATTTAGTAAGATAAAAAATTGAATAAATGGTTTTGTTGCTTTTAATTAAAGTTTCATTTAATTACTTGTTTGAAGATACTTAGGTAATTGAATTATGTTTTTTTTAAAGCAGAAAAATTTTCTTCTTTGGCATTAAGGTAAGAGTTGTTATCTCTAATAAATATTTTGGATATTGGCAATCCTATTGAGTATCGCTTTTTATCAATAATCGATGCAACAGTTCGTTGCAACGCCTCTCATGCATATTTTTAATTAAAGAAAACTGGCGATAAATACAGCTGCCACTAATTTAAATCATTTTTGTTCTATAGCCAAATTTAAACTAATGTGCTGTTTTTACAAGCCGATTGAGTGACTGTCTGGGACGATTTATGTGTATTTTGTTATTGTAACAAAAACAAATTACACATAAATCGTCTAAGACAATCACTCAATCGGCTTGTAAAAACAGCACATTAATTAATATTTAAAGAAATAATAATATAAGGAAGATCTATTTATTAATAAGTCTTCGTTAATGTTTATATAGAGTTTGTGAGCACAAGCTTGAGAAACTTCTAATGGTATTACAGAATTAATCAGCCCTCAGGTCTTGATATCATATGCGTTAACAACGAATGTCGTCCTTTCTAATACCAAGATTAACTAAATTTCTAACAGCGTATAATATCGGTTTTTAAAAAGTTAAAGATATGGGTGTAAACATTATTGGCATTATTATGATTATCTGCTTCTCCACCCAGAGATCGTTTGGTTCATTGTGATTGAAAAATTAAAAATAAAGAAAAATGCCGATAAGGGAGTAATTGTGTCAGAGAGGAATAGAGAAAGTTCTGCCGAACTATTGAAAGTAAGAGAAATTGATTTAAGTGGCGACATCTATATCTTCTCCATCTGCAGCTCCCCTAGCGAAGCCAAGTTAAGCTGTCGAATCGTTGATAGAATGTTCCGAGAGACTGATTCCTACCCATTAACAGTGCAGGAATGTGGCATAGTAGGTGTTTTATTTTTATTTCATTATTCATATTATTTTAAAATCATTCACTTTGCTCGCGCATTATGTACTCAAACAATGTCTCACATTTTAATTAGAACAAACAGTATACGCATGTATGTACATCTACATCTTAAAACATATTTATTTAATATTATTAAAGTAAATAAAATATTTAAAATATTATCTGCTTTCTCTTCACCGCTAAAACATGACAACGCAGTACAGAAGCAATAGATGAGGCAACAGCATGATGTCTCATATTAGATTGTCAGCCAAATAGCCAACAACAATAATAAGTTGAGGAAGAGTAGTAGAAACATTTTTTTTTGGACAACAACTGCAATGACAATAAAAATTATAATTCAGAACGGAAGCGCGCCTCTAACAAATTCACAAAGTTAAACAAGGCAGAAAGAATACAAAAAATGCCGCACCATTGGCAAATATTTAAATAAAACGAGAATGTAATGGTTGTGAAAGGTAAAAGTCGACCATGTGGAGGCAGTACATTGTTTTAGCTTATGTATTAGGTATATTCTTTGAAAAAAAAAAAGATTTTCATTTGTTTGCCGAGACTTTGTGAAGGAGATTATGAAGAGGAAGCAACGTACTTGCGTACAAAAGGAAGTTGACGGTAGAAAGTGTGTGAGGAAAATAATGGAAATAGAAGATGGAAACACGGATTTAAAGAAAATAAGGAGAAAATTTATGAAACTCAAATGCGGAACGAAACTATTTTTTTAGTAGTTTTTCTACGAAATTTCGGAAGTAAAACACAAATAATTAGTTAATCCTTTTTAAACTCTAAGTTTGTAGAGCAGTGTTAAATTTGGCATACGACGAAGATTTGCAGAAAGATAAAGATATGGTCAGTTTAGTTTTTTGAAATGAATCGAAAATTAATGAAATGATGAATTTTTCAAAGCTTCTACTTCTCATACCATCATCACTTTATACCTTAAATATGCCAACCCAATAAACAAATTGGAAATAATTTAAAACTAAAGTTCATTCTTAAATGTCAAACCGTTTTGAATGGTTTGAAAATATTTAAAGACGTTAAAAGTGTGTTTTGTTTAGAAGTGAAAATCTTAATATTATTAGCACTGTCTTCAGTGAAAGTTCTGGGCTATTTTCGGGTTAGTTTGGTTTTGCAATTTTTTATAAATAAAGTTATGCCAGCGAAACATTTGCCAATTGTATAAATTTATTTAGAAAACCTTGGTTAAATTCGACAACAAGGACATCGCATAATAGCATGTTTCCACGGCAACGATATTCGCAATTCGATGTCTTTTTTATAATTCAAAGACTAATTACGAACCGAATTATATAATTTAGCCATGCAAAACTGTCAAAGCAAATTACTATTTTTGTTGGTAATTCATTTAATTCATTTAGAATTACCATCCGAATTATAATAAAATCAGTGTCTTCTCTAATTTGTATCGGTAGTTTATCATATCCAGCTGTAAAAAAAAAAATCCAAAAGTTCAATTTCATATATAAAAAATAATATGGAAACAAACAAGTAAGAGCACTATATTCGGCTGTGCCGAATCTTTTATACCCACCACCAATTTTGTGTACATTTAAAGCACATTATTTATTATTTTGTTAATCATTATGGAATAATCTCTTTATAATAAAATATGTATCACTTTCTTTGTAGAGGGTGGTTAAATTTTAAGGGCCCATGTTGAAGGTGAACTACACCTAGTCTTTAAGTTTGTTTTCTGCATTTCACTTGACATTTATCAATCTCAAACTTACTCATTTTGATCCGTGGAAAGATACGCAAATGAGCAACGCTTTAAAGTTATTCAGGTTTTTTATAAAAATGGGCGTTCAAATCAAAATGCATTTTGTGCACTTCGTAATTCTTTTGATCAACATAATCGTTCAAATTCGTCCACAATCGGGAGAATTGTAAAAAATATTTAAATTTCTGCAAAACAGGTCTGTATAAAATGTTAGAAAATCTGTGAATGCCTTCTTAGTTCGTTGAATGGGAACTATTGCTGTTTTTTGCGATAGTGTGGCAAAAGAGCAGTCATCCTCGACTTATCATCATGCCCAATAATTGAGCATCAACATTGTCATTGAAAATTTGGACCATCAGATAGAGGAGTGGCGCCAAGGATGGGGGGGGCCATTTGGCCGATATTTTGTTAAATACATAATTGAACCATACAAATATTATCATTATAAAAAGAAATAATAATATCCTAAATAATTTGTGTTTTATTTAAATACAACATCGGTCCTTAAATGAAATGAAATTCAATGAAAGTGTGTTAAAGTAGCTGTGTCAATAAAGTTTCTACTAATAAATACAACTTAAATATTTCAATATAGCCCTTTATTTTCCCAAAAACTTTGTCAATAGAGAAATTACATGAATTTAAGGTAAGCCGTTGTATGGAAGGTAGGCGTTAAAGTGGCCGTGTCACCTAAACTATTTGGCACAACAATAACATTGATTAGAAGGATATACACAGCAAATTTGATCATCATACCTCTAATTTTGGCGGTTTTATGAGCTTTTAAATTTCATTAACGGTAGATTACGTGAAAAGTGGGCGTTATAGTAGGCGTCTCAAAGTTATTTTGGCGAATGAGTTCAACTTAGGTGTTTCAATATAGCCCTTTATTATTCCAAAATCATTATTAATAGAGAAATTAGAGGAATTTTGAGTAAAACGTTATTTGGGAGGTGGGCGTAAAAGTGGGCGTGGCAACTCAATTTTCTAGCACAGTAATGACATTTCCTAGGGGGATATACGTAGCAAATTTTATCATCATACCTCTTATTTTGGCGGTTTTATGAGCTTTTAAATTTCATTAACGGTATATAACGTGAAAAGTGGGCGTTATAGTAGGCGTGTCAAAGTTATTTTTGCGAATGAGTACAACTTAGGTGTTTCAATATAGTCCTTTATTATTCCAAAATCTTTATTAATAGAGGAATTATATGAATTTTAAGTAAAACGTTATATGGGAGGTGGGCGTAAAAGTGGGCGTGGCGCCTTAATTTTCTGGCGCAGTAATGACATTGCCTAAAAGGATATACGTAGCGAATTTGATCATCATACCTCTAATTTTGGCGGTTTTATGAGCTTTTAAATTTCATTAACGGTAGATAACGTGAAAAGTGGGCGTTATAGTGGGCGTGTCAAAGTTGTATTTTCGAATGAGTACAACTGAGATGTTTCAACATAGCCCTTTATTATTCCAAAATCTACATAAATTGAGAAATTATATGAATTTTGGGTAAAACGTTATATGGGAGGTGGGCGTAAAAGTGGGCGTGGCACATTGATTTTCCGTTACAAAAAAGCGTCTCACCAATAAGCAAAGTTTGCAAAATTTCAGAGTCGTACATCCAATTTTGTTGCTTTTATGACGTTTTTGTTTTTAAATATACCGAAAAATACACTGTGCGGTATAAATTTTCGTACATTTTGATCGATAACTCCTCTCCTAATGCATAGATTTAGATAATTTTCGGGGAAAAATATTGTTTTTACTCAGGAAATATATATTTGAAGTTTCATGAGTCTACGTTAATGCGTTTGGACACAATTCCATTTTATTCGATGTTTGAAGGACACGGTTTTTCGACCTACTCTTGCTTTTCGAGCTATAACTCTCTTCCTCATATTCCGATTTAGCCCATTTTCAATACCAAACAAACCTTGTCTATAAGAAAGATTCTGGCAAAATTTGAGCCCCCTACCATTTTTTTGGTGGCGGGTATAAAAAGAAAATTTTAAAGAAAGTTGTTATGTCTAGAAGACTATTGGCAACATCAAAATTATTGGATGAGACGAAATTGCGTTTACAGGGTTTGCTGGCTGCACTGGTCCTATTTTCTTGTAGTTAAAATAAAACAAATTTTATCATTTGCATACATTTCTTATAAATTTACAATATTTTTACTATTATTACTTAATTTTTGCCGCCATTAATTAAATAATAACAATTTTCTATATAAAATTTTATATTGCTTAATGTTCACCGCCAAAAAACAAAACGATAATTTAAATAAAACAAGTCAGAGCACTATATTCGGCTGTGCCGAATCTTTTATACCCACCACCAATTTTGTGTACATTTAAAGCACAATAATTATTATTTTGTTAATCGCTACGGAATAATCTCTTTATAATAAAATATACATCACTTTCTTTGTAGAGGATGGTTAAATTTTAAATTTAAAACAGAGGCCGAATTACGGCACTCGAACGTGATCGAAATTTGAAAACTCTTATTAGAATCTCTATACCTAAAGCACAGCGTACTCGATCGTTCGAGTAAAATTTCGATCGATATCGAATGCCGTAATTCGGCCCCAGGTCTGTATAAAATGTTAGAACATCTATGAATGCCTTCTAAATTCGTTAAATGAGAAGCATTGCTGTTTATCGCGATAGTGTGGCAAAAAAACAGTCAACTTCGACTCATCATCGTGCCACACAATTGAGCATCAGCAATGTTATTTAAAATTTGGACTATCGGATCGAGGTGTGCCGTTGAGGTCGCGGGGCCATTTGGCCGATATTTTGTTCCATACATAATTGAACCATACAAATATTATCATTAAAAAAGAAATGATAATAATTTCCTAAATAATTTGTGTTTTATTCAAAATCAACATCGACCCTTAAAATTTAACCACCTTTTATAACTTGGATATGCTGGTAAAATGTTTTCGTAAATTAAGTGTTTCAGTGAAAATGGGCGTTAAAGTAAGCGTGTCAATAAAATTTCTGCTAATAAATACAACTTAGATATTTCAATATAGTCCGTAATTTTTCCAAAATATTTATTCATTGAGATATTATATGAATTTGAAATAAAGCATTATATAGGATGTGGGCGTAAGAGTGGGCGTGTCACCTAAATTTTCTGGCATAACAGTAACATTGACTAGAAGGATTTCCGTAGCAAATTTTATCATCATACCTCTAATTTTGTCGGTTTTATAAATTTAAATTTCATTAACAGTAAATAACGTGGAAAGTGAGCGTTATAGTAGGTGTGTCGAAGTTATTTATGCTAGTAAATACAACTTAGATATTTCAATATAGTCCTTTATTATTCCAAAATCTCGATTTATAAAGAAATTATAAGAATTTGAGAGAAAACGTTGTATGGGAGGTGGGCGTAAAAGTTGGCGTGTCACATTTATTTTCCGTCAGAACAAAGCCTTTGACCAAAAAGCAATTCCTGCAAAATTTCAGAATCGTAGATCAAATTTTGTCACTCTTATTAGATTTAAAATTTTTAACATATTGGAAAATACACTGCGCGGTATAAATTTTCGTACATTTTGATCTCTAACTCCCTTCCTAATGCATGCATTTAGGCAATATTTCTTTCTTCCTTATACTCCGATTTAGCCAATTTTCTATTCCAAACAAACCTTGTGTATAAGACATATTCTGGCAAAATTTGAGCCCACTAGCTTTTTCGATGGGACCTCTATCGCGCTTTTAACAGACGGACAGACGGACGGACATAGCTAGATCGTCGTCAAATAAAACTCCGATTAAGAATATACATACCATTTTTTTGGTGGCGGATATAAAAACTCAAATACTTCAAAAAAACACATTACAAAAAAATTTGTTTAGCTCTTTTACTAAAATTTTGCAAAAAATATTTGACCTTGTGTCACAAAAATTGGTCTGCTGATCACGGTCGGATCGTAACGGGTATAAAATGGGGTATAGAGGTATAGAGGAGAGTTTTATCTACTAAATGGTGCTAATTTCTTTTTGTTATCTTATGTTTTCTAGAAGTTATGGTGTATTAAAAAAAGGAATTTAGGAAAATTTAGACCTAAAGATAAAAAAAAAATTATTTCTAAACATTATAAACAATTTATTTTCATATATTAATGGCTAACAAATTTTAAAATTATATAAAACTTATTTCGTTTGAAAATCTTTTAAAAGCAAAATGTTATAGAACTTTAAAAATCAAAATCTTACTAATAAATTTCCTGTTTTAGCAAAATGCTGAGCATGTCTATTTTGAATCACCCTGTGGCCCTTAAAATTTAACCACCCTTTACAAAAGAATAGATAGATAAAAAAAAATTTGTTAAAATATGTATTTTAAATATTCAAATACTTATTTTAAATCTACTGATGCACATTTTTTTAAATATTTTTAAATCTTAAACCTCATAAGACTGTGTGTACAACTATATGTAAAGTTGGGCACAAATCATTACTCTAGTTAATTTTTGTCAACAAACTTCGGTCATTTTCGTTTTCACAAACCCCTATAAAATTCCTTTGTAGTTTGTGCAAAAAAATGTTACTAGAGTCATCTAGTGTTCTACGTGATGTTTAGCAAAGACATCATCCTCAGTGTTTGCAAAATGTAGTGGCGCCTTCAACAGATGTCGCCATCTGCAATGAATAAATGCTAATGAATATGACTAATATATTTTTATAAAAATTTAAAAAAAAGTGGGCGTGGCACATTTATTTTCCGTTATAACGAAGACTTTGACCAAAAAACCATGTTTGCAAAATTTCAGAACCGTACATATAGTTTTGTCAGTTTTATTACGTTTTAAATTTCAAATATACACTGAGCGGTATAAATTTTCGTACATTTTGACCTATAACTCCTTTTCTAATGCATAGATTTAAGCAATTTTTGGGGAGAAATATTCTTTTGACTCGAGAAATATATATTCGAAGTTTCATGACGATACGTTAATGCGTTTGGACACAATTCCTTTTTTTTCGATGTTTGAAGGACACGGTTTTTTCGACCTATTCTTGCTTTACGAGCTATAACTCTCTTTCTAATATTCCGATTTAGCCCATTTTCAATACCAAACAAACCTTGTCTATAAGAAAGATTCTGGCAAAATTTGAGCCCTTTAGCTTTTTCGGTGCGACCTCTATCGTGCTTTCAACAGACGGACAGACGGACAGACGGACAGACGGACGGACATAGCTAGATCGTCATCAAATCAAACCCCGATTCAGAATATATATACTTTATGGGGTCTAAAATGGATATTTCGATGTGTTACAAACGGAATGACAAAATGAATATACCCCCACCATTTTTTTGGTGGCGGTTATAAAAAAAGCACAAAGAAGAACTGTCAAATCAAATTAACAATATATCGTGGAAACAGGGTAATTCACTTAGGTAATTTAAAGAGGGAATCAAGTAATTGAATGTGTCGTGGAAACATGCTAAAAAGCACACTTCTATTAGGATTTCTACCTTGATGCGATTGGAATTATAACAGTCCTTTAATCAGTGGCGAAACATTGTTATATCCAGAAAACATACTCGTTGGAATCAACGGTCTATATGTCACATATAACGGTGGTCTAAAGAGTCAAATCAACGGTAATGAGTATCGGTATAGAGATATTTTTCGTACCTTGCAGAGAGAACTTTTTGAAAGAATCATTCGACAAACGTACAATAAGGAAATGGACTTGTTTAATAGCCATCTTATTTATGCGATTTGATAATTAAATCTGGCGATATGTAAAGCGCAAGTTCTACGTTGATAGATTAGAAGCAATCCAGTATTTGGAAGCAAATAATTGAAGCGTTATTGCTACAACACAGCAGGCTGTAATAAATCAATAGCATAGAAGTGGAGGACGTAAAGAAAATATGAAATTAAATAATTAATTTAAAGGAAGGCGATAAGTAGAATAATATAGTGGATAGAAGAGCCAAATATAAAACAGGGTCTTAAAACAAGGAAGATAAAAATAACTATAACAGATGTTGAGAAATTGCGGAAAGGTATGTATAAATATGTAAATGATGGAACAAATAAGTGGAAGCTGCAATAAAGTAAAAATAAAATAAAATCACAAAAGGTGGGGAAGAAACAATATTAAAGATTATAGGAATAAGTTGAAATCTTAAGAAGAAAAGTTGACCAAATAGTGAAGGAATCAAGAAAGAGAATAGCATAAAGACATAATAAAATATAGAAATAAGAAAGAACAGATGCAAATAAAATTGTAACTTAAATATAATTTTGAGTGCAACATTAATACTGCGGACATTTGACAAAACAACTTAAGTCGTGATAAGGAAATTTTCTAGGTCTTTAATAAATTTTAGGATGATTTATTTATACTTATTCGTTTATTTTCATCACTGAGTCCGAGTTTTTGCTTTAGAGGCTTCAATTCATTTCATATAAATCCTCACCAAAGGAAAATAAGAATCTACTCGACTTTTCAGCAAGACATCAAAGAAAGATCAACATCACATGGAGGTTTAGAATATCACCACCAACCGGGTGAATAATAAAAGCTCAGCAAGACCCCACTCCATAGAAGAAGGCTCTGCATAAAAATTTTATCATGCTAGACAAGAACAGATAAGAACCCTAACATCCTGGTTTAGACGGCAGTATGTTGTATAGATTAACGAAACGGAATTAAATATTTGCGAAAGGATCTTTGCTCATAAGATTCCGTATTATTTAAGTTACTCTATGTGGGGTTAGGAATTAAGATATAAGTCATCATCCTCATCATCATCATCAAAAATAGCCAACCTTATGTTTTGGCGTTTGTTTCTCTGCCTCGAAAAGACCACAAAGTTTGCCAACGTTTTTTTTTTTTTTGAAATGCTTTTACGAAAAAATGTTTCAAACAAAATGTGCGCTCCTTAGTGTAGTATGCCCGCTTGAGAAATAGCGCAGAACGATGTCCGCCTGCATGTTCGTATGAACATTTACTTTTTAACATTTTATTTGCTTTTTCTGTTATAATTTATATGTTTATTTTTTCATTCTGCAAATATTTCAGTCAGTCAAACAAACAAATATTTTATCCGCAAAAATAAAATTAAAATGAAAAAAAAACAACAACACAGTCGTAAACACACATACACAGTGGCAACAGAAATATTTTAAGTGAAATAAATGTGAAAAAAAAAGAAAAATGTTTGTAACCAAAATGTTATAGAAACACAACACAAACACTACGTAGAAAAGTTTTTCGTAAAATTATTTTAATATTGCAATGACGTTATGATTTGTGGCGGTTTTATTATTTGTTCACTTTATGCCTTGATCGAAGAGGAAATGAGACAAACAAGCGCCCACTCAGCAATAAAAACATCAGTTAAACTGAACAAAAAAATAAAAAATCCTCGAAAAAAAAAAATCAAATAAAATTTCAAGTCTTTGAAATAAAACTTTATGAGATAAAGATGATGTTTTTCGGTTGGTTAATTCAATTTTACTGTGTGTGAAATTTTGTTAATATTTTTTTATTTTTTATCTATAACTTTTTTTTTACAAAAGTTAGCAGACATGTGGGTTAAGCACGAGAATTTATTTAAAAAAAAAAAAAAATAAAATAAAAAAATGCTTTTTTACACTTTGAAGAGAGAAATCATGCTTCACAAAGAAATAGTTTGCAGCAAAGGAGAACACGTCTTGTTGTTTATGCGAAAAATATTGCCAACTCGTAGAACACATACTTACTTACTATAAACACAGCTTATCTCTAACATCATCAAATATTTTAGCAAAACTTCCCTTTCCTGTGTCCTCAGCGACACGGTAAACACACATTCATTTCGTTTTGCAACAAAATGATTTGTATGCTTTTCTCTCAAGCAACAACAGCAACAACAAAAATTCCTTGCATGTCTTCTATTATTATTAAAAAATTATTTACGTTTAATTTTTTTTTATTTTTATCCCCTTTCGTTCGTTACCTTTTACTGTCGGGCAGTAGTTTTTACCTTTTGAAAATAGCCAAACGGAATTTGGCAA
This sequence comes from Phyto melanocephala, assembly GCA_941918925.1. Taxonomy (NCBI): domain Eukaryota; kingdom Metazoa; phylum Arthropoda; class Insecta; order Diptera; family Rhinophoridae; genus Phyto; species Phyto melanocephala. The sequence goes on along the minus strand of OW799233.1, from coordinate 16,493,841 downwards.
AATATCTTTGCTCAGCAAATCTACATTTATAAAATGCAAACAAAAAACTAACGACCAAAAAAAGTAATCTATATATATAAAAGTGAAACTCTGTGTGTGTGTGTGTGTGTGTGTGTGTGTGTGTGTGTGTTAGCTATAGACTCTGAAACTGCAAAACCGATCGGGCTCAAACTTTGGTAAGTTGTTGTACACATACCGGGGAGTGTTTATGGATGAAAAAAAGTGGGCGGGGCCACGCCCATAAAAAATTAGTTATCAGTTTTAGCTACTTGCACTTGACCGATTTTTCTGAAACTTTGCACACATATCGAGCTGTCATGACTAAATAATTTCGTGATAAGAAAAGTGGGCGGGGCCACGCCCCTAAAAAAGTTTTAATTTTGAGGTACTTGCACTGGACCGATTTTTCTGAAACTTTGCACACATATTAAGCTGTCGTGACTTTATAATTTTGTGACTAGAAAAGTGGGCAATGCCACGCCCATAAAAAAATTATAATTTTTAGGTTTTTCCACTTGATATTTAATTAAAATTCAGAATGCATTTCGATTCATTAAGGGGTGTAGCAACGCGCGCCGGGTTTGGCTAGTAGAAAATAAAAACAAAAACTTACAGCAGGAAGAGTATAGAATTTAAATCTCTTGGCTACGAACTATTTTAGTTGCATGATGTTGCATTAACATACACGTTTTTACAAAACGAACCATGACAAACTTTGTCGAAAATGTCAATGTGAATGGATGTTTCTGAGAAAGATAAATTAAGGCGAAATACAAAATAATACTTTTAAGTTCTCTTGATGTAATTGACTAAAAATGACCCTTATTATTGAAACTGTTTTCTTATTTTCTTGTTTGTATTCATAAACTTGAAAGAAAAAAATTGAAAAAAAATAATAATTATGGCTCAAATACTTTACAAGTATTGCAGCAGTTACATTGACTATTGTCTAAAACTCATTGGCAGCAACTGGCAAAGGGGTGTTGTTTTTATCTTGACTCACAGGATTGTGTTTTTAAAATTCAAGTCTTGTCAATAAATTGCTTATAATTGAAGAAACGGAACTATAACTCTGTTTTAAGTTGTTTTTTTTTTGTTTTATTTTTTTTTCTAAAACTTAATAGTTTGCATTAACATTTAGTGTTGTAAAAATATATACGAAATCATTGAGTCTTTTTTAGTTAATTGTCTTAAGGTGGCAAGATAAAATATTGCCCCTTTTTCATCAACTCTGTTTATTCTACTTAATGGCTTTCGTAATCGCCATAATCTCAGCCAGGTCATCTCAGAAAGTATTTACTAGGCTGATCGATTATTCGACTTTTTTTAAGAAACCGGTTTTCAAATAGTTTGAAATTTAAAATTTAAAAAAAACCGGTTGCTATTTTGAAAATTTAGAAAAAACCGGTTAACCGGTTCGAATCTATAAAATATAATATTTAAAGAAAAAATTAAAAAATATTGTAATAAAAGATTATAATTAAATTTATATATAAATATGAAATTTTTACAGTTTATATACGTTTGGATGCACAATTAAGCAATAACGCAATAACTGACATGAATGCAGTTGACTAATTTGGTTTTTGGTTTAGTTGAATTTAAAGACAAAAGGTACCCTTTACAAGTAAAATAAATAAATACAATAAATTAATAAATAAATAAATAAAACTTTTTATAAGGCTGTTATAAATTTTTGTATCTCCTTCTGTAAATTTTTTAAATGTTAAATAGATCTTCTAAACTAATATGCACTAACGTATTTTGTTTGAAATTATTTCTGCAATTTGAAATACATTTTAAAGACTAGGGAAAAAAATCTTAAAAATTTCATTTTAAAAATTCTTTCTTATACCCCTGACAGACATACAAATATAAACATAAACTAGTTTGTTCGATGATTTAATTGAAATTTACAGACACTCAATGTCATTAATTAAAATTAGGATCTGGAAGGAGAGATTATTGGTTCTTCTTTATTGTAACTACACTTCTTACCTTTTATTTTCTAGTTTTTGGAAACTTTCAGCGTTCTAAATATACTATAGTACGACTGGTTTCAAAGATATATGAAAATAAACTTTAAAAAATAAAAAAAACCGGCTTTTTCGGATAAAAAAACCGGTGTATTCGATATTCGAAAAATCAACATTTTGAAAAAACCGCCAGCTGAAAGAGGTCGATCATCCTAGTATTTACCTTATGTCGTATAAGCCAATTCAAGTTCGGACACCAATCTTCGATTCTTTGGTATAATGATCAATCCCTTGGGTTTTTCTTCCCTTATGGCTCCATCTCTTACTCCAGAGTAAATACTAAACTAAATTGAAGTTTAAGCTATTTGAAACAATTGACTAAAACGCTGCTAATTAAAATTTCTATAATTCAACTTGAGACAAACTTTTGGCAGCATAAACTTTCCGTTTAATTTTGCATAAAAACAAATTTGGAAATTTATTGTTGTTATTCCTTTAACTTGCTTTTTATCTTTTTTTTGGAAATTTATTGTTTATTGTTGTTTTTCCTTTAACTTGCTTTTTATCTTTCCCTTACAATTAGTAACAAAAAGTATGACTTTTTTTTAAATATATTTTTCTCATCAATCGTCTTCTGCACTCTCCTCGAGCAACTTAATTTATAGATGTTTTTCACAAAATACTATCGATTGCTATGACTCTATCAGTCTATCTCTTTTACGAAATAGATGAACAAAAAGAAGAAAACTGAAAAAACTACTTTAACTTTTTGTTAAGTACAAGTTTTCTTTTATTTGTTTTTAAGTTTTTGTTTTTTTTTTTTTTGCAAAATTTTTTTTCTTTGGCAATTGTTTGTATCAATGTGCTTGAACTCGTTTTAGTTTTGTTGCGAAAATTTTCAAAGACTCCCTTTGAAACCTTTTTTTCCTGCTATAAACGACCCCATTGTAATAATTTCATGTTTGAAAGTTTTCTGCAATTCCAGGCCTGATATTTTTTTGCTGCATACTTCTTCCGCTAGTTCGTTATGGTATTTTAAACTTTTTGTATTAGTTTCTTTATAATTTTCATTGTCGAACATCATAGTGGTTATCTTAGTTGCATACAAAAAAAAAGAAAAATAAACGTTAGAAAAATTTAGTTTTATTGTATTGGTAGTTACAATGTGTGTGCAGTTTTGTAAATGGCCTCATAGATGCCATGACTGCTAGTTATTAATTTTGATGGTATCGGCATGGTTAAAGCTTTGTTTTACTTTGTTCAACATTTTAAAGAGTTTTAAATTTCCTAAATAGTTTTTTAGTACGTGCTTGTCATACACTACCATGATCTTAACTATTTTACAAATGTGCCACTAGGCATGAATTATCTTTAAAGATTTTTCTTTTAACTTTTTGGTCAGGGCAGGCCCACCTTCTTGAGTGTGAAAAGTGAAGGAACCATTATATGTACATAGATGTTAAATGGGGTCTAGTTTGATTATTTTTTTGCAATAAATTCGTTATTTTTATTTATAGAAAAAATTACTTTTCAAATTATATTAAAGAAGTTTATTATTTTATTTTATCTATTATATGATAAAATTATCTTAAACAATTTAATTAAAAACACAAATCATTTTATAACATTAGGTCGCATTAAACTATTTTATATACACAACAACATATCAGAGACTGACTTGGTTCAAGTGCACAAAAATTCCTATTAAGTAAATGCACTACAACTACGCGATTTTTTACTTTTACAAATGAAGTGATTCACATATACACACACGTATTAGCTATGTTATTCACTTGATCCGAAAAACCCAAAAATTTAGCCAATAAAAAAATAACAATTAATAGTAAACTGAGTTAGAGAGAGAATAAGTGATATTGTAAATACATATGTGATATTTTTTTAAAAAAACTTTCCAATTAATATATTTTTTATAATATGAATATATAATATAATATGAATAAATAAAAAACCAAGTAAGAGTGCTTTATTCGGCCGCGCCGAATCTTATATACCCTTCACAATGTGTACTCATGCAATAACAATTGTTTGTATCACTATTCATCTCATATGAAATACGTACATACTTATATAAATTTACGTATGTGTGTTAAAAAAAAATATAAAAAAAAAATAAAATAAAAAATTAAAACAAAAAATTCTAAAATAAAACAAGAAAAAATTAAAAAAAAATAAATAAAAATTAAAAAATAAATAAAAATTAAAAAATAAATAAAAATTAAAAAATAAATAAAAATTAAAAAATAAATAAAAAATTAAAAAAAATATATAAAAAATTTAAAAAAATAAATAAATAATAAAAATAAAAAAATAAATTAAAAATAAAAAATAACACAAAAAAAAATTTAAAAAAAAATATTAAAAAAAATTAAACGAAATAAAAAAAAATTAAAAAAATATAATAAAAATATATATAATATAAAAAAAAAATTTTTTTGGGCTCAGCTGGAGTTTGATGCCACGTTTACTCTAACCAGTATACCACGTTTGTATGTATGTATGTTGTTGTTGTATGTTGTTTTTGTTTAAAAAAAACGAGGTGACCGTGGGTTTTTGCTTATATCTCAGTTGTTTATCTACCGATGTTTCTGATTTTCAATACGGATCTATCCCGAATATTTCTGATATTTTAATACCTCACCCGGGTCCAGGCGATATCGGGGGGCTTCAAAAAGTTGATTTAAACACGGACAGACGATCAGATGGACAGACTGAAAGAGCTTTATCGAACCCCCTATTCATAAGCTTTCAGAAAATATATACTTTATGGGGTCGGAAATGAAAATTGTAGAAATTTCACACGGAAGGGTGAAGGGTATAATATGTTAACAAAAAAACTATTAAATTTGTAAGCTCCATGGTGACTTTTGGCCCACCCTGTATATATTTTTTAAAATATGAATAGGGAAGACAATTAAACGATGTCCGCATATTTGTCGCAGTCAAATTTTTTTAAGCCCCATATTTTTAACAAAAAAATTTGCCATTTTTAGGTCAGGTATAATTTGAAAATATGTAAGTTATTATGTATTTAAAAATATCACATTCCTCTAGGGCAATTCTTTAAAGTCTTTAACAAATCAGATCGTAACTAAAAGTTATATATATATTCCTTTTACTTCAGCAAGAAGCATAAGGCCGCAATTGGGAAGTTATAGGCCAAAATAATTATACATATTTTTATTATCAAAAAGCTCATAATTAATATCTGAACTTGATGGTGACCCTCGACAGCCTATCATAACCCTGTAAATAGCTGTATAATCGTTTTTGACTGACTGAGATATAGACACCAAAATACAACTGCTCGGTATTTTTTTTAAAATTAAAAAAAAATATATAAAATTCTTTCAACAAAAATTGACACACAAAATGTTGGTATTAAATAAAGGTGAAAGACGTAAACTAGTAAAATATAATATCTAGCACCTTCGAAAAATACCAAATGCAAAATGACGTCCATATATAAATGGTGGATTTAGTACTTTTTCAACACACTGAATATGGGTATAAAATTATAGGGCTTGACTAGCTTAAAACATTACAAAGTGAAACTTTTTTAATTTTTAATGGTTTTAAACTCAAGATGGCGGCTAAAATAAAATTTTTAGTTTAATATTGTTTAACATCCTCACTATGGATATTAAAAGGTGATTGAAAAAGTAGTAGATAAAAGTACAATTTGAAAAATTAAAAATTCAACATGGCTGCTTTAACAAAATGGCGGATTTCATATTTGTTTTAATGATGTGCAAGTACTTCAGTCGTATACGTACTGCCTCAAATTTTCTCATCTTTTTCAACTTTGTCTTTAACATGGTTTTCTTTTTCAATTTCTATAAATAGATTTTATATGTTTATTTGTTTTTTTAGATTTTTATCTTGTATGATTGGAATGACGTTCAGTTTAAGAATTCATTAACATTCAACAACGAACATTACTAGTCTTTATTTTTATTTTATACAGCTCGTTAAGCTTAAGGCCATGGGTTTTTAAAAAAATTTCAAATAAACCAAACACCGCTTAATACGTTTTTGCCAGGGTTTTGACTCTATGCAGAAGCACGGGCAATATAAGTGGTTTTAGGTGTTTATCTTTTTGGGTAGGTAGGTAGAACCAGTTAGCTCTTGTGAAGCTCACTTAGGTCCATCATATTGATCCCTTTGTTATACCTAAATAGAAAAGAAGTGAAAGAGAAGCAGACTTGTCCAGAGTCTCTGGCAGTATTCGAACCCGGGTTACTCTAAATAGCTGTTTATCTAACCCGAAATAGCAGCTATATTCCAATTCCCCTGAAGCATATTGTCGTGAATTTTTTAAATTCATGTATTAAGAGGTTAGGAAAACTTAGATGTCAATGGAGCAAATGAGTCGAGTGAAAGTCGTTGAAAGCATACATCGCATACTTACAGTGTTGGAATCCATACGCAGTGAATACATGGATATTGCATAAGTCTATTTTCTGGACTTTGTACTATAATAGATACGCTAAGGATCACAAGTTGGCACCTATAAAGAATTGATGCTATCGGGTCCACAATTTAACGATTGCGAAGGACTGCGCAATGAAAATTCGTTTTCTAGCCTACAGAAATTGTATGTAGTGGTGCGGGAGTTAGTGAGGGAAGGTAAGCCAATTGGTAGTCAAAAAATTACTGGTATATGTCGATATTCCTTTTAATAATTAATCCTTCTTTTTAAATCAGAACTGATATAATGCAGACCGAAACTATCTCTGTTTTGGGCTAACTCTCTTTAGTTATTGCCGGAATTGTTCTCGCTTTTACCTCATTAACGATCAGATCAATTCTGAACCCCTCTAGATATCAATTTTGGAAAAAGTTTAAGTTTAACTTCTTTATGTCATCCCCGCAACTCCTCCGTCATCCTCATAAGTGAGGAAGATGTTAATTACTACCATTTTATTATCTCTAGGTGTCCAAAAATCTGCTCTGAAAAGATGTTGAAAAAGTTATACAATAAGCTGTCTCTGTGTCTTAATCAACTTTAACCTGAAAATGGTTTTTTAAAAAAATTATCCCGGATGATTTTGTGTCACACAGTTTCATTCTACAAAGGCGTAAAGTATGAATAATATTTTTTCAAGAAATTATATGATTATGCCGTTCTCTGAAACATGTACCATTTAAAGAAAAGTGCTTTGGCCCACCTACATGTGTTCGACTATCTACGCTACATCTTCAATAAATTAGCCAGTCACTCTGTATGTTGTTTTTTAACGTTGCCAGCGGCGATCTTAACAACTGATTAAATTGAATATTTTAGTTTTGTTTTTCCCAAAACAAATATATTTGCTGTAATATTATTCTATACTTTATTGTCCATAATATTTTCCAATTAACTGCTATGCATGATATCACTGGAACTAATTCAAAATTGACTTGACGTTAGTCAATTAAAAGAAATTTTTGAGGATTTCTTACCACAACAATAATGATATTTTTGTTGTTTAAATTCCAAAAAAACATTAATAGAAAATAATTAAAATCATCTTTATATTTGTCTGTAAACATACTAGACATATTTAAGGTTTATGCAAAAATATTTTTGTTGTTTTAATTTAAACACATAAATAAATAAAAAAAATAAAAACATCTATGTGAATAATATAAAATCGGGTGTTTGTTTCTAACACTATTATGCCTTAAATTTTAAATAGAATTAATTAAGATTGTGGGGAGAAAATTAAAGTCATGACGTGTGAGGAATGAAAAAATTAAATTGTATTGTAAGGTGACAATTATGGGTCAACATTCGACCTTCACACTTAATTGCTTCTTTAAATTCATTTACAATAAAAATTGGCCTTCGCGCCACTGTAACTGTAATCCTTTTTGGCTCTCACTGCCGATATTTAAGTTTTTAAATATTGTTTTAATTAAGTGTTTTCTGTTTTTCTTACTCTCAATTTATGACCAATATCGGAGACCAGACATTTTTTTGTCTTGCATTTTCTTTTATAAAGAAGCCCACAACTTTTGTTTTTACAGGGGGGACAATATTTGATTTCTATAGTACAATTCTTAAAGGTGGTTGGTTGTACGACATTTTTTTTGTACGCTTTAAATATAAGCTCAAACGCTAATAGCAGCTTTTAAAACGAGGAAATTGCGGTAGACGATTATTTACGAACGCGCCATTTAGACTTTAAGGCAAACAAGTAAGAGCGCTATATTCGGCCGTGCCGAATCTTATATACCCTTCACAACGTGTAGTCATGCAATAACAGTAAATTCACGTATGTATGTTAAAAAAAACAAAAAAAAATAAAAAATAAAAAAAAAATTTAAAAAAAAAAATTTAAAAAAAAAATTAAAAAAAAAAAAATTATTATATACATATATAATATATATAAAACAAAAAAAAAAATAAAAAAAAAAATTAAAAAAAAAAAAATAAAAAAAAATAATAATAAAAATATATATAATATATTAAATAAAAAATAAAAAAAAAATAAAAAAAAAAATTAAAAAAAAAAATTTTAAAAAAATGTAAAAAAAAATTTTTTTGCCTCAGCTGGGATTCGATGCCACGTTTTCTCTAACCAGTATACACGTTTGTATGTATGTATGTTGTTGTTGTAATGTTGTTTTTATGAAAAGAAAATCGAGGTGGTCGTGGGTTTTTGCTCATATCTCAGTTGTTTATGTACCGATGTTTCTGATTTTCAATACCGATCTACTCCCGAATATTTCTGATATTTTAATACCTTACCCGGGTCCAACCTATGTCGGGGGGCTTCAAAAAGTTGATTTCAACATACACACGGACAGACGGTCAGACGGACAGACGGACAGACGGTCAGGGCTTAATCGACTCCTCTATTCATAAGCTTTCAGAAAATATATACTTTATGGGGTCGGAAATGAAAATTGTAGAAATTTCACACGGAATGACAAACCTATATATACCCTTTTTCACTGTGTGAAGGGTATAATTAAAGACAATATCTGTAGCAAGTTTGACTAATGTGAAGTAAGATTAACCCTAGAGTATGAAAGTTTCTCGATTCGTCGAGCACATCTCTCTTCACGCAAAGAAGAAATATGGTTGTGGTAACCATAATCGAAGAGCATCATACTATAATTGAATTGTATGATTATGGTTAAAACATATAATGGTTACCAGTTATCATTATTATGTTTAATTAAAGTATCATTCAATGATCATATATATGACTACAATTGAAATCGACAATCTTTGCTTTTTTACGGCAAATTATTGTCTTTTGCTGTAACATACACATATTGATTGTACTTACCAATTTAATTGAACAATTTTTTTACATTTTATCGCTTATTTGTAAATTTTCTTTAATTCCTCAAAATTTTTGTTTTTTTTTTTGACATCTCAAACTTTTAAAACAATAAAAATTTATTCAGCAAGAAGAAGAACAGTTGAAATCAAACTATTATTAAAAAAAATCATAGCATGATTAATTTGTAATCATACTGTTGTCTTACTTATTATGTAATGATTATTTTTAATTTATAATGCTTTTGAATATAATGCTATTTTTGTCAAATTATTTTTTTAAATCATACTATTTCTAAATGATAACCATTTTGAAATTTTTACAAAAGTAAACATTAAACGCTGCAATTCAGACAAATGCTTGATTATCGTGACAAAATTTATGATGAAATGAAACAAAAACAAGTAAAAGCGCTATATTCGGCCGTGCCGAATCTTATATACCCTTCACAACGTGTAGTCATGCAATAACAGTAAATTCACGTATGTATGTTAAAATAAACAAAAAAAAAATAAAAAATAAAAAAAAAATTTAAAAAAAAAAAATTATTATATACATATATAATATATATAAAACAAACAAAAAATAAAAAAAAAATTAAAAAAAAAAAAATAAAAAAAAATAATAATAAAAATATATATAATATATTAAATAAAAAATAAAAAAAAAATTAAAAAAAAATTAAAAAAAAAAATTTTAAAAAAATTTAAAAAAAAATTTTTTTGCCTCAGCTGGGATTCGATGCCACGTTTTCTCTAACCAGTATACACGTTTGTATGTATGTATGTTGTTGTTGTAATGTTGTTTTTATGAAAAGAAAATCGAGGTGGTCGTGGGTTTTTGCTCATATCTCAGTTGTTTATGTACCGATGTTTCTGATTTTCAATACCGATCTACTCCCGAATATTTCTGATATTTTAATACCTTACCCGGGTCCAACCTATGTCGGGGGGCTTCAAAAAGTTGATTTCAACATACACACGGACAGACGGTCAGACGGACAGACGGACAGACGGTCAGGGCTTAATCGACTCCTCTATTCATAAGCTTTCAGAAAATATATACTTTATGGGGTCGGAAATGAAAATTGTAGAAATTTCACACGGAATGACAAACCTATATATACCCTTTTTCACTGTGTGAAGGGTATAATAACTATTGCTTGTTTTAGACAGCCAAATATTGTTTTAGAAAAAATAATATGACCGTCGTGATCATGTCGTAACCATGGTTTTTCTTTGCGTGTTATTACTATTTTTCTTGCGTCCATCACGCTTACATTTTGCATAGCATTAGTTGCTGAGTTGCTTTTGCTATAAGCAGTTTTAATATATAAGAGATTACAAAGATTAATCGATCTTACAAAAAAAAATTATTATAATTTAAAAGAAAAGTTCAAGAAAAAATTGTTTTTAAATCGACGATCGTTAGTTGCAATGGACGTAAAATATGGTTAGTGCCATGGGGGTTGATGTATGACTATTACTGAATTACGTCTTCGTGATTTAAAAAAGTCTACATCAGGGAAGTCCGAAAGTTGGCCGCGAAGTCCTTAAATACTGTTAGGTCACTTTTAATTCGTCAGTTTTTGATAATGAGAAATGGTCCAATAAAAAAAAATATTTTAAATAGCAAAGAACAAAAGAACTGAAAAATCGCCCAGCTTGTTGAAGTACCCAAACTCTAAATATAGATAAATATTTTTCCTAGAGCTTTCAATAAAACACACATTTTTCATACCAACTAATTTTATAAAATTCGGTTCTGAGCAACACTATAGCGTCAATTCCGAATAAGTGCGAAACTAGCTTTTACCTTTTACATTTTAAGTTTTGAATTATTTGTGATATTTGTGATAGAATTTTTTACTTTAAAGTTTTCGTTAACTTTTAATTAAACCCATTATTTCCCCATTTGAATGGTATCTTAAAGCTACAGGGTTAAATATACACTGTTTCATACTTTAAATTACGGATCTCAGGGTTTTCAACGCTGACTAATCATAAAAATGTGAAAGAGGGATTTTTATAACTCAACTCCTCTTTCACTACGTGGAACCATAATTGAGGTCGTTGATTTTTCCTGCTATCCGGGTAGACGTTTTTCGAAGGATGACGGTTCTTGTATGGACATAATTAACAGAGCATTAAAAAAGTTTGAATCGCATTTCACTTGCTAATTAAAGTCTGGCAAGCAAACAATATCTCTCTAGCTACAAAAGTTATAATATTAAACTGCAGTGTAAAATCTCTTCTACTCGCCGTTGGCTTAAACCTCTCCGTTTTATACAAATCTAAGGTTTGTGCTCTTGTAACGACGCTTTTAAAATTTTTCTGTGCCATTATTCAAATTTGGGTGATCTCTGTAGGAGTATCAAGCTCTGCCTTGGTGTTATAAAAATCACTTTTATTGGGCTATCGAACGCAGCTTTATAGTCGGTAAATAGATGGTCAACACGACAGCTAAAAAAAATACAAAATTTTTTAGCATTCAGAAAAACTTTCTGTTACAGTACAAAAGAACATTTTCTAGAGCAACATAAAATTGCTATCAACTGCGTTTAGTAATAAAGTCATAAATTTGCAATTGATACGTTATTTGTGAAATGAAATGTGACCAAAAACGAAATGGAATTTATTAAAAAATATAACAGAAATGCTTGATTAGTTTCTTAATATATTAGATTCGCCTTCCTCTCATTGTGGCATAATTACAAAAATTATAAAATTAATATTTAACTCCAAAATGATATTCCATTTTTATATATGTATGATTGACTACATAAGGTGTGCACATGGCATATGTATGTACGTACACGTGCACACCTTAACCATTTACATAACATACAACTATTTTATTCTATGAACAATAATATAATCTGTACAAGGTAGGCCACAAGTCACCATGGTTTTTAAAAATTCAATAACTTTTTCGTTTTTATATTATTTTTAGAGATTATATAAACATGATCTGGAGAAGTAACAATGCAGGGATTCCCAATTGAATAAAGTTCCACAGTAAAAGAATTTGCATTTTTAAATCAGTTCTGAATTATTTTAACACAAAGAGCATATCGTTGATTTTCGCTATCTGAAGATATAAATCGCTGCTTAGTTCATCGTCACCACAAACGTGGCATCATAAGAGATTTGCCTCGAACCGGTAAAGCTTGTTTAATTCGGACTGTGATAAAAATTGCACACGTAGGGCATCATTAGAAATATTTTCCAGAACGCATTCTGCTCAGCTAAAATGACTCATACGAGTACCTCACTACGGCACAGTTTAAAAATAATATCAATTGTCATTACCATTAAGGTGAAAAAATAAAGACCGGCAGATCACCAGCAAAGTCCAAATTTTGCAAATAAATTTAAAAAATTGATCATAAATTAAATCAACTTTGGAAATCTGATAAGTGAGTAATAAAGCTCACTTTCATTTTAACAACCTCTTTTATAAGCAGAATTTTAGACTCTGAGATTCTGCATTTCCAAGGGTCATTCATTAACGGCAATTGCAAGCCACTAGGTTGTACAGTATGCTGTGGCATTACATCTAAATATATCACTGGGCCTTACGTCTTTGAAACTGAAGATGGAAGTGCTGTAACCATAAAGAGTTGTATCGGATTATGATAGAACTTTTTTTTTTGCGTCCTGCTTTTGAAAATAGAGCATAGATGTGATTGTAGCATGACGGAGCTACTGCCCGACATACAATGGAAATTTTAAATGAAATTTTTGTAGAGCGAATAATTTCCATTAATTCTGAAATGAATTGTCAGCATTAAACTAATTTTTTTGGGATTCTTTAGAAAGGCGAATTTATATGAACAAGCTCGTAGAAGAAATTCTAACTGAGATTCAAAAACGTGTGAATCATTTCAAAACTGAAAATGGGCGTCATTTAAGTGACATTATTTTCAACATTCCCTTACAATCTAACTTACATGAATGGCTATAGACAACCGTTTAGGTCAGTAGCCTGATTAAGTTAATAGTTACCCCTGTGTGACAATCTAATGCGCTTCGCCCTCAGTTTCTAGCACCAAGTTTTGAGAAGTCTTCCTTAGTTCGATCGGTCCTTTCCTACCGCGTCGTCTTTCGGGACCGAATTCGAATGTTTTTTTTCATATTTATTGTAAAAAATATTAATATTGTGTATTTTATAATCGAAAAATAATATAAAATATAAAGTTGTAAATGTGTAAACCGTATGATGACTTTTGGCCGTCCCTCTATATACAGGCGTATATTTTACGGATACAATTAGGATGTTGTCGAAATGATATAAATTTTAATTTGTCTCTTTAATTTCAGATTTAAGCATCATTTATTAGTTATGTTCAGTCTGTTAAAGACAATAAAATAAATTGTTGATTTAATGTGGCAAAAATTTGTTGGTGTAAAACAAACCAAAAAAAAAAAAAACAAAAAATTAAATCAAACAAAAAAAAAAAAAATTATAAATTCTTTAGCCTTGTAATTAATGATACAAAACGGAAAAGCTTAAAAAAATTGTGTTTTTTCTAGATGGTGTACGTACAAACGACATAAATAAAATAGGAAGAATTGATATTGTCATTTTCCTTAATCACCGCACAAGCACACAATAAACAGATTTATGAAATTTTACTGAAGAATAAAACCAAAATGACACTTTGTTATATTAAAGCATTAATGAGGTGGTTTTTTTCTATTAACAGTTTTACCTTTCCCACAGTATTAGACAAACCATTATTTAAAAACAAGTAAGATTGCTGTATTCGGCCGTGCCGATTCTGATATTACCCTTCACCATCATGCACGTACTTAGGTATAATTCCACATCGTAGTTTGACCTATATTTCATGTTATACGCCATTTTTCTTTATTATTTCCGACGCCATCCTTATCTGTATTCTGCTAGTCAACCCCTTTTATTTGATACCCATATTGATGGGGCTAAAACAATTTTTTCCGCCATTTTGGTTTAGACGCCATCTTGGATTTTACATTTTTTAATAATTTACTGTATTCTAATGGTCAATCCCTTTCATTTGATACCAATATTTAGGGGGTTCAAGAAGTTACGTTTTAAAATACCAGATTTGACCCATGTAAATATTTATCAAAACAAATTATTGCTTATAACTTTACCGATTAGAGCACGATTTATCAAAAATTTTTCACGAATATCTCTAGAGGCATATTATATCTACAAATAGTAGCAAAGTTACCTATTAATTATACTGTGGCTTACAAAAATTTTTATTTTGGTGGTAAAAATATCGGAAAAAACAGAGGCAGTCTTGTTTATTTGCTCGTATCTCAGAAAGTTATCGGGCGATTATGCTGAATTTCAATAGCTATTTATTTCCGCATATTTCCAAAAGATTGAAACCATACACAGATCTGAGGAACATATGGTTGCTTCTAAAAGTTGATTTCAACCAACACGCGGACAGAAGGGCATTGCTTAATCGACTCCTCTATTCATAAGTTTTTAGAAAATATATACTTTATGGGGTCGGAAATAAATATTGTAGAAATTACAAACGGAATAACAAAGCTAAAAATGCCCAAGTACATCAAAGGTAAAGGGTATAATTAAGGCAAGTGAGATACATATGTATTTCACCTGCGCTTTATTATATTTCTAAATACTTGTCTATTTTAAGCAATTATATGACATTATTGTTAAAGCCATATTAAGGGTGAATATCAAATTAAAAGAACCATGTCAAAGTCATTAGATTTTAAAAAATATAAAAACAAAATATTTTAAGCACGTATGTTCACATAAGGTTCTTTTTTAAACAATAAAGTGTGTACACGAACAAAATGGAATAAAAGTTTAAGTAATTTTATTCGCTTCTATTTCGATGAGTAGGAAATATTAGCAAAATCAGCAATACCACTTTAGCGCTTCTTAAACTGAATTTGGCGCGTTTCAACAACCAAAAAGTCGAAATTTTGTTGGCAAGCGTCTTCTTTTTTTCTTAAACGCTTCAAATTATCACGATTTACTTGAAAAGTAAAATTATCGAAATTGTCAAAAAATTATAAAACTACAGAAGTTCACCTCAATCTATGCATAGATTTCAATACAATGTTGAACACTATAAAGGCTGTCCTAGTTTGAAGTATCAATGGTCAATGGAAATCGTTACAGAAAGGTGATTCAAAGCTTTTTTTGTTAAAATTAATAATTAAGACGGAGAGAGTATGAGGCTTCAACCGGATCAACAAAAAACCGGGGATCATTTAAAAGAAAAGTTTAAAAATCGGATTATTTCTAGTACAGGACAGGTAAATTTACAACAACAAAAAACTTATTTTTTTATTAAAATTAAAATGCTACCATTTGGTTTCAAAAAAAACATTAAAATATTATCTAAACCCGTGATAAGGTCACAAACTTATTTCTGATATAAAACTCAAATATATTTCATGTTTTTACAGAAACAATTTTTTAAAATTTTATTATTACAGTGCACTCCCGCTAACGTGACCTAAGAAGTTCATGTAAGCGAATTTGTTTACGTTGTCGATTGACGAATTTCATGAAAAAATCCTAAAATTTTTCAATCTAAACCTGTGTTTTACACTCTTGAGTAAAAAGTTATTTTATTGCTATTAAATAAAACTAATTTTTAATTGAAATTCATTTCTTTTTGCAAACTATCTGGCTTTTCCATTAACTCCTAACATTAAGATCTTTTTACACTCATGCCTATTGATTCAGCTCTTGTCATAAGAAAAATATTTTAAATTTTGTTGCCTTACAAAAATAAGAAATTTCAATAATATAATTTAATATATTTCAGTATTGTCCACATGCTTAAAAAACATATCGATGCCTTACTTCCTCAACCTCGTATCTTAAAAAATACAACTTTTCAGGAGGGAAAACAAACGGTTCATCTTTTTATACTTTGGTGTTTGATTTGATATGAAAAACGGTATAGGGAGTCATGTCAGATTGTTATTGTTGTAATCTTTATTTCATTGATTATGAGGAAACGGCGAGATAACTTTTTTTACAAATTTTTTTGTAGGTAAATGAAGATGTTATCTTTCGTTTGATATACATTTCATATTGGTTGATATTTTCCTAATATTTGAATTTCTCAAATGAAAATTGTTTAAACACATACACTCAAACATATGTGTGGTGTTTGGTTGAGTGTTTGAGTTTGTAGCGTGAACACAAACTATGCTGCTGTTTCAGTGTGGACACAAACCTTCGGCTATTGTTTTGATAGATGAAATATTGAAAGCGAAATATACATATGAGCGATACATTTAATCAAATTGATATTTATCCTATTTTTCCTACCATAAGCTTATGTATATTATCAAAAGTAACTATCAAATAAATAAATTCATTTGCTTATATTATTTATCATTTATTGTTATATATGTTTTCTGTCTTATCGGATGGTGAATTCTACGTTAAACTTAATGGCCGTGTCTCTGACACAGCCTGCAGGGCAGTCTGGGGCCGAAGGCCTCGGACAACTGTCTGCTGTTTTTGAGTTTGTTCACGTTACAGAGTAGCCAACGTTAGCAAAAGATTGTTCATGTTAGGCGGTGTTCACGTTATTGCGAGTGCACTGTATTATTATTGTTACTGTTATTATTATTATTATTGTTAGTGCAGCAGTTTGTTAACTTTGTATTTGCAGAACGAAGACGGAATTCTTTCTACTCGCATTCTAAGTTGTGAATAGAAACCATTAAACTAATGGTCTTCGATATGGTGTTCTAGTCTTAAGGCTACAAAAGTACTTTTCGCATAATCTTACAGGTTAACAACACTTCTGTGACATCTTTAATTTAATTTTAGCTAGAGAAAAATTGATATAAAATAAATAACAATATTAAGCAAATAAGAATAATAAGTAATATTTTACTTACAACGACCTACGTTAAATTGTTTTTAATTTCCTAAACGAAAACAGAAACAAACAAACAATTTTAAGATCAACAACAATTTGTTTTGGTTTTTATCAAATTGAAAAGATTGCCCAAAGAGCCTTAATGAAAAAAAAAAATATATAAATAAAACATTTTAATGTCATTGATACGATTTTCCTTCTTGGCAATAATCCAGAATGGCCTAAAATACACAAAAAGAAACAAGAAATATTTTTCATTATTTAAGATTTTCTTTATTGTTTGGGTTCACATGTGTTTACTTGTTAGTTTGTTTGTTGAAGACAAAAATGTTTTAAAGATTAGTTGAAGTCAAAAATATTTTAAAGATTAGTATGAGATTTTTGAAGAGGTTTTTGGTCGTTTTAATACCCTTCACCATGAGTGACAAAGGCATTTGTATCGATATGTATTTATGTACATATTTATATAAAAAGGTATGTAGTTTTGTTTTGTTATTTTTAAAAAACTTCTTCTGCGTTAAAATAATGTCCATTTGCACGTGCTTGCTAAATTTACAGTTTCGAAAAACCCTTATATCTTAAAGACCGGTATAGAACAATGATATACTAGACAGTTTTGGGCTGGGTTGCTTTTAAAAATAATAAAAAAAAACAGCTTATAAATGAATAAGGCTACATCTATTAAATACCTGTAATATTTAACACAAATACAGTTTTTGTGCAGCACCCATATAACTTTCATATTTTACATGTCAAAAAATACATCGAGGTTATAGCCTACACCGGGTACATGATTGTATTGTATGTTTTAGTTCCAGGTATTATATATATTTATGCCCGTACGATCGCAAAAAGGTCCCATATAATCATCATATAATATAATTAAATTTTTTTCAAGATGATACCATACGATCCTAAAATGGTTTAAAATTACCATAGTATGATCACTCATAAATGTAGAAAAAACATAATTTTATATAATTCCATGTAGTTATAAAATAACTTAAATTGCATTGTGAAACCTTAATTGTTCACAAAAAAAAAAAAAAAAAAAAAACACTTGGCGTAGCTAAACATTTTTTCTAAGGGTGGCATCTGCTTACGAATTTTTTTCTGGGAGGGGTAAATAATCTTAAATTGAGTTAATTTTGCATGTATGGGTGATCGATTATTCGACTTTTTTAAGAAACCGGTTTTCAAAAAGTCTAAAATTTAGAATTAAAAAAAAACCGGTTGCTATTTTGAAAATTGAGAAAAAACCGGTTAACCGGTTCGAATATATAAAATATAATATTTAAAGAAAAAATTAAAAAATGTTGTAAAAAAGATTATAATAAAATTTAGATCTAAATATGAAATTTTTACAGTTTATATACGTTTGGCTGCACAATAACGCAATAACTGACATGAATGCAGTTGGTTTAAATTAGTTGAACTTAAGGACAACAGGTACTCTTTACAAGTAAAATAAATGAACACAAAAAGTTAATACAAAAATAAATAAGACTTTTTATAATGATGTTATAAATTTTTGTATCGCCTTCTGTACATTTTTTAAATGTTAAATAGATCTTTTAAACTAATATGCACTAACGTATTTTGTTTGAAATTATTTCCGCAATTTGAAATACATTTTAAAGACTAGGGAAAAAATCTTTAAAAATTCATTTTAAAAATTCTTTCTTATACCTCTGACAGACATACAAATATATTCATAAAGTAGTTTGTTCTATGGTTTAATTGAAATTTAAGTTGACAGTCACTCAATGCCAATAATTAAAATTTGGATCTGGAAGAAGAGATTATTGCTTTTTCTTTATTGTAACTACACTTTTTCCCTAAAAAATGATCGATCAGCTAAGTTTATGCTTAAATTACATTTAACTTTTAACGTTAGGTTTATATCCTATAAAAAATAATATTTAAGCTCAATTATTTTTCTTATTTTGCATTTGTTTTTTAAGCAACAAATAAATTTGTTACAATATTATGAAAAAATATTTAATAGTTTTTATTTTCTGATTTTTAAAAACTTTTCGCGTACTAAATATATTCTATGGTACAATTAATTACAAATATATATGCAATAAACTTAAAAAAATAAAAAACCGGATTTTTTCGGATAAAAAAACCGGTGTATTCGATATTCGAAAAATTAACATTAAGAAAAAACCGTCAGCATAAAGAGGCAAAAACCGGGTTTTCCACCGTTTGTAAAACCGAGTCGATCACCCTAATGTATATCCAATGTTGATGGTTAAATTTGTTTTAAATTCGGGTCTGGGTGGTCTTATTACACTCCTCAAAATGGTCTAGTTACAACAATGAAAAAAATACATTTATTGTATATTTACTCTCTACATAACCTTTACCTGTGGAACCAAGGGATATGCATATTGCTTTGTCATTCCTTTTAAAATGTCTACAATATTAATTTCCGTCCGCAGAAAGTGTATAATTTCTGATAGCTTTGAAAGAGTAAGTATATGTCTATGGGATATTTTTGTAATATTTTGGAAAAATCGGGTACTTATCGGCAAAGTTATAAGCAAATTTTTTTTTTCCGATAAATATATATTTTTTAATAAAAATATTACGTTTTTAAAGCTTATAAATATTTTTTTGACTCGCTAAAATCTCCCAATTTTAACTACAAACTCAGTTTCAAAATAACTCAGATATAAACTTAAAAATACAACTGCTTTGGTATTTTTCCTCAAACTTACAAACAAAAATCGTTTTTTTTTAGCTCCAGCAATTCAGGTCTTGACCAGAAAATATAATTCGTAATAAGAAGTTTAAAATCTATGATGGCCGCCACTATAAAATGGGGTATTTAAGAATATAAACACCCTTCAGCCACCTCAATATTGGTATAAAATGAAAGGGCTTAACCAGTAGTATATAGTAAGCTATGGAAAAGTGAAAAATATAAGATGGTGTCTGAAACAAAATGGTGGATAGTTTAATTAGCAGTCCGGGTTTTAATATATCCAACGCAATTTAAGCACTGTATTATATTTGTTGTTTGAAAATACAGAAGACCACTACTATTTCGCGTTTTTCTTCGAACTCTGTGATTTCATGGCTAGCACTGCTATCCTTCTTTCACTAAGTCCCGCCTCACTACAGACGTTTTCTCTGAAACAGAAAATGATTTTATATAGCTGTATCGTAACTGTCGGCAATTCTAAGCTTACAGTTCTGTATGCCTTGCTGTGAGTCCTAATATACCGTGATCTAAGTCTTCCCAACCTCTTTATGTAAGAGGTCCAAGATTTTCCTATGATGGAGCATAAAGATACTGAAGTCACTATCCATATCTTCGATGTGCATGAATTCGTTGGCTATGAGCGTGTGATGCAGCCCCTAGACCATCTTCACAGGACTTATGCCTACCATCGGCAAGTGAGTTCCCATATCCTCTGTATGTATGAAATCTAGGGTTCTCTTATGCCCTATATAAGTATTAGTAATACCTCTATACCCTAAATGCGTAATAACACCAGGGCAGGGAGACTATTTCTATTACGACTGTCATATTTTTAAGAATTTTAGTATTTTTTTGGACTTAAGATGGTCTACTATTTCTTCTTCCTTCATTTTAAAAACAATAATTTATTTCGTTGAAACCCCAAAAAGCTAATACATTTACTTAATTTTCATATGAGAATGTAAGACGTTTTAAATGAATGAAGGGTATTTAAGATTCATTTCAGCCAAATATATTTATTGCTTTTTTATAAATATTTGTGAAAAAAATTGTAATGTTTCTTATAAACAAAAAAACAATATTTACACACCCATTTTTTAAATAGAAAGTCTTAAATAAATATAAATAATGGATGTGTATACGTAGGCGGTGGTAATCTGCCATTTATTTTTGTAAAATTACAATTTAAAGATTTTGACTTTTGCCTTTAATAAAGGCGTTAAATCAATATTTATTAAAAGTTAGGAAAAATATATTTTTGATTTTTTTTTTGATTTATTTAAATTTTTTATTGATAAAAAATTATGTGTAAAATTAACAGATTTAGCAAAATGGTTTGACAAAACTTTTTTTATTTATGGAAAATATTACAAAACTTGTTTAATGAAATAAGTAACTTAACGCCTGCTTAACCTCACACGGTTTGATTTGTAGTCGTCAGTGACAGCATATCTTTTGTAAATATTTAATGTCAAACACACATTTCACAAAGCGAAATACTAATTTGCATGCAAAAGTATTTCTGTCTAAACAATTGATTTCATTTTCACATTAACAAATCTCTACAATCAATTTGGTTATATGGTTGAACTTTCAGTCTACATTAAGGCCTAAATTATTGTTGTCTGTTTATGCAGTCTGTCTGTCTTTTCACAGTGTTATCTATTTATTTATTATTCTACTGTCAGACAGCCTACTTATTAAAATTTGAAATGTTTTCGAAATGCAAAAACAAAAAAAAAAAAAATCCAAAAAATAGAGGTTCTCCTTTAAAACATTTGTTATTCGTATTGATTTTTGATTTAATAAAGTAAATAATTTGTGTATTTTCGTCTTCTTCTTCTTCTGTTTCTCTTCTTTTTCTTGCCTGAAATTTGAATATGTAAGTCATTACTTAGTATTTAAAAATGCTAATATTTGACATACGATATTTTAACGTTGTAGGCTTTTAATTTTGTATTGCATATCAAATTTACTTGTTTGTACGTATTTAGCATTTTTTCGAACCTCATACATTTCATACCATAATGTGATAAAAATAATAATAATTAAAGTTTATGTTTTGAATATTAAATACTATTGCGAAAGCAAACAAGTCTATTTTGCTTTGAAAACAAATAAGATTTATTAATAATTTAAACATTTGTGTAAAACAACTAGGGTGATCGACACCGGTTCTTTTATCCGAAAAAGCCGGTTTTTTATTTTTTTAAGTTTATTTTCATATATCTTTGTAATTAATCGTACCATAGTATATTTAGTACGCGAAAAGTTTCTAAAAATCAAAAAATAACAACTATTAAATATTCTTCCATAATATTGTAAAAAATTTATTTGTTGTATAAAAATCAAATGCATGATAAGAAAAATAATTGAGCTTAAATATTATTTTTTTATAGGATATAAACCTAACGTTAAAAGTTAAAGGTAATTTAAGCATAAACTTAGCTGATCGATCACTTTTAGGTAAAAAGTGTAGTTACAATAAAGAAAAAGCAATAATTTCTTCTTCCAGATCCAAATTTTAATTAATGACATTGAGTGTCTGTCAACTTAAATTTCAATTAAGCCATCGAACAAACTAGTTTACGCCTATATTTGTAGTCAGGGGTATAAGAAAGAATTTTTAAAATGAAATTTCAAAGATTTTCTCCCTAGCCTTTAAAATGTATTTCAAATTGCAGAAATCATTTTAAACAAGTTTAAAAGATCTATATAAGATTTAAAAAATGTACAGAAGGAGATATAAAAGTTTTTAACAGCCTTATAAAAAGTCTTATTTATTTATGTATTAATTTAATGTATTTATTTATTTTACTTGTAAAGAGTACCTGTAGTCCTTAAATTCAACTAATTAAAACCAAATAAGTCAACTGCATTCATGTCAGTTATTGCGCTATTGTGCAGCCAAACGTATATAAACTGTAAAAATTTCATATTTAGATATAAATTTTATTATAATCTTTTTTACAATATTTTTTAATTTTTTCTTTAAATATTATATTTTATATATTCGAACCGGGTAACCGGTTTTTTCTCAATTTTCAAACTAGCAACCGGTTTTTTTTTAAATTCTAAATTTCAAACTATTTGTAAACCGGTTTCTTAAGAAAGTCGAATAGTCGATCACCCTAGTTGGTAGGCCTTTGTGAGGAAGTACTGGAAATCATTTTGATAAAGTTTTTATTTTAATTATTTTTTTTATTTATAGAAAATTTCAATAATATTTGTGTAATAGAATAAGTTAAATTACTGCTGAATTCTTAACTAACAGTAAGTTTGTGACAAGCTTATATATAATTTTTGTATTTGTCCCAAGTATCGTCATAATTTCTAAAAGTAGGCGTGGCACCTCCATACAACCTGAAAATATTTTATAACATATTTTGAGAACTATAGCAGCTATTTCTTTCATACATTGTACGATCGGAGTAGAGTTAGTGTTATCCCCCAACTAATGAATTACTTTCTGTAAATAATCATCAATGAGCTGCTTTAAAAAAATCTCTTTAAATTATAAAAATTAAAATTACACATTACGTTTAAATGGAAATAAAGCAATCAACCATTTCCTAGTGCAGCGAAGCGCACCGGCTTAGCAAATATATAATCCACTTAGAAGAGTTTTTTCAAATGGTTGCTGATTTAAAACAATAATTATTAAGCTGATGACAGCTGAAAATATTAATCTTTATCAGTTTCCTAATCCATAGTTTGAATATGTTTTCTATTCATTCAATTCCATTACATTAAGTATACTGGAATTTACCCATCCGAAAAATAAAAAAAAGTTTAATTTTAACTAAAAATTAAAAAAAGCATTTAGCACGGACATGAACATTTTCCGCAATAACAATTTTTAAAAGCACAAAAACAGTCCTAAAATCACTTAGTTGACAACACCGTGTTTTGATGTTAAAATTTTTTGCTGTCTAGGGAATCATAGTTTATTGGATGTGGTATTTATTTGGTATCCAATGAATTTTATTGGACTAGCATTGTCTAAACGATTGAGTATCACTGCTTAGCAAGACCCTTAACTCATAGAAAGTGCTTAGGATACAACCACCTTTGCAAGTTTAATATTTAACTCTCAGATAAAACTTTAATAAAATTTTTAACTTATTAATGCAGAAAAAGTTTTCAAGAAATGTTGGCATAATTAAACAAACACATTTTTTGGGGGGTTTTTTGTCCTACAAGTTGGGGAAATATGCAAATTACACTTTAGTTAAGAAAACAAATTAGCAATTTATGTATGCATATCTAAGAGATGCTGAAGAATTTTAAATATACTTAGAGACTTTGTAACGGTGCTGTGTAAGTTTTACGAAACCGTTCTTAAACACACACACATACATAAGTACTTTCATATTTATATACATCGTTTTTAAGTAACAAATTTCTCTGTCTTATCTATTTTCTGAATTTAAAATTCATTTAATCACTTTTATAAATGAAACAAGGTTTTAAACATATTTTATCACAATTCCAAATCATGTTATTTGCTTAAATGTTTAACATGAAAAATCTTTATGTCTGGCATTTTATTTTTTTTTTCGTTTTCTTTTTTTGTAGAAAAAAAAATTTCTAGAAAATCTGTTTAAGGTTCAATTGCCAACAAAGACCTTCAACAGAAGTGCAACAATGTTGTAATTGTTGTTGCTCTTGTTGTATGTATTTTGCAATTACAATTTTTTGGCAAGAAGATGATAATCAGCATTCATTAAATTGCAACAAAATAAGAAAGACAAAGAAGCATAAGACTATGAACACCACCTTGATATTCGACTGATAAACATAAAAACTCTTAATCCACAACTAAAACGAAGGAAAAACTACAAAAATTTAGCCTCTAGCATTAACTTAAACTAACTGCTACTTTTAGATTTTTTCCACCTTCTTCCTCTTCTTCTTCTTATCGTTTATTGTAAGTTTTCGACTTAAAATATTAACTTTCAGCTGGTTGTTTTTGTTTTGGCTCCCTGGTTGTATGATTGTATGTTTAGTTGGCAAATAAAACTGTATACAAACTCAACTGAAACTGATTTTAATCCGATTATTTCTTTGCAAGAATTATTAAGGCGAAATATTTCAAGGAACAAAAAAAAATCGTTACAAATTATTTTTGGTTTAACAATAACAAACAAGGGAAAGGGAAGGGAAAAGGGTGGAATGCTGAGTGGAGGTAAATGTTTAAGTTATGACCAACATTTGTTATAAACCGAAAACGAATACAAAAATTAAAAGTAAAGCAGAAATAAATGTTATCAGTTTAAGTCGAATAATCTTTTAGTTTATGATAATGGTTATTTATGCAGCTATAGCTCTGTCTATAGCAGTTAATTCCACATACTTCAAGACTTTAGGGGGAAAAAAGGGTAGAATTTGGTATCGTTTATTTGGTGTGTGTGTGTGTGTGTGGCAAGAGCAGGCAGCTTTTAAAAATTAATAAAAATTACTTAGAATGTTCACAAGTTGAAACGGAAATGGAGTTTGATTTAAGGTTGTTGATAAAGGATTTATTAAAGTTATCACACAGAAACCTACAGAAGTTGGGACTAAATTGAAAGAAAAAAAAAATAATAATAATAAAATGATGAATATTTTATTACACTGGTTTACAGCCAAAAATACCAAGAACGCCACATGCCTAGATAAGTTAATTGGTACCTCCTGAACACGAAAAACGTAATTTTTTTTTTCTAAGTACCGTTTTTTAGATAACGGTACTTTTGTGTTTTTCGGTGTATGGTCCCACTCAAACCCTTGTGGAGCCCAACCGAAATGGCATATCGTTGGAAAGGTAATTATATGCCTTTTCCGTCGATATGCTGAAAATTTCTATCTGATAAGAAATGGCTGAGTTATGGCACCTCAAATTTCAAAATTTGCCTATTATTTACGTTTTTTTCAAAATTTTTCATTTTTACTTCGTTTTTTTTTTCTACGCTATAGTAAAGATCTGGAATGTTTTATTTTTTTACCAAATAGCCTATTTAATTACAAACATTTTAAGCGTAATTTGAAAAAAATCGGATGAAAAATAAAGTTTTTATTAAGACTTTATCGGTTGGGCTCCACAAGGGTTTGAGTGGGACCATACACCGAAAAACACAAAAGTACCGTTATCTAAAAAACGGTACTTAGAAAAAAAAAATTACAGCGTTTTTCGTGTTCAGGAGGTCCCAATTAACTATCTAGGCGTGTGGCGTTCTTGGTATTTTTCCAAATTAAAAATTTGTAAAGCAGTGTTATTAATTAATATTTTTTTTATATGTTTTTCAGAATTTTGATTTCTGTTCAACGAAAATTTTTTTAATATCTGAGAATTTTGGATTGAATTAAAGTTGTTTGAGCTTTATTTATTATTAGTGAGAACCCCCACCGTTATGATCAAGTTTTTTGTATTGAGTCTTTTATTAATACAAAATATTTTAAGGATATTCGAGAGTAGACCTTAAACAGTACTATTTTTTAAGTTTTATTTTTCATTTAATATAAAACTTTCTAAACACTGTCTCATCTGGCAACACTGTTGTCAATATTTTTTAGTTTAACATTTTATTAAAGACATAAACTAGAACAATGCTTAAACATTTATTACAAAAATCATAATTTAGTTTGGAAATGTTATGCGTGCTTTACACATATTATATCCTCTACAGAATCGTTAATTCCAACAAATAGTTATATTCGCCATGATTGTTTGTTTGCGGCTACCGATAATATAAATTCAAAAAATCCCATACACATTGAAAAATCAATGGCTGAGTAGGAACTCAAATAGTCGATTTAGTGTACAACCTAGGGCCTAAGATATCGACTTAAGATCCAGCTGGTGTAAAAACTGAATCCTAGCGACCGCTTTTTGGTTAGTTTATAAGCTTAAAATAAACCAAAAATCAATCCTAATATTTGCAATATTTTGTTCAGGCACAAGGTTTAGTTTTGGTTCAACGACCATATTATTATGTTAAACTGACACATTTTATATGACATAAATATACAAGTCATTCTTAAAGCATCT
The DNA here is from genome assembly GCA_941918925.1 of Phyto melanocephala. Taxonomy (NCBI): domain Eukaryota; kingdom Metazoa; phylum Arthropoda; class Insecta; order Diptera; family Rhinophoridae; genus Phyto; species Phyto melanocephala. The sequence continues at coordinate 16,466,942 of OW799233.1, read as the reverse complement.
TTGCATATGAGAAATCATATTGTAATCCCTGTTCCTGTTTCTTCAAAGGTAAGTCTGTTAAAATAGTGCCGATGGCATGTTACCTTGGCGGAGTGTTCATGCCTGAGGGTGGAGGTGTTACCAAAACCTATGGCTGGGTCATAGGGGAACTCTGGAACTGCTGCATAGAGAGTTTAGTGGCTACATCGCACTCTCATATAACAATAAGGCTATGGATAGTGACATTAGTGTCTCTATTGATGGGGTATATGAGAAGCCTGGACCTCGTACTTAAAGAGGTTAAGCTCGCAGTATACGAGGAGAGGATGAGAATTTGGGAATTCCGCTTTCCAAATGGAGCGCACAACATGCCAATTGATCATAAGTGTATACCTGTCGTGGGTTTGGGCTTTTAGTGCCCCTCCTTTTCAACCTAACCTAACCTATGAAATATGGATCACAAATAGGCTAACGAAATTCCTGGGGGCTACGATAAGGATTGTAGGAAATGTGAAATCGTTTTTAAGTCCAAATAAAATTCTTGTAGTGGCGTGGGACTAAATGAAGGAACGAATTGCTAGCCTTGAAATTATTTTTCTTTATCAGAAACGTGCAACATGAAAATGAATTAAAACAACAACTTAATGAAACAAATATTATATGGACACGGAAATCCTCGATATGTTTTAGTCAATTGGATAGAGCGATTTGACGTCGTTGAACGTTTCCCTGGGGTTAAGTAAAGTCATTGATTTATGCAAGAAGAAACCATTTTAAAGAACAAGATCAAGCGGAATTTTTCAAAAACACGGGCCTTATTCCCTAAAACAGCGGTAAAATATAGGTCTTCCAGGATGCACTATATTTAAACCAGCTGCGGTACCTAAATACCCAAAAGCATATTTAAACACTTGCGGTCCAATTCATAAAACTTAAACTGGCTTTATAAGAGGCTTATTTAAAAAATTTCCATAGAAAATCTGTTTATCAAATCCACTATAAACCTTTAATTATTTTCATGAATATGGTAGTTAAAATATAAAGTTATTGTTTTAGTTATTTAAACAAAATAAGAAAACATCCTTCACATGAGCACGAGCTCTATACTCTACAGATTTCTATACCTTTTGAAATGTTTTTGATGATTTAACTTGCAATAGTCTTCTAATTGTTAACAGTATATCCATTTTATAACGTATCTCATCCTATCATTAAGACGGCAATTATAAATTTTTTCGAATAAAGGAGGCCGATTTTACATCTACACCCAGAAAACAGAAAATTAAATTTATTGCCATACTGTTTTCTCTGTGTAGCATTAATAGATTTGGGAAAAGCTTTTGACACCATAAGCTATTCTGTCATTAGAGATACACTTGAACCCAAAGGTATTACCTCCAAAACAAATAAGGCTCATTCAAAACCTTAAGAGTACACGACGTAATAAAGTAAAACGCAACGTTCGATAGATGATAAATTACAGATTGCAGGACCTCCATTATGAAGACAATATTTGCTTATTAACCCACACCTTCTCAGATATTGCGTTTAAGTAAACTACACTCTATGTTGGCTTAAAAATAAATATCACCAAAACCAAAACAATATGATTCAGGACAAATATATACAAGGTTGAGCGCTTGAAGAAGTACACTTCTTGCGTTACCTAAAGAGAATTCTGTTCAACAGTGGTTATTTCAAAGCTGACATCCTAAGGCATTTAAAAAAGAACTCCCAAGAATGCGGCCGACTTAAATTAGTATAGAACTCAGACATATATGATGGAAATAGTGAATTTAAAGAAATGTATATTAAGATCTGGAACATATTATCGCTTGAATTACAATTCATACAAGTTTATTCGAACAAATGCTTAAATAGGAAACTTCGTAAGTAGAGTGGATCGGCCATACTTTGCGTAAACAACCGAATGATATAATCAAACCAGCCCTACATTAAAACCCACAAGAAAGTCGAAGAAAGGGGCAGCCATTACGATCATGAAAATGACAAATCGAAAGGGTCTTTCCCGCCTATATCCACTAGAATAATGTTGTTATGGTTCCATGGTCCTTGCAGGAGTAAAAGGAAGAAATACTAATATTATTTAAGAAACCAGCAACTTATTGGTGGAAAGAAAAATGTTTCCCATATTACAAAAAAATAAAAAAAATGTTGTTTCATTACAGTTTAAAAAGTTCACTACAGCCAAACACAGTAAAAACAAGAAAAACTTTAATTTTGAACTTTCAACTTCCCCTCTAAAAGAGATCGTTCAAAATTGAATGAAAACAAAATCAAGAAATTTACTCTATAAAATGTTACATAGTTAAAATGTAACAACAATTGTAATAAATTAATTTATACCCCTGCACACATAACAATGCAAAACCTCACGAATTAATGGTTTGAAATTGTATACAGACATTGAAACTAAATGCGATAGCAACTTGGGAAGGAGAATAGCAACAACGACAATATTACGAAGAAATGAATAAGAAAAAAACATTTAACTGTCACAAAAAATAACTGAATTCACAAAAACGACAAAAAAAGAAAGCAAAATTACATTGAAATCCCAACAGATGATAAAAGAAAGACAAATGGCCAGACAGATGGACGGTCAGGCAGAGGGACGTAAAGACGGGCATATACACAGACACATTATGTTTGATACTAATGTGGCAAACGTTATATGTTCAAGTCTTTCTTTTTACCGATGTTAGTTGCTGTTCCTGTTGTTATTGCTCATGACAATGATGCTACTGCTGCAGCATAAAGATGCTGTTGCATGTTAGTTGTAGTTAGTTGCATTTAATGCTGGTGGTACTCGTACTTTGCTATAGATTGTTACTTGCATATTGCTGGCTGTGGCAGTTGTTATTGCAAATGTAACTGCTGCTGGTTCTTGTTATAGCAAAAAAAAAAGAAAAAAAAAAAGGAAAATGAAAATAAAAATTACGTGACTAACATATGATTGCGTGTTGCAGTTTCATTGTATGTATTTGCAAAATTTATTTACAGCATGATGCATGTCGACAACAACTACAACAATCATATATAGAAACAATAACAACAAAAATTTAATTTTTAAATTTCATAGACTCAAATGTAAGAGAGTGAAAACATAAAAGTAAAATGCACAAAAGTGCAATTGCAACACACACATACGGATAATGAATCATTTGAAAATTTTAAACATAAACCATTTTTCTAATAAAGAATAATGGAAGAAGAGAAACAAAATTGAGTGTGGAATTAGAAAAAAAAGAATTTATTCAAATTAATTTCGACGAGTACATACGGATAGTGAACCAAACATACGTATTGGTTGAAAGAAAAACAAAATTGATGCTGAAATCAAAAATAAATGTTTTTAATCAAAAGCTGTTGCAAAGTGCAGAATACTATTTTACACAAGCTAATGTGTCTGGTTGTTAATAATATATTTTTGATATTCCTGGAAAATGTTATACTTCTCCTCAAATTAGTTTCTTTAAGATTTCATACATTAATCGCTCTTTCTTTTTACTGTGGCATGACATGTTTGAGGCACAAAGTATACGTATAAATTACATACTTATTTAAAGTGTGTGTTTGGCTTTGGGGCAACCTTTTAATCCGTTTTGTAAGCAGAACGTAACGCAAGTACATGCAACAAAAAAATAATGTTCAAATATGAACAACAACAAATTTTAAAAAAGTGAATGAATGTCTGAAAACGGTATCCAAGCTGCGATTTAAAAGAATGAAATTTATTATTTTTTTTTTTGATAATTTGAATATTTAAAGTAGAGTGGAATTAAAAAATTTTTTTTTTTAGCAAATAAGGTTGAGCTATAACATAAAAAAATATGACTTTTGTGAACGACCCTTCATAAAAAAAATATATTTTTTTTTCTTTGCCGATTAGCAGTAGCCTATTTGTCCAAAATTGCTTTACGGATATCTTCATATCTTTAAGTCACAAATTAAAAATACCTTCTTTTTTTTAAATTTTTGGTATAAATATAAAACGGAGGCAGTCTTGTTTATTTGCTTATATCTCAGAAATTTATTGGCTGATTATGCTGGATTTCAATATTTATCTGTTTCCGATTATTCATAATTTTTTGATATCATACATGTATCTTGCCGATTTCGGAGGCTTCAAAAAACTGTTTTTAACATACATACGGACAGATGAAAAGTGTTCAAGAGATTCCCCAATTTATAAGCTTTATACTTTATGGGGTCGGAAATGAATATTGTAGAAATTTCACACGGAATCACAAACCTGTATATACACTCCCTGTGAAGCCCAGTTCCTTAAAACAATATGTCTCAACTAACCCTATACTCTCAGCTGTCAAACTGTTATTTTGTCTTTTTATCGGCAATTAACTGTAAAATGGTGACAACTTTCAATAATACTGTGTTTAAGTGTAAGAAAAGACATACGTATTTTGATTAACGTCAGCACAAGTTTGTAAGCGCATATGTTACGGTTCCTTTACTATTGGGCTGAGTAAATGAGGCCAACCATCGAACCAACATAACAGTAAGAAAACCACTAAGATGATTTTTTTTTATGTAGAAGCATGTATTTCTGAGACTAAATTTTCCGCTTTACCTTCTGATGGAGGCCAAACAACCAACCAAGCAGCACTAAGAGACGTCAATGCTTGAAAATTAAAATCTGGTCTCCGTTTTCCGCAAATACATCCACCACGTGAACTCCAAAGGGACTTGACCTGATGACCCCGCCGCCTTAAGTGTTGCACCAATTGAATCTTAAATGGATGTAGATCAAGAAATTTTTCATGTTGTAGACAGGCAAAGACTAAATTGCAGTGAATTGTGTCAGATCGATAAAATGGAGTCCCCTGTCACACTTAACATACATTTACAGATGCCATGGCTTTTTTTGTACGATTTGGATGAATATTTTCCAAATAAGTAAATGTAGTGATGATTCGATTTATGGTATTCCATATTAGCTGCTCATATGGACGATTATGCCTACCGTAGACTGGACGAAGGGCTCATTGCAAACAAAGTGCGAATTTTGAAACAAAATTTGTGTGTGTAAACGTTTTTTGGTGACTTAGGTTAGGTTAGATCTGGCAGCCGCCCGAAGGCATAGCTCACTTGGGTCCTCCGAGGGTCCCGTTGTGATACCGTGGGCACCATCACCCGTTTGTCTATGTCCTCTGGGCGTCGTTCCTCAGCCATCCTGTCCTGTTCACGAAGGTATGGATCTTTCCCAGATCAACTGCGGAAAGACAAGTTTTACTTACAAGTATTCGTTGACCCAGAATCTGGCGTCTCAGGTCCCCGAATGCAGGACAATCGCAGAGAAGATGTTCAGTCGTCTCCTCCTCTTCCTCGTTATCGCAACTTCTGCAGAAGTCGTTGTAAGGGATATTCAGCCTTTTCGCATGTGTACCTATAGGCCAGTGTCCGGTAATGACTGCTATGAGGTTCCTAAGGTGAATTCGGGGCATATTCACTGCATATTGCGTCCTATGCACATCCATGTCAGGCCAGATCTTTCTGGTTTCCAAACAAGTGGGTTCTCTCACCCATCTTTCCTTGGCATCCAAATATAATCGATGCGAGATTAGCTGTTTACCCTTCGATAAGGGAATACCCAAAGCACAACTGGATTCAACCGAATCTAAGGTAGTACCGACTTTTGCAAGTGCATCAGCTCTATTATTACCATCAATATCCCCATGTCTTAGAACCCACACAAGGGTAACCGTCGAATGTCTCGCTATCTCCTCAAGAGACACCCGGCATTCCTGGGCAATTTTCGATGTGTTGTACACACTCTCAAGGGACCTAATAGCCGCATTGCTGTCAGTAAATATATAAATATCCCTTCCAGATATTTCATTATACTGAATCTGTTCCACGGCTGTCTTAATAGCCATTAATTCGGACTGTATCGCGCTACAATAATCCGGTAGCCTAAGGGACAATTCCAAACCCAACTGTAACGAAAAGATACCACACCCAGTTCCAGCATGTGATTTCGATCCGTCAGTAAATATCGGGATGGCATTCTCCGGAGGTCGGAGGCCGTTGTCGTATTCAGATCTATCCGGTATATTCATCACGAAACCCGGATCGAATGCTGGTTCGGTACCTTGTAATCAATAGGAGAAGCAATATTGATCATACCCAAAATTCTTGCATGTCCATAATTCACATACTTCCATGCCCTTGTAGCATTCAGCCTCAGTGCGGTGTCCGCAGCCAACTGCCTAGCCATGATGTCTGGTGGTAACCAGTTTAAAATAGTGAACAGTGCCTTAGATGGCGTGGTCCTAAGAGCACCTGTTATCATAATCGCAGCCATTCTCATAATACGTCTGAAACTGTCCTGGTGGATTCTCTTCTCCAGCGCCACCCACCAGACTGCCGCTCTGTAATAAAGAATTGGTCTGACGACAGAATCGTATAGCCAATATAAGTTCCTGGGGTTAATACCCCAATTAGGGCCAATTGCCCTCTTGCAGCAGTATAATACAGTTGCCGCCTTAGTGGTCCTGGATTTCGTGTTCATGTTTCACAGGTGACTTAGTGTAGTCGCTTTCTAAAATATATGAAAACAAAATTCAAACACAATTCATTAGTGCGACAGCTAGTTTTATAGATAACCTCCCAATCCGAAATTCTATTCGTCTGAAAAATCTCCTTAGACTTGGCTCATTATAAGAGTCTTTAGAAGACTGTACAAAATTTGATTTCTCGTATGTATTTTAAACTGATAAAACTTTACTACGTACAGCAAAATTCACTCACAACAATCGAATTGCAAGCAAATAACAATAACAAGCAATTCTTACAACATACAACAATTTTGTGTTGTTACATACTATTGTTGTTGTTATTGTCATAATAATGTTTGCTGTTTGTTGTTGTTTTAAGGCCTCTACCAAATGTTTTTCGATTTTTTGTTGTTTTGAAATTATTGTTTTGTATTCGTTTTCAACTTGATCTACCATCAATTGTGACTGTCGATTTAACGTTGTTGATGTAATTTTTTGCAGTTTCTTTCTTTAATGGTCTTTGTCTACAACATTCTACAAAATTTTCATGTTAATCTTCATGGAACTTCTTCCACTGTTAACAATTTTTTTGTTTATTGTTGTTGTTGTTGGATAGTCCTCTCCTATGCCTGCTGTGCAGTTACTAGCCAGGCTACATTTAATCGCCCCAGTAGCTTAGGGCGATTTTTAGATTGTCAATTTAATTTGTGTTTTTCGTTTATTTCGTTGTTGTTTTTTGTAAACCTTCCGGACATATTATTGCATTTATGTATGTGTAGATTTAACAATAGGATTGTTTTTGCAGAGAATAAAAGTAAAAAAATATATAAGAGAAATGCAAAAACCATTCAACTAAATTAATTTGCGTATCATTTATCATGCGATTGTGGGATTTGAGCGTTTTTGCTTTTAGAGCAAAAAAAAAATGACCGAAGGACATGCTTAAAATTTTCTTTTAAAAAAACCTGGCATGTGAATATACTTCGGCAATTTAAAAAATATTTTTTTTTTATCAAAGTCATTTGATATTCTTCAAATAGAACATTTTTTTTTACGGAAATTTTTTTTAAATCTTTTTATAAACAAAGAATTTAATTGAAATTTTCTTAAGGTGGAGAAATAATAATAAATACAGAATTATAAAAAAATTTGTATGAAAAACAAAAATTTCATATATGTATGTATGTATGTATGTATGTATGTATGTATGTATGTATGTATGTATTTATGTATATGTAAATGCCCTTCAGTCATAAAAAATAAACATAAAAATATTTAAAAAAATTTCAACAAATAGAAAACATATGAAAAACAATTTTTTTTTATTGCCCATTAATTTCTATTTGTTAAGAATTTATTTACAACGTCAATAATTTTCCAACTGTTTCAAGACATTAAATTCAATGTAAAATTTTCATTAACAATGATTTATGAAAAATCGTTGCTTCTTTAAAAAACACTGAAAAAGAATAATTATTATAAAATTATGAAAACTATAAAATGTGCGCTTATTTTGTAAATCACTTGTCCTCACTTCAACAAAAAAATATTCATAGAAATATATGTGTTCAATTCTTAAAATTGCACATGTCAATGGTCTTACAATGAGGTGAAGTGATTTACAAAATCAGGGGGAAAAAATCGAAATGTGTGTGATCGTAAAATGTTTACTTAATTGCCACTCCTGCTGTTAGCAAAACTTATACCCAACCAACAACGTTCTCGTAGCACGTCAGAGTGGTCTTTTAAATGACTTCACGTGAATTTTAATTTATTACAAAAAAAAAAAAATTCCAAATGCAATACATTCAACAAAACTCACTATTATACATTAGGCGATAATTAAATGACAGCTAAAAACTGTCAAAAATATTTTCTTTTCTTGTTCGGTTGTTGTTTAATGATTTTCATTTTTATTTTTTGTTTTATTAATTTATATGCATAAAATCAAGTAGGGGTCGTCAAATATTAAGTTGAAAAGAGAAAAGAACTGTGTTTTCTAATTAAATAAGAAAAAAATGTTTAAATGTATGTGTGATTTAAGTGAAGGTGATATTGAAAAATTGTCACATGTGTTTTTGACATTTGTCAAATATTTAAACTGATAAACAAAAGCAATTTTATTTTTAACAAAAATCAGAGAGAAAGAAAGAAAAAAGTCGTTTTGAAGTTCTTTGGATCATAACGTATATGAAACAATAAAATTGATTGTGATTTTATTCAAAAATATCAAGCGACATTATGATACAATGGTGACAGCTTTTTATTTTTAAAATGCGTTTTTTAAACAAATTCAAATCTGGTGTATAACAACCAATGTGTGTGTAGTAAAGTGTTGGCAACCTTAAACAAATATTATTATTAGTTTTTATTTTAATGACAAGGTTTTAAAACCATAGAGCCAGGGTATCCCACACAGGTTCAGAATCCGTAAGTCGACCTATACCTTCATATAGGAAGTCGGAGCTGAACGCGAATATTCTTTTCTTTAAAAGTTTTGCAAAGGTTAATTGAGACTCCGGCTGACTGTACCTCAGTACAGTTAACCGACGCCGAGCAATTAACCAATGCGAAAGTGAGACGTGAAACACTCGAAGACGGATGAAAATGACAGCCTGATTGCCCTTAACAGATAATGGCAATGACGCGCGAACTCTTGACCCGACCAGAACTGAATCACGACTCAACCTTAAATAAATAAATAGATTGACAGCTGATTGCTTAGAGTAAGTAAAAATAAAGTATTTTAGGAGAGAACAGCAATCTTTTGTTGTTGTTGAATATTTTAAAAATATTCACTGTGTAGAGAATAGTTACAGCATTTAGGGAGACTCCATCAACTGTTGATGCCTGAAAAACGTATCATGCAAAAGAAAAAAAAATATCAAAAATTGAACTAGAGTGTTGCTTAGAGTTCAAGACAATTCAATTAAACATAGTTTAGAACTGTAAACTTCCAAAAGCTCTTCACGGAGCATACTTACTAAAGCTCTTCTTTCTGCTGCTTTCTAAGTGCTTACCTAATTACAAGATAATTTGTAAAATGCATTTTGCATATGTTACGCTCCCCTTCGTGTGTCTCTCTTTTTCAATTATTGTGACGTTAAGCAAAAAGGCCTTAATCAAAAAATTTACTTTTTGTTGGGCTTTACCCAATTTTTCCAAAATTCCGTCAGGTTCCCTTTTTTGGTAATCTTATGATAAGGTTAGGTTAGGTCCGGCAGCCGCCCGAAGGCATAGCTCAAATTGGTCCCCGAGTGTTCCGTTGTGATACCGTAGGCACCAACGCCCGTTCTTCTACGTCCTCTGACTGTCGTTCCTCAGCAATCCTGTCCTGTTTATAAAGGTGTGAATCTTTCCCAGATCTTATGACAACCCCTGTATTTAATTCAAAAGGCAATTAATAGGGGTTCCAGAATTTCAGAATGTCTTTAATGAAAGAAGACATTATGATAATGGACGTATAAGTAGCATGTAATAAAAAAACTGTTTTTAATATATTTATAAAATAAATAATTGTTAAAAATAAATACAGACATTTTCTTAGATTAAAGCAACGTGTGCAGACTCTTAATTATATTTACTTTCGTATTTTAATTTGTCTTTAAAAAAAAATAAACAATTTATTCTTAAAGCCTTCCTTTCTTACCCTCGTAAATTTCATTCGCTTAAACCTAAACAAAAATCGCTACAAATAAAAGAATTAAACCTACAGAAGAGAAAAAAAAGATATAAAAGAAATAAAAGAAATGACATCCTTTAGAAAACAAAAAGCATTTCATGCTTGGATTCTATTTAAAGTGACATTATCAATCAAGCTGCGACTACAAATGGCCTCCATATCTTTTGTATGCCTCTCTGTGCTTCTATCTGTATGCCTTATGCTTTGTATAGTACATGTAGCTGTTTTAAAACGTATCTAGTTCTACGTACGTATCTGTATCTACACAATAAGACTAAATGAATGAACGAGTACATTGTTGTATATTTTAAGGCACATCTATTTGATTTAGTTTCATTGTTGTAGGTTTTTTTCTCTTCTCAGTTTTAAGGTGAAACTCCCTGATGTATGGCGGGATAAGAGTATTTTATTGGTTTTACGTTGATTTTCTTTGCAACATATTTTTAGAGTTTTTTTTTAGTTCAGCCTTTTGTTTTAGTGGCTTTATTTCCTATTCAAACAGAAAAGTGTGCGTGATTTTAAATTGATTTTTAGGTTTTTTTTTTTAAATTCTAAACATTTTATAATTATTTTTTTTTTATTTTTTCAGATACTTTCCTGTTGTTGACTTTTAAGTCGTGAACGTGCACTACTGCTTTATGGGCTGTGATTATTCTGACCAAAATATTTGTTTAATTGAAAACTTACTGAAATTAAAAATTCTAAATGTTTAACGATAAAATAAAAAACTAGTTTTAAAATACAAGGATTTTAGCTTAGTATATATTTTTAAAGCAATAAAAATTAACATGTCACATTGAAACTAAAACTTGAGGTAAAACTTCAAACGAAAAACAAAAAATTCAAAATAAAAACAAGATAATTATTTTAAAGAAATTTGTGATATTCCTTAAATTTTTTAAAACATAAACAAATTTACAGGTATAAACGGGTTTATTTTTATGTTTTTTTGCTTTCACTAAATTGTGAGTTTAACTTGAAACACACACATGAACACATACACACATCCATATATAAATACTTTTATGAATGTATGTATGTGTTTCTTAGTTATTTCGGCAAAGGACAAAAGGTTTTAAGATGATTATTTTTAGATAGAAAACTTTACTTAAAGACAACATATAACAAGAAAAGACTTAAAACTTGGTAACAAAATATTTAATGCATTTTCTGTTGAATATGTCGAAGATAATAAACATGTTTTTTTTTCTTGGTTGTTTTCAACAAAATCATTAAAAATTGATTGTTTTATATGATAAAAATATGAATGCGATTAGTTTTGAAGATTTTTTAAATTTTATTAAAACCATCTGTTTTGAAGAATACATAATGGTGACACATTATATATGGAGAAACGTGACAAATATTTGCAAAGAGTAACAGACTATGAGGATTTTCATTTATAAGCAGAAGAGTGCTTATGAAATATTGTAAAAAAAAAATTCCTAAATTTTAGAAGAGAGCCCAAATTTGGCTAAAACTAAAGTATAGGAGCCCTATTCATAAAAAATATTTTAGGTTTATTGACGGATGTTGTAGAGAAATTTGTCAAATAAGCCTTTAATAAACCTAAAAAGTTTTTTATGAATACGGCCCTAAATCTCAAATTAAGTTAATTTTATGTAAGTACTAGCTAATACCCGGTGTGCTTCGCCACCCCAAATTTTAGTATTTTATTCATATGGCAGGTGCCACGCCCACTACTGATAATGCACCCATTTTTTCCATAAATGTTTATTTGAATATCAAAGATACTTTTGCAAAATTTTAGTACTCTAATCGATATCGTTTTCCAGATATACGAATTTTAGTATTTAATTTATATGGTAGGTGCCACGCCCACTATTGTTAATGCACCCATTTTTTCCATAAATGTTTATTTCAATATCAAAGTTGCTTTTGCAAAATTTTACTACTCTACTCGATATCGTTTTCCAAATATACGAATTTTAGTATTTAATTCATATGGTAGGTGCCACGCCCACTATTGATAATGCACCCATTTCTTGCCTTAATGTTTATTTGAATATCAAAGTTGCTCTTGCAAAATTTTACTACTCTAATCGATATCGTTTTCCAGATATACGAATTTTATTATTTAATTCATGTGGCCACGCCTACTTTTGCAGGTCCGCTCATTTTTTACCCAAATGTTTGTGTGGATGTCAAAGTTTACCGTACTTAATTTGAAGACTCTAGCTGCATTAACTTTCGTGATAGATATTATTTAATACTTATTCTTTAATTAAACTTTCAATTTTGGACCAAAGTATAGCCTATAGTTCCTTCCAGACATAGAAATATTCTGTGAAAATTTCAAGGAAATCGGTCCAGCCGTTTAACGGTCTATAAAGCACAAACAAACATACAAACAAACTTTGATATTTATATATATAGATATATTGAATGTATGTAGCTTTTTTTTAATCTGGGGGAATTGCATTGCACCTCTGCAAAATCTCTTTTTTATCATGATTTTTTTTTATGTAGAATCAATTTTACCTTGAATTAGATTCATGACAATTGCAATATTGGAAACAATTCTTCGGCTTTGTAACGTTGGGAGCGCCATGAGTAGTAAACGACTACGATATAACGGTAAGTTTGTATTAGGATTCTAACGAAAGTTACGAAGGCAGAACAACAAAAATTGTTTTTGGACTGAATCAAGTTTTTGATTATACACATCATATTGGGGATCCCAAATTACTGATCTATATTCCAGTAAAGGTCTTACCAATGACGTGAATAAACTTTTTTGTTACATAAGGATCATTAAATTCCTTAGCCCAACACTTTATGAAACGTAATACCCCATAAGCTTTATTTACTGTCATTATTACATGTTAGTTGAAATTAATCAATAACATTTAAATTAAAGCCATTTAGAGTGTAAACATTTAAAATCTGTGATATCTGCAGAGAGTCATAGATTTGCATTTTGTTAAATTCAATTCCATAAGACTTACCGTACACCAATTAAAAAAATTATTCAAATCAGTTTGGAGATAAAAACTGTCGTCATCAGTTCTAATCCATGAATAAAGTTTAACATCATCAGCAAACACTAAAATATTGCTGTATTAAATAGCCTTTGGAAGATCATTTATAAGCAATGAAAATAAGATGGGGCCGAGGTGACTTCCCTGAGGAATTTCGCAAGTTACTTTAATATGTTTTGATATACAATCAGTATAAAAAACACAATGTCTCCGATCCTTTAAGTAAGAACTAATCCATTTTAAAAGGTAAACCGGAAACCCTAATTAGATTTGTGGATGTAGATCCTTTACACAAACCATTTTGTGCTGGAGAAAGAATTGTTGATATTTGGGCAGTTAGGATGTCCGTTATTATTTTCTTATACAGTTAAGGAATGGTGATAAGTTTAGCTATTGCTCTATAATTAGTAACATCACTACGGCTACCAGATTTATGAAGCGGGATGAAAAATTAATCTATCCAGCATTTAGGAAATATACCAAATTTTAAAGAACTGCTAAATAGATGAGTGATAGTAACAGATTTATAGAGAGTAATTGATTTAGCAAAGTCCTTCTGTCCATCTGTCTGTGTGAATGTTGGAACGAATTTGTTGATGCCCCCGAGTATACTTCACTATCTTACACCGAATCAATTTATCAGATACGCTTTCGATAGTTCGCAATTGATAATCAGAGCCAAATAACAAAAAAATTTGTTTTAATGGGTCACTTACAGACAAAGATATTGGCAAAAAATTATTTATTTTTATTTAAAAAAAATATTTAATTAAAAGTCCAAATTAACAATTTCCTATATAAGTGTTGGTCACGGATTCACCATATGGTCATTACTTGATGGTACTAACTGTGTAAAGGGTACATAAGATTCGGCATTGCAAAATAAATCATCCTTACTTGCTTTTGCTGGGTAGTTATGTTTCTCTGATATTTATAGAGGATTCACAAAATTTTACATTTTGCTGTCAATTTATTTTAATGTTTTTTTAGTAACTAGTTTCAATGTCAATTTATTTATTACACTAACAATAACCTAGACTATGGGCCATAATCGGCATTTGCTTTAAAACGAAAATGTTTAACATTAAAAAAAAGGTGGAAGTTATTGAATCCTTAAATTCAAACAAATTTCTTTAAAACAAAAGCCACTTAGAAGTTACAAAAAATTATTGATCAAAAGAGATTTTGTATTTAAAATTGTTAAATAAGTGTCGTTTAACCAATTTTATATGTGTGTGTATGTATTAGTAAAATCGAAATGATCTGTTCTTGATTTTTTATTAAATAAACTGTTAAATATGAAATTATATAATAGGCCTTACCTTAAGCGGACACGTCTCACTAGTAGATAAATTTCAGGCGACCGTAGCTGTCAACGACAGAGAATTTTTTAATTTTTAGATTAAACATTCCATCGTGTTCAATTGTTGTAGTGTAGAATAACGCAATACAAACATGATCAAAAATATAAAATTATTTTTAGAATCTCTTTTTTGAGTAAAATTTTGATCGCATTCGAATACCGTTATATGACTCTTGACTAAGTTTAATGACAACGATTGCTACATTGTATATAAAATCTCTAGTGATGCCTGTTTCAGAAATTTCATTATTATAAAAACCCAGTTGTTTATTCCTGATATTCTTATATCACGAAAAAAATTTACATTTTGACATGTTTAAACATTTATTATATTTTGATCATGTGATGTTCTGTTCGATTTTTTACTCCCATTTATTTCACAATGTGTTTTCTTAAAGCCTGACTAACGAAAGGGTTAACCACGCTCACTATTTGATATACTTACACTACGGCAAATAATCACGGATAGATTGCCGCTCGAACAACTATATTATACAACTTTACTTTGAAAGTGAATCACCCAATTCGATTTTTTTTTCTGCGACGAGACTAATTTTGGACTTAACAGGTTTGTTTATGAACAGAATTTAGGCATATCGAATGCGAGCAATCCACACATGATACATATTCAATTACCTCAAAAAAAAAAATTCGCCATTTGCAATTTACAATCCAAAGATCACTCTACGTTTATTGGAGTGGATAATTATAGCACCAGGATCAATGATTTTTTTTTTGAAATTTGGTTTGCATTGGTCTGGGTGAAATGTGGTTTAAACTAAATTGCGCTTTGTGTTATGCGGCGATCGAAACCATCAAGTAATTTAAATCAAAATCTGGCATGATTTCAATAAATTTATTTGTTAATGTATCTTCACACTTGAGCGATTTGTCACCTCTCAATTATTTCGTGTGGGACCAATTGAACTGACTAATTTATGCTGAGAAACCAGTAACAATTGACAGCGAACATTGTTCATTATATTAGTGACAAACGACCAGCGAGGCACCATAAACAAAAACAGACGCGTTGGTCATATGCGTGAAATAATTTTGAAATGTTTGGCTTACCGATTATTAATAAAAATAAATAAATAAAATAAATAAATAAATAATTATTGATAAAAACTTTGTATTAAAATATACCTAACTGGGTTATTGTTTACATTTTTAAATTGAATAGGCCTCAAAAAACACCACATACATGTACACTTACCACTATAGACAAAAGACACAATTATTGCAACATTTTCAAATAAACTTTTTATATTTAAATTTTAAAAATCATTAAACGTAATTTATTTATTGCTGAATACCTTAAAATAAAAACTAATAACATTGTACGTATTATCCTTGGCAGCAAAAATATGAAAACCTTAATGTCATATAATAAAACCACAAATTAGACTCTCCAATTAATTGATCACGTAAACTAGTAATTAGTAAATTACTACGTGTTTTTGCCTTAAATTTCCCCACAACAAATGTTGAATTTCTTTTTTGGTAATGAAAGAAAAATATCCCCATTTATGTCCAGTTAAAATTATAACCATACATAATGTTTTAGACAATCAGAAAAAGGCATTAATTGTTAGCTAATAAATCTTTAAAATCTCTCACATACACAAACACACACACACACACACACTCATGTTAGAAAAAAATGCTTTCAACGCCCTTTTGTACAAAATATTTAAGGAAAAAAATCTTTAATTAAATTGAATACGAAATTACAATTTTATAAAATAGCAGGCAACACACGCACGCACTAACACAAGTCCCCACATTCTGATTTGCCTTGTTGTCCATAAACAATCACATCATAATAAATTAATGCTTTTTAATCAACATCTCTTTCATATCAAACTCACACAATTGTTATAATTCCCACATTGTTTATTTATATTTGTAAAACAACAAAAAAAAAATCATATCAAATATATATATTTTTGAAAACAACAACACCAACACCAACATCCTTAACTACGTTATTTATATTTGGTGTATTCACAAGAAGCGCTAAGTGTCGTCATAATGTCTTAATGTCCTAATTTTTTCAAATTTTACAATAAACAAAACAATTATTTTTATTAATTTAAAATTTTCTTAGAAATTAGAAGATTATGAAAATACGACACCAATTGTTTTAATGTACGAATGGAAAATCGCGGTATGAGTTAAAAGAAATTTAACATAAACGCTGTAAAGAGAAAATAACACAAAATAAATTTTTTAGGTTTCCACTCTGGAGCATGCGACGTACAGCTGGTCATGTAAAAAGCATGAATTTTCCAAATTCAATTCTGCAACACGCACAGATTGTCCTTGTGCTTTGTTGACGGTAATAGGGAAGGCAAGGCGAACTGGAAACTGTAGTCGCTTGAAGTTGAAAGGCAAATCGGTGGGAACCATTGAAATGCGTGCAAATAGCTGAAAATAATAACTTATTTCTTATGGGCGTGGCACTGCCCAATTTTCTAATTACGAAATTATATAGTCATGACAGCTCAAAATGTGTGCAAATTTCCAGAAAAATCGCTCAAGTGCAAGTGGCTTAAAATGATAACTTATTTTTTATGGGCGTGGCACTGCTCACTTTTCTAATCATGAAATTGTAAAGTCATTATAGCTCAATATGTGTGCAAAGATTTGGAAAAATCGGTCCACTGCAAGTACCTCATAATTTTAAATTTTTTTATGGGCGTGGCCCTGCCCACTTTTCTAATTAAGAAATAATACAGTCATGACAGCTCAATATGTGTGCAAAGTTTAAGAAAAATCGATTCAGTGCAAGTAGCTTAAAATTATAACTTATTTTTTATGGGCGTGGCACTGCTCACTTTTCTAATCACGGAATTTAATAATCATGAGAGCTAAATTTGTGTGCAAAGTTTCAGAAAAATCGGTGGAGTTCGAGTAGCTGAAAATAATAATTTATTCTTATTGGGGGTGGCACAGCCCACTTTTTACCACCCATAAACACTCCCTGGAATGTTTACAACATCTTGCCAAAGTTTGAGTCCGATCGCCTTTGCAGTTTCGGAGTCTATAGCTAACACACACACACACACAGACAGACAGAGTTTCACTTTTATATATATAGATTTAAACCACTACCACCATGATGCATATACATTTTTGTTTATGATTTAGACCAGTTGTCTACAAAAAAATTTATAAATTTTTTTTCATTCGCTTTATAATGTGTGTTTGTTACGTTTAAGTTAAAAGCTGTAATTTATTTCAAACAAGCTCCATTTGGATTAAAAAAAAAATAACTAATAGAAATTAATAATTTTGAAAATAAAAATGATAAAAATGAAATGTCGTAAAAACCCCTATACATGTATGTATGTACTATACTGTCTATGTACATATAAAAAAAAAAAAATGGAAATGACCCCAAGTGCTGGAAATGCGATTATTTTTTTATTTTTTTAATGCCACGCCACACACTATGTGCATGAGTTGTAAATTGCGTTTGTGTTTGAATACGAAATATGAGTTTCAGTCTATATTGGGTTTTTTTATATATTAATTACGTGGTTTATGGTTTTTATTTTTAGAAAATTACAGTAAACCCATACAAGGAAGCCATTAGGCAATTTGAAAACTTATAGATACTGGCATTCACAAATAACCAGCAAAAAAGTTTTCGATTGGAAATGCTGAATTTTATGTGAATACGAAAGCGCATACGAAAGTATGTATTCTGTACTGCTTGTTATTTAAGGAGTATTTTGTTTAATTCAATTGGTGCTACCTTTTTTAGCAGTACGTAAAGGGAAGGCATGATTTAGCTAATCTTGGTAGGGATAAAATTAGGGCTTATTAATTACCAAAAAAGAAACCTACGAAAAGGGACTTTGCGTATACAAATCATGCATTCTACAAGCGCTCTTGGAAGCAGGTAGGCACTAAGTGAGCAATTCATGAAGTACGTTTTGTTAAAGAAGTTCATTGGTGAATATGTCATTTTCATTTAAATATTGGGCCAATTCAAAGTGGTTGCATATCAGTCGTATTTGTACTATTTCATATTATTTTATGCATGCATAAAATTTTTGTTAGTGATTTCCATACAAAAAAAATAATATGACTTTACACTTTTGTTTCCTATGTATAAGAAATTGTTTATGTTATACTTTTAACCATACTGTCTCTCAGAGAGAATTTCTTCGTTTCTCACCTCTCAGAGAAATTATATTTTATATTTTCTTCTTTCCTGTATACATACAATTTTTAACAGCGTCATCTCTTTGTCTTCTTTCTTGTATTAAATACATAAGTTGTTAACAAAAGGTGTTCAAAGTCACTAGTCATATTAATATGAATTATATGATATAGTACAATATGAGAGTCAACTTTGAATTGGCCCATTGAAACAGATTAGGTACACAGTACAACTTGGACTAGACAAGCTTAAGTACTTGTCAAGTTTTTTATTAGTATGAGCTAGTTTATATGGAGAACATGTCGCTGCTAGAGTTGGTTTTTGGTGTTCCTTCTAAAATGTGCTTGTGTTTACATGAAGAGATTTTGTGGCAGCGACTTTTTGATATTTAATTGCAAATTCTTGTTATCACTTTATTCGTAAGAGGGATTTCCATATTCTAACTCATTGATACTTTGTTAAAAATAGCAGTGGCAATATAATACAACTAATTATAACAGCACTACAAAGCAAATTTAAAAAAGAAAAAAAAATTTGGCTGATTTTTTTAAAGAACACAAAAATGTATTGCTCTTCACAACTTATTTGTTAATTTAAAAATTTACAGTTATTTATTTCATGCAGTGTTGATATAAATTATTTTCCAAATGTTTAAATTTTATAAAATATTAATCTGGCAACACCTGTTATACATAATATGACATGAATACAAGAGAACGAAAGATTTAAAATAGAAGTGTCAAATGTGTTCTTTCAATTCGCATTACGTGGGACACTCATTACCCCGTACTCTCCAGATCACCCTTCACCCATAAAGTAGTGTCAAAGGTAAAATGTCTCTTGTAAAACTGGCAGTATGTATTTGAAAAAATGTGATTGTATGTGTAAAACCGAAAAATCCAAATTTTTATGTTTATCCTTCAATCGTTGCTCAGTGTTGCAATTTAAGTTTTTTTCGTTGCAAAAATGATGACTTTAAAACCAAATGCGGTAATCAAAAAATTTAAAGGGAATACTATAGATGGGACAAGGACGGGGAGCTGGAATTTTTTGCATTACATAAAGAAATAATAAAAGAACTTAGTTTAAAATTAAGGTGAATATAAAAGTGTATAGGTTTTCTTAATTCTCCATCGACTTGGAGAAATTTTGAAGAAATGGATAGTTTTGTAACTTTTGATTAACCTGGACAAATACAAACAAAAAAAATAATTGAAATTCCTTTTTATTATTTCCATAATAAATAGATTTATCAATAGAATCAAAACGAATGGAGCTCTGTTACCTACTTTTCCGGATGTTGTAGATTTAAGCAAAAGAAATTGCCTTTTTTTTATCGTTGAACGATTTTCTATAAAACGGGTTTATTAAATATTTTTAGGGACACATGAAATTTTTGATTTTTGCAACCTCACTTGTTCTACAGACGCCACTATGCGCCGTCGGTGTAACACATACAATAATATATTCCCAAAGCCTACCACAATGCCTGCTGAGTGTGCTTGATGTGTGTTTAGCCCCCTTACGCCTTAGATTTTTGTACGACAAAGTTTATGTTTTGTCATTAACTAAATATCTCATCATATTTGTGATACCGCATTCACCCCCCCGACATGGTATAATTTTAATCAAAATCACTTTACACTTAGTATAACGGATTTAACCCTTTTTGATGACAACTTTATATTAAAGGTCGCCTTTCTTGAAGTAGAACTACTAAAACTTCTGCCAGTAACGAGAATAGTTTTGTTTCAGTTCTTTCTCCCTTTTTGTTATTTTTATTAATTAATTTTCAGTTTTTTTTTTTCAAGTTTGCAACCCACTGGCACAAACATGTGACTTTATATTTATGCATATTATCGTGCTTTCAAGCCATTTTCAAATTGCCCCAAACACATATTTATGTTCATTATTATTAAATCACTTAGTCGCACATGTGTGAATGTAGTACTCAAATGTGTTTTGAAAATAATGTGAAATGTTGTAAATTATCAACAAAAATTGTATCGAATTACAGAAAAATAAAATTATAAAGTTTTTTTTTTTCAAGACACTCGCATTGAATTTCATAATTTCATAGCAATGCAATTACCAAGCAACCCCCTGCCATGATGAAGGCACTCGTTCAATCACTCGCTAGCACGTTGTATGTTAGTCGCTAAGTGCTGCCTGCCTGCTACAATATTTAACGATGTGTCATGAATAATTGCCCACACAAAAGCAGCAACAACTAAACAGCAAAATTGAATTAAGAAGAAGAGAGAAAAAATCATAAAAAAATGTTTAGTGCGTAAATGACATTAAAAACAGAATAAAAACACAACACAATTGTATAATTTAAAAAAAACTTTTTTCACAGCTACATACACACATACATACATCCATACATACAGTATTGCAGTAAATGATTTGTTTTTGTGTTTTTGTAATGATGGCACAAATTTTGATTTCCTTTTGTCGATAAGCCAAGAAGAACTTAAAAGAGGTTGTTAAAAAAAAAAGTTGTGCACAAGTGCCATTTAAGGAGGGGTTCAGTATTTTCGTAACCCTCTATGTACATATATTTCCTATTCCCTGACTATGACTGTGTATATGGGCTTTGTGTGTGCAAGCAATATTTAGTGTGGCAGGGTTGTAGCAAAGAGCCTCATCAAATTGAATTTTATACGCACCAAATGACAACAATCATAAAATGTTGTTGTTTTATTTCCAATATCTAGGCCTTTTGTCGCCGTTCTCACACGTAAAGTTGTAATGTTTCATGTACTTTATTTTATTTAATTACATTTTCGTATTGCCTCTAATTTTCACTGACAATGGCTGTAATTAAAAACCGTATTTTATTTTCCTCTACATTTGCACAACATCTTGCCAGTAATTTAAGCGACTGCCTGTCCAACTGACGGCCTGACTTTTTGCCTTGACTAATTGCTTAGATGCTTGTCGTTAAGAGAATAATGTTTTTTTAATATAAATGCTCTAATTTTATAGTGGTGATTAGAAGGCAAAAAGGTTGATAGTTTAAATCAAGGGGAAGTTTTATTATAAATCTTAGATAAACGTAATTTAGAATTTTTAATTTTATTCATGTATAAGGAAAATACAAATAAATAGCAACATTTTATTAATCAATGTAAAATTTGTAGTCTGGCTGGAGGTTTTTAATGATAAATTATATGGAAGTTTCTAGCAGCATTAAATCTTAAACTTATTTGAAGAAAACTGATTTTTTTTTACTATTGTGATAGTCACTGAAGGCAAAATAAAAAATCAATACCATTTTTAAGTCCTGTGCTAATAAATGGTATTGTTGGATCGGGTCGAACCTTTCAAGACAACGTAGCTTTTAATGTTTAACTTATAACTAAAAAGAGTGTTATAATCGGCCCATTTCATTCACTACTCTGTACATAGAACTACATTAAAGCTTAGCTTAGATTTTAGATTTGTGTTATGCGCCATTTTCTTTATTTTTTCCGACGCCATCTTTGAATTTGAATTTTTCCATAGTAAACTGTATTTTACTAGTCAGGCTCATTCATTTGCTAGCCATATTGATGGAGTTATAAACAAATTTTCTACGCCATTTTGTTTTAACTCAAGTTAAAATTTCATAATTTCAAATTGTCAATCTTCATGATTTTCACGAAAGAATCTATCCAAAGTAAAGGGTGATCCATTTTGAGGTTTCCTATATTTAAAGAAAAAAAAAACACAGAAAATTCAAATTTAATGGGGAATGTTTATTATCGTTTGAAACAACATTCTTTGGCATTAATTTTTTGAAGGTTATGTTTATCAAATGTTGGCCGTTGTTACGTCGCAGATGGTCCATCCGTTGAGTCCAATTTTCAATGACACGTTCGAGCATTTTGACTGGTAACTGGCCAATGAAACTCGTGCAGTTTTTGTCCAAGGCCTGAAGCGGGTTTGTCCGCATAAACTTTAGACTTTAAATATCCCCACAGGAAAAAGTCTATTGGTATAGTATCACACGATCTTGGTGGCCAAAAACGTGAAATTATGTGCTCAGCGAAATGATCTCTTAATAAATGCATTGACTGATGCAATGTGTGGAAAGTGGTGCCGTCTTGCTGTAACCAAATGTTGACGAGATCACGAGCTTTAATTTCAGGTATCAAAAAAACGGTTATCATGGCACGACAACGGTCGCCATTAACAGTTACGTTCGCACCGGCATCATTTTTAAGGAAATATGGACCGATGATTCCACCGACCTACAAGCCGTTGTTTTTTCTAGATGAAGTGGCCGTTCTTGAATCTCTTCAGGTTGTTCTTCGTCCCAAATGCGGAAATTTTGTTTGTTTATATACCCATTGAGCCAGAAATTGACCTTATCACTGAACAAAATTTGCCTCGAAAACGTCGGATCTTCTTGGAACTTTTCAAGAGACCTTAGAGTGAAGCGATGTCGCTTGGGAAGGTCGAGCGGCATTTCCATTATGAAATGCCAAACAATACTAAACGAAAATAACATGACAGCATGACATGAGTCACACGTGATCTGTCCAAAAAAGTCTATTGAAAAAAGTATCCATACTTGGATCATTCTTTACAATCACCTTTTTAAGAAAATCATGGCCAAGGTCAAGGTCAAAGATTCTACTTTTTAAATTTAAACTTAAATAACTTTTAAGAATAAAAGGGTTAATTTATTGAGGTAAGCGACCATTTATTTAGATACAAAAATTAAACAGAGTTGATTTCCTTTAGTTAATATTAAAAGATCTTTGTTTCTTTTTATCTTTAAATATTAGAAACAATCTACATAGTTAGATTATTTGTATTCCTATGATGCAACAATAAAAAATAAATAAAAATATAAAACACATTCAAAGGAAAATTTTAATTAGTAGAAGATTAAATACAGAAAAACTAATTTTCCAGAGACAGCAATGTGTGGGTTTGATTCATGGTACGTGTATGATGATTATCACTTTTCTTATTGCTGGCTGGCTCTTTGACTTTAATGTATTATAATGGGTTTTAGTTCTCTATTGTCTTCAGCTCTTTGTGTTGCTGTTCTTTGTACAATTTAACAACTGTATTTAATTTGTTATTATTTTTTTCTTCTTTCACTTAAATAATTCCCTGCTTATGTTCAAAGAAATTTGAAAAACAAAAAAAAAAACAAAAGGAAATTCATACCCACATTGTGCTGAAAAGAAAATTTTAAACAGACCATGTCAAAAGAACTGAAAGAAACCACCTTAAATGGTTTTCAAACGCATGAACTCAAATTAATTGGTCAAAGTGGGCTACGAATGATACAGGTACTGTTTTCTATATCAGACATGTAAAGGAATTAATTGATGGTTTAGTAACAAGTTGTATCCTAAAATTTGGCTGTAGTGAATTTTGTGTAGTCTTTGTGGTTTGTATTGTTTGGTTCTAGAATTTGTTTGTTCTACAAAGTTGGGGCTTATAATTAAACCAAAATTTTGTCATTATTTTGAAACAATTTTATTTTATTTAAGTTTTTATTTTCTATTTCTTTGTCCACGAGGAATTTTATCATCAAAGTGAAGTGTCTATCTTATATATCCTATCCTATATGAGGATGCTTTTAGGGCATCAAAATATTTATTTGGGACCCCATTAAGTAAACAATTCCTAAATATTGTTATCGTTCTAAAACGATCTGGGTATGAGCACGATAAAATAATTTGTCTGAAATATTTCTAATACATTACTAGGGTTTAATATTGCAAATAGTCAAAATCGTTTCATTGAAACAAGGTTATTCAATTTGATATGTCAAAGCAAAAAATATAATCCTCCCAGGGGCATGGCACCTTGGCTAGTATTAAATCAAGGTGATTGTCACTAGGGAAGTGGTTTCATGGAGTCATAATTTGGGAAATCTAAAACCCTGGCCAGATCAAGACTGACAAGAAACCTTTGTGGTACCAAGAGAAGCAGTCAAGTCCTTGTACTTGTTCTAGACTATCTTTTGGAAGGTCTTTTCGAAGAGCACCTGGTAGTTCTGATTTACATCTTATCGGGAAAACAGACACAGGAATGGTTGAATGACTGATTTTATTTAAGTCGCAGGACTTTTGGCAGTTACTGATATCTGTAATGTGGTATTACTGGCTTAACAGAAATAGAGGATTAAGGTTTGATGACTGATGCTTGCATACGTGGCGTACCTGCGGACTTCAGGGAACTATATATATCTCGGGGTACTATTGTCTTTCAACACAAGTAGCAAATTGTTGTATTCATCGGTTTTTTGGGCCCGTTTATCCGATTTTGTCGCTGATTATTTAAGTAGCCTCGTGATAATGATAGATAGACCGAGCAACATGTGGTTAAACTAATAAAGAATTAATTTGTCACCTGTTATAGGTTCAGTTTCGCAACTTGATCACAAAGATCACGGGGGTTGGGCACCAGCAACTTAACCCAGTATTAAGACCACCGTTGGATTATGGCACGTATTGTCTGTGCTAAAGTTAATCAAACCACATATTGTCCAAAATAGAAAAATTGCACATGGTTGACGGTGACTCATGCCACACGGCCCTCGACCACGAGCCTGTTAGGTGGGGATTTTGGTAAGCAATAGTGTTACTACGTTTGCCGTCAAGATAGACTATTTTTTTTAAAGAATGCGTTAAGCCTTTCTTGAACAGGAAAAATCCGGCTACATATTATAGCTGTTATTTGGAAGATACAAGCCATAATGCTAGAAAAGTCAAAATTATAGCTCACGGCTGGATAAACTACCGTGCAGCCGTAGATGAAATTTACATAAAATAATTTTTAAAAATTAAATAGCAAGCATTCATTTATTACCCCAAATATATATTTTAGTCACTTTTAAAATTTGTCGCATTTTTTTCCCCAAATTTCAATACCCAAACGGTTAAAAATTCACCCATTAAAACGATTGATTGATATTGAAACTTGATAAAGTGAATTTTTTTTTTAAGTTAAATTAACATTCATATACTGGAGCAGAAATTAATTCATTTTATAGTTGTTACTTCAATTTTGGCAAATATGCGCTTAATGTGAATATTCCCTTAAGAATACTTTTAAGGTTAGATGCGGAATGTATTTTAAATCTTAAGATTAGTTGTCACTTTTACTCATAGAACAATTTTTCTTATTTAAGCGAATGCAACCTTTCAATGTTTACCTTTTTACCGTTCCTGTTGTTGTTACAAAATTCTTCTTTCATTCCAATTTTTCCATTTGCACAACAACAATTTTCCGCTTAACGTTGTTTGTAAAATGTTAAAGTATTTTCAACAATTTCAGTTAAACTGGTAACAAAAAAAAACACACCTTCTTTAACACTTTATGCGAAATACAAAAAAAAAATAAAAGAAAATTAACATCTGCTTTGTTTTTAAATTAACATTCATATACTGGAGCAGAAATTAATTCATTTTATAGTTGTTACTTCAATTTTGGCAAATATGCGCTTAATGTGAATATTCCCTTAAGAATACTTTTAAGGTTAGATGCGGAATGTATTTTAAATCTTAAGATTAGTTGTCACTTTTACTCATAGAACAATTTTTCTTATTTAAGCGAATGCAACCTTTCAATGTTTACCTTTTTACCGTTCCTGTTGTTGTTACAAAATTCTTCTTTCATTCCAATTTTTCCATTTGCACAACAACAATTTTCCGCTTAACGTTGTTTGTAAAATGTTAAAGTATTTTCAACAATTTCAGTTAAACTGGTAACAAAAAAAAACACTTTATGCGAAATACAAAAAAAAAATAAAAGAAAATTAACATCTGCTTTGTTTTTTTTTTTGATTTAGTCTAAACAACATGTACGAAGGTATGGATGTGTAATTATAGAGTCTTAAGATTACAAAATAGTATTTGCAAGTACTTGTTATTTTTTTGTTAAATGACTAGCTGGCACTTTGCCCAGTTTTCCCAACCGTCTGTCTGCCATTGTACCCATTCCTTTAAATCACACAATCTTATCGTAATACTATACTTAGCTATTTGTTGTTGTTTTTTTGTATGTTTTTCAATCGCTAAGTTTATACTTAATGCCAACATTTTTAACTAAAATGTATGCGTCCTATACATACCGAGTATTGTCTCGAGTGATGAAATCTTCTAATTGAAACTGTAAGTTTTCAGAGCAAAAAAATAAAAAAGAAACCCATGTGTCAAAGAATAATGTATTTCAAATGGGAGCTTGCTATCAGCAGGCGTCATTACGAACAATCTATGTATATTGATCTTAATTTAAAATATTTTTCTTTTATTAATGTTCATTATATTAAAGGTGTTGTTTGCACCCTACGCCATCATATGCCAAAAGAGTATAATGCGTTTGTGCACTACTTACATAAACACACTAACATCTGTTGTGTTCGTGGTGGGTATAATTTAATTGTCGCCATTTTATGGTCAAACATAAGTGTAGATTTTCTTAACAAGCTTTCTTGAATATCTCTTTTAAGTCGTTTTGCATTTAAGTCTTGTAATTGTTTAGCCATATACCGGAAAATGCTTAAACTGTTAAGATCAAAGGCATTTTTCTCTGTTTTTATTTTAATAGCTTGTAGGGAATTTGCTATTGTTAATACGATATGCTTGTGCTGTTTTTTAGTACTTGTCGTTGTTTTCATTGCAGTATTTGTTTGAGTTTTCTGTAACGAAAACTAGCAACGTAAAATGTTTTCGAAGAATTAGAAAAATAATTATTTACGCAAATATTTATAGTTCACGAATGATGCATTTACAAGGCATGCATTATCATGTCGTAATGTAATAATTTTCATAGATTTTGAAAATTAAACTTTTATACAATGACGAAATCATGCTAAAACGAAATGTAGTCTAAATGATATTTCAAAATCCCGACATAATGTACATTCATACGTTCAATACGATTAAACTAAAATAAGTCACAAAAATGCCAAGCAGAATTTCGTTAGAAATGGCTAGCAAGGCCTCTTATTAAATCGACGACTTCCACTTAACACCAGAGAAGGGAGAAGGGCATGAAAAAGTTTGGGTAGGAAATACCCAAGAAATCAACTCTTATACGGATGTATTACAAATTGTGGTGCAAGACTGAATAGGTTAATATAACATTAGTAGAAACACAGATAAATACTTCAGTCTACCAGCTCACATTACTGTTTTATAGGCTGAAATTATGGCAAATATGGAAGGCATTAAATGGATGAAGGAGACTGATAACGAAGTTCAAGCTTATATAAGCCAATAAATTATCAAAACCCTGAATGAAAAAGTAGTTTCGTGGAATGTCCTGCAAAGTCTAGATATACTATGGAAACTAGGCCGTCACGGCACATTCAAAAAATCAGAAGCCGATAATCTGTTCAAAATGGGACCAATTTTGAATAGCCTGACCTTAGAAATGCTACAAATTTTCAGAGGTAAAAAAATAAACTTAATGTTTAGGCGATGGAGAAGCACGTCAGAATTTGGCAAAATACTGGGTGAAGAACAAACTATAGGGTGACCTAAATCTTAAAAAAATTTAAGAAGATGCTGAAACTAAGAACAAGAACAACACTTCTAGACTAACTATTGTAAAAACAGGTCACACGAAGAGGAGAACTCATCTCACCTTAATCAACAGTACGACAAAACGATGAGATTTTTGAATATTAAAATTGTCAGTGCCCATCGGCGCTTTAAAAGCGACAACTTTAACGTGGATGCTATTTCGAACTTGGAATATTAAAGAAATTTGAATTGTATATCCCTTAGGAATTGTATTACAGGGACTGGGTTCTTAACCAAGTCGAAATAATAATGCAATTGTGATTATAGTTTACTAGGAGAATTTTGTTTTCTTAAAACGCACAACGTGCCAATGGGGCTTAGATGTATAGCTCCTTTTCAACCTAACCTTAATCGACGGCAATAACGTTGAATTCTTTCATTTTATTATTTTCTTTTTCTAATTATTTGCTGCTCAAAAAAAAAATATATGAAATTTAGAGAATAAGTTTTTTTAAATAAAAGCACGAATGAATTCTGTGAGCTATTGGAGATAGCTTGAAAACAAACTAAATAACACAATTTGCCATACACTAAGTTTGACGCAAATTATCTCTTCTGTAGGTAATTTTAAAATTACTACCCGAATTACGATAAAGTCAGTACCATCTTTAATTGTTATAAATAGTAATACAATAAATAAAATAAAAAAATAAAATATGATGTTGAGAAGCTTATTGGTCACATAGAAAATAATGAGAGAGGCAAAATTGTGCTCAGACGTTTTGATGGATATACAAGACAAGCATTTGCATTGGGCTTACACGATGGAACAACGTGTCTTAATTAAAAAATTAATTAAATCTTAGCAGCCGCAGTTCGAAAATTTAGTTGAAAAACTTAGAGAGACTGGAACCAGATCTGGAGACGTCAAACACACTGGTCGTTCAAAAACAAGCCATTTAAATGCCAATACAAAAGCAGTGCATGAGATCGGTAACAATCCTGGAACCTCAATTCGATGTCGTGGACAAGAATTAAAAATTTTCAAAAAGCTCTCTACAGCATATACTCGCTAAAGATTTGTTTAGAAAACTTCGAAAATGAGTGCTATGGAGGCCATTTTCCTAAAGTGTTATTCGTTAAAAAAAACCCTTTTTTATCTACTTTATAACTCAATTTAAAAAAAAATATTAATTAATTCATACCTTGCGTTAAATTTGGGTAACCCTACACAGATCAAGAGAAAAATTATTGTCAAAGCTAATAAGGAATGTATGGCATGAACAGGGTAATTCGCATTAGTAATTTCAAGAGCAAATTACATAATTGGCAGCATTATTGGCACTTGCTATGGGAACAAACGAAAATTAATACTAATATTACAGTAGCTAACATAAGTGTCGTATATTTATGCGCTATGTTTTTTCAACAATTCTTTTACTGGGAGACGCAGACCCAATTAAGTCTTATCATTTATTACGACTACGATTACTTATCATTTATAACAACATCCTTATAGGACTGGATAAGTAGGACACCTTGTGAGTCCACTACAAATCGTTTGTTTTTTATCTTTAACTCTTTTATTATATTTTAAAATCTTTTTTTATTAATTATTTTTTTATTTTATTATTAAGTATTTTATTTAAACTTATTCATTTTACCAATATTATTAACAGAGTTATAAGAATTTACAAATAGTATAACAACAATTAACATCTGATTAATTAAATCAAGAAACTACTTATTTATATCACAGTTTAAAAAAAAAAGTTGTTCATGAAAAAGCTCGTATGAACTTGTACGAAATTTTATGTATGAAGTTATAAAAAATTTATAAAACAATCACTTTAATGTGTCTTTTAAACAAAAGACCCTCAGAGGTTGTTCAGCAAAATTCTTATTATTTCAAAATTTTACGTTCTGTATTTTTCATTAAATGACATAGTCCGTTCCACATTTTTAAATCTCTTTAGAGCCTTTATGTAGAAAACAAAATAAAAAAAAAATTTCTACATATTTACTTTCTGCATCCTTGAAATATTAAAAATAAATATAAGTATTTAACTATTTATTTAATATTTAAGTATCAACGTAAAGATAATAGGCTCTTCCTAATCTATTTACATACCCATTGTGAAGAAGACACATACATTTTTGTGTTTATACAACCGATTACAGTTGAAAACTTTTGAAAAAAGTTTCGCTTTAGCCGAACGCTAAAATGAAAGTTTACAAACCATTATTCAAAAGAGTCAATATTGATGTGTTAGCAGAACATAAATTATTCTTAAATAAGCAGTATTCTGTGTCAGCAACATAAAAACTTAAAGACATACAGACAGTCATATTTAACTTCGTATTAGAACATTTTTTAAATTTTTATCCATTACGCCGAATTGATTTTCCTATCTCGCACTTTGTTTCGATATTGTTTCTAGCACTAACAATTAATTCATCTTTTGTTACCACTCTTCAATAATTGAAATGATGTTAATATTTTAATCGTATCGTGTCGTAGGTTTTGATCAATCTCACCCAATTTTTTATTATTTTAAAAATATTATTTTACACAAAAATGCAATTTTAATAACCATAAG
Source organism: Phyto melanocephala (assembly GCA_941918925.1). Classification (NCBI taxonomy): domain Eukaryota; kingdom Metazoa; phylum Arthropoda; class Insecta; order Diptera; family Rhinophoridae; genus Phyto; species Phyto melanocephala. The sequence continues at coordinate 16,436,121 of OW799233.1, read as the reverse complement.
CTGCAGTTGTTTGACTGTTTTTGCCAACTGTTCAAATCTATTATTTAACAAATTTTTTGAAAATTCTTCAATGAATTTTATTTACTAGTGAATAAAAAATTTTTATTGTTCAATCATATAGAAAATCAAACGAATCTAGAACGCCTTGTTATTTTAAAATATTATATTCAGTACAAAATTATTTGATGGTCATGCTATAAAGCAGATTGAGTTTCACTGATATACTAAGGCATACATTTACATACACACATACATTAGATATTTATGCGTGCTGGGTATTTCCATTTATTTAACAACAGGCATGTGTTTAATGGTTTCGTCTGTAATTTGTTGCCTTCTGTTGTTTTAATTTACGCCCGGGCATTATAATTCAATTAATAAGCTTTAATTAAACAAAAATTAGTGGCTAATTGTTTTGTGAACACATATATGAATGTACATGTTTGTATACATAGGTGTTTGTATATTTATCATTTTGTATCAATATGTAGTTTAAAAGTTTGTTCACTGCCCTCTTCTTTCTCATCATGCGTTTGTTTAGACCCCTCATGCATTAATTAGTTGTAAATGTACATACGTTACCGATAACGATTATGGTTTATTATTAACAATTTGGTGCCTTCTGTATGACCTCGTCACATGTGTTTGACATAGAACAAAGCAAAAGCAAAACGGCCCTGTGTAATTGTTAATTGATGTCAGGTTTACAATTATTATTTATGGGCCACATTTAGATGGGATTTTAAAATTAACATAGAGGAAGTTTTCAATAAGAAGAAGAGGTTTTTTTTTGTCAAACAATAAAATACAATTTATATTTTATTTAAATTTTATTATTACCACAAAGGTTTCAAATACATAAATATAAAATGTTATTTATGTACAAGCAATCATACATAAATCGTATAGATTTAAAACCAAATGTAAAGTAACTTTAATGCGGTTTTTTCATATTAAAAAAATATTTAAAAATAATTTACACATAAATTGCCTGTCTGCTCTGATATTTTTGCTTTTTAATATAAAAATAAAAAAACGAAAAAATATTAAATTACCACAATTTTATACAATTTGGTAATTTAAAACTTGAAAAAAAAACCTCAAAATAATTTTACAGAAACACTCATACACACACGTACACTCGTTGTTGGCTGCCAGAGAGGCAAGTAAAAAACACATATTTTTGATGTAGACAACATTAAATAAACAAAATATTTGTTTATGCAGAAAAATGATGTGGCTTGACAAAATTTACGAAATAATTTCATATGCAAGACACACACTCAAGCACATAATGTGTCACATTTGAAAAATAAAGAAGTCATCATGAACGCATGAGAGTTAATAATATGACAGGAAATTTGGTTGAAGAATTTATAAAAACAAAAAATTCATGATGTAGACAAAGTTTATAATTCAAATATAAGTTTTGGGTTCTTAGGAAGCAAAGTGTTTAAATAACAAATATTTTTTTTTAGCAATTTCTGATTTAAATTAAATGAAATTCTGTGAACGTATTTTGAAAAAAAAAAAAAAAAACAATAAGTGAGAATTACATTTTTATGATGATCCCATTTACAATTTAATTTTTCGTTTTATTTTATTCATTACAAATGTAGTTTTTGCAGTAAACTTTATATATTGAGGTCCCTATGGTTACATTAGCATAATTTTAAAATTATTATTTTATTAAAAAAATGTATGAAACTTTGTAGAATGGTCAACATTGATATACATGATAATACAAACATACAGTGGAACTTCAATAGCATAAATCATCACAAGTTATCTAAGTTGAACTACTAAAGCCGCTCGGACTCAAACTTTGGCAAGTTGTTGTATACATTTCAGGGAATGTTTATGAGTGATAAAAAGTGGGCAGTGCCACGCCCATAACAAATAAGTTATCATTTTTAGCTACTTGCACTAGATCGATTTTTCTAAAACTTTGTACACATATTGAGCTGTCATGACTATACAGTTTCGTGATTATAAAAGTGGGCAGTGCCACGCCCATTCACTAGATATTTAATTAAAATTCAGAATGCATTTTTATTCATTAAGGGGCGTAGCAACGCGCGCCGGGATTGGCTAGTATATAATATTTTTTATTAAAAAAAAATTAATTTAAATTAATTATTGATCAAGCTCGAAAATTGTTGGGGGGAATGTAAAGAAAAAGCTAATGCTAAGCAATTTATAATTCAACTACCTACGAAGGCGAGTTAGTAAGTACGTGAATAACTTTTTAAATTTTCCTGCTCTTAGCATACTATTCATTCCAGCCAATATTTTTGTTTGACGGCCATTGAAAGCAGACTACCGCTTGTATGAGGAGAAAATTAAAAAAAAGAGTACATTTTCTGTACTTATTAATTAAAAATTATTAATTTAATTTATTAACTAGAAAATATTATTTACTTTAAAGTGGTTTCTTGAGTTTCGATGTGGTCGTACAGGCACGTAAGATGGCGAAGGTTCTGGGCTCCCAGTTGCGGTGTTTATAACGTAAACAATTAAAGAAATTCATTAATACTTAGAATTGGCTGATCGGCGATAAACTGTGGAAGCGATAAGATTCTAACATGACACAGTGCTTTGAATTCTGAATGATCATTTGAATGTGACAAAGTTTTGCACAAAGTGTGTGCCGCATTTGCTTGCAAACAACCGCAAATGCAATCGTGTGAAAATTTCGTTAGACGAAATTTAGATTTAAAACATCATCTCAGAGACAAAATAGCATTAAAAACAGTGGGTTTCTCGGGTAAAAGCGGCGCCACAGAAGGTCAGGATATGGTTTACATGGCCACCGCTGTATAGCCCACATTGACTACCTTTAACAGGGTAAATCAAACACTGGTGAGTATTGTGTCAACTTGTTGGGCCAATTCACACATACTTTTAAATGTTTTTATGCCCATTAAGATTAAGAAGACAAATAGACAAATTTTCGAAAGTGTTGTTGGGTATTCTAGAGCGTTTGCTATATGTGAACTGCTCCACGAAAAGGGACCTCTGCGCCGAAAAATTTTTTTTCTACTTTTTCAGTGATTCTTATAGGAAAAACAAACAAGTAAGAGCACTATATTCGGCTGTGCCGAATCTTTTATACCCACCACCAATTTTGTGTACATTTGAAGCACATTATTTATTATTTTGTTAATCATTATGGAGTAATAATACTTTCTTTGTAGTTAAATTTTAAGGGCCCATGTTGAAGGTGAACTACACCTAGTCTTTAAATTTATTTTCTGCATTTCATTTGACATTTCTCAATCTCAAACTTACTCAATTTGATCCGTGGAAAGATACGCAAGTGAGCAACGCTTTAAAGTTATTCAGGTTTTTTATAAAAATGAGCGTTCAAATCAAAATGCAATTTGTGCACTTCGTAATTCTTTTAATCAACATAATCGTTCACAATCGGGAGAATTGTAAAAAATATCTAAATTTCTGCAAAACAGTTCTGTATAAAATGTTAGAAAATCTGTGAATGCCTTCTTAGTTCGTTGAATGGGAACCACCGCTGGTTTTGCGATAGTGTGGCAAAGGAGCAGCCAACCTCGCCTCATCATCATGCCCAACAATTGAGCATCAACATTGTCATTGAAAATTTGGACCATCAGATAGAGGAGTGGCGCCAAGGATGGGAGGGGCCTTTGGCCGATATTTTGTTAAATACATAATTGAACCATACAAATATTATAATTGCAAAAATAAATAAAAATAATATCCTAAATAATTTGTGTTTTATTTAAAGTCAACATCGGTCCTTAAAATTTAACCACCCTTTATAACTTCGATATGCTACTAAAATGCTTTTGTAAATGTAGTCTTTCAATGAAAGTGGGCGTAAAGTAGGCGTGTCAATAAAGTTTCCGCTAACAAATTAAAGTTAGATATTTCAATATGGTCCTTTATTTTCCCAAAAATTTTGTAAATAGAGAAATTACATGAATTTAAGATAAACCGTTATAGGGGAGGTAGGCGTTAAAGTGAGCGCGTCACCTTAACTTTTTGGCACAAAAATTACATTGATTAGAAGGATATACGTAGCAAATTTGATCATCATACCTCTAATTTTGGCGGTTTTATGAGCTCCTAAATTTCATTAACGGTAGATAACGTGAAAAGTGGGCGTTAAAGTAGGCGTGTCAAAGTTATTTTTGCGAATGAGTACAACTTAGGTGTTTCAATATAGGCCTTTATTATTCCAAAATCTTTATTAATAGAGAAATTATATGAATTTTAGGTAAAACGTTATATGGGAGGTGGGCGTAAAAGTGGGCGTGGCATCTTAATTTTCTGGCACAGTAATGAAATTACATAGAAGGATATACGTAGCAAATTTGATCATCATTACTCTAATTTTGGCGGTTTTATGAGCTTTTAAATTTCATTAACGGTAGATAACGTGAAAAGTGGGCGTTATAGTAGGCGTGTCAAAATTGTTTTTGCGAATGAGTACAACTTAGGTGTTTAAATATTGCCCTTTGTTATTCCAAAATCTTTATTAATAGAAAAATTATATGAATTTTAGGTAAAATGTTATATGGGAGGTGGGCGTAAAAGTGGGCGTGGCACATTGATTTTCCGTTACAAGAAAGCGTCTCACCAAAGAGCAAAGTGTGCAAAATTTCAGAGTCGTACATCCAATTTTGTTGCTTTTATGACGTTTTTGTTTTTAAATATACCGAAAAATACACTGTGCGGTATAAATTTTCGTACATTTTGATCGATAACTCCTCTCTTAATGCATAGATTTAAATAATTTTCGGGGAAAAATATTGTTTTTACTCGGAAAATATATATTCGGAGTTTCATGAGTCTACGTTAAGGCGTTTGGACACAATTCCATTTTACACGGTTTTTTCGACCTACTCTTGCTTTTCGAGCTACAACTCTCTTCCTAATATTCCGATTTAGCCCATTTTCAATACCAAACAAACCTTGTCTATAAGAAAGATTCTGGCAAAATTTGAGCCCCTAGCTTTTTCGGTGCGACTTCTATCGTGCTTTCAACAGACGGACGGACATAGCTAGATCGTCATCAAATCAAACCCTGATTCAGAATATATATACTTTATGGGGTCTAAAATTGATATTTCGATGTGTTACAAACGGAATGACAAAATGAATATACCCCCACCATTTTTTTGGTGGCGGGTATAAAAACGCTCTTTCAAATGCCGCAAACCGCAAGTTTCTATGTCTTTTAGTTTTTTTTTTACAAATCACCTGTAAAGATAAACAAAGCATTGATAATTTGAACGAAGCGCTTATTTTAAACGCGTTTTTCTCAATAACTTCTTTTCGGCGCAGAGGTCCCTTTTCGTGGAGCAGGTCACATATACACACAAACAACAAGATTTTTGAAAAATGTTTCATGTACGGAAACACATTATTTACAACCTTTTTAGAAGTATGGATTTGTTTTCGTAATATCTTTTATCATATGGAAAAAGGAACCGAGCAGTGTAATTGAAGAGTCTTGACAATTTTACTTTTATGATTAAAATATTTGATGTAAATCATTTTTCTTCTAGCTTAAGTTTATTTAATCTTAATATTATACTTTCTTCAATAATTCCAGCCAGAGAATGAATATAGGAGACATAACAAAAATGTTTAAGAATATGAAATAATATTACCATAAAGAAAATGAAATTCAATAAGAAAAGAAAAAGACAAATTTTGAAAAAAATGATAAAATTCCCAAATTATAATTTCATTAAATTTTAGTTTTATTGGTTGTTGTGTTGGGTGTTGTTGGTTGTGCTGGTGCTTATGCCTTAAACCTTTAAACTATAAAATTTATAAAAAAGTTTAAAATTATTACAAGTTTTATTTAAAATTTTTCATAAACGATAAGATCAAATCAAGAAACAAAAATAAAAAATTCCTCATAAACCCAACCAACAATTTTATTCAATTTTCATTATTTTATTATTCTAAACACAACAACCAATAAAACTAAAATTTTGAAAATCATTGGGAGAATATCCTGAATAATTAGTAAATTTTTTTATTTCATTAAATTGTTAAAAAAAATGTAGTTTCAAATTACATATGAGTGTGCCGATAAAGAGTGCTGATGATGAAATTATAGCTGTTTTTAAGAATGCATATCACTCCGGCCGTCGGAATATATAAATATTCTTAAATAATTGAAACTTAATTAAAAAAATTTCCTAGGAGCTTAATAAATAAGATAAATTGAAAATAAGCCGAAAGAAAAATGATTTACAATAAATTAAAAATATAAAGTTCGAATAAATACTAGTTTGTAATCCTTAAGAAATTTGGAAATTTTGTTATGTTTTTACTTAAGAAGTTTTGTCAAAAGTTCATAGAGATTTTTTTAATTCGAGTAATTTTTGATTCATTTATTTATTGATTGTAAAAAGGTTTCTTCAATTTGTGCAATAGTTTGTACTGCTCATACATGAAGTTGTCATTTGTGAGCATACCCAAGTGCAAACTAATTCAATAATTCAGCAGATATTCCCTGCAGACTTATACATATACCGATGTGTTTAGAATATCACGCTCCGCTGAAGCTTTAGTATTCAAGAGAGTTAATTTTTATAAGGCTTGATAAAAGTTGTTAAAATCAAATTTTTATCTTTGCTTTTGTTTGTTTTACTTATTTGTTATACACATTTAAAGTAGAAGATATCAGTTGAACTCCTGCGAAAATAAAAACTTCAAACACGCATAAAAACCGACAAAAGTAATTTAGCCAAAGTTCAAAGTAAAAACAAACATAAAAATTGTGCTCAGGGACGGCAAAGTAGCAATTGATTAAATTTAACAAATAATAAAAATAGAAAAGTTGTAGAAATATATAAACTATTTTATAGCAGTCGTATTTGAATATGCAATTGCTGGAGTTAATGTAAGTAACGATGTGTTAAAAACGATAAAAAAAAGGATATAAATTGCCAACTATTTACAACTAAAAAATAGAAATAAAAAACCAAACGGAAATAAAAAAAACGAACATTCATAAATAAATAATAGACAAAACATAAATACTGTTTCCTTACCGATGCCCTCCCCCCATAGTTTTAAATGTAATGGCAAATAACAAACAATTCATAAAATAAACACAAACTATATACAAATTACATACAAACGTACATACTCATAAATAATTATTGTTGATTTAGTCGAAAAAAACTTAAGAAATAAAAGATCCTAAAAAAAGTTTAAACAAGTCATGTTTTATGAATAAATAAGAAGCAACAAAACTGAACAAATGAACTGCAACTTTTATATTTTACTTTACTCAGGCTTATATGTATGATCCGAACGGACCCTAGGCCATTAAAGTTACTTCATTCATACAAACGCTTCTTTAAACAACAACACCCATTCATGACAACGATGATAATGAAGATGATGAAGACAACAACGAAGACAGTGTAATATAAATATTTCTTTCAGCTACCATTATGGCATAGCAGAAAAGCATGTAAGTATGTATGTATGTATGTGTGTATGTTCTTATTTAACTTTTGTATTTTTTTTTTAATTTACAACATGACTTGGCATATACATAAGTTCATACAAACATACAGACACACATTCACTTATTATTAACAAATTTATCAATCACCTCCATAGAAATTATTTTTTATCTACAATTTTGTTCAATATTTTGTTAGAATTTTTTTTTTGCTTAAATGAGTTTTTTTTTTTAAATATGTACAACAATGATAGTTTTTTTTCTTTTTAATTAAATGAGATGTCAATGGTTGACATTGTTTACTAGATGAATCAAGGCATATCCATAAGGTACTCGTATCCAATCAGCTGACTGTTTTTTTTTATATACATTTTATAAGCGTTACCAAGGCATATTCATACAAGTATATGCAAAGGCGAATTGATACAACAAAGCAACTTTTTAGGGGATTTAATAGATAGTATGTACATATGTTTGTATGATTCTGTTCTACTTTAAGGCATTTATAAGCAATATTTTAGTTTCGTAATTTTGTTTTAAAAATTCTTAGATTCTTATCATTTTTAAAAGGAAATACAAAAATAAGATCCTATGTATCACAGTGCAGATTTCTGTTTAATTTAATGCGGCATATTTTACTTATCGCCTGCAATTCGTTAACTAAGTATGACTACATACAAGCATGTTTGATATTTCATACTTTTTTTAATTCTTGTTATTTTCAATTTAACCACAAAAACCATGAAACTAACTTTAAAATAAATATGAAACGAATTTCAAACAAATATTTAAAGACAAATAGAACAAATACTCTGGCAAACATACGAAAAGTACCAACTCACATAACGTAGTACAAAAACATACATGTATAGGGTGTCTCAGTTAGAATGTACTTTTTGAATTTAATGTAATTTTTTGTGTGAAAGTGGTAACTCTAAAGCTTTTGAGCTCTCACATATGTATGTTTAATCCGATAGTTAAAAAAGGAGCGCTTTGTGAAAGAATAATGCATTATATATGTCTAACTTATAGCAAAAACATTTAAATTTATCCTGAGACCGCTTGCAAACTTCGAATAATTTTTAAACTAAAAACTAAAAATTTCAAGAATATTTTATTCTTTACTTTTTTATACCCTTCACCTCAAGGGTATATATATATGCTCAACGGTATATATTGCTTTGTCATTCCGTTTGTAATTTCTACAATTTTTATTTCCGACCCCATAAAGTATATATTTTCAGAAAGCTTATGAATAGAGGAGTCGATTAAGCCCTGACCGTCTGTCCGTGTGTTGGTTGAAATCAACTTTTAGAAGCAACTATATGTTCCTCAGATCTCTATATGGTATCAATCTCTTGGAAATATACAGGAATGAATCGCTATTGAAATTCAGCACAATCGCCCCATAACTTTCTGAGATATGAGCAAAAAACCACGACCACCTCGTTTTTTTTCACAATTACAACAACAACATACATACATACATACATACATACATACATACATACATGTAAAAAACATACCAAACAAAAAAAATTACAAAAAAAAAAAATATTGAAAATAAGAAAAAAATAATAAAAAAAACTACAAAAAAAAATTTAAAAAAAAAATTTAAAAAAAAATTTAAAAAAAATTTTTAAAAATTTTTCTAAAAAAATTTTTTAAAAAAATTAAAAAAAAACTATAAAAAAAAATAATAAAATATAAATAACATATTAAATAAAATAAAATAAAATTTTTTTGGCTCAGCTGGGAGACGATGCCACATTTATTCTAACGTGTACGTATGCACGTATTTTATATGGGATGAATGGTGATACAAACAGTTGTTATTGCATGACTACACGTTGTGAAGGGTATATAAGATTCGGCACGGCCGAATATAGCACTGTTACTTGTTTGGAATATGCCTTACTTTTAATCCAATAGAAAAGTCATAATTACTTCATAAAATACATGCTTTTATTTTAAAATAAAATAATGCCTTCTTACTGAGACACCCTTTACGCACATAAATGCATATTGAAACGGCAGTTAAAACATCAGCAAAAGGCAAAGCAACAAAAAAAAATAAAATAAAAATACTAAAGTAAAATAAATAAATAAAATAAACAGAAATTATTAAATAAACATTTATGTTATAATGTAGTATGTACTTGTACTCTGTGGTATCTACAAATATCAAATAAAAATATTCGAAAATACATGTATGTAAAAATGTATGTATGCGTAAAAGTACATTCTTTTTTTATATTTAATAAACAAAAATATGCCTAGAACCATCGAACAAATACAAGGTTTATTTCAAATATTTGCGCCTGTGGCACTACAGAAAAAAAGGGAGGCTAAACGGAAATTTAAAACTTTTTTTTCAGTTTTTATTATAATTTTTTGCATTAAAACAACACATTATAATGATGTGAGTTTATTTTGTTTTTTTTTTTGGATTCCCAGGCAAACAATTGTTATTTGTTTAACTCTGAGAGAAAGACAAACGAGAAATAAATATTAAAATTCACAATATTCCATTCGTTAAACAAATACAAACAATTCATTAACAAAAACAAGCCAAAAAAAAAATAAAATAAAAACGACAATAAATAAAAACTTTTGTTATCGATAATAATCAAATAATACTCATGCATAAACGCAAGCATGCATGTTTAACGTGGCTGAACTGCAAAATCCAGTTGTAAGAACAGGTGAGGGGTATTAAATTATAATAAAAATAGACATATTATACAGCAATTTATAAGGGTGTTTCAAAATGTTAGCGAAATAAATTTCATACAAATCAAAGGTTTTTTATGTTTCTCCCATATGTCCATCTTAAAAGTAAATCCAATCAATTTATCGCCATGTAACAAAAATTAACTCACACTTTTATGCTCTGTGGATGTATGGGCTTTTACATAATCACGTACGAATTAATCAAGCAATGGAAATTTCTTTTGTGGACATAATCGCCGAGATCGAAATGCTCTTCCTAGGAAAAAAATTAATTTTAGCCCAAACTGAGCTGAGAAATCGTAATGAAGTGGTTAGATGCAATTTAACCTCCCAGAAAAAAATTTGGCACTAGTCAAGTGTGAATAACAGTTTTCATGACTTCTAACTAGGGTGATCGATTATTCGACACTATTAAGAAACCGGTTTTCAAATAGTTTGAAATTTAGAATTTAAAAAAAAACCGGTTACTCTTTTAAAAATTTAGAAAAAACCGGTTAACCGGTCGAATACATAAAATATAATTTTTTCTTATACTCTGACAGAGATACATATCTACATACATATAAAGGTATAAACTAGTTTGTTCTATGGTTTAATTGCATTTTAATTTAACACACATTCAATGGCATTATTATAAAATGCCGTTATTAAAATCGAAAAGATAAGTTTATGCTTCAATTATCTTGAACTTTTAAGGTTAGGATAATAAATTTAAAAATGAAACTGTTTCTTTACATGAAACAAAATATGGCAACTAAATTGTGATTTATATTTTTTTTCAACTTCGAACTTTTATCATCAAAAATATTATTTCGTTTTGTAAATAAAATGTATAAATTAACATTGTTGCCACTACGTTTTATAAAAACTAAATTAATTTGTTAAAAATAATCGGTGTTTGCTCTGGTACTGCCATATAAAAAAAAGAAGAAATTTTTGTTACAAGGAGGTTTTAATCATGAAAAATATTAAAAAGTCACTTCACTGCTCACGGTAGTCAACTTTATAGGCAAGTTGTAATAATAACCCTTTATGTGCCGAACTATTTTAGTATACAAGTCATGTGTTATCAAAGATATTAGTAAAGCTATGGGAAGTCTTTAATACAAGTCGTAAGATTTTGTAGAAGCAAAATATTATGAAATTCGAAAATGAGATCAAAAAGTATTGCAAAGTACAATAATTTGGTCAAAAAACTTAACTGAACAGCTGATTATCACAGCAAATTATAAGCGCAACAACGTATAACATACCTGCTCTCCATTTAAAACAAATAATCTTTAAGCCTAATTATTTTTCTTGATACAACAAATAAATTTCTTACAATATTATGGAAGATAATTTTCTGATTCTTGAAATTTTTTGAGTAATAAATAGTTTACGACACGTTTGGTTACATAGATAAATTAACATAAAACTAAAAATGAAAAAAACCGGCTTCTGTGAGTAAAAAAACCGGTGTATTTGACATTCAAAAAATCAACATCTGGAAAAAACCGCTAGCTGAAAGAGGAAAAAACCGGGTTTTCCACCGGTTTTAAAACCGAGTCGATCACCCTACTTCTAACTCATAAGTGAAAATGGAGGCATGAAGAATGCCTTCTCCAAATACAAAATAGTAAGCCATTATTAATTTGATTCCAAATACAAACAAATGCATGCAAAAAATCTTAAACAATTCACTCATGACACATGGGTTTCTTTTCATCTACTATGCATGCATTCTACACACTAATGAGAATGAACAATATTTAATAATAATATTTATATAAACACATGCCCTCCAATGACACATTACCAATGACATACATGTTTCACCTAAATTGAACCACTTCATTATGGGTTGAACTAATGCATTCCCTATTTCTTTTGCACGTACTTTTTCGCTTGGCTTGTAAGGAAATACTCAAAAATATTTGTATTAAAATTTCATCAAGCCGGTGAGTGTAATGCCAAATTATTGAGATCGATGGCGAGGGTTGTGTTTCATATTTTTTGCCAGCCGAAGTCTTGTCGGTACGCATGGGCGTAATTAGACCAATCTGGGGAATGCAATTCAAAAAAAAAATTGAAAAAAAACTTTTAACATTAAATATAAATAAAAAATTAACTTTGCTTAAGAATTTGCCTTACTTTTTTGAAAGATCAGCCCGAAGTTGCAGTGACTGTGAACGTCATTTGTTGCAGAATCAAATAAATCGAGTTCTTGTAACCTTAACTGGACGGCATGGATGTGAACCATATATGGTCTCAACAAGACGGCGCCACATGCCGCACTGCGTATTAAAACAAACATTTATTACAGCAACGATTTCCAGAAAAAATTATCTCAAGAAATTCTGATGTCAACTGGCCACCAAATTCAATTAAATGCAGTGGGATTTTTTTCATTAGGTTTTAATAAATACTCGGGTTTATGCGAATGAACCCGAAATAAATGATCGGTGAGCTACAGCTTCTATTAAAGTCATTAAAAATTTTATGAACATTTTGACATCCTTAATTATTGTTTCATAAATTGTTTGTAAACAACTTTTTTAAAGTGAATACAAATTTGTTAAAGATTTTAAAGCCTAACAACATGTATTTATTTTTTTTAAATGATTAGATTTATATAACAAAAATAAAAATAAAATAAATTTTACCACTTTTAGGGTTTTTCATTTCAAAATGATACTCTGAGTCTCTAGTTCCTAGGTTTCAAATTAATCTTCTATTATTATTTCCATTTATTTGTAATTTACACAAAGTACTAGTACACAAGCTTTTATACACAGAAAAACTTGCAAAGGTTTTTAGTACTGTTTATATGGTAGATAGGGTTTTTTCCCTGGACTTTTTTGTTTCCCGAGAATGCGAGATTAATTTTTTTTTAATTTCCCGGGATCCCGCAGCAAAATAAATAAGAAGTAAATTTATTTTTAAATAATAAAAAACTTTTTATTAAAAATCATAAAATAGTCTATTAAGTAAAAGAAACACTTCAAAACTATAAAAAGTAATAAAAAAACTTGAATTTAAAATATGAATTGAGTAAAAATATTTCAAATTGAAAAAAATATTATTCTCTAGATAAGAGATCAAATATGAGCACAAAAAAATACACCTACTTCAGCTCTGAGATCAAAAATAAAATCATTAGAATTCAATTTTAAAAACATGTAAATACAATTTATAATTAAAAAAATATAACTTAACAATTTTTAACGACTTAGAAAATAATCTTTTAATATGCTCAAAGTCTTTATTGACTGGTTAGAAAGTCTATTTCTGATTTTATTTACAAATTGCCCTGATACAAATAAACACTCCTTCTTTTTCTACCGATGTTGGACGAATAGTTACAAGTGCATTTCACAAATACATAAATAATATATTAAGTTTTTTGACCACTTCCTTCTTTCTTTATGGAAATTTTGAAGTATTGGTAACGTGGGCTAAGTTTTTTTGATGTTTGACGGAAGTTCTTTCTGATTTTTTATATCAACTAACTTTTTCTCCCAGATTGCTTTGTGCAATGATCTCAAATCACGCATTAATCCGCTAGTGCTTCGGCCTTTACATGAAATTATCTTTGCACATAAAGAGCATACAGCAGTGTCATCAGCCTTCTTTTCAAAAAACTTCCATACTAAATATTGAACTTTCCATCTAAAACAGTTTCATTTCTTTTAATATTAAAGAAGAAAAGTTTATAGAAATAACACATTACCTCAAAAAGTATATTAAATTATTTGTAAACATATTTCTAAACATAAAGTTAAAAAAAAACCTTGAAGAAAATATTTTTATGAAAAAGAAATAAAAACAATAAAAATTAAGTCAACGATCGAACGAGAATATAAGACTTTATAGAATGTTTGGCCCTCGGTTTGGTGTTTTTAATTTGATTGACTGAAAAACATCTACACGGATTTTAATGAAATGTGGAATGAGTTAACACATAAAGTACTGCGTAATGCGATATAATATCTCATTGATATCAGAAAATAAATATATATAAATTGAAATTGTATTTTAAAATTAAATTTAAGGAAATTTCACTAACAGTACCAAACAATTAACAACCATATTATAATTTACTTATTATAAATACAGCAAAAAATATTGTTGGGGCCAATGCAAATGCAGCCCCAATTACATACATTTAAGTTTGTTTGTATTTTTGTCTCCGGCAACACCAGTTACACAAAATATGATAGCAAACAACAACAAAAATAATATATGTATTTATATAAAATAGGTATTAGTTATAAGTACATACTAGAAATACTACTTAGTATGTATATAAGTTTGTATACATACATACATATATAAATGCACACCATATTTATTTTTGTTGTATGAAATAACACATCTATATATATAAAAGTGAAACTCTGTGTGTGTGTGTGTGTGTGTGTGTGTTAGCTATAGACTCCGAAACTGTAAAACCGATCGGGCTCAAACCTTGGTAAGTTGTTGTACACATACCAGGGAGTGTTTATGGGTGGAAAAAAGTGGGCGGGCCACGCCCATAAAAAATTAGTTATCATTTTAAGCTACTTGCACATGACCGACTTTTCTGAAACTTTGCACATATATCGAGCTCTCGTGACTAAATAATTTCGTGATTAGAAAAGTGGGCGGGGTCACGCCCATAAAAAATTTTTAATTTTGAGGTACTTGCGCTGGACAGATTTTTCTGAAAATTTGCACACGTATAGGGCTGTCATGACTTTATAATTTCGTGATTAGAAAAGTGGGAAGGGCCACGCCCATAAAAAAAAGTTATAAGTTTGAGGTACTTGCACTGGACCGATTTTTCTAAAACTTTGCACACACACTAAGCTGTCATGACTTTACAATTTCATTATTAGAAAAATAGGCAGGGTCACGCCCATAAAAAAAATTATAATTTTTAGGTTTTTGCACTTGATATTCAATAAAAATTCAGAATGCAATTTGATTCATTAAGGGGCGTAGCAACGCGCGCCGGGTTTGGCTAGTATCTACATATATGCGAATGTAGTATTGTTTTTTTTATGTTGTTTGTAATAAATTGGATAGAGATATGTTTTATTGTTGCAGTTTTTGGACTACACACAAGTGTGTGTATGCCAGTCAGGGAAAACTGTAATTCCAGACACTAGATGGCAACAACAAAATAACCGGCAAAAAAATTCAGGTTCATTGGAATTTACATTTGAAAGTATGCTCAAAATCAGCTCTCGTTTTGTTTTTGCTTGTAAGATAGATTCCAAACAATCAAAATTCCAAAATATAAAACAACTAAAAAAATTGTTAAACATGCGCATTATACGGGCGTGGTACACTCATCTGTAAAATCTTCTACTTATAGTTTATTCCTCTTTTTCTGCAGTGAGTCTGTTTTTGGCAGGAATAAATGGAAATTGCACTCCATTACAATGTTCGAAACACTTGTTGTTGTTGTTGGTGGCAGTCAAATACTCTCTGCGTGACGTTTTTTGTTTATTTGTATTCTTTTTTTGAGGAGTAACAGCTGTTTTTAAAATCACTGGTTATTAAAGAAATCTTAGAATACACATGTCTAAGTAGGTACTATACTATGTGTCTGTTTCAGCGAGAGATTATATTTTATTGTTTTTTTTTTTCTCATGACAGCGTCTTTTTTTGTAAGTAACTAATGTAAGTATTTATGTTAGTTCAAAGAATCGACACCCTTAAAAATGAAAATTACTAGAAAATTCTTTAGAAAAAAAAATTGTTTTATAGTGCACCACAAACCTACAAGTGCAAACGGTTGTGGATAGACATATAAATTATATAACGGGAAATTTAAAATTATATTGGGATAGGTTAGGATGAAAGCTGATTTAAGATATTATTTAAATAATTAAAAGACCTCAAGCTGAAATAATTTTAGTAAATAAATTTAATTTTTTTTTATAAATATTATCAAAAATTTTGATTACTTTTAAACATTTCTTTGCAGAGGTATTACATATTTGATAACAAACATAGCTGATAACAAACGAATTAATAACAAACAAATTAATAATTTATCACAACGATAACACATGCAGCTTACTGAGGTCATTTTTGTCTGTCTCTTTGCAATTATGTTCACCTCACTAATTAAGCACTAACACAACAAAAAACAAAATTGCTAATGAGTTTTTAACAAATCCTTTGCAGATTTTTTTTTTAAATATGTATGACCATTCAATTGGAAGCTTTTGCCTCACTTTCATTAAATTACATGGCACTTTAAGTTCTCTAAAATTTAACACTTAAATCAGTCAATACAAATAATTCCTACAAATTTTAAAAATCAATTAAAACTCCTTGAAAACATATTTCTTACGAATGAAAATTGTATTTACCTTTTAATATTGTTTAAGGTCATCTTTGTTAAAAAAATTAAAATGGAATAAAATCATTAAAAGAAATTTTGTTTAAAAACAATAATAATCCAAACAAATAGCCATACCTGCCTACATATTAATTGCATCTGGGAATTTCCCTTTTATCGAATATTTCATTTACAAATGTCTGAAACTTTTTATTTATTCAAGCTACAAGTAGTATGTATTCCATTGTTTCATTTCGAATTCTCAGGAATAAATAAACGCTGCGTTTGCTTGTTTCACTTAATTGTTGTCTGCAATATGCTGCCGCTATACTAAAATCGTATGGAAGAAAGTATTTAAGCAGACTGTATGTGTGTTTATTTACCTATCTTTTTTTATATATTTTTTTTCGTTTGTTCTTACGAAAATAACACCTTCAGTGACAGGTGTTAAGTAGGTAAACAGGTAAATTTTCATATTTAATTGCAGTTGATTGAAGATTGTGCGTTTTGAAGAAATTCTCATTTGAGGCCTGCAAACAAAACAAACTATATAAACATTTAAATTTTCTTAATAAATACATAAATGAAATCCACCTTAATGAGATTTTTCTTATAAAATTTCTTTTGTTTCAACTGTTTCTGGTTCTTCTGATATTGCATTGTTTTTGAAAACTGATTTGGGTGTACTATACATATATCTCAGCAATACTCACAAGTGGACATTGGAAGACAGCTTTTTAGAATAATTTAAAAATTACTATTAGGGATAATTCAACACCAAGTAGTACAACTAAGTGATGCTAATCTTGCTTATGAAAATTTTCAAAATATTAGCCGTTGCCGTTTAGGAACAATAATTCTTGGGTAAGTTGAAGTCTATATGACACATGCTTTGATCAAGTCGTAGCGATGCTGATTTGTAGGTAAGTATGGCAAAACTGCTTAAGTAAACATAAGCTTAAAATGAAATAAACACATCATTGCTATCCCGGAATTAAAAACTACACTCAGAAAAATGTTCAACTATTTTAGACAACTTTACAGGAAGTTATTACGTAAAACTTATTGCTTGGATTTATTTTTTCAGATATGATACCAAATGTATTTTTAGGTGTAGGGTCACTGTACTCTGATCTTATAAATTAAACAGAATTTAAAGCCTATATGAATTCTAATTTTGCTAATATGCCAATGAATATATTCTCTTTGTATATTAGGTACCACGCTTAATCGATCCTATTAATTTTTTTTTTTTGAATTGGAAAATTTTTTACTAAAATGTAATAAGCATAAAAAAGTTATAGTTTTCTTTCATATGAAGTGTAACATTTCCCCTGCTTCGGTCGTATCGGTTTTTATCTACGATAAGACACATGTAAAGTAAAGCACACAAAAATTCAAGATTATAGATGTAAATGTTTTCTAGATATTTCATAAGATATATTTTCTTTATATAAAAGGTGCCACGCCCAGTTTTAATTTTTAGCTCATCTTTAGATTAACTATGCAACATCTATAATACTTAACCCAATAATATTAAAAAATAAGAATAAATGGACACATCAGTCTATTGGGTTAAAAAAAATTAAGAGAAATCGTTGCATCCGTTCTTAAGTGATGCGATTCGCAACGATCTACATCTGACTTTTTTTTGTACAGATTAACACCCTTTTTTTTAACTTTATAACGGTAACAAAAATTGTTGCATATTTGACTTAAGTGCCATTCTTGTTTTTATTTTATTACAAAATTCGGAATAAGGGTATAAATGTCCTCATTAAGATTAGTATTTCAAAAAAATTATCAAAATGATTTTGGAAACTACAAAAAGTAATAAAATTAAGAAAAAGTAATGAATGCTTACACTTAATTAAAAAAATATTAATAAATCAAAGACAGGAGAAATCCTTTTTTGTTTCTTAGCCTTTTAAAATTAACTCTAATATTTCTGTTTAAATATTGTAATAGTCCTAAAGGTATCATACTTTATCATCGTGATATCATGCTTAATCTAGGGAAACATATTGTACATCCCTCTGTTGCCACCTCTTTGTGCTAATTTTTGGAAAAAAAAACAACAAAATTATTCTATTGTTCTGTTTTCGAACAATAAATCTAAAACCTGAATAAAAATATATAAAATAATACAAGTACATACAAGTAATTTTGAAATACATTTACTGCGTTTATATTTCTCATACTGATTATTGTTAAATTTACACAATAATGGCAACAAAAAGAAATGAATAGAATGGACTGAAATGAAAGGAAAGACAAGCAGAATGAATAAAAGAAAAACAAAAACTATTCATTAAAAATTCTTTTGTAGGAGCCTGTTTTGTTTGTTGCCATATTTGGGGCTGACAGTTGCAGAAAAGCAAACAAGCAACATTACTTAGTTTCAGCAACATTTTGATTTTACACACAACTGCAGCTACAAGTTATGGCAATATGTATGACACAACAACGACAACCAGCCAGTACGTAAGTAAGCAAGCATTCAAACAAGCAACATTTCTTTTGACATTTAATTTCAGGGATTTAGATGACATCATAAAAATTTCAATTGTTACATTTTTTGTATTGTTTTACGGATAAAAAAAAAGCTTTTGAAGAAATTCTCTAAACAAAAGCAAAAACAAAAAAATAAAAATAAAATACAAAGCAATGAATTATTAACCGTCAGGCTTTCAAAATGTTTTTGCGTTTTTGTCTTAATTTCTAAAAACAGTAACCAGCCATTTGAATAGATGAATGAATAAGATACTGAGTACTGAGCTGATGAATAGAGGAACATTCAGTAAAATTATTTATTTATTTTTAATATATAAAAGAATATTTTTATCATACAATAAGAACATGCTCATAAGCATTATTATGAACATGATCATTATTATTAAGCACACAATCATCATGATATTATTTTCAATACAATTCCTTTCTTATGCAAATGATATAGGACGCTCATTCAAATATTCAAATTTAAAATGTAGCAGTAAAAGAATATTGCAAATAGTGTAGCTACTAAATGTTATATTAAAAATGCAAAATAAGTTTTTTTTATTTTTTGATAATAAAGCAATATGTTATTATTGTACGTATTAAGTCAATTCTAAAGATATAGAAAGAATTAAGAATTAAGAAAGGTTTCTATGTACACAATTACAAACATATTATTTTTACCTTAAATTAAGGGCATTCAACACCACATCAAAAATTTCATTAATTACACGATTGCAAAGATTGTGCATACACAGTAAATAAAGCTGTGATAAGAAAACAATTTTTATTATCATAGCGGCCAAAAATAAATATTAATTGCTATATTTTCAGAACTGGTTTATAAATTTTTTTTATCACTCCTTTAACAATTAATTCCTGATTTTTGCTCACGAACTTTTATCTTGAGGTTATAAAATGTTTGTTTCAAGAATCAAAAAACAAAAAACACTCTACTATCACAACTAAACTATTTGGCAACAATTCTAGTACTCACAACTGATACTGTTTTTTCTGTGTAGATGTACATAAGATTGTACCCAAAAAAAGTTTGGCGTCCACCTGCGAATATTAAATACTTTTGCAAGGCATTTTTAAATTTGTTTTTCTTTAATTTTTTTGCAGACAGATTCCTCCGTCTTTTTTAATTTTTCTTGATATTATTCTGTAGTGAAATTAAAAGCACTCTTATGGCAGAGCAAAAAAAAAATGTTTAGTCCTTTTTGATTTATTATTTATCCTCATTTTATAAATTAATTTAATAATTTGATCAAAAGTATTTCTTAGTATAACTTTATCCTCACTTACATATACATACTTACCAGTCAAGATCAAAGCTTCTTAAGTTTAAAGTTTTAGATTCATAATGTAAGTGAGCCAAAAATTACTTCAAAAAGTAAGAGTGCTATATTCGGCAGTGTATATACCCCTCACAACGTGCAGTCATGCAATAACAATAATATAAAAAAATAAATAAAATTAAAAAAAAATAAAAAAATATCTAAATAAAATAAGAGATAAAAAAAATTTTTTTGGCTCAGCTCGGATTTGATTCCATGTTTACTCTAACCAGTATACCACGTTTGTATTTATGTATGTATGTTGTTGTTGTATGTTGTTTTGTGTTAAAAGCAAAAGAGGTGGCCGTGGTTTTTTGCTCATATCTCAGTTGTTTATGTACTGATGTGTCTGATTTTTAATACCGATCTACCGATCTACGATCCCAAATATTTCTAATATTTTAATACCTCACCCGGATCCGATGCGATGTCGGGGGGCTTCAGAAAGTTGATTTCAACATACTCACGGACAGATAGAGCTTCACACGGAATGACAAACCTATATATACCTTTTTTACTGTGTGAAGTGTATTAAAACAAGAAAAGTGGTGGGGTTCTAGAATTGTTAAAAACTTTAATTCTAATATGTGACAGCGCATAGAGAAAGGGACGTAATGGTAAAAACAGGTTTTGTTGAGGAGAGCCTTTTAAAAGATTAAATAATTTTTCTATATTTTTAGATTGTTCATTTTTTGTAGTTTCGTAAAATCAAGTATTTAGTAGGGGAAAAAATGAAAATAAATAAATTTTACCGTTAGGTCCCTTTCTGTTTGCGTTTAGAATCGTCGACTTTACTTTTATACAACGCGCATATCTCTGGAAGGGAACACTTTTGGGGCATGGGATTGGTCTCATTCGATGTTCAACATCTGAAAAAAAGTGCAAATTGGTTTTTTACCCTTAGGTCCCTTTCTCTATGCGCTGTCGCATATATATAATACTCGTGCCGTTGTGCTTGTGATTAAACTCTTCCAAAATGGCTCGACCGATTTTCATAAAATTTTGTGTGCATATCGGGTAGGTCTGAGAATTGGTCAACAACTATTTTTCATACTCCTCAACGTCACGCCTTTTTTTATGCACCCTCAGGTAGGCCAAACTAAGACTCTGATATGACTAATAGGATACGCTCTTTTACCACGCCTACTTTAACGCCTACTTTTTTTTATTTATGTACTTGCATCGATATAGTTTTTAGTATTTTTCTTTAAATTGTACACAATTAATAGTCCAGCCAATGCAGAAATAAACGTTTAAGAATCGGTCAACATATATTTTTCAATACTCCTAAATATTTAGGGTGACTCACCCCTAGGGACAATTTGTGCCTCACCTAAATAACGTAACGACTTTGATGAAATTTTTAACTAAGATAGATCTGCATACCGTAGAACACATATGGTTAACGTTTTGCATGCATATGCATATAGGCAAAACAACATTTGCCAAGTCAGCTAGTAAATTTATTATCTTCGCAACATGATGCCCTCTCGAAGTAGTGTGTAATTTAAAAAGCTTTTGTAAGACAGCTGTCTAAAAAAGCAACTACATGCCTTTAGCAAAAGTCGTACTATATATACCCAATGGTTTAGAATACAAAACACCATGTTTTAAAATCTATGTCTGTCTGACTGTCTTTCTGTTTGTCTGTTCGAACTCGATTGGCTCAAAAATTACAGTATGGATTTTGATGAAATTTTGTTCAAAAGTACCTTGTTACCTTGGGTAAGATATATATTTCTTACTTCTTAGCGGGGGGATAACATTTCTAACATTAATTAGACAATATTTAATAAAATTTTTGTAAATTGATACCAGAAAGTTGGTAAGAATTGCTATGCAACCACAACATAATGAGAAATCTAAAATCAATTGCACTAAAAACAAGAATTTATTAATTTCAATTAACAACGATGTCGGAATTTGTCCTTAAATCCTAAACAAAAATATTGGTGAAGCCAGCAATGTGAGGCAGGTTCAGTAAACGAAACATTTATTTTAAATGTTAGTATATAAAAAATTATAGTATATAGCCAGCAATTTAGAATACAAAGTACCACTTTTCAAAATTTGTGTCTGTCTGTCATTCCATCTGCCTTCCTGAACTCGATTGAACTCAAGACTACTGGATGAATTATTATAAAAATTTATCTAAAGGTACCATGGTATCTGGATTAACATAAAGAAAACCCTTTATTGCCAGATAATATATTATTTCTAACAGACGATAAAAATAAAATTGCAATTAAAATAGAATTGAAAATAATACTACTTAGAAGGTTGGCAAGAAGTAAAAGCATTGGCAAGACAGAAGAAAGATTAAAAAACAAATTGAACTAACAACAATAAACTAGTAATTTTCCCTAACAATGGTATTATAATTTATTTCAATATTAATAAAATACAAAAATGTTGTTGGGGCTAATGCAATGCCGACCGGGTTCAACTAGTAATCAATGCATTTTTTTTTTGGTTTTAATAACGATAATATACTTTTCTTTCATAGCCATTGAAAAAAAAACACTTTTGGTGTTCTGTAACCTTATCAAAAAAGGTTTTTTTAATATAAATACGACATTAAAAGCAAAGCAAATAAATAGGCAATACAAATAATATCCTTATCTTTTATCCACGAATTTAAATTAAATATAACACTATTCGTTAAACACGTTCTTCTACTTATCTACTCTATAACGAAACCAAAAATAAAGAATAATGCAAATTGACATTTTAGGGTAAAATTTAAATCCTAAGTTTGGTATTAGTATAGTATTTTAATGGTCCTTTTTGTATTCCTGTTTTGTTTTTCCATTATTTATTCTTGTTCATACCAAAGCACGCACATTGTTTTCTTAACAAAGTAACACCCTTGAATTGTTTCTTCAATTTTATTTTCTACTACGAATCGAATTTGAAACTTGTACTCAGAAACGTTATTAATTATTTATGCTTGAAAAGTTGTTTTTTAATAAAAAAAAAAAAAATTCTTTGCTTAAGTAAAACATATCCTTTTGTTATTGCTTTCTAAACATAACAACCGTGTATAGTCATTATCTTTAGTCATATCCTTTTTTAAATTTATATATTTTTTCTTCATTATTCCTTTTTTGTTGGGTGTTACATTTTTGGTTGTGGCAAGGTAACACCTTTTCTTGTCTCTGTGTGCTTTTAAAATTCTAAAGAAAATTTATAATCTACAAATTTTTGTTGTTGTTTTATTTATAAAAAATCCTTATGTTAGTTGGCTATAGAAAAAAAAAACTTTTGTTTACATAAAAGGCACACAAAAAAGTATTGCATGTCACACACCACAGAATGTTGCAACAAAAAATTTATTTCAACTTAAATGCATGTATGAAGGGAAGTATTGTTAAAACAGTGATTTAAAAACTTTTGCTTTAAAACACCACATATTGCAGAATTGTCTGCAAAAAGCTAAAGTTTAAAGGGGAACTAAAGAGAATGATTTTCATTTTTACTATTAAAAGTACTGAAATTCGCACAAGATCTTTTATGAGAAATTTGCAATCAGAGGAGACAGCAAATGCCAAAAGCAATTGCATGCCAGATATAAAAACGGTACTTATTAGGTACTTTCTATCTTAAAGCAGAGGGCTCTTCATTAGGTACTTTCTATCTTTATTAAAGTTAACAAAGTGTGCGCAATATTATTAAAAAATTTTATTCGTTTGATTTCCCCATTATGTGTATAACATCGTGCAATTGTGTATTTGAAATTAACTTGACGAATATTATGATCTACACTAGTCACGGTCAAACCGTAACAGTGTGGGGCTTATTTGTGCAGACCTAAAAAGTCTCTTAAGGAAAGTCTAACGGGATAATATCTTATTATCTTGGTGGCCAGTTTACACTAACGCTACGTAAGATGACCGTGCCATAAAGTCGTTCCTGCAGAACATTCAATGTGACATGAGCTGCGTAACACGTAGAACCGTCATGACGGTGATGTCCATAACATCCAATTTGGGTGAAAATAAGTTGATAGTTATTGACCTTTAGTGCACACCGTTGATTGTAGTGGCCTTTCTAACTTCATTCTTAAAAAAATATGCATCAATGACACTGGCAACCCGAAATTCTCTGTGACCGTTTGGAATGAATTGTATGTTCTTTGAATCGTCTCCATTATCCCCATTAATCTTTTATTTGTACAGCCATGGTAATATGGCAAAGTAAACTGGATAAAGGACAGTATTCCCCCTTTCAACCGCTAAAATTTGGAAGTCCCTTTAAAAAGCCTAAGTTTATTTATGCAACAACAAATAAGTTGTGTGCTGAGACAAAGTTACTTTTTGTTATAATTTTCAATGATCATTTTGCATAAATATGGCTGTTGATACAGCGTTGAGTTTTCCTATTTTACTGTACAAGTGGGTGATGGTGAACCATACAATAAAAACAATAGCGTTGAGCCTCATAAAATAGGGGGGGGTCAATTCAGACTTGTAAATATTTCTTTCAAGACTTAAATTATTTCATAAGCTATATGCATTTATTTCCCTCAATATCATCCAATTTGTTAGTAGAAAGCTCTGTTAACATGTCGCGATCTCAAGCACTGCTTGATAAGCTTCCTTTGCAAAGAGACTTGGTTTAATTTAAACGTCTGCTGACAAATGTCGCATCAAACAATGACTAGTTGCAGATGAATTTGGTTTTCGATAATCCCAGATTTCAGTTTTTCTAAGTATTAAAACGTCGATATGACGTGCTGTAGAGAACTTCTTAAAAGTTCAACAAAAATAATTAAAGTTTTGTTTTTCAACTTTTTTTTCTGTTTGTTTTATGTCTTCTATTTTAAGAATCACCTACTTTATATGTTGTTAAAGACACCCACATTTATTGCAACTTTGTTAACATGTTTAGCATGCAGCATGTGTCACATCGCCCACTAAGTCGTGTGTGACGTATTAGTGTTGTAGAGAGAATCGTGATGTAACATCTATGTTTCCATGACCCAAACAACACAATAACTCCTCACAAATAGCCATTTTGCTTGTAATTTATATGTACGATCGTTTTGACCAATATTTTGAATTAGTATAGTTTTCTCACACTTTAGTTTTCAAACACTTGGCCAAAAATAGTGCTCACCCTTGCCTGTTAATATAAAATTTTTTAATTTCTTTACTTTCAACCTCAAATAATAATAACTTAAATGTACATATTTGATAAAAATCTTGATTTTATAAAACTTTCAATATTTCAACACTTTATGGTCGAAGTTATTAAAACAAAACTTTGCCTTAGCTTTTTATGGCTTAATGTTTGTGTTCTTCTACTACTTCGATAAAAACGAAAGCTCGACAACAACAAAAGTTATTTTTAATAAAAATGCCAAAAGAAAGAAAACAAAAAACAGACCAATTCAAAGTGCAATAAAAATACTATTTCAGTTCGTTCTTGTTTATGCTTCAAACATTATTTTCATTTTTACGTTGTGTGTAAATAATAATAAAATAAATAACACTGCAACAGCAGCAACCAGAACATGGAACTAAACAAAAAAAATATAAGAAAAAATGTAGCATAATGAATCTTTTGGATGCCACATGCAGTGGTTGTTGTTGGCTGAGTTGCAACAAAAAAAAAACATCTTTATAAAGACAAACGACACACAACACAAACATGATGGATTAAACAGAACTTTAAAATAATAAATAGTTTGTTTTATTTTTTTTTTTTTTGGTAAAAACAAACCACTAAAAGAGTACTAAAATTAAACAACTTTCTTCGTTTTAAAAAAGCCAATCAGTTATCAAGACTCGAAATGTCCTGCAATGCAAGAGTGAGCTAAATTCTCATGTGAATTGAGAACATTTAAAGATAAGTTGGATAACAAGTCATCACGGTATAGTCGGAAACGAAGAAGCCGACAAGTTATTCAAAATGGAATCATCTTTCAAGACCATTTCCTTGGGAAGAGCTAAGCCCTTTCAGAGGTTAAAAAATAAACTTAAAGTTTGGGTATGGAAGATCACATCAGAAAGTGGCAAAATAATACTGTCGGTACGCGAATATTCCGGTAAATATTGGAAAACACCACGAAATGTCAGATCTGCAATAAAATCGACTCTGTTCGTGACGGTATACAGTTCAACCTTAAACTATAAATTGATCATCATACACAAGACCTGCGATACAATTATACAATGAAAGGAAATCCTACTGCTATAGGATCTCTCTAAGTTCACAGTATATTCAAATCCGCTTGTTTTCTAAATTAGCAAGCTATCGTTAAATAGAGATCCGCTTTTTTTCTACAAAAAAAAAATTATTTAAGGCAACGGGTACGTTTTTTGTTTTACGTCTGTATTACCAATGAAAATACTATGTATACGGTGATGACGATGGGCATAACTGGACCGTTTCGGGGGTAACGATGCCTATCCCAGAATTGTTTTTGAAAAATTTGATGAAATTTCTGTAAATTTTAATTTTCTATTAAGAAAAAAGCTTAAGTTTTTTTTCGTATTTCTACTTAAATATTTTTGTTAAAAATTCTTATGAAATCATTCCGTTTAAATCTGACCCCAGCATATGAACGTGTTTTTTGACAAGAGCAAAAAAAACTATTAGTGCAAAAAACTAAACAAACAACATTATAAGACCGGCATGCAACAAACAAAACAAGAGGCTGGAACTTCATCGACTAAGAGACTGCCGGGCAGGCAGGTTGGCTGACTAACAAAACGAATAACTGGGAGGGAGTACAATCAGTACTTGCATTCATGTATTTATAAGAGAGAGAAAAAGGTTAAAAACAAAAAACAAACATCATGAAAGCGCCATGCCGACGTTAAAATGTCGTAAAACATTAATCGTTTTTGGAGCATTTACAAAAGCAACTTTCCGAACAGCAACAAACAACTCCAAAAGAATATATTTAAAAAAGTTTAAAGAAAAAAAATAAATATGTTTAAAAATAACACTAAAAAAAATAAATAACGACAACATTCAACAACACACAATATTGAGGTAGTCTTTGAAAGTCCGTCTGTGCCACCATCCAACATTCTCTCTGGCGCTTTGACTTTTCTGCTTTAGTTGAGAAGGCAATAAAGGAATGAACAATCCTAAAGCAGAATAACATTTTTTAAGGCCCTAAAACAAATTTCATTTTATAAATTGTTGTTCTCTATTCTACCAAATAGTTTTGTTTATTTAATATTCTTTAAGTTATACAATATACAACTTTTATTTACATTTTTTATGTATTAAAGTGTGTTTTATTGACTTGAGTTTACGATTATTATCAAATAGTTTTCTTCTGTTAATACAGCTGGAGTTTAAAAAGTATTTCTTTTATCATTTGTAGACCATAAAATTTGAAAAGATTTGATTGTTTTGCTGCTTAGAGGAAGATAGGAAAAATTAAACAAACTAGGGAGGTGTGATGGTCTATGACTTATATGTAAGTTTGTCGTTCCGTTTGGAATTCATAGAAATGGTTTCATTATTATATATTTAGAACTAGCGAAGCCCGGCGCGCGTTGCTACGCCCCTTAATGAATAAAAATGCATTCTGAATTTAAATTGAATATCAAGTGCAAAAAGCTAAAAATTATAACTTTTTTTAATTGGCGTGGCACTGCCCACTTTTCTAATCACGAAACTGTATAGTCATGACAGCTCAGTGTGTGTGCAAAGTTTCAGAAAAATCGATGAAGTTCATGTAGCTGAAAATGATAATTTTTTTATGGGCGTAACACTGCCCACTTTTTTAATCACGAAATTATATAGTCATGACAGCTCAATATGTGTGTGCAAAGTTTCAGAAAAATTGATCTTGTGCAAGTAGCTAAAAATTATAACTTATTTCTTATGGGCGTGGCACTGCCCACTTTTCAAATCACGAAATTGTATAATCATTATAGCTCAATGTGTGTATGCAAAGTTTCAGAAAAATCGATCTAGTACAAGTAGCTAAAAACGAGAACTAATTTTTTATGGACTTTTTGCCACCCAAAAACACTCCCTGGAATGTGTAAAACAATTTGCCAAAGTTTGAGTCCGATCGGTTTTGTAGGGCCCATACACTACACCATAATAATTGTGAAATCAAGTGACTGTGCCAGCTGATTGACCGTGTATGGGGTTGTGGTGTGATTGTACTACCTGATGATGCTTTATCAAAAATAGTTTGATATTTCTTTGATTGTACCAGCATGATTTAGTCGTGTGTGGCAAAATTAGCTCATAAAAGTTAATTCGTCAAGGCATAAACATCAAAAAAAATACAACATTTTAAATATAAATGCCAATTCATAGCCATTTCTTCATCCAAACACGTTTTTTTTTTGCTCCTAATTCGTTTTCACAAATTTTTTCGTTATTCATTACAAACTTTTCCGCACAATTTTTGGGTAAAAAATTAATTTTGTACCACCATGCTGGTGTAGTGTGTGCTTAAAGCTTAATTGCACAAACACTTGATTGCACAATTTTATGGTGTTGTGTATGGGCCCTATTACAGTCTCGGAGTCTATAGCTAACACACACACACATACAGAGTTTCACTTTTATATGTATAGAAGATTAAGCAAGATTTTGTTTTAGAGTAAATTGAAACAAAAAAAAAATCATAAATTTTCCACTCAAAAATAGCTTAACATTTTCAATAGTTCAAAGTTTGAAGCTACTACTTATCTGTGGGTTCCGAGAAAAATATACTCAGCACAACGCTGTGCCGAAGTTTAAGGTATTGCAATGAAGTCAAATTATTAAAATAAAGACGACAAATAAGCGTCTTCCTACTATTTTTGTAATTGTCCTTCCAACACCACAAATACAAATTTAAAACATGCAATTGACAAATAAACCGCAAAAGTGAGTGGAATAGGCCTATTGTGAATACAATATTATAAAAATACAGTCGTGTGATTATATTCAGAACGTTGAGCCGGAGTAGTATTTATTTTCAAATATGAGAATGAAAAAGTATCACTGTTTTTTTTTATTTCTACAATTCAATGTTTTTTGCAACGATCGACATTTTTTATTTACATGGTCGTGATTGTACAAAATATTTAGATGAGTAGCAAGTTCTTCGTGGATATTTAAAAAATAATTAAAGCAAATAAAATATAGCTCATACATAATTTTTAACTTAAAAAATCTTTACCATCCATTATGTGCATGTTCATATGCACCAAAATTCCATTAATAACCTTCTAGGTTTGAGATTTAATGTTAGGCGATATTTTATTTCGAACACCATCTTAGTTTTTATTGTCTTCTTTACTAGAGTGTAAGAGGGTTTATACTTATCAGCTTGTCATAACGCTTGCAATTTGTATAATAATTATTTAAGATCCTATATGTTATTAAGTTATGTGCTGCTAATACTTATAGATAGAGGACTTGATTTATCTAAGTCCGCCTGCACATGCGTGTGTTGAAATCATCTTTTTTAAGCCATTACTTATACTACACACTTTTATATGGTATCAATTAAACAGATATGCTTGCGATAATGTTGCTATTAAAAATTAGTTATGTAGAAACATTACGAGCTGTGATATGAGCGATGACCGCGACTGCCTCTGTTTTTTTGATCTAAACTGCTAAACAACTTCGTTTGTTACGTATATATAAAATAGATACCTTTGGCAATATTTCCGTGCAAAATGGAAAAACTGCTTAAGTCGATATAAGATAATGTTATGATAATTACACCATTGCAAGACCGGTATTCGAATATTTTGGACAGTTTTACAATAAGTTATAACGTTAAAACTTACTGCTCATATTTATTCGAAGAACAAGATTATTGAGACCATTAATACATTTGAATTTAAATTTTAGTAAAATTTACGAAAATGAACATGAACTTTAATTTGTATAGCGCGGAATTTATGTAGTAGTCTTTATTTTAATGGAAATCAATTGATGAAAATCAACTTAAAAATTAAAAAGTGCTTTCCTAAGAAACTGTAAATACAGACATAACAAGTTTTTCCCTATTGCGACAGATTTACACAAAATATTGAATATGTGGGTCAATTACAGACAAAGATATCGGCATACAAAATTTTAAGATCTAATTATCGACTTTCTAAATATTTTTTGGTCAATTATCTGTTATTGTGTTGTAACTCTTGGTGTTGAAAAGTAGCAAAATTACTGAGATATAAGCAGTATACAAGTAGTACATACTGAGCTCAGGCCCTAAATAAATATTTGTCCTTTTTCTTACAAGTATATACAACATGTCTACTAGGGATACAACTTTTTTACAATTTTTGAAAATAACAAAATGGCCATATCCATACCGTGTAGTGCATAAAAATATAAAATACAAAATGTTCCGCGTCAAATGCAATTAAGTTTGGGATCAGTAAGTTCTAAAAAATTAAAAATTTCACTTAACAAAGAAAGTTTTTAAATTGTTATTTTGATTATAATCATATAATTACATTAAGAAATGTAAATTGTTAAATAATTATAAAATAAAACAATTTTAAAAAATAAAAAAAAATATTTTTAATCAGGCTTGAGTTAATATTTAACATTCTTTATTTTTACAAAGAATTTTTTTAATTGTGATAAATAAAAGAATAAATCTTGAAAATTATATTTTTTTACCGACACTAGCCGAGTGGAATGCATTTTCGAAACCAGCTAGGATTTCATCATCAGCACTCTCTGATCGGTGGTTACATGTTGGTTGTAAATATCATCTATTTAACTCCCGGGACTTGAGTTAATTGAATTCGGTAACTATTTTTAGTTTTTCCTTTTTCATATATTTTACCACAACGAGTTAGATTGAAATTTTTAACCAAACAGCAACCCCTTTACTTTTGTTTCTTATTATCTTTCATTTATACCACTATTTTTGTCCTGCTCTAGCCACCAGTTAGGTAGCGATAAGAACACATAATTGTTTTTAACAATCAATGTTTATAATCATTTGTTTTATTTTCTTTTGAAAAAAATCAAAAAAAAAATCTTAAAGGGCTTTCAGATATCGGTTTCGACATAGAACGTTTTTGTTCCGAAATTACCTGAGGAAACATTTTTCGGTTTCAGCACAACATCGGCTACAGCGTGGTGATAGGGCCTTAATTTGGTTGTGCGCCTAATGTACACACATCCGTAAGACAATCCACTTTTGGAAATATCGAATGCAATACGTCAATAAATCACAAAGATAGTATAGACAAAAAATATTTTTAAAAACTAGGTTGCTTTAAAAATTGAAATTAATATGTGGTGCTGTCGCTCTTACTTATTGAATTTTATAAATTACAGTATTCTACTAGTCAAGCTTTTCCTTTTGTTAGCCATATTGTGGTGGTTTAGAAAATTAAAGAAAAACTATCCTCCATTTTACTTCGCACTCTATTCTGGATTTTCCATATGTAATTACTGTATTCAATCCATATATTCTAAATTTTATTTTGGACGACATCTTGGATTTAAGGTTATTTTTTTATATTTTACTGCATTATGCTAGCCAAAGCCTTTGCTTTTTTTTAACCATCTTTAAAAGCTGTGTAGAACTTAAAGATTTTTTGAAATAAAAGAAGAGAAAAAAAAACAGCAACACTATTATTTTGTTTGTCAGGTTGCATAACTTTCAAGTCCTTTTTTGTCATCTTTTAAGCAGCTTCCAAGTCATTTCCCATGTTACAATTTCTGCATATAGAGCATGTTACATAATTTCTTTTAGTTTTGTTTTATATTCTTGGAAAACTAAAGTTAAGTCAAAAAAATACATTTTCTTATTTTCATTTCCATACGCTCTCTATGTGTGCAGGCAAATAATACTATTCTTAGGAATGTTTATCTTTAAGAAATATTTTCTTCTTTATTTCTTTCATATTTATTTTCCAGGGAAACTTAGTAAAAAGAAACGTATAGTTGTTGTAGCAAGAACAAGATGAAATAAAATCCTCAGGGAGTGGTTTACATACAATACAAAACTTGTGCAATTCAAACAGAAGTGAAGCTGTAGAAAGAAAAATGAATTACAATAATATGAAACATGCACTTTACTTTGTAAAACTGTTTTTCTTTTTGTTGTTGCTTCTTTATTTTTTTTTTTTTTTCAACAGTCTTGCTCCTTTTGCTGTTACAACTTTGAAAAGAATAAAACAGAAAATCCGAAAAAAAATGAAAGAAAAAAACTCATTGCACGACATGTTGTCTAGTATTTTATATTCAGAAACCTCGCATTGTATGGTGTGGAATACCAAGTAGCTTATGTATGTGATTGTGTGTCTGTATGTTAATATGTTTGTATATTCACATGCACTTATGGTGTTTTTCACCAAATGTATCATTGCATTGAACAAGTTAGAAAATCTATCTTTGGCCTTTTTGCACAACTCGCCTTCAGTATGTTCGGTTTGCATTTGTTCATAATGAAGCAACTTCTAGGGTGTCTTTTCCTTTAAATTTTAAATATCTAAAAGGAGTCTGTTTACATGTTCTTTTATTTAATTTCTTTTTGTTAAATTTTTGTAATATTCTCCAACCACTTGTGTTTTTTTTTTTTGTTTGTTAATTTTGTAATATTATTGCTATTGCAACCACATTTTCTTATACGACGTCATGAAAATGATTTTGAAAAAAAAAATAAAAAATAGTAAGAAAATTATATAAAAGAAACTACTTGAAATCAACTGCATATATGAACTCTAAAGTCTTTACGAGTATGATATTTTTGCTGAAATATGAGAAAAAAAAATATTATTAAAAGTCAATATTGATTTTTCATTTCTATTTTAAATTTAGTTGGTAGATGTGAAAGAATAAAACGTAATTTGAAACTAGCGCTTCTGTGTAGTGCACAGTTGCAGGGAAGCGGTAGTTGGACCGCATACACATACCAAACAATTCAACAGTAAATCGTTTAGTAATATGACTTTTACCCGGACTTTAATGTACAGGGTGGCGGAGAAAAAACTATGTGGTTTAAGATGCTTATAATTCTGTATACCCTTCGCCTATCATATCATGGCGTATGTAAATTCTACAATATTTATCTTCAAGCCAAGAAAGTATTAGTTTTTGCTAGAGTGGGTGAGTTAATTGTGCAATATCGGTCTGTACGTGTATTCGTGTGTTGGCTGAAATCAAATTTAGAAATCCCCACAAATTGCACAGACTACAGTTCTACTACATCAATCTCTAGGATATATTCGGGAATGAAACTCTATTGAAATTCAGCACAATCGCCTTTTTACATCCTGAGATATGAGTTAATAAACATCATCGCCTCTGCCTTTTTCCATATTTTTATCACAAGAATTGTTGAATTCTAGAATAATTTATAGCCACACTTGTTACCATTAATAGATATGATATGCCTCTAGGTTAATTTGAAAAAAAAAATTTCAACAAATTGCTCTATTATCGTCAAAGTTATAGGCACACATTATTTGGAAAAAAAATATATTTTTTAAAATATCTAGTTTCTCAAGCTCCTAAAGAATTTCTGGATACGTTAGTAACACCAAAGTACAAGTCCTGGCTTCAAAGATTATTTCTGAGAAAGCCCAAGAAATCGGTTTGAAGCTTACTTAAATAATGGCTCCAAAATTGAACTGCTTCATTGATTGTCTTAAAATTTACAAAAGAATATCCAATCCAGCTTCCAGGCAACCCATAGCCTTTATAAGGATATTTGATAAAAGGGTTTGATGAGCTTTAAAAAAAATTACCGTCACTACAAAATGGCGTGCAATTAATTTGTATGTATGTATGTTGGGCAATGGGCAAATCTAGAATTAAAAAATGTACAACTTCAATCCCATCAATATTGGTATCCAATATGACATTCTAGGTAAACTGACGGATATATGGGCCACATATAATGTTTACCGCTTAATGCCCTTCAACACCCACGATATTGGTATCAAACAAAAAGCCCTAGAATACAATAAAATATGAAAATGTGTGAAATCCCAAATGGCGCCTGAAATAAAATGGCGGCTAAAGTTTTTCTTATCTTCTCCAATATGTGTATCAAATGAGAGGACTTGACTATATGAAAGTTTAGTGAAGGGATTTGTCAGATTCGGTACCGCTCACTAAAACACGCTTACTTGCTTATTTATGCTATTACAATTAAGTTTTCTTTAAATACCGTATTTTATTAGGGACGTTTTTTATATAAAGGTTTAAAAATGATATTCTCTAACTGGTGGCCATTTTCTAATATGCCATATCTTTTAAATATGTCCAAAATTAACTCCTAGGCTCGGTTTAAATAATATGCAAATATTCGAATATGTCTCTAAATACTGCCGTTGCGGTAACTGCAATATGTACTGTAGCTCCATCTAGCTTAAATTGTTAAATGCTAAAAAGAAATTCTCCAAAATCAATGTCCACCACCGTTGACTAAAATTTAAACAACAATGCCATAAAAAAATATATGAGACCACCTTCCTTGAATTCTGCAGTTCTTCTTCTTAACGTAGCAATTTTATAAGAAAACTAGAAAAGCCCGGCGCGCGTTGCTACGCCCATTAATGAATAAAAATGCATTTTGAATTTTAATTGAATATCAAGTGCAAAAAGCTAAAAATTATAATTTTTTTAATGGGCGAGGCCCTGCCCACTTTTCTAATCACGAAACTGTATAGTTATGACAGCTCAATATGCGTGCAAAGTTGCAGAAAAATCGGTGAAGTTCAAGTAGCTAAAAATGAACAAATGAACTTAAGCCAAAATAAAAAATGGTTCACATTAAAATTTAATAATAAAATTTTTTTA
Source organism: Phyto melanocephala (assembly GCA_941918925.1). Classification (NCBI taxonomy): domain Eukaryota; kingdom Metazoa; phylum Arthropoda; class Insecta; order Diptera; family Rhinophoridae; genus Phyto; species Phyto melanocephala. Next base: position 16,401,005 of record OW799233.1, on the reverse strand, counting down.
TGGGCGTGACACTGCCACTTTTTTAATCAAGGAAATGTATACTCATGACAACTCAATATGTGTGCACAGTTTCTAAAAAATTGATCTAGTGCAAGTAGCTAAAAATGATAACATATTTCTTATGGACGTGGCACTGCCTACTTTTCTAATCACCAAATTATATAGTCGTGACAGCCAATATGTGTGCAAAGTTTCAGAAAAATCGGTCAAGTGCAAGTAGCTAAAAATGATAACTAATTTTTAATGGGCGTGGGCCCGTCCACTTTTTTTACTCACATTAATAATAAAAGGTCTCACATAAATTTAAAAAGCTTTCCCTGTGATAGTACTCAGGATATATGATATTAAAAATTCACTTTGTATCGCAGCTACCACGCCCTCTTATGCGATCCTGCCCATTTTCGGTACGGCTACAAATAGAAGCAACAAATGATGTCGCACGAATTTTCGAAGCTCTCCCTTTCATAGTAATCAAGATATATGATGTAAAAAATTCACTTTCTATGGGATGTGCCACGCCCTCTTCATTAAGGAATATAAAAAATAGTAATGAAACTATTCTCAGACCTATAGAATGTGTATGCAAAATTTCATAGAAATCGGTTCAGCCGTTTCGGAGGAGTTTGGTGACAAACACTGTGACACGTGAATTTTATATATATATGTAGATTAATAAGTCTTTAATAAGCAATCGCACATTATTAAAATTTATATAAAGTCTGGATTTTCCTCCAATTTTTTGCAGAAACGTATTGCGTAGTCATGCAGTAGTCGGTTGGTTTAAATTCCACCATAAGTTCGCAACAAGTTGAGAACAAGTCCAATGTGTTAAAAATTCTCTGCAGCGACCACCTTAATACTACAGAAGTGGTTTGCTGATAATATGGCTGCAATCCTCACATTTAAATGATGGCGTCTGGCACGCTGTGTCAACACAATGAATAGCTTTTTTCAAAACTAAAACTTAATTGTTTCAGTACGTTGTTCAATTGTTTAGTTTTACACATAAAATTCTCCAAATCTTATTTACAAAATGATAAAGGAAAAACAACTAAAAAAGTTATAAAGAATTAAAGGCGTACAATTCATTCCTCCCCACCCTGTATTCTGCTTACGTACGTTTGAATGTCTCATAATTGAAAATACGAAATTGGTTATTGTAATATTTTTTTAAAAAAGAAGAAGAACAAAATGTATAAAATAGAAGAATATTTTCCAATTTATATTTGCATTACTCTTCAGAGGATAATGAATAAAGTTATAAAAGTTTACTTCAAATGTTATTACTTGTACAACAACAGCAAAATGAGAGAACTGCACAAAGATGTAAGAAAAAATAATTTTTCAATACAATTTCGGAATTTAAATGAAAAAGAATGTTTGTAAAATATGTAGTTGATGAAATAATTAGAATGACTAGATCGGGTAAAATGGGTAATCGTTGAGGCTGAAGTGCACTTGGATCCGCCGCATAGATTACTGAGTGATATCTGTGATCAGAAATGGTATTCTAGGATTAACAGAGGAAATGATATGGAATTAAAATTAATTGTAAAGTAAATAAGAAAATGAAATTAAAAAAGTAGTTTGAGTAACAATCAGCTCTTTATCATTGTTTTGTACAGCAAAGCAGTTAATGTCTTTAAAAAGCAACAGTTCGCAAGCAGCTTAATTTTTACTTAGGCTGTGAATTCTATGAGGGTAAAAATATTTTGTTCGTTAGTTTTCAATGTTGGGCAGAGACTTTGGAAATGGGTGATTGATTTTTCCTTTTCTTCCATTATCACAGCCTCTACAAGTTTATTTGTATGGTATCACTAGTCTTTTGACCGCGGTGGCAACGCTTTGCAATTGTAAAATATAATTTTGACAGAGCGTTTAGTATTGAATGTTGCTATAGTACAACTATTGTTGCCTATTTTGTTTTTTTAATTGTTGAAAAATAAGTAATACCATGTTAGAATTTTTCAGGTCAATCTGAAAAGGTTGGCCTTTTGAGGCTTAGACTGATGGATCGAAAACAGGAAAGGGAGTTGGTAGTGACTTCTGCATCCCGTTGTTTGACAAAAGGATATCCTTTATGCTACCGAATTACTGTAGTATTCTTATTTCTAGCCACTTGGTAATGCCAGGACACCGAGTTGCGGACGAAATGACAAGGAATGGTACTCTTCCTCACTCGAGAGAGATTGACATATTCATTGATTACGCACTTCTTTCCTGCAAGATACTTGTCAAACAGGAATTACATATATATTTCAGCACAAACTATTAAGATGAACTGCGAAGACTGCTACTTGGGAAATAATAAGACATACGTGGCCGCACCTAGACGACCGTGGATACAGGGCACTTATGCGACTTTTTTGTTCTCAATTCCGGGATTATATTGGGGCCCTAACTCGGTAGTGTTTCTTGAAAGTACAGGCCAGGAGATTAAATCTCCTTTCAGGAACATCTGCATAAGTTGTAATGGCAAGAAGGCTGTGTAGACTATGCAATACTTTCTCCGCCTTTCTCAGCTCTAGAGGACTAAAAACATCTAGAGGAAAGTTTTCTGCACAATTTAGCGAGTATATCTCATGTTAATGTAAGAAAAGTATGCTCGCTTCTTCGAGTTTTAGATTGTCTGGGTGAAGGAGCGACTTCACCATTCCATATATCAAGTGTTAAAGTCTTCACAGTTTTTGGAAAATTCCCTTTTAAGCTTTTTTTTGGTGCTTGGGCACATACATTTTAGTTTAACAAATTTTGACTTCTCCTTACATTGTCCAGATTGCCACGCGCTATTTTGTGTATCTGTAAATGTAGATACACAAAATTGCTTAAACGATATACCGTCTGTTTTTAAACTCTGGGAGCTGCAAACAAAACTTTCAGTATCTAAAAGTCATGAATTTAAATTTACTACAGTCTATGATAAAGCTTTTGTTGAATTTGTTGCCATATTTCTATTCATTTAGTCAAACTATGGGCTTGAAGAAAAGTCGTAGATTTTGTTGTTGATTGAAGCCTTTATGACAAGAGATTTAGTAGGATTCGTTTAAAATGCGTCTTATTTTCTAAAGCTGGCTTCTAGATGTAGTTTTCTTTTGATCAAGATAAAATAATGTGCCAGTACTTAAAAGGTAAGATCTATAGTGCATTTTGCAGACATATTTGAAGTATATTTGTATCTGATTCCTTACTTTAGTTCAGTTTCGCCAACAATTTAGTTAATTTTTCCACGAACTCATTTTAATTTACAATGAAATTGGTGAAAAATGTGAACAGTGTTGAAAATGAGCTAAAGTAAACTATTGACCCAACTGTAATACGTAGATGCATAATTATCGTTAGACCATCTTAAAATAATATAGATTTTCAAAAACTATAAATCTCTCGGAGTCCATAACAAATATTTCGATCTTTCACAAATGGAATGACAAAACTAATATAACCCGATTTATTTTCTTAGGATTGGGTCTTAAAAAAATTATTGAGACAAAGTACAATATTTATGAGTATAAAAGGAAAATTTTTAAATTTACAAAAGTCCATATCTAAATCAAAATGATTTCTCCCTTTTCAGTCCAAAACATCAATAAATTATTATTTTTTAATTAAAATAAAAGGAAAGAAGCAATTAATGTTGCAAAAACGTCCTCAACGAAAAGACGAAAAAATATTTTCAGCAACAATAATTTCCTGTTTGTATGTATGTATGTATGTATGTATGTATGTATGTATGTATGTATGTATGTATATTTTCTTAATGTTGTTTTAATTGAAAACTGTTTTGCAATTGAAGAATTACTTCTGAGTAAGCTTAGGGCAGGAAGATTACTTTTTTTCAAAAGATAAACATCCCTCTTCAATTTAGCACTAATTAAAACTAAAATTCAATAATTTATCATTTTGTATGAACATTTAGATTTTGTGTGTGTGTGTGTAAATGAGTGTGTGTGTGTGTTTGTAATTTCCTTTCTTTAGTTGAGTGTAAATAGTTGTGCTGTTACAAAATTTTATGTCATTTATTCATTTAATTTTTTTAATTTTATTTCAAACTAGCCAAACCCGGCGCGCGTTGCTACGCCCCTTAATAAATAAAAATGCATTCATAATTTTAATTCAATATCAAGCGCAAGAAGCAAAAATTATAACTTTTTTAAAGGTCGCGGCACTGCCCGCTTTTCTAATAAAGAAGCTGTATAGTCATGACAGCTCAATATGTGTGCACAGTTTCAGACAATGGGTGAAGTTCAAGTAGCTGAAAATTATAACTTTTTTTTATGGGCGTGGCACTGCCCACTTTTTTCCACCCATAAACACTCCCTGGTATGTGTTTAACAACTTGCCAAAGTTTGAGTCCGATCGGTTTTACAGTTTCGGAGTCTATAGCTAACACACACACACACACACACACAGAGTTTCACTTTTATATATATAGATGACATCAAGTTGATGTAGTATATACTCGTATGCTCTATGTGCAGCCCTTCCTCAATCGATAGTGTAGAGCAAGAGCTTAGAAAATGGCAAACTTAACTAAGCGAAACCAGGCAGAGCAGCTAAAACAAAAAATTCTCTAAAACATTTTTGTACAAGACCTACACATTAGTCATAGTTGTTTCTGAGTAGTAAAAAAAAAGAACCTTCTTAATTTGTGTAGCAAAAGAAAAGAACATCAGCTAAAACTAAAACTGAAGAAGTAGTAGCAAAACATTGTCATTAAACTGACAAATTGCTTAATTACATACTTCCCTTTACATAACATTGGAAAATACTATATAATCATTCGTCTTGTACAAATATATGTATGAACACCAATACACCAACACAAGTGCTAACAGTTTGTAAGGCTGTACATCATATTATAAACATTTCCTCAATTTCTTTGGAACTAAAGAAATAAACAATAAAAGAAAAAACATATTTTATAGCCATACTGGTAAAGAAAAATAAAAAAAATAATCGAAACACTAGAGCCAATGTGCAGCACAGTTTCACATGGCTAAATATTGTATTAAAAAAAAACAAATACGACAAACACTAAAGAAGAAACAGTAGCAACAACTTAAATACCGTAAATTGGAAAAAACAAACTAAAGAAGGAAAAATTGACGAGGGTTAACAGTGAACTTTAAGTTCCTTACAATAACTACTAGTGTCCTACGAATTGAATATTATTTAAAACGAACTACAAACTACTACGAAAGTACAAACAGAGAATTTAAAGAATCCTTTGCAGTAATTTTTTTCTTTATTTGAATATAAAAAATCGGGAAATTTTAAAAATAAAATATAAACCTAATTTTCAAAGAATAACTGACAAATTTGTTTGAAAATTTTTTTATTTTTTTAATTTAGAGTTGGGTCAATCGGTTGCTTAGTTAGTTTTTGCCAACGAATCAAGAACATCTGATAAGTAAACATGGCCTGGTCAAGAATAAAAAACATCAATAAATACTTAGAATAAAATTAAATTTTTGCTAATTAAGAAATCTAATTTTACTGGTTGTGTCTACTTAGGAATTATAAATAAACTTCGTCGACTCAACGAAACAAGCTTTTAATGTATAGTGAACAAAACAGAACAAGTGCACACGCAGGTCGAACTGGCATCAAAAAATTGTTGACTTGTTATTATTTTTTCCAAAAATATCGAAATCTTTAATGAAACATGTATTTATTTGCATAAAATACAGTGATCCAACCAAACGCACGATGTTTGTTGTAGATTTTTTAGAGAATTGTCTTAAATTATTTTATTTTTAAAGAAGGATTAAATATGATATGACAATTATGTTTTAAATTGAATATCGGCCAAATGCTCTCCTCAGCTTCAGTGACATACTTCTATTTGACAGTCCATATTTTCAATTAAACTGAGACTTAAATGATGTCCATTTTCTTTAATGTGCCGAATTAACTCATCCTTGAGCTCTTGACCTGTTATTGGCTTTTTGACGTAATTTTTTTTATATTTCATAAGAAAAAAGTCGAACAGTGTCAAATCACATGATTGTGGCAGCCAATGGCGTAAGGTAAAACGGCCATTGAATTTCTTGCGCGAAAAAGCATTGTTTCGTTGGGTGTCTGACAAGTGGCACCATTTTGTTGGAACCACATACCTTCCAAGTCTATATCTTTAATTTCTGGCCAAAATAAGTCCGTTATCATCATGTGATAGGGATCACAATTCATGGTAACTGCTTAGCCGACCTCATTATACCCTTCACACAGTGAAAAAGGGTATATATATGTAGGTTTGTCATTCCGTGTGAAATTTCTACAATTTTCATTTCCGACCCCATAAAGTATATATTTTTTGAAAGCTTATGAATAGGGGATCGATTAAGCCCTGTCAGTCTGTCAGTCTGTCCGTCTGACCGTCTGACCGTCTGTCCGTGTGTATGTTGAAATCAACTTTTTGAAGCCCCCCGACATAGGTTGAAAATCAGAAACAGCGGTACATAAACAACTGAGATATCAGCAAAAACCCACGACCACCTCGATTTTTTTTTCACAAAAACAACATTACAACAACAACATACATACATACAAACGTGTATACTGGTTAGAGAAAACGTGGCATCGAATCCCAGCTGAGCCAAAAAAAAAGTTTTTTTAATTTTTAAAAAAATTTTTTTTAATTTTTTTTTTATTTTTTTATTTATTTTTTATTTAATATATTATTTATATTTTTATTATTATTTTTTTTTAATTTTTTTTTTTAATTTTTTTTTTTTATTTTTTTTGTTTTATTTATAATAATTATAATTATATATAATAATTTTTTTTTTAATTTTTTTTTTTAATTTTTTTTTAATTTTTTTTTTTGTTTTTTTAACATACATACGTGAATTTATAATTTTACAATGGGATGTTTTTATATATGTATGTACGTATTTCATATGGGATGAATGGTGACACAAACTACTGTTATTTCATGACTACACGTTGTGAAGGGTATATAAGATTCGGCACGGCCGAATATAGCGCTCTTACTTGTTTTTAAAAAAGTATGGCCCGACAACGCCTACAGTCCATAACCGCATCAAACAGTCACTTTTTGTGGATGTGTCGGTTTTTAAAAAATAACTTATGGGTTTTCATTTCATTTGGGAATTCTATTTTTTATGGAATCCACTAAGGGAAAACTGTGCCTCGTCGATGAAAATTATTTTTTTTTTGTAAAGTTATAATTTATATCTCTTCAACCAACCATTCGGTGTATTGACGATGCTTGGCTTCAATTGAACCTTTTAAGCGAGCAAATTCAAATCTTTATGCAAAATTCACATCAGTGATGTTCGTGAGACGTTCAATTCTTGGGCACTACGACGGCTCGAGGTTGATGGTACTTCTGCCACACTATCGCGAACAACAACAATTTATTCTGAAGAAGGAACAGGTTTGCTGAAATTTGAGCATAATTCTTATGATCGTGGATACATTTAATTGATCAAAAAAATCTTGAAGTACACATACGAAATGCATTTTAATCTGACGCCTTTTATGCTTCAACAGTCTTAACGCTCTTCTCAATTGTGTACCTTTTCGTGGTTGAATTAGTCAAAAACTGAAACAAATTAATGTCAAATTATGTTTAGCAAAAAACTTGACAATAAGATGTGACTCAAAATAACATTGTGCATTGGACCACCCTTTACACACGTTAAATTTATATTTCTCTATGTATGCTGTCTTAAATAAATATGTGAAGACGAATATTTATTTCTTTATTTTTTTGCTACAACACAAAAATTGTTGATGATGACAACGGAATTATGTTACAATATTTATGCATCAATGCAACTTGTAAGTTGCAACAAATAAATTAAAAACAAGCATTTGCATGCCGTAAGGCCAGTTTCTTCTATTAACTGAGAAATGACCTAAGTCACTATTTTTGCATTGAGTCTAAAATACTTCTTAAAAAAAATCTGAGTAAAGAATAAAATTTAAAAAATTAAGCTGGAGTTAAGATGTTCATTGTCTTACAATATGCAAAGAAATAAATACAATGAAAAAAAAAACTAAGATGAAAGCGAACAAATTGATTCGTTATATTTTAATAATTTTATTTTTAAAGTTTAACATACTTTAAACAAAACCCTTTATTAAAATAATAAAAACTATTTGAACAAAAAACTTATTATATATTTTTTTATACCCTTCACACAGTGAAAAAGGGTAGGTTTGTCATTCCGTGTGAAATTTCTACAATTTTCATTTCCGACCCCATAAAGTATATATTTTCTGAAAGCTTATGAATAGGGGAGTCGATTAAGCTCTGTCAGTCTGTCAGTCTGTCCGTCTGACCGTCTGTCCGTGTGTATGTTGAAATCAACTTTTTGAAGCCCCCCGACATCGCTTGGAAACGGGTGAGGTATTAAAATATCAGAAATATTCGGAAGTAGATCGGTATTGAAATCCAGACACATCGGTATATAAACAACTGAGATATGAGCAAAAACCCACGACCACCTCGATTTTTTTTTCACAAAAACAACATTACAACAACAACATACATACATACAAACGTGTATACTGGTTAGAGAAAACGTGTCATCGAATCCCAGCTGAGCCAAAAAAAAAATTTTTTTTATTTTTTTTATATTTTTTTTTTAATTTTTTTTTATTTTTTATTTAATATATTATTTATATTTTTATTATTTTTTTTTTAAATTTTTTAAAAAATTTTTTTTTAAATTTTTTTTTGTTTTATATTTATTATTATTATTATTTTTAAAAAAAAATTTTTTTTTTAATTTTTTTTTAAATTTTTTTTTAAAAAATTTTTTTTTAAAAATTTTTTTTTTCTTTTAACATACATACGTAAAGTTATAATTTTAAAATGGGTTGTTTTTATATATGTATGTTTTTTATATTGTTGTACGTATTTCATATGGGATGAATGGTGATACAAACTACTGTTATTGCATGACTACACGTTGTGAAGGGTATATAAGATTCGGCACTGCCGTATATAGCGCTCTTACTTGTTTTATTTATGAAAAACTTTTGTTTGATTTGCTACTGACAAATTTTAACAGATTTGATTAAATTTAAAATATAAACAAATTTTTTAAGGAAATTAAACTTGTCATCTTAATTTTATAAGAACTTCTCATCAATTTTGTTTTCTATTTTCTTTTTAACTTAACTATAAATTAAATCTAAAAAATCGTTTCTCTCAGTTTTGTGTTGCAATTTATTGTTGTTTATTTGTTTTTTATTTTTACACATGTCAAAAACACTGTAAATGTAAGGTTAAGTTTTTGTTCAAAAGACATAAAAAAACGCAAGGGTATAAGTAAATAAACAACACTCATTAATAATGGGGAAATTTCGCAATAAAGTGGGGAACATAAGAACAACATAAAAAAACTTAAAATGTATAGATGAATGATGTACACGAATGAATTATTATCACGGAGATTTTTCTTATTTCTTCCTTTGCGTGCAGTTTTGCAAAAAAAAAAAAATACATTTTATTCATAAATTTTTGTCAAGTTGCATTTATTTAATGTAGCGATAATAAATTTAAATTGACCACAAACATTGGCTTTGCATCAAAGAACAGAAAATATTAAGACTCAAATGAAAGCGTACAGCATCAAACCGAGGTCGATAGCTGTTACGATTCACTGCTTTAAGTAAGTGTGTGACTTTTAATTTAGGTTTGTATCATATGAAGAGTGAGCCATGTATCGGTTTAAATGTTACCCAGTGGTTATATCGAATCGAATTTTTAACGCAATGGACCTTATTGGTCTCCGAGTGTTGATGTAGGAGGCAGATACTGCTTTCTGCATCCCCCTTTCCTACCTACCTATATCGAATCTGGCAATACTTATGTCATTCTATTCTGTCACAAAATTTAGAATATTATCTCCGCTTAATGAAATGAATCGATTTACGCTTGAGCAACGTTGGAATTTTTAGAAATTTTTAGAAAATTTGATTCAAAAACACAGACAATCGCACCACTAAATGCCATGATTGACTATCAGATTTAGTCGTTCGATATGTCAAAAATTGTTTGTGTGTTCAGAAAGTGTGATAGTGTGGATTTGATAACCTTTTAGAAAATTTCATTAAATAGTAGTTTCTGTACGATCAGAGTTGCTTTTTGTAAACCCCTGGGGGGTTACTCTGTATTACGATGCGTAAGAAAATCTGAGCGAAAATGAACAATTGATACTCTTTAATGTGATTGTGCGTTTGGCTTTCGCATCTATTATTTTTCTCTTTCGCAAGTCTGGTAGCACCGCACTCTGTAATACGTTAGCGCATGTCAAAAATTTTTTAATACACACAAATACTTGCGACAACCAAAGAGCAAACGCAAAGGAAGAAAAACATGTAAGTACATACTTAAAATTTTTTACTTTTGATATTTATTTTGTTATTTTTAGGGAGAAAGTAAAGAAACTATTGACAAAGCAGTGGCAATTTGAAATTCTAGTGGAATTCATGGTGCAAAACAGTGATTTGGCGAAGGGGCAATACAATATTTTCCACAACAAATTATTTGATTCTTACATGCGATCGCTTAATGAAAGTATATCGCACCTACTTCTTAAGATTCTTCTTGTAATTCGTGCAACAGTTTCGTTTTTGTCTTCCATCCATATTGCTACGGAATCCGTCACAGTTTTATTTTGCACTAATAATATTTATAAAATGATATTATAATAATAATATTTATAAAATAACTCACAAAAGCTTTAAGTTTGTTTTAAAATGTAATTTATTTTTCTTATTTTGACAGTTCATAATATCAATATTAATCAGTGTTGCATACATGAAAACAAAAATCGCAGAAGTGTTTGCGAAAGAGTTACAGAGTACCAAATTATATTCTTAACGCTTTTACCTTTCGCATCGAATTTAGTTTCGCATCGCAATACAGAGTAACCCCCCAGCTGTACAGAAGAATTATTTTTGGATCTATTTAGTATGACAATATGGCATCCAATCACACATTTTGTTGCGATTTTCTCATGTAGGACAGAATTCTATCAGATTTTTATTTGACATAAACGCGCGACTTTGTAGATTACTCAGTCATGGCCTTAAGCGATTATGTATCGTATTTAATTTTTTTATTTTTTTGCATTAACAATTTTATTAAATTGGTGATTGTGACTTTCAGTAATACTTCCTACTTCTCCAATTTTCTTGAATACTTTCTTTTAAAAAATTTAAATTGGTTTCAAAGCCAACTTTAAGACTCACTGTTAAAGAGATTTTTTTATTATAAAACTTACCATGCTGCACCAACATATTAAATTACAACCCTGAATAAAAATAATGCACATGTTTTGAACAATAAATACAACAACAACAACAATATTACAGGATTTTGACACTTGCTTTTTATTTTACTGTCATTTTTGTTGTTGCTGTAGCAAAACACAATTGTGTTGGTTGTATGAAACATGATGTTTAAGGGATTGGCTGCTACCGCAACATCTGATGAATGTTGGGGAATGTGTGTGTGTTTATTTGTGTTTGCTGTTGATGAGATCAGTAGAAAGCAATACACCACATTTGCAGCTACAGAAACAAAAAAATCTAAAAACAATATTTATAAATAATAAAAGAACAGCAACAATAACAAAGGCTTTAATGCAGGTCATGTTACAACGAATGCTTGAAAATGACATGATAATTATTTTTTTTTATTTATTTATTAATTTTTTGTTTTCATAAAAAAGTTATCCGGTATGGGGAGATGTAAAAAGGAGGCTGGAGAATACAAATAGATAGCGACAGGTTTAAATAACTTTATTATACCCTTCACCTGTGGTGCACAAGGGTATATATAGCTTTGTCATTCCGTTTGTAATTTCTACAATTTTCATTTCCGACCCCATAAAGTATATATTTTCTGAAAGCTTATGAATAGAGGAGTCGATTAAGCCCTGACCGTCTGTCCGTCTGTCCGTCTGTCCGTCTGTCCGTCTGCCCGTCTGTCCGTGTGTTGGTTGAAATCAACTTTTAGAAGCAACTATATGTTCCTCAGATCTGTACATGGTATCAATCTCTTGGAAATATCCAGGAATGAATCGCTATTGAAATTCAGCACAATCGCCCCATAACTTTCTGAGATATGAGCAAAAAACCACGACCACCTCGTTTTTTTTCACAATTACAACAACAACATACATACATACATACATGTAAAAAACATACCAAACAAAAAAATTACAAAAAAAAAAAAATTAAAAATAAGAAAAAAAATAATAAAAAAAACTACAAAAAAAAAATTAAAAAAAAATTTAAAAAAAAATTTTAAAAAATTTTTTAAAAATTTTTCTAAAAAATTTTTTTAAAAAAATTTAAAAAAATATAAAAAAAATAATAAAATATAAACAATATATTAAATAAAATAAAATAAAATTTTTTTTGGCCTCAGCTGGGATTCGATGCCACATATATTCTAACCAGTATATACATATGCACGTATTTTATATGGGATGAATGGTGATACAAACAATTGTTATTGCATGACTACACGTTGTGAAGGGTATATAAGATTCGGCACGGCCGAATATAGCACTGTTACTTTTTTTTATATAATGTGCTTTAAGGTGCTTAGGGCCCATGGATTGAAAGTCTTATGTCTTTTCTAAGACAGCTACAGTTGCAAGTGTGTGTAACATATAAAAAAATCCATTAAAACCACGTACATTTGGACGTATCATGTCATTTTCAATTGTATAGGACAGATCACGTAAAATGATAGAAGATGATAAATACGAACTTCCAGTAGGATTAAAATTGTGGTGATTGTCAATACTTCGAAGTTTGTGATAAAAAAGAAATATAAAATTGTATCTTAAGAAATTGGCGACTCATTAGTTTAAAAGCAATGTTAAGTATAAGTATAAGTATAACTTTAAAAATATCATACAATAAACAAGCAATAACAAAATGGGTCTGCTTATCAAATCGTCTTGCGTTCTCATAAATGTTCTTTTATAGTTTAAAATATTAAATGTGAGACGAGGTTCTCCTTGTGTTTCTTTAAATAAAAAATAAAGTAATAATAAATATTTGTTAAAAAGAAAATGTTTTGTAATAAAATATGTGCGCCCCATTATGAATAGAGCATGTTGGGTACACTAGGCGTATGAGTGTTAATTGAATTTTAAATCTTGTCCCGTGAACATAGAGCTATTTATGAAATTTGTCTGAAACTTATTATAGGGAACTAGAAGGGCTTTCAGAAAAATTTTTGTCGACTTTACACAGAGAAAATCAAATTTCAGATTCAATAACGAAATTAACAAAAATAGGTAAAATTTGATTTGAATTTGAAATTAGCACAGGCACATATACATAAGTATGTCTTCGCTTAGCTTACATGTTTTTCAGCCCAATAAACAACTGTGTTTTCAATGACTAACAAACAGTGCTTCTACTGATCAAACAGAAACAAACGGCAAAGTAATAAAACCACATGCTTTAGTTTTACTATTTGATGTTATGTGCTAATGCAGCCAGTGGCAGCAATTCATTTCAAAAAGTTGGCTGCGGCTTAAAACGCACAGTTTTTCAGTTTTGTTTTTGTACTGCTGCTCTGCCTAAAAACTGTGAATGTTTCGATATCAAAACTAATAGTTCAAGAAAATTTTCAAATCGTTACTGAGCCGAAATTAAACAAACTGTTTCTTAATATTAAGGGTACTCATGATTGAACCTCAGCATATTTGCTGTGCATTTTACGACAGATCGTGAGTATTATATTTTGATCCGAAAAACATCTTGACTAAAATTTTTTTTCAAACGAATCTATTTTTTCAAATTTATTGTTACTAAAAGAAATTTTTTGTAATTTTAGTTTTCGTTTATAGAAAATTAATGGCGGTCGAAATGTCAAACGACAGCCGTTTTCACTTATTTCCTTCCGAGCATATATACAGAGTCAATGTCGCTCAAGCTTAAGGTAGTGCAAATGAAGTAAAGTAAAGCAAATTGTATATGCATGCATTTTGTTGTTGTGTAAAAATAATAGTGTTTTTTTGCAATCATTTGCATTGGTTGCACAGTCTGCACTACGTACTCTTTGTGAGTACCCTTATTGTTGCTTGTGTTTTTATATTGCACGCTTCTGTATGGAACGTGGTAAAACTTACTAAGTTTATATTTTTAAAAACAGAATAAACGAAAATACATCGTTTGCAAAAAAAAAAAATTTGTCGAAATGCTTCTTGTTTTGCAATAATATGGAAACGTGTACTACATTAACAGATTCAAAATATGATGATTTGATCGAGTTTTTCCTCTCTCTCTCTCTCTCTTCCTACACTAGCCCACTTAAAGGAAAGACAACCATATTTCGGGTTTCACATAAAAAGCTTATATGGATTTTGTATTAAAAAACGGATTAATGCCACAATATCTTAACAGAGAATTGTAAAGGGTGTCCAAAATTTATTTAACGATATTCAACGGAAATCGCTACAGGTAGGTAATCCGAAGCTTTTTTTAACCAAAAACTTGTGAAATAGATGTAGAAAGTGTATGGTTTCAACATCAAAATAACCAACATCACTATCATTATAACCTAGTGTTGTCATGTTGACGAAAATTCATTATAAGAGTAAAATTTATATGTAATTAGAAATTAGTAATTGAGATTTTTTACATTCGTGATTATATTATATTATTTCACTTGTCACATATTAGAAGAAATGTAATGAATCCTTTAAAAGGTCAAATATCGTTTTATTTTTTGCAGAGGAAAATATCATGCGATTTGAAACTGTTAGACCATTTTTTAGGGGTTTTTTCTTTATCGAAAGTGTAGAGCAATAATCTCCCAACAGCTTAAAAGCTTCAAACCAACATTATCGAGCAGATATTACCCATTTACAAAAGTTTATTGCGAAACGTAATTGAGAATTTTGGTAAAAGGTTGGGAGCCAACCGAGTCAGTAGGAAGAGGAAGTTTGTTATTGGTGGAGTTGTGATTTTGTCGTGACCGACATAATTTATCATTTTTAACCGGAAGCTCTTTGTAATAAACTGAAATTAAAAAAAAAATTTTTTTTTATTATAATCTAAAGGATACCTCGAACTTGAGCACCCTTTACAAGAAGCACGATCAAAATAAATAGTTCTGACTGTGTGAGTAAAACAAAGTAGTTGTGTTAGTTATAATGAAATAGCCTGCGGTTGTTAACTGCTTGCTAAATTAATATTTAAAAAAAGAAATTTTATGCATTTTGTGTTGCAATAAATTTTTTAAAAATATTTTAATAATTTTCATAATATTGTGTATCTTGTTTAAATATCTGCGTTAAGAAATTATTCAAGAAAAAATTAACCACAATAAAAATTTTTATAATTTGGCAGCACTTAAACTATTTCTCTATTTGACATTTGTGTTTTTAAGCATTTTGTACTTTCCCAAATATTTTGTTGGACTGTCATAAGCATGCAAACGTTATAAGTAGTATTTCAAATTTTACGGCAGCATTTCCTGTTAAAGTTTTCTTTTTTAATTTTATTAAAAAATTCTCACGTTTTCGTACCGCTTCATATTGATTTTCTTTCAATTAGAGTTCTACACTAGTAACGTTATTATCTTATAATTAATGTATCCTGAGCCATTCTTGTTTCCAATTTTCGTATGAAACGAGATGGATTTAATGTTTTTCTTTTCTTTGTTGTTCTTTATGGATTAACATGAAAGTTACACATACATAAATTTATTTCCCAAATAGCGTGTATAAAATTGTATTTATTTATTAATTAAACAGAAATTTATATTCATAACATGATGCTGTACATATCCATCCCGTCAACCTACGAAACATTTTAGTAACCAAACGAAAGACCAAAAGTAATTTTAAAATACATTCACACTTATTGACACATGTACGTACATACGTACATACATATATAGCCACATTCATCTATCAGTCTGTCTTTTTGTCTATCTGTCTGTCTGTCTGTATATTGGTCTATACAAAGTATGTAGTCATCAACATGCAACATTAATGCATTCATCACTTGTTACAAGCACGTTTATCAATCACACTTACGAATTTTTGTGCGTAGCTTATCAAACAAACAAACGATTGACCAGGCTTTTCAACGGCTGAATGGTTGGATATTTAGATAGAGCATTGCATAGATGGAGCGGTAAGTATAACGACAAAACATTTAACTCATTTTCATTTTTAAAATAATAACAATCATCATCATTAATCATCATTAAACATCAGTGTCAGAATCGTAGATGGTATTGTATGTATTGTATGTACAGGGTGGCTAACAGTGAAGCTACCAAATGAAAGATTTTTAAATCAGTAAAAAAGTTTGAGGTTTAAAAATCTTACTAAGAATTATTTAAATATTCTTGTATACATACATACTTCTATTTTAAGAAATATTAAATAAATACTGATAGTAAATTGAGGGCTACACTGTAAAATCAGCTAATTATGCCAAAACCAACATCACCAACATCTTTATCTTTATTACCAAGTGTTGTCGTATTGGCAAAAATTCATTATAGGAGTATAATATATAAAAAGAAATTAGTAATAGAAATTTTCTACATTTATGATTAGGTTTACTAAAAAGGGGAACCCCCGATTTAGGTTTATGTACAGTTGCATTTCTAACTATTTAAGAATCTTTATAAATTTTTGTATGGCAAAAAATATAAAACGTATTTATTTAGAAATTCTTCTCATCTGTCACCTGTAAGCACCCAGTGACTCCAATAAAGATATATTTTTTTGTCATGTACTGAACTGTTAAAATTAAATCAAAACTCTCTAAAAATCAGTAGATTATTTAGTCCTTGTCCATAGGGTGAGCGCTAAAAATCGATGTCGATTGTTTGTCTGGACCCCACAAAACGGTTTCTCTTTCCAGATATTGAGATAGCTTAAATTTGACCTGGATTAAAAGACTTTAACCCATGCCGCTCGTCGCTCAAATTTAAAAAAAAAATCGAAATTTACACGCTTCATGTCTCAAAAGAAACCGAATGTTGTTCTATACATAATTGTTGTCATTTTATGTCAAACAGAGTTACAACAGCCTATGACCCCAAAAACGTGACCTAGTAAAACTATGAGTCACTCTAGTAATAAAAATATTCTAAGTGTTATGCGGAGCATTTCGGACATAATTGAATGGAGTTGTCGGTGCAAGTCCTTGCTGAGTAGATTACAGAACCAAAGCGGGTGTATAAAGTTCTTTCTCAGGAGCTACAGAGAGTGGGATAAGTTTAAGTACCCTCTCAATGGACAATATTATGAACACATGTGGCAAAACTTTTCACAGTGTGGATACTTTGAAAAATTGTTGCAACGAATGATTTATATATGGACGAGGACTTAAAATTCGATCAAAAACAGAAATTCGTTAAAAAATTTTCTTAAAACTAAAAAGTTTTGTATACATTTTTTTAAATGAAAAACAAAATTCAAAATTGCTAACTAACTACTTTCTAAATTGTATATTTTTTTTACTGAAAAAAAACTTTTTTAATACTTCTTTATTAGACTTTTAATTAAAATTAAGTATGTTGTTAAAACTAAGTATGTTTAAACTTTCATTCAGTGAAATTTTACTAAAAGGAAAAATATACACAAAACAAATTTTATTTACAATTTTCCCTAAAAACAATAGAATTTTTTAAGCTCTACACCATCATAGACGTGTTTGTACTCGACAAACTCAAAATCACTACACTGACACTGACTGACAAAACTTTATATCGTTGGTCACGGGCAGAAAAGCTCTAACTCAAATAATCGTAACTTTACAGGAGAAAAACTTAATTTCGTAGAAAATGCAATTTAAGGCCCTTCTACCTGTGATAATCGATACGAATCTTCAGTAGACCGTAAATAGCGTAAATAGTGTATTTTAAGATCAAATACATACATTTTCTTTTCAATTACTTTAAAGTACTTTAACGATTTTTATCAAGAAATACGATTTAATGCTTGTTCGAAAAAGTTCTCTATTTTATGACATAGTTTTAAGGCTCTGATTTAAAGAAAATGTGAATTATTAGTTTTCGAGTTCGATTATTGTGAATTATTGTTTTTAATGGTATCGATTAGTTTTAATGTTTATTCCTTTTTCTGGCTTTGACTCGTTACAACATCCTTTTGCTCATTTTAGCTATACAAAGTCCAATAATAATTTTTTATAAATTAAGTATTTTGCTTAATAATATATGTAAGTACATTCAATTGACATATAAAGTGTGCATTTTATTTAAAAACCTTAAAACATCAGTAATCCCGTCCTGTCCCCATTTAAAAGGCATTTTCCCAGCCTTTAGTTTCCTTTTTATACCCGCCACCAAAAAAATGGTGGGGGTATATTCATTTTGTCATTCCGTTTGTAACACATCGAAATATCCATTTCAGACCCCATAAAGTATATATATTCTGAATCGGGGTTTGATTTTATGACGATCTAGCTATGTCCGTCCGTCTGTCCGTCTGTCCGTCTGTTGAAAGCACGATAGAGGTCGCACCGAAAAAGCTAGGGGGCTCAAATTTTGCCAGAATCTTTCTTATAGACAAGGTTTGTTTGGTATTGAAAATGGGCTAAATCAGAATATTAGGAAGGGAGTTATAGCTCGAAAAGCAAGAGTAGGTCGAAAAAACCGTGTCTTTCGAACATCGAATAAAATGGAATTGTGTCCAAACGCATAAACGTAGACTCATGAAACTCCGAATATATATTTCCTGACTAAAAACAAGGTTTTTTCCTGAAAATTATCAAAACCTATGCATTAGGAGAGGAGTTATCGATCAAAATGTACGAAAATTTATACCGCACAGTGTATTTTTCGGTATATTTAAAAACAAAAACGTCATAAAAGCAACAAAATTGGATGTACGACTCTGAAATTTTGCACACTTTGCTTTTTGGTGAGACGCTTTCTTGGAAAGGAAAATCAATGTGCCACGCCCACTTTTACGCCCACCTCCCATATAACGTTTTACCTAAAATTCATATAATTTCTCTATTAATAAAGATTTTGGAATAATAAAGGGCTATATTGAAACACCTTAGTTGTACTCATTAGCAAAAACAACTTTGACACGCCTACTATAACGCCCACTTTTCACGTTATCTACCGGTAATGGAATTTAAAAGCTCATAAAACCGCCAAAATTAGAGGTGGGCTAAATCGGAATATTAGGAAGAGAGTTATAGCTCGTAAAGCAAGAGTAGGTCGAAAAAACCGTGTCCTTCGCACATCGAATAAAATTGCATTGTGTCCAGACGCATAAACGTAGAGTCATGAAACTTCGAATATATATTTATCGAGTCAAAAGAATATTTTTCCCTGAAAATCGCTTAAATCTATGAATTAGGAATAGAGTTACAGATAAAAATGTACGAAAATTTATACCGCACAGTGTATATTTCCAATTTAAAACGTAATAAAACTGACAAAACTATATGTACGGTTCTGAAATTTTGCAAACATGGTTTTTTGGTCAAAGTCTTCGTTATAACGGAAAATAGATGTGCCATGCACACTTTTTTCTTTAAATTTTTATAAAAATATATTAGTCATACATATTAGCATTTATTCATCTTACACTGCGCCATTTATTGTACTGTAGCTAAATATAAGATAAAGATGATAAGATAGATGACTCTACTAGCAACTACTAGATGGCATGCTAACAACTTATGCTTATGTTCTCCTGAAATTATGCTCTATTAAAAATAAGAATTTAGGAAAATTTTGACCTAAAAAATTATCTCAACATTATAAACAATTTATTTTCATATACTAATGGCTAACAAATTTTAAAATTATACAAAACTTATTTCGTTTGAAAATCTTTTAAAAGCAAAATGTTAAAGAAGTTTAAAAATCAAAATCTTACTAATAAATTTCCCGTTTTAGAAAAATGCAGAGAATGTATATTTTAAATCACCCTGTGGCCCTTAAAATTTAACCACCCTTTACAAAGAAAGTGATACATATTTTTATATTATTATCACACGTTGATTCAAGATATACATTCTCAGTACATGAAAATAAATTGTTTATAATATTTAGAGATAATTTTTTTTTATCTTTAGGTCTAAATTTTCCTAAATTCCCATTTTTAATAGAGCATAACTTCTGGAGAACATAAGATAACAAGAATATATTAGCACTATTTCGTAGATAAAACTTTCCTCTTAAATTCATGTAAATTCTCTATGAATAAAGATTTTGGAATACTAAGGGACTATATTGAAATATCTAAGTTATGTTTATTAGCAGAAACTTTATTGACACGCGTATTTTAACGGCCACTTTCATTGAAAGACTAAATTTACGAAAACATTTTACTATCATACCGAAGTTATAATGGGTGGTTTAATTTTAAGGAACTATGTTGATTTTGAATAAAATTATTATGAAATTATTATCATTTATTTTTATAATGATAATATTTGTATGCTTTAATTATGTATGGAACAAAATATCGACCAAATGGCCCCCCCAACCTAGGCGGCACACCTCGATCCGATAGTCCATATTTTCAATGACACTGTTGATGCTCAATTGTTGGGCACGATGATGAGTCGAGGTTGCTTGCTCTTTTGCCACGTTGTCGTGAAAAACAGCAATGTTTCCCATTCAACGAACTAAGATGGCATTCACAGATGTTTTCACATTTCATACAGACCTGCTTTGCAGACATTTAAATATTTTTTTACAATTCTCACGATTGTGGACGAATTCGAACGATTATGTTGACCAAAAGAATCACGAAGTGCACAAAATGCATTTTGATTTGAACGCCCATTTTTATAAAAATCTTTAATATTTAAAAGCGTCTCTCGATTGCGTATCTTTCCACGGTTAAAATTGAGTTAGTCTGAGATTGAGAAATGTTAAATGAAATGCAAGAAAAAAGTTGAAGTTTAGGTGTGGTTCACCTTCAACATGGGCCCTTAAAATTTAGCCACCCTCTACAAAGAAAGTGATACATATTTTATTATAAAGAGATTATTCTATAGCGATTAACAAAATAATAAATATTGTGCTTTAAATGTACACAAAATTGGTGGTGGGTATAAAAGATTCGGCACAGCCGAATATAGTGCTCTCACTTGTTTCTAAATGAGGGGATTTAAATGTGCTAAAGTCAATGCTTTGTGTTTATTATTTTTACTTAATCCACTTGTCTGAAAACTTGCACACACACTTAGAGTTATCATGATAATAATTCAAAATGGGCAGTGTCACGACCATATTAATTTAATATTTTTTGCAACCAGAGGCCGAATTACGGCATTCGATCACTATCGAAATTTTACTCGAACGATCGAGTTCGCTGTGCTTTAGGTATAGAGATTCTAATAAGAATTTTACAATTTCGATCACGTTCGAATGCCGTAATTCGGCCCCAGTTCTACTTAACCGATTTTGCTGTTGATTTGCTCAAACATTGAGTTTACGATAGAATACATTATGATAAGAAAAGTACTAGCATTGCATCCGTGGGGACTACGAAATCAGAAAATAAATTGAAAAATTCTAAAAATCTTAAAAACATTTATTTTTATATTTAATTACAAAAGCCTAAGGTCATACAACAGTTTTTATTTTTTTTATAAAAAGCAACACAAATTAAACAATATTTTATTTTCTTTCTTAATATTTCGCTACTCCTTCGTGTAGCATCTTCAGAAAAATTAATTAAAAACATGTAAAAGAAACTCGCTTAACATCTTTTTAAATAAAACAAACTATTTTCATCGTATCGTCGAATGCTTTAAAAATGTTTTTAAAGGATTTAAAAATATTATTAAAATAAATAATATTTAAATAAAGATGAACGTAACTGTGATTAAAAATTTTGGAAATAAAATATAAAAATTATTAAAAAACTATTATGTATATTATCTATTAAAACAAAATATATAAAACTTCTTTTTTAATAAAATTTTTCGAAAATAACTGTGTTTACAAAAAATTAATGCAAAATTATTTTGTTAATTTTTTTATTTTTTTTTTTATTAATTTTCTAAAATACAGTACACTCGCGCTAACTAATTAAAAGCAAAGCAGTTAATGCTAGCGACATTGGTCAGCAAGTGTCGAGTTTCATGAGAGAAATATACATTTTTATAATATTAACTTGTGTTTTCCACGCTTGAACGTTAAATGATTTTATATGTTGTATTTTTAAAATATAAAACTAAAATTATTAATTATAATTCACGAGTTTCCCTTTTTCCAAACTATCTAAAAAGACTGCCTTTTCTTTTAACTCCAAACATTTGGATCTCTTAACACTCATGGTGACTGTTTCACCGCTTCGCATAAGAAAAAGACTTAAAATTTCGATGCCATACATACACATAGGGGATTCCCTAAATTTTAAAAATCTAAATTAACATATTTCAGTAATGTCTACATGCTTAAAAAACATTTGCAGTGAAAAACAATTGTTCAAGTTATAGGGCTTTCTGAGTTTGTTCATGTTACACAGTCGTCAAAGTAAACAAAAGATTGTTTACGTTAGACGGCGTACACGTTACCGCGAGTGCACTGTAGTTTGATTTAAATATTTTTACAAAAAACACATTTACATTCTATAAAAATATTTCTTTAATTTTCATAAATTTTTTTATTATAAAAAAATAAAAATAAATTAAAATTAATTTAAAAAATTTTAATAAAAAAACAATAAATTTTCTCTTAAATTGTTGACTATATATTTTTTTTTGTTAATAAAAAATAATATATTCTGCAGAAAAATTTCTAAAATTCTTATTAATCTTATGAAAGAAATTTTATGAAAATTTTCCTTAATATTCAATTAATATTTGGCAACACTTGTGTCAACAGTGTCACTAACACTAAGCATATGTTTATTCAGTTCTGTTATTAGAGCTGCCTACTCTTGCTCAACATTTCAACTTGTTTCACAAATATCATCACAATCATCGTGTATTTTAATAATATGCCACATGCCTCATGACTACAATCAATATGTATTCGCAAATGTAACTGCTACTTGTTAGTGCTTTTTATGTATAAACATGTATGTATATGCAGACCATCAATATTTTGTTGCAACACATTTAAATACTCTTGTGCACTGACAACACCACCCCACCTCACTAAAATCACTAAATATTGTCGTTATGCACACGCATTTACATTGAAAATCCCGTTTAAGTACTTAATACTCGTGTAGTTCGTAGTCGTCGTATTATTTAAGTATTATTATCAATCGATTCATTGGTTAAAAGCAATTTGTGGCAATAGCAATATAACGTATTCGTACTTTGCCATAAACAAACATTATCAATTGTCATCAGTCTGTAGACCGAATGGATTTATACGCTTAGTGGCGAGATGAAAATGTGAATGAGCTGGAGAACGAATATTACATGAAAAATAATTGTTTGCATAAAACACGTGTCAGGCATAAGTTCAGCTATTAGCAGCGAGTGTTATATTTAGTAGTTATAGGAAAATTATATCCTCTGCTATGGCGGGGTGGTAAAAATAATATTTAAGTTTCGAATTGTCTTCGTTATAAATATTTCTCAAAAATTTATGTAAATTTGGTGAATAACTTAGTTCGTTTTTAAAGAAGTATTTATATACAATATTTGTTTATGTTCTTTATTAAATAAATTTTATTATACTACTAGCCAAGGCGAATTCATACAGGTGAAATTATCAGCCCAGCTGATTGTGAAACATTTTGTCAAAATTGGTTGAATTCGCTTTGATTTCATTTATTAATGCAGGGATAGGAAATGTGATTTTGGTTTCGGTATTAAACAATTAACTTGAGTGTACTTTTTTGACAATAAATGTGCTTAATTTATGTATATTTTTTGCTTTTGCGTCATTAATAATGTGTTTAAAAAATTTATATTCTGTTTTTAATCAAATTTTATTATATTTAATATGTAAAAACAACTTTTCCATCCCTGATATACGAATTGGCCTTGACATAAAACATCTCATGAAAAGTTGCTTTGTTGTATCAATTCGCCGTTGCATATACCTTATGGATATGCCTTGCTACTAGCTAATACCCGGTATGCTTCGCCACCCCCATCAAAAAAAATGAAAATTTTATAGTTTAAAAATATATTTATTTTGCAAGTGCCACGCCTACTATTACTAAATCAACCATTTCTTATTCAAATAATCATATAGACGTCAAAGTGTCTCTTGCAAAATTTGGGTACTCTAACTATTATCGCTTCCCAGATATACGATTTTTTGTATTTAATTCATATGACAGGTGCCACGCCCACTATTACTTAAGCATCCATTTCTTATCAAAATAGTCATATAGATGTCAAAGCTTCTCGTGCAAAATCTGGATACTCTAACTGTTATCGCTTTCCCAATATACGAATTTTAGTATTCAATTGGTATGAGAGCTGCCACGCCCACTATTTATAATGTACCCATTTTTTCCAGAAATGTTTATTTGGGTGTCAAAGTTGCTCTAGCACAAACAAACATACAAACACACATTGATTTTTATATATGTATAAAGATGTTCAACTTCAATAAAATTTTATTCGCAATTCATTTGTCACAATTTCCAAAAAATTTTAAAATAAAATCTTTTTTTTTAATATTTTCAAAGTTTTGTAAAGTTATGACAATACGACACTTAGCACACCTAATGAAACCACCTTTTTTTTAAATGAAAAAAAAAAACACAAAAATAAGTTTTTTGTGGTTTTAGTTGGTTTAACAGACAACCAAAATAATTTTATATCGTTGTATGTTGCAGAAATAGCGGCAGCTTTTGTTTTTGGCCAAAATAAATCGTAAATGGCCATAGTAATAATAATATTCCACAAACTTAGACGTACAAAAGGTAAAATTCACACGCACATTTGATAACTAGCTACTTGACCACAAAAGGTCGCAATCGAAATGCGAAAAATTCCCTTTATCCTTCCCCCGAAACTCTTTAAACAAATATTGGTCATGTTGAGTTTTATTTTTATAAACATTTTATTGAATTTTAAATTATTGAACTAAACGCTAATGGCTGAATGAATGGCTTGGTTTACTGGTGCTTCGGCTGTATAGTTTCGTTCATTAGACTTTGGCTTAATATAGCCCTTATGCTTGACTGGTCAATTGGTTGGAAGTTTATATTCCATTAAAAAGTTTTATATTTCTTCTGTTATTTTTATGTCTTGTTGGTTTTATTGTGCAAAATTGTATACAGTTTATGCCTGAATGATCAATTGTGACCACAAAACTTTTAAATACAAACAAACACACGTTCTCATGTACTGCAGAGCTGTACTAAATAAATATGGATTCAATTTATGTTTGTTTTAAACAAGCTACGAAGGCTGTTACAAAAGTATTGTTTCTATAAACAAACTAAATCTGTAAAGTATTCATGGGGAGTTAAAGCAGAATGGGGTAACATTAAAAATACTATTACGCTCTACATAAAAAACCTTAAACTTCTAAAAAACAAAAGGCTTGACTCACATATAGGCAATTCCATGAATATGTCAACCACGACTGTAAAACAAAAACTCTCAATAAAGGTTTAATGATAAAAAGCACTCAAATTTTACTATGCGCAGGTATTTAGAGCTTATTAAATAATTTTAAGAGCATTAATAAGAGTTTAATCTGATTATCTGTTGGTAAAATGTCCAGCCCATTCCAAAGATAAAAAAAACTTCATTCGTTTTCATATTATGACAAGCACTCTCAATCTTCATATCCATTAAGGGAAAAAGTTAGAATTGAAAATACCTCCCAAGATTCACAGATTTTTTCATATTTCCGTATATACCTCCAAGTCACTTCCGTTTTATGTCACGTACGATATACTCTAATTTTGCTCGATATTTTAGACAATAATTATTCGAATAGAATTATTTTTTTTTAAATAAAGTACCCTCTGAATGTAACATAAAAATCTAATTTTGTTTCAGTTACTCTTACTTTTTAAAAAATTATTCCACTTTATAGGAGTACAAATGTCACGTACGATGACATGGAAATGCCCATATATATATATCCATTACTTCTTTTGCTAACAATTTGTTTAAATGGCTTAGAAGCTTAATATTTCTTCTATAAAGAAGATGATATATCTTGCATTTAACTGCTGGGACTCAAGTGTCTTCCTCTCATTGATACAACGTACTAATTTAAATTCATAGTAAAGTGTTACTGCTCTAATATTTTACCTACAAAACTAATGGAACATTATTTTTTTTCTAGTCTACACGTATAACATTACTGATGATGGTAACTTTTTTCATTTCATACTTACATACATACATACACACGAATATAAAATTCACAGAAATGTTATCATCATGATTCCTGTTGGAATACAAAATAAGAACCCAACACAAAAACCACCCACATTTAGAGTTTATAAGTGTTTTACTTGTGCTTACTTGACTTCAGCTTCAATTGCCTCATGTCTCTGAGACACACACACAAACACATACATACATACAAACATAGTTCGCTAACTCAATAATTGAACAACTATTTGGTACGTTTGTCAGTTTAACTGTCTATCCGTTAGTTAGTCAGTCTGTTTGTCTATCTATTAACTGAAAAGAGTTCTTTTTTTCGTTTTGCTTTCATATGTTAATTTTGCTTGTGTGTGTGTGTGTTTGTGTGTGAGTGTGTGTACACAGTTAGTTTATTTCGTTGTCATTATTATAATTTTTTTTTTTCAGCTTTTAAGTTTCAAAGTGTTAATTTGATATGCAAATTTGTTTACGATAAGAATTTTGTATTAATTTTAATTTTACTTTTACTATTTCTTTGCTGTAGTTCACAAATTGATTTTGCATAATGATATTCAGTATGTGAAGACAGATAGATGTGGTTTCTTTTTGAGCTCCAGTCAAGTAAAAGACGGGAATAATTTAAATTGAAAACATATGAGAAAATTGATTTTTTCATAATTTGCACAAGATGTTAAAGGCAAATTAAGGCTTTTTGGCCTCTTTTTAAGAAATCAATTTTTTTTTGGCTGCATGTTGAGAGAAAACAAACATATTGGCTTGTATTGAAGGTCACAGGTAGAAAGGCCCTAACTCGATGCTTTTACAAAATTGAGTTTTTTAGTGATTGCAACGCATTTCACACAAATACATCTCGACACAAAAATCTAACGCAATAGTATTAAAAATAACAGTTTTACAAGCAATTTAACAATAGAAGTTACATTGTGACAATACTGTTTCTATTACTTTTTTGCCTTTTCCTGTAAAGTTGCAATTATTTGAGTTAGGGCCTATGTTTGTGACCAACGATATGTATGTGCATATTAGGGTACATATAAAAATTTACTTCCCAATTTTCTTTTTTAAATAAATAAAGTTTCTCAGGCATATGATAACCCTGCAAAAAGGTAATTAGAATGTGTTTAGAAATATATTATAGTTCCTTTTAAGTTCGGACTACAGTGCTGTCTGGGTAGAGTGAACCCCCGATACTATGAATTCCTCGTTAGAGTGAACACCAGAATGTTTACATTGACTACTGTGTAGAGTGAACACTCATGAACCTCTATAGAGTGAACATACTTTATAGCGAGTTTTTATATTCGGCGAAGGAGAAAAACAATGAAATAGAGTATACAAATTAAAGAGAACATAAAATAACGGCAAAGTAACGATTCTTTTAGAGTAAGTTAACAAGTTACTCTCACAAATACGCATTCTATGCGCGCATGTTCCATTAAGGTCGTGTCTCAAAGTTAGTTTCTGAATAATTGGTGTTATATAATTGTTACATAAATAAAAATGGATTCGAAAAAAAGCATTTATCCTTAAAGAAAAAGCGCCATTATAAAAGCAATTGAAAAAGGTGCTAGTGTTATTTCTTTGGCACAGCGTTTCAACCTTGATTTAGTGTACAACCTGGTTATAGTGAAATCGCTCTGCAAAAATTAGTTCACTCTACCCAGACAGAACTGTAGTTACACATCATAAGTTTTCTATCTGCACATGTACATAACATCAGCCTTGCACCTAACAAAAACAATATATAAACAGTGAGATTTATATAAAATAAAGGAGAATATTAATAATTCACTTTTTTGAAATTTTTACTTTAAATTTCAACCAC
Source organism: Phyto melanocephala (assembly GCA_941918925.1). Classification (NCBI taxonomy): domain Eukaryota; kingdom Metazoa; phylum Arthropoda; class Insecta; order Diptera; family Rhinophoridae; genus Phyto; species Phyto melanocephala. The sequence continues at coordinate 16,372,885 of OW799233.1, read as the reverse complement.
TTTTTTGCTGATTTGACCAGAACTACAATAAACATGCGCAATGCGTAAACTTGTTTTATCATTTTTGCTATTTAATCACTGCTATCTGATTAATGTGAAAAGGTTCTGTCAAAATAAGGTACAGTTTTTGTCATCTACTTATTTTGACTCTCTACGCATAGAGATCATCGTTCTGTGGCTTGGGGCTAAAAGGGCCAATGTTAAAATATTTACTTTTAAGAAAATTTCAATTGAACTTTAACTTTTATATATGCTTTCATAGTGACATTGGCCAGCATTTTATTTATGAAGCTGTTCTGGGTTAAGTATGACTTTAGCTGTTTTACCATAATGAAAAAGAGCAAGAAAAAAATCTAATGCAATGATTAACTCAAAAGAGCAAAAAAGTGACATTGGTCCTTTTAGCTCTAAGCCACAGAGTTATAAACGAGCAAACAAGCTTACCAGAGCCGGATCATCGTTAAATGTCGATATAAGTTGCAATTCTATTGTGTTCTCTGTAAAGTGATACTCTCAGACAATTTTTACAGCAGGCTAAGAAAAGGTGATGCAACTTTTATACATGTGGAGATGCCAGACTAACGTCACTGTTATTTGTCGTACAACACAAAATGCAAAATTTTAACTGCAGTCGTACGGATTATTCAAGGTTTCTCGCTGTATTGACAAAAAACGAAGCAGTGGGAATGCACGCCGTTTAACTTAAATTTCCCCTTTAAAAACCACTGTCACAGTTACATACGCATACAGATATAAGTAAAATTTTTCTACCTTCTTTGCGAATAGCTGGCCTTAAATTAAAAGAAAAAATTCTAATATACTGAGATATCTCATGACAGCGGGTTGAATTTAGGAGTTTTCCAAACATAAACAACATTTTTATTTAATTTTATAAGTTTTATCTAGAAAAATTTAATTATCCGATGCTGGCTAAGTAAAATGCATTTCGAAACCAGCTACGGTTTCATCATCAGCACTTTTTTGGTCAGAACTACAAGTGTTTTAAATATCAACTATTTGACTCAGTATTATATTGCAAATTAAAAAATATAATTATTGGTACTAAATAATTTCATGTCCTTCATATATCATTGAGTCGGTACGAAACTTACATCTGTTTTTCCTGTATTCCTTTTACTCGTCCTTACCAAAACTGTTTTAATGTTTGTCTTTAGCTTTATATGTCGCTAAAGTAATTTGCAAGTAAAAATAAAATTTTTAATATCAAACTTGTCATAAAAGAGTTTTCAAAATCGTTTCTATATTTATATACAGTCGTGTCTGGATATAGTGGACACCCGATATAGTGAACACCTCCATATAGTGAACACCAAAATTTTAGCATGGTGTACTCTAAATAGTGAAAAACTCTAATAGTGAACAAAATTTTGAAAACAACTTCAACAACAATTCTTTTATTAAACTTAAATATATATGTATGTACATATAGTTTCTTTTTTGTACAAATTATTTCTAATCAGCTATTGCATTTACATGTATGTATTTTTAGTAAATAAAACGAGTTTTTGAACAAAAATTTCAACCTTGATATAGAGAACAACCTGGATACTATGAACGAGCCTTGCAAAAATTAGTTCACTATATCCAGATACGACTGTATATAGAAAATATATTCTTTTAAATGTTTGAAATTTTACTGTAGAACTTTTGTTAAATATTAATTTTTTTAAATATTAACTTTTTATCAATTCGGTACCTTACGAAGCATACTCAGCTACAAGAATATGTGTATGATTTAGCGGTAGCTACAATCAAAAAAAAATTTTCAAATTGTCTACTTCAAAGGCCCATCATCTACATGCATTATTATAAAAAAAATTAAAAAAAAAAAAAAATTAATAAACTAAAACAAAAATTCTCCCAGAATGAATTTATTCACTTCAGGCCAAAAGCTAGAGATGCAAACGAGTACTCAAACGTACGGATGGATACATGAATACAAAAGCATACAAAAGTTAATAGCAAAAGAATAAATAATAAGTAATACAGCACACACTATTGTTTAAAATTCAAATAGAAAATAATGAAAAAATATATAAATCTATTCGTTTTTTATATAAAAAAAACCAAATATAATGAACTGCTCCGGCTGCCTGTTTCAGTCATCATCATGATCATCAACATCATCGTCGTCTTTGTATTTCGAAAAACAATTGAATTCAATTGTTTTAGGATTTTTTTTAATTCTTCAAAGCATAATCAAACGTCTAACGAACTAAAAACCACTTTCAAGCAATTGAAATTCATTCATTAAAAGTTGACAATACGATTTTGTGTTTATTTAAGAAAAATATATATTTTTTTTCTTTCTAAAGCATCTTTTGTTATTTATTTTGGAAAGAACAAGAGAACAAAAAATTATTTTTTACTTCTTAAAAAAAAGAAGAAATTTTTACTTCTTTAAAAAATGAAGAAGAAAAGAAAAAGATATAATTAACAAAAGTTTGTTAGTTTATATGGGTTTAAGTTTCCAAGAATTATACACATATTCCGTTCTATTATAATAAATCAATAAACAAAAAGTCTTTAAAGTTGTTCTATTTTCTTAAGACAATTTCCTTTTATGTTTTAGAATATAAATACATAAGCATAGCTAGAAGCTGATGTATTTTATTTAAAAATTTTGGGTGATAATTAGCCTTGAGTAGGACGCTATGTTAATTAAAATACTGTCTGATTTAATGACAAGCAGTCAGAGTAGTGAGGACCGATGAAGTTGTTTATATTTACATGAATGCTGTACGAAAAACATTCATGCAAATTGTCCTCTAAAACCCACTCTTTGCTTACCAGCATGTGAAAAAATTTGACAGATATAGAGCGGAATTTATAAAATATACGGTTTCGTTGTCGGTTCAGTAAAAGCAGTTTGATAAATATGGCAACCTTTATAACATCGTTAACTTAATTATTCAAAGAGAGTAAAAATTTTTTTCTAAAGTCAGGTGGCTAACGGTGATCTGTTCTACATAACTCCAACGCAAATGGAGTTGCGATCCCGTTGCGAACTGTAAAAAAGCAAGATCTTTAAAAACTTTTTTCATAAAGCCGATAACAGGTGGCGTGGACTGGATACATGTAGAGTGGTCAGGCTTACGTAACATGTGAATCTCTTCAGACTTCTCCATAACGACCATTAGCGCAGCTGTCTTGATTTGGAGAAGGACGAAAGGTTTTTTCAACTTCTTTGCGAATATCCTCCCCTTGCTGCCAGGAGACATAAGATCCACTCACATTTAGTAAAAATTAAGGTTGCATTAGTATAATGGAAATAGAAAATTTTATTGTAATACAAATAAGAATTAGAAATTAGATTTTAATGAACAAATGAAGATGAAAATTAGGTAGTAAAACAGGCAGCAGCATTATTCCAATTAATATTATCATCCCCTGAGAGTCGGTTTGAGTTCGGTAAAGTGGCGAAATGAGAAAGTTTTTTCACATTTTATGAAAATAATAGAACGGTATTACACAGAATATAAATGCGATTTGAAAATAAAGGTAGAAAGTATGGATGTTAACATTTTTGTGTCACGTTCTTCGCATTCTCTTATTTGGCTTTGCATCACCTGGAACTGAAAGATCCAGCTTGAAGCTAAAAAGGCAAATATTAATTCTTCGTCTTAAACATGTTTTTATTTTCACATTCGTAACACACGAGTCTAGGAAGACACACTCAGTTTTAAATATAATCAATTTAAAAAAAAAACTATTTTTTCTCTGAGTATCAGGTCCACTTCTAATGGTCAATGCTGGTGTAATATAACTTAGTCAAAATTAAAATTTAACTATTTATCTAATAAAATGGATAAAGGAAACGAATAGCGAAGCCCCAAATTCGTATCTTTACGGATGGCCAGTCAGTGGTTAAAACATTGAGAAAGGAGAAAGTTGAATCCCGGAACGTTTTGCAATGTAAGAGCGAGATAAACTCATATGCAAATTGTGAACATCTGGAGATAATATGGATACCAAGCCATCACGGGCTGATCGGAAATGAGAAAGCCGACAAATTATCCAAAATGGGAGCTCTTCTGAGTACTATAACTTTGGAGAACGCCAAACCCCTTAAACGATTTAAGGATGAACTTAAACGTTGGGCGATGGAGGAACATGTCAGAAAATGGCAAAGAACTGATGTCGGGTGACAAGAACACTATGGGGTGACCCAAATCTTGGGAAATCAAAGGAAATTCTAAGACTGAATAGACCAACACTTATGAGACTTACCAGTATGATTACAGGTCATACGGAGTTGAGAACTCATCTAGCTCGCATGAGACTATCTGAAGAGGCAAAATGCAGAGCATGCGAGGAAGAGAATGAGACTTTGATACACTACCTCTGTCATTGTCCTGCGTTTGGGCATATTAGACGCGAGAATTTTACAGTGGATACTATGCCGAATTTGGAGTACCTGGGAAACTCAAACTGGAGATCCATAAGGCGTTACATTGAGGGGACTGGGTTCTTGGACTAGTCCGTTATTTATTGGAAATTATGATTATGGTTTTAAATTGGGAATTCCGGTTCCCACATGGAGCGCACAACATGCCAATTGGGCATAAGTGTATACCTGTCATGGGTTTGGGCTTTTAGTGCCCCTCCTTTTCAACCTAACCTAACCTAACCAATTTAAATGATTATAAAAATCTATTAAACGATTACATAACTAGTACTCAATGGTTCGAGTATTTGAATGCAATTCATTTGGTTTGCAATATTAGAAAATTTACCTAGAACTCTCGGCGCGCAACGTTCCTCAATAACAAATAAGAAATATTTGAACAAAAATCAATTGAAAACAGCCAAAAAGAATTAAATAAAACAGCATTTTTCATAAAAAAATGTATATGAGGGTCTAGCCAGACCATATGTCTTGTAAATGTGATGTGTGCAGTAAAATATTCGAATTAGTTTTGTTCAATATCTTTTCTAGGATTTCTTTTTAAGCGTTTATAGCCAACCTTAATTTTGAAGGAGGGTACCTGAAATTTCCAATATCTAACTAAGTATAAAATGTGATAAAACAATGTTTCACACTAAAAAAAGTTTTAGCCAGACTCAGGTGTCAGACTCCTAAGAATATGCTAAGATAAAATACAGTGGTATAGTAGGAATGAAACATCTTATATATATATATAATTTTCCTTTAGCTCTATGTGGAGCGTAGGGCCATTACGAAAGTACGGTATTCATTCCTATTTTTAGATAGTTGTTTTAGTTCGTTCCATGATGTATTCATTTGGTGGATTTCGTTATTTGTGTTTCGTCGCCATGTTGTTTTTGGTCTACCTTGTATTCTGGTTCCTTGAGGGTTCCACCATAGGGCAGATCTGCATGTTTCCTTGACATCCTTTCTTAATGAATGACCAATCCAACTCCACCTTCTCCTTTGAATCTCTATATCGATTGGGATTTCGTTTGTAGATTCGTAGAGTCGCTGGTTAGAGATCACTCTGGGCCACCATATTCGGAGAATATTTCTTAGACAGCGGTTAGAAAAAGTTTGTAGTTTCTTACTAAGGTTTGCTGTCAGTGTCCAGGATTCGCAACCGTATAGGAGTACTGATTTGACATTTGAGTTATATATTCTGAGCTTGGTATTAGTTGAGATTTGTCCTGATGCCCATATATTACGTAGTAGGGAGAAGCTGTTCCTAGCTTTGTTTATCCGGGAAGTGATGTCTTCGGCGGTACCACCAGAAGGAGTTAATATGCTTCCTAGGTAGCAAAATTTTTCAGTTTGACTGATCGGTTCATCGTTTATTTTGAATGTTGGCGGATTTTGGGACGTAGACATGAATTCTGTCTTCTTCACGTTGATGCGTAAGCCGCAATTTTTAGCTTGTTGGCTAAGACGATGAAGCTTAATCTCCATATCCGACCTTTTCGTTGATAGGAGCGCAATACCGTCGGCGTAGGATAATTCCTCGAGAGTACCAAACATATCCCAGTGGATACCTCTATTATCCAGAAGAGCTTTGTTAAGAATGTCATCTAATACTACTAGAAACAAGAGCGGGGACATCAAGCATCCTTGTTTTACACCAGTTTTGGGTTCTATGTCCGGTGAAAGGAGTTTGTTGTGCAGAACTTTACATTTGAAACCATCGTATTGGGCTTTGATGAGATTTATTAATTTCGGTGGGACATTTCTCGACCGCAGTGATTGCCATATAGTTCCTCTATAGATACTGTCAAAAGCCGTGGTGAAGTCTATGAAACATGCATGTAGGTTTGGTTGCCATTCATTTATTTGCTCCAGTATGATGCGCAATGTTATGATGTGGTCCAAGCATGATCGTTTAGTTCGAAAGCCAGCTTGATTGCGTCTAAGAGATCTTTCTATTTTATTCTGAATACAATTTAATAATATTCTGGAAAGATAGGAGCATTATACCTCTGTAGTTCTTGCACAGGGACAAACAAAAACCGCGAAATTTCTTCTAACGAAGTGAGAGAGTAAGAAAAGGAGATATTAACAAGAAATTTTCAATTAATATTATTATAGAATAGAAAGTGGTTCTCAGAATTAATAAAACGTTTAAATATTGGCAGGTTACTAACTGTAGGCCAACAACTTCCAAAAGTCGTTTGGAGAATCATTTTATTATAATATCTTTAACTATATAAAATCTGTTAATACATGTTAAACATTTTCTTTTTTTTTTTAATTATTTTTAACTCAATTAACATTTTTGTACTCAACTTTACTACTTACTTGATTTTAGAAATACTGTCTACAAAACATTTTGAATTCGTATAATTATCAGGCATTAACAAACTGAATAAATATCCGTTTAAATGTAGCGACTAGAAGTCATTAAAGAACTATAAATATGCACAAGTAAATTAGAATTTCAAAAAAACATTTGAACAATGTTGCTGATGCAACATTGGTTTTTGGCAAACAAAATAACAACAACCTTATTCAATAGCTTAATGACAGTTAAACTCAATGACGCCTGCATCACACACAAAATACTTGTAGACTCTACTGTGATTAAATTTTGAATTGTATTTAATCTGTCTGTCCGCTTGTCTGTCACACAAACTGCCTGCATTTCGTGAACAGCAATAATATGATGGAATTGATTAAAGCAGTTCGCTCATTCGTTTATTCTTCTTTACAATTCTGAAATAAATTTCAATTCAATGATAACGAAATAAATTTACTATGTCTGCTGTCTAAAATCTCGTTTTATATTCACAACGGAACACAGAAAAAAAAAACTAAATTTTTTTTGTTAAAAAAGCAAATCAAAAAAATGTTTCTTAAATTGAATTTTTTTATACAAGATATTCTTTTTGTTTTTTTTTTTTTGTTTGTTTTTGTCTGTTTCCTTTTGTAGTTTAAATTTATCTGTAAAGAAAATCTTGTGAAGGAAAAGAATAAATTTAATATAAATTAAAGCCAGGCAAGGCATTAAGTAATACTCTTAGCATTAAACACATGCAGCCTCTTTGTAAGTGTGTTAAATATGCATCTGTGTGTGTGTGCAAAGATGTAGTACATAAAACTATTGTAAGAATAAATTTATTTCCTATAAACTTGTTTTTTGTGTTTTCTATGTTATCGAATTTTTTACTAACGAATATATACACCATCATCTATCAGTATTAATTTAGAAAAAAGGAAAGATTTTGAAATGTGTGAGGTCCGCTGAAGTACTTCAAATTACGTGGTGCCCTGCAGTTTTGCCGAATGTGCCAGAAATATTGAATTCATTAACTGGTAAAGGTCTCATTTTATATAAATGCCTTTATACAGAATTAAAAAAAAAATATTTAAATCATTTTAAACTTGATAGAATAGGTATTACTTTGTATTAGCAAAGTGACAGTTGGGAGTTTTGTTGCTCAACCGAAACTTTTACTAATTGACTTACTGACCAGGCGGTTTTTAAAGTTGTATTGCCACAACTAACAACTGATATTAATTGACACACGAACCAGGTTGCTAATAAAGTTTTATTATCAGTTGACTATTCACAGAGATCCCTGGGGACCCTATCATTTAAGACAGAAACGTATTTTACCGATAGTCTGCAGATTGGCCGAACAACCTACTGATAGCATGGCAACTCAGAAAATGTGCACTAATTCATTGACTTAGTTCCCGTGTAGAAAGAAACTAGTTATCTTTGCCTACGTAATTTCATAGATTATTGTAATTAAATCACAGATTTTTCTTAACATAAAAAACTTGAAATGCATGCTTGAAGAAATTGTGGGAAATATTCGGATTTGACAGTTGCTTACATTAGCGCCCATATAAATTTAATATGTGTACAGTTTATTGTGACAAGAGATTTGACAAGGCTCAATTATTAAGTTTATCTGGAGTGTAAACATTTTATTTGTGTCTTTCAGGTTCAAGTGATTAAAATAAGTACTAACCACCCTCGCTTACAGATAGGTACTCGCATAAGTACTTATTACGGTCGCTTATATACAGGGACTTAAATAAGTATCTACTTTTATAGCAATAAATAAGTACTTGATATTAATAACCTAAATAACCGATTACTATTATGGACCTACAGAAGTCGTTCTGTTTTTTAGGACGAAACTTTGATTTGATTATTGTGCGATCATAGCTGCCAGATAAAAAAGGGGCAAAATCGTCTAATTTGGGGGAAAAAATCGTCAAAATCGTCAAATAGTTTACTCAAATCGTCATAAAAACTTCAAAATAAAAAACGCATTTTTCAAAACAAAACATTTTTTATTTAATGCATAACATAACAAACTTTTTAAATCCAGAGAGATCAATGGTTTTATTAGACCCTTTTAAGTTAAGAACATGACAATAAATATAATACAATTTAGAATTAATTTCAAAAAATAAATATTAATATATATATACAAAAATATAATTACAAAAAATAATAAATAATGAATTGGCTGCATCTAATTCAGACTAATTGACAAATAATTATAATCATTTCTTTCTAAAACTTCTACCGATTAAGGTAGCTTTAGGCAAGCGTTAGACGAGCACAACGCCAAAATAAACTACATCGTTTCGCTTTTTAGCCCATAAATTTATTTCTGGATCTGCAAACCAGTTTTCCTTAATTTTCTTCTTGTTGGTTACCTGTGAAAAACACTATTAAAAATTCATTTTAGCTACTACAAAGTTTTGTATAAAAAATGGATGAAATTTCTACTTACAGAGGAAGAGCTGCTAGAATTTTCATCATCTTGGTTTTCTATTGAAAATATAATGTTTAATTTTTAAGGTTTTAATGTATAATTAAAAAGAACTTACAATTTTTTTGAAGTATTTAAGCATATTAATTTGTCACTTAAATAATTTAAATAAATTTACTTAAAAAACTAAAATTGTTTAAAACGCGTTTCCAAATTTATATTTGTTCGTGTTGTAGGTATCAGTTGATAATATGTGGGATATACTATGTTAAAAATGTACAAAGTGGAAAAATTACCCACACAAACACATTAAATAATGATCGATATATCTCTTTCACTCTGTTCTATTATTAATAACATAAAAAACCGTTACAAATTATTTTTATTTAGTTTAAGGTTGATTAAAAGTAATGAAAAATGTTGCAAACTTGAATTCTTGAAAATCGTCAAAAACATAGCATAAATCGTCAACACTTAATTTTAGCACGTAAAATCGTCAAAATGACGATAAATCGTCAAATCTGGCAGCTATGTGTGCGATGCGTTTATTAGAAATTTAAAAATTAGTGAAACGCTGACTTCCAAAATGTTCATATCCAAAATTTGTATGCAGTATTGCTACTGTATTTAAATCATATACATATGCAAAGTTCCGAAACAATGCATCAACTATAGAACCGATGCAATGCTTGCTTTCTTACTGAGTTAAAAATACTTCTTGGCGGCGTATAATTATTGTACTGCGGCGTTATGAAAAATTATGTTTTGTTCAAACACAAAGCAATTGACGTTTTGGAAGTCAGCCAAAATCTATAAGTCATCACTTTGTCAATGGAATGCCTTTCGTTGTTGTCAAAATCATTATTAAACCCTAAGCATGTTAAACTAAATGAGAATTATAAAATGTTATGTATTTGGATGACTTCAAGCCAATTTCGCAATAACAAATTGTTTTGTGTGTGTGTGTGTGTGTGTGTGTATCTAACCAAATGTCTGAAAATATGTACTTACGTATCACATTATAAATCAAGGCATTATTAAAGTACTTCTAAGTAAGACAGACGATATTTAATAGTCATTGAAAAGCATGTTGTTTAATAAGAGCAAGTCATTACCTAGTTTTTGCCGGGAAACTACATTTTATCACCAAAAATATTTTTACTGTCAAATTTTTTAATACTTTTTCTGTTTCGTTTTTTAAAGTGTAAAAAATGTAGATGTTTTGTTTTAAAGTATCACCAAATAGTCGACAAAGTTGGACAAAACAGGTTTCCTGTTGGAAAGTTACAGAACTTCATAAATGTAGTCGGCCCTCAGTAATGACTCCTGTAATGGAAATTTAGAGACAATAGAAGACCCGATTCGATTTCAAAAGCTTGACTAGATTAGCAAGAAACTATTCCCTGTGTATATAAACAAATTATGCATTCTTAGGGTTAATTATTGTTTAGTCCAACTGTAAAATAAAATGTTTTTAACATTATCATTGTCATTTGGTTTTTTATTTTTTATTATGATTTGTATTGAAAACCCATATTTGTAATACAATAATACAATTTCTATTTGGGGTCTCAGCGCCACTAGGGCATTACAATTTTACACGTTTTTTCCTTGCGCGTAAAATATATAGAGAAGGAGCATGTAAGTGGAAACTTTTATTTAAAATTCCCAAATTTGTTTTTTAATTAAATTTGTAACAACTCTGTGTTTGCTTATAAAGGGTGATTTTTTAGCTATTATCTTTTTGGCAACACTGGTTTAAACAGCTGATGCACGTTTCGTGTTTTGTTTCACTGTCAAACATCTTCAGTTCGGTTTATAATTTAATCATGAATCAAACGAACAACACTTGCAAATTATTGAATTTTATTATCAAAATGAGTGCTCTGTTAAGAAAGTTCATCGCGTGCTTTTTATCGAAAAATTTTGTTCAGCGACGAAGCTCATTTTTGGCTCAATGGGTCATTAATAAGCAGAATTGTCGATTTTGAAGTGAAAATCAGCCAGAAGCATTGAAAGAGCTACCAATGCATCCAGAAAAAGTCACACTTTGGTGCGGTTTATGGGCTGGTGGCATCATTGGACCGTACTTCTTCAAAGATGATGCGAATCGTAACGTAACTGTGAATGATGAGCGCTACCGTGAGATGATATCCAACTATTTTTTGCCCAAAATGCAAGAGCTTGACTTGCAGGACATGTGGTTTCAACAAGACGGTGCCACATACCACACAGCACGCTTAACAATGGACTTATTGAGAGGCGAGTCGGTGAACATTTTATTTCACGTTCGGGACCGGTCAATTGGACGCCTAGATCGTGCGATTTAACGACTGTAGACTATTTTTTGTGGGGCTATGTATTTGTTTATTCATTAGATTGAATAAAATTTTAATTTTCATAAACCAAATGAGCTTTTTGTTGTCATTATTACTTATTGTATTGAATATCAAGAATGTGTGTTGCTAAAATCAATATTTAGGCACGTTTTATTCATAAATATTTTCGAAATAAAAAACTAAACAAAAAACATATTTTTAGTTTTTATATAACCAAATATTTGCACACAGTTATATAAACATTTTTATTTAATACTTTTTAGTTGAATGTAAAATATATTGAATTTTGCTGCCATTAAAAAAAAATTTTCTATCTGGTTGTTATTTTTATTTCTGGTTTTTTATTTAGAAACAAAAATATAACAGTAAATATTTAATTTAATTTTCATTGAAATTTTATGCAAATACGCTAACAATTTTAGATTATAATTATTTATTTCTATTTATTGTTGGGAGGACAATGGAGCAAATAATTCAGAGGAGGTTAATATGAAATTATTTTAAATATTTTGTAGCAACATTTTAAAATAAAATATTAAACTTCATTAGACTAAATATAAATAACTGAAAATTGAGAATAAATTAATTAATTATTTATTTAAATACATAAATACATTCATACCTACTATTATTTGAATAATTCAGATATATTTGCTAATTGGATTGAGAAAAAATGTGAAATGTTTTTGGGAAAAATAAAAAACCCTGATTTAAACTAGTACTAACGATTAAAACCCATTAGACATTTTATATTTTATGGAGGCACATTCAAATATGTTCAGTTGTATCTATGAAATGAGAAATTGATATAAATATCCTTTTGCCAGTCATGATGAAAATCATAAATTATATTAGAAAACTTATGCATCTTCTGTTAATATCTATTAAAATATATATACAGTACTTACTCGATAATCGGGACACCATAAATCCTAATTGAGTGTAAGGGTATATGTATATATGTAGGTTTGCCATTCCGTATGAAATTTCTATAATTTTCATTTCCGACCGCATAAATTATATATTTTCTGGCTGAACGTAGGTTCGAATCCCAGTTAAAACAAAAAAAAAAATTTTTTATATATTTTATATTTTTTTTTTCTTTTTTATTTTTTGGTGTGGCCCAAGTACATTTATCGTCATGTCTACGGTATTCACATTAGGAACACTAAAGTGTAGTATATCGAACATGCAAGTCGACTCGGACTTCCATCGAACGACGAATGTCGCAGCTGTCTGGATAGAGAGAAGGAGGAATCGGTTTTCCACCTTCTCTGCGAATGTCCTGCACTGGCAGCTAAAAGACACAGATTTCTGGGCGAACATATACTGGATGGCCTCTCTGCGATATCTGAAGTTGGACTGAATTATTTACTGAGATACCTCACGGCCACGGGGTGGATCTAGTACCCTTACTCTTGGACTTATTCTGAGATACATTAAGAGTTTGACGAGTGATGTGGTCCTGTCAAAACGGAGTCATATAGACTCTACTTGACTGTTGGCGTGCAGCGAACTACCACGACAACCAACCAACCAACCAACCAACCAGTATATCGATTATTTTTGTATCGGAGAGACCAATGTTTTACTTTCATAGTCTTCCGTTCTAGTATTTACCCACCAGAACTCAGTCGTACCACCCTAATATCAGAAAATCAAAGCTCGATAAAAGTTATTAAACTTTTGCAAATGAAGTATTTCGATAATTCTAGCAGAACTAAGGGTTGTCTTTTTAGATTTTTCGACATATCTTTGGTACTTTCACTCAAAGAGAGAAAATTATTGTTTTAATCACAACTTAATTGCAACACTTTATGATTGAACTGTATGATTGTAGTTAAAACATGTTATTGTTGCACGTTATCATTATTATGTTTAAGTAGAGTATCATGCAATTATCATACTTTGAATTAAAATGAAACATGCAAGTTTTTATTTTTTTTTAAACACATTTTATTTCAACAAAAATAAATGTCTTCGCAAGTGTCTAAGGCTGTATTTGAACTCAATTCAATGTGACCATCGTGATCATGTCATATTCATGGTTTTTCCTTGCGGTTGCAGACAAATCTTAACGAATGACACTTATATCGATGGTTTTTTTTCATGGACCCCTTTGTCTTCTTCTTCAATATTTATTGACCTGAAGTACCCCCTTCTAGTACTTACCCATCATATCTCAACTTACACAGCAAGAATTAAAAAAAAAATTTCATGTAAAATCAAAAATTTGATTTATTGAATAAAATTTTTGAGTTTGTATTCTCAAAACTAAAGCCTTGTTTTTTTACAAAGAGCAAAAGAGCATCACATATGTGGAAAAACAAAATATTAAATGTCCGAATTGTAGAGTAAAAAAAGTTAAACCGTCCGTTTTGAAGAAGTGTTCGGATTATATATGTGTCCGGAAAACCCAATGTCTGGATTGTTTGGTTAACACTGTAAATAGTTTCATTTTAGTATATTTGTTTTAGCTTCATCTTCTTTTTTTTCGCATACATGAAAGCTTTTAATTTTTTATTTTTTTATTTTTTTCTTTTATTATAATTTTAATTTTTATTTATTTTTATTTTATTTATTTTGTTAAACAAACACATACTGCGAGCAAATAAATCGTGATAATAACTTATAAATAAAACCAGAAAGAACATTAAACATGTCAGATTTAAGATGTGATAATTCTGTTTGTTTTTTTTTAATTATAACTTGGCTTTGGTTTTGCTATATGATCAAATTATCAAAATACCTTAAATAGTTTTCAAAATATTTTTATTTTTTTTTTCGCTTTATTAGGTTTCTTTTATTATTTTGAAAGTATGAAACTTTAAGTTGATAAATAAAACTTAATTAACAACTTTTAAATTGAAAAGAAAAAAAAATTCTTTATATGAGTCCGACACGTTTGTTAAATATTTATTAAAATATCTTTATAACATGCATTTAAGCTAGTACAATAGAAAGTAATAATACGCGTTTAATATACATTTTGAGGCAACATTAAAATGCTTTAATACCTAAAGAAAAATAAAGAAAAAATGGAAACGTTTAAAAGAGCATAAAAACAAATATGTTTTAAAAAAGTACAACATTTTTCTCTTTCTACTCCGTTATGAATATGTTTCAGTTTACATAGGAAACCTAAAGCATTTGAAAATATATTTCTTAACCCTTTTTGCTTTTTAGGGGTTGGAAATTTGAAAAAGTTCCAAAACCCTGTCGACTAGTCTTCCGAGTTGATTACCCTGCCTGTTGCAAGTTAATCTGTATATGTTATAGTTTAGTTATAAATTTTATCCGCTTTTGCACTTAACGTTCGAATTTCCAAAAAGCCCCAATTGTATATATTTAGTGGAACTATACAAAAGAGGACAGTGGACCAAAACAAAAAAATGTGTGAATTAAAAAACAAATTATAACGATTTAGCTCTAATAGTATTATGTAAGTAGAAGGGCGCTCAGTGGTATAAAGCTTCTTAAAGACTTAAATCTATATATATAAAAGTGAAACTCTGTGTGTGTGTGTGTGTGTGTTAGCTATAGACTCCGAAACTGTAAAACCGATCGGACTCAAACTTTGGTAAGTTGTTGTACACATACCGGGGAGTGTTTATGGATGAAAAAAAGTGGGCGGGGCCACGCCCATAAAAATTAGTTATCAGTTTTAGCTACTTGCACTTGACCGATTTTTCTGAAACTTTGCACACATATCGAGCTTTCATGACTAAATAATTTCGTGATAAGAAAAGTGGGCGGGACCACGCCCCTAAAAAAGTTTTAATTTTGAGGTACTTGCACTGGATCGATTTTTCTGAAACTTTGCACACATACTAAGCTGTCATAACCATTAAATTTCGTGATAAGAAAAGTGGGCAGTGCCACGCCCATAAAAAAAGGTATCATTTTGAGGTACTTGCACTGGACCGATTATTCTGAAACTTTACACACATATTGAGCTGTTATGACTTTACAATTTCGTGGTTAGAAAAGTGGGCAGGGCCACGCCCATAAAAACAATTATAATTTTGAGGCACTTGCACTGGTCCTATTCTTCTGAAACTTTGCAGACATATTGAGCTGTTATGACTTTACAAATTTGTGATTAGAAAAGTGGGCAATACCACACCCATAAAAAATTATAATTTTTAAGTTTCTTCACTTGATATTCAATTAAAATTCAGAATGCATTTCGATTCATTAAGGGGCGTAGAAACGCGCGCCGGGTTTGCCTAGTTTATTTTTAAAGAATCTTGAAAGTTTTCTTATCTTCGCTTAAAATATTTTAAATGAAAAAGGTTATATATACAAAAATAATTTATTTTTTCAATGCAAATACATAATTACTGTTTAAACAACCAACAGCTAATCCCCTTAATCATATTACTTTTTTTATTATACCCTTCACACAGTGAAAAAGGGTATATATAGGTTTGTCATTCCGTGTGAAATTTCTACAATTTTCATTTCCGACCCCATAAAGTATATATTTTCTGAAAGCTTATGAATAGAGGAGTCGATTAAGCCCTGACCGTCTGTCCGTCTGTCCGTCTGACCGTCTGTCCGTGTGTATGTTGAAATCAACTTTTTGAAGCCCCCCGACATAGGTTGGACCCGGGTAAGGTATTAAAATATCAGAAATATTCGGGAGTAGATCGGTATTGAAAATCAGAAACATCGGTACATAAACAACTGAGATATGAGCAAAAACCCACGACCACCTCGATTTTCTTTTCATAAAAACAACATTACAACAACAACATACATACATACAAACGTGTATACTGGTTAGAGAAAACGTGGCATCGAATCCCAGCTGAGGCAAAAAAATTTTTTTTTTAATTTTTTTAAAATTTTTTTTTTTAATTTTTTTTTTATTTTTTTTTTTATTTTTTTTTTTATTTTTTATTTAATATATTATATATATATTTATTATTATTTTTTTTATTTTTTTTTTTTAATTTTTTTTTTATTTTTTTTTTTGTCTTATATATATTATATATGTATATAATAATTTTTTTTTTTTTAATTTTTTTTTTAAATTTTTTTTTTTTAAATTTTTTTTTTATTTTTTATTTTTAATTTTTTTTTTGTTTTTTTTTTAACATACATACGTGAATTTACTGTTATTGCATGACTACACGTTGTGAAGGGTATATAAGATTCGGCACGGCCGAATATAGCGCTTTTACTTGTTTTTAATTAATGTTACTTCAATCTCTTTATAATATTAAAATTTAAAGGCAGTAATAGAAGTTGCTAATTTCATCACATAAAAAATAATCTTAAAATTATTACATTTCATCTTTCATATCTAAATTTATTATTTTATTTAATGTTCTTTTATTACATTTGCGTTTGTTTAATACTAGATGATTTTGATTATATTTTTAATTACAATACATTTTTACCATTTTAATTTCTTTTGGAAGTCATAAAAGCCACTGTGTCAAATTACAGTTTGTGGTTTTCCATTTAGTTGATTTCTTTAGTGTATATAGTGTTTTTTTTTCGAAATGTCTTGGGTAAAGAAACTCATAATAACAACTGTTTAAAGAGAAAAACTTAAACGAGTTCATTTGCAAGGCAGACAGACAGACAAACAGACATATAAACATAAATATACAAACGAATGGACATACTGATGTATACGGTTACCAAACAAAAATATTGTCTAATTTTATTTTCTTACTTAACTTTTAACCTTCATAAGGTATTATTACAGAATATTAAAAATTATTTTTTTTTATTTAATTACGAGTGGCTGTAGACGAAACAGCAAATGTTAAAGTAATGTTTTATATTTCTTTAAAAGTACATCTGTATTGGTGTATGTTTGTTTCAGATTGTAAACAATGTAGATTAAAATAGATAATTCTTTATAGTTATTGTGCGCATAACACAAGTTTTTTTGTTTAAAGAATTAGCTTAAGTCGAAATACGAGGGTTATGTGTTAAGTTCATAAGTTTTAAACCAATTAATAGTTTTATAAACAAAAATTACTACTAAAGGCAGGGTTATACATATATTTAGGTGGGTCAAATTATTTTTCTTTTGACTGAAGCTAGATTTAAATTTTAGACCTTTAATTTCTAAGGGTGGTTTTCATCTTTTATATCACTTACCTATTATACATTGTGCATAATGTTATCCTCCCATTTGTGATACTGTAAAGCATATGTGACAGCGCATAGAGAAAAGGACCTAAGGGTAAAAAAAACAATTTTCACTTTTTTTTCTTTATGTGGACAACATCTGAGCATCGAATGAGACCGATTCCATGCCCCAAGAGTATTCCCTCCCAGAAATATGCGCGTTTTAAAAAAGTGAAGTCGACGATTCTAAGCGCAAATAGAAAGGAACCTAACGGTAAAATTTATTTATTTACATTTTTTCCCCTGCTAAATTAACAATTGTTAATTAAAATAACTTGATTTTACGAAATTACATATCACGGCATATCGGCAAACATATCTGATTGTACCGTTTCTTCAGAGGCACTATCCGATAATTCTGAGAAGTGATCGTCATCATTCTCGTCATCAGGGAAGCGATTAAGTAAATCTACTTCTTCGAATTCGTTCACCATTTCATCCTAAAACAAACAGTGAAAATGTAATCAGTTTCAAATTATTTTCGCAAATAACATAATAAGGTTATGTGAAATTTCATGTCTGACTTCGTACGTTTATAGTGTCATTATACCGGAAATATTCATCTGTTATAAATAACTGAAATATTTTATATGAAAGCCATTGTTTATAATAACCATTTTTTTTATCAGAAATTTTAATACGATATTTTAATCTGTTTAACCTTAAATATCTACATGACTTAAGTGTCTATAAGATACAAATCCTTGGTCACAGGTAGAAAGCCCCCAACTCAAATAATTGTCACTTTACAGGAGAAGTAATTTCTTTTATTTTTGCTTGGTACTATTGCATTAAATTTTTGTGTCGAGATGTATTTGTGTAAAATGTAATGGGAACTCTGAAAAACTCAATTTCGTAAAAAATACGACTTACGGCCTTTCTACTTGTAACCATCGATATATATCGAGGTCATAGCAAAATGTAGTCCAATTGCTAAAATGTATTTCTGGTATACAAGGTGTTCTTTAGACCTATTGAACCTCCGATAGGAATTACTGTAAAGCGAGCTGACATAACAGTGAAGTGGGTAACTTTTCATACTCTTCACACAGTGAAAAAGGGTATGTCATTCCGTGTGAAATTTTTACAATTTTCATTTCCGACCCCATTAAGTATATATTTTCTGAAAGCTAATGTCAGTATGTCAGTCTGTCCGTATGACGTATTATTATAGGCAGGCGCCAACCATCATCCGCCCTCCTTTAAATATTTACGTTGGGATGAGTATGGACGAAAACCATTATTATTTCAAGTATTTTTTTTCAGCTTTATTTACTCCCTAGTGATTTCATAGTTACCAGTCGGCATGCCTTCGTTCAGAGTCTGTCGCGACCTAAGTCTCTCTAAGCTATGTCAGTACGAGTTTCAGGATTCCCCTACGCCTCAGCCAAACGCCATCTTTAAGTACGAAATCTAAGACTTTGCTATGCCTTAATAGTAAAGATACTTAAGTCATCATCTATGCCCTCATTGTGCGTGGATTCATCCGTCATTAGCATGCAATATAGCGACCTGAATACGTCAGCTTGACTCATGTAGCCCATCGGTACCTAAGTCTACTTAAATTTATGTACGAGGTCCAGGATTCACTTATATCTTAACCGGAGGTGTCAACAATTTTTTTTTACTCCAATTGAGCAGCAGCGATATAAACAATACGTAGTGACATCAGAATAATCAGCAATATATGGCCATAATTAGCAGGGGTTATATGAATTTTTCATCATGATCAAATAATTTGACCTCGTAAGAATTCCACCTGTTGGATTTCTGCAAGCTGTAACCGACTAGAAACCCAAAGGACAACCAATCTAGGCGATCGCTTTAGAACTACTGATTAAAAATTAAACCTCCTAAGTACATCCATTCTCACGTGCGCAATAGCAATTTATGAATAAAGCGTGTAAGAAAATTAACGCAAGATTTTAATGTTCCGCCATCCTTGCAGTAAACTTCTGGCAACCCTAAAAGAAATAATATTTGACAGCTGGCAGTTTAGTGTTAGTAAAAATGGAGCCCTACACGATAGAACATCTTTTTTTTAGTGTTGAATAATATTTCAAAAATAATGAAAACTTGGTGGCCGCAATTCGAAAATTCCATAAAAAACATGGTCGAACTAATTGAAAAATTCAGGGTGATTGGAACCTTTAAATACGTCAAAAACACTGGTCGTCCAAAAACAAGCCGTAAAGTTACAATTAATAAATCTCAACTCCGCATTGTGGACAAGACTTGTAAATTCCAAAAAATCTTTCTACAGCATTTCGACTCACAAAAGATCTATGTTTCCATGAATTATTAATCAGTAATAAAGACACGTTGTGCTATCGTGTAACGCTCTATTTTAAATAACCCTAAACTATCAGCTGTTGAATAGTTTTTTATTGGGTTACCAACACTTTACTGCACAAAGGACAAGAAATTCAAGTTTTGCTTTAATTTTCGGATATTCTTTACCTCCCACTCGGCGTAACTTATTCCAATATAATTCCAACCCACTGCTATTGAAAGCATCTTTATATTTAATAGAATATAAATTCTATTCACGTCATAAATATTTTTTTTTAAGCACTAAAAGCAAATATTCTCCCCTTAACAGATCCAAAACTAATTTTATATTCACAACTTAATTACATCCATGCCATTATCAAGTGCATTAGCTCCACATTAAAAAATAATTCTTTATGGTTGTTAATAAATAGATAGAAAATAACGACAACAATTTTATTTAATATCTTTTTAAATTATTTAAGTATAATTGTTTTATTTTTTTTTCTGACTGCTGCTTGTCGTTCATTGCGTTATAATGAAACGTTTGTTGTGATTATTTTATAGTTACGACAAGTATATATGTTTAATGATCTCTTTCCCATTAATTTTATTGCAATTTGTTATGGCTGCTGCTGTTACATTAAACAAAAAAAAAATCATTAAATTGTATAGAAAACAGAAAAGTGGGTTTATTTAATATGGTGGAGTGCCTGTATGGATAATAATTTTTTTTTTATTTAAATATAAATTATTAAACAATTGTGTTTGTTACTTTAAATGGTCTCTATACAACAGCATTTATTTATGATTATATTTTTAATTCCATGTTATTGTATTGGCCTTTTTTATGATTTTTTTTTTCTTATTTAATTTGTATTTAAACTGCAGTTCCGGAGTGGCAGCAACAATGTTGCATGAAATTTCTATAAAGAAAACTTGTCCTTAATGATGACAGCGAGAGATTAAACTAATTAGTTAAACTAGGCTGTGTTATTTCAAGGCAATTATTTTCTACTTATGAATTTGTTTTAATTATTGGGTTAATAACCTTTAGAAATAGATATTTTTTATACAAAAGCAGTTCAGCTAATGTATCGTATACCAATTTGTATTTAGGTATGCGTCTATCAGCTATTTTACACATGAGTTGTTTGTTGTATTTTAATAGCACAATTCACGAAACTTTGGGTTGATAATTACGTCACTTCAGTGACTACATTTAGGAGCTTAAGCAAACTTATGTTTTAAGAAAAATAGAAAAAAAAATTAATCTAATTGAAATGTTCTTGAAATTATGCACGTAAGTATATCTTTTACATAGATGCTACGATCGATGATGATATTTGTGGATGATGATATTTTTAGAATGTGCCTAGAGGGTGCCGAGACGGCAGCGCATGTGGTATGCGAGTGTCCGGCGTTGGCGAGCGTAAGATTAAGGATCACAGGCAACCACACGTTGAGTGTGAGTGCGATAGGGGAACTTTATCTGGGAGAGATGCTGGCGATTACAAAGGACTGTGCGATGAGGATTGTCGACAATCACCAGTAGGCAGTGTGAAATCTTTTTTCTAGTCCAAAGCAAACGTCGGTTGTGGCGCGGGACTCAGTGATTGAGGGTGTGCTGATCGGTGGACACGAAATCACTGGGGAACGAAGGGGATCGAAAAGGGACCCGTGGTAGTAGTGGTCTGCTTCGATATTCCCCCTACATGTGTATATAAGTAGATGCTACGATTTATCTTGTAAATCATATGCAACAGAGACAGTTGTGGATTGTTGCTTATATGCCAGCGATTTACAACATCATTTTACTAAATTGCAGTATAAAACTTCTCCTGAAAATACTTATTATATAAAAACTTCGGTAAAATGATTTAAACATGTGCAGTGCGAGAAAGATTTCAGAGTTGAAAACTAAATGTAAATAGTCACAAAGGCTCTACTACATATCTTCTCGGTGGTGATTCAGTATGGAGGGTAATTCCTGAAAACTTTCTGGGTACGAAAACAACTTGACTAAGAAGAATATCTACGGGTATTATAAGATATTAAATCGATCTAGTCATTACAGATAAAATAAGAATTCAGAACGCAGCAAAAGTTTTGCATTAGAGCAAACGAAAACTCTCAAGGAGCGATAAAGCGTAAGATACATTGTGAATAAAATATTGCTGGTGAGATAAATAAAGACTTTGTTGAGTCTGCAGCAATTGAGCTAATTGCCACTTGAAAGTAATGTCATTAATTTAAAACGACTTTTGGTTAAATGGGTTAAATTCTGAACCGAGTGCATAATAAGCTTAATGATGCTTTAGTGTCGATTTTATTTTCCGATGATTGCATTTTCAATGAAAGTTTGGAGAATGACAGCAATCTTGTTTTAATAGTAATTTTATGATGATCAAGAGCAGGAGTCTACTCGTTTAAATAGAACGGTAATTATTTAAGCAAAAAAGGACTCGCGTCAGTATTGGTCTGCTTCGGTACATTCTTATAGAAGCATTATTTTGCAATATCACAGAAGTTAAAAATACCCTTCGAAAATCTTACGGCATCCCACTTACAAATTTTTAGAAATCTCTAAGCAGTGCCGACTCTATTTCCTTGCCATATTGCGTCCATGGAAATGCTTAAATTGCTTGCATACGAAAGCATTTAGTCTGTACTGCTGATTAATTAACTTGTGGAAAAATAGAGACATTTATTTCAACAGCAGTTCTTTTATATTTCTTCCTTACTAGCTGCCACATTTTTCAGCAGTGCGGTTGAGAACGCATTATAAGAATATTCCTGCAAGTGAAACATCACATTAAAAAATTTTGCCTTCGCCAAGCGCTCCGGGAAATAGGTATAAACTAAGTAGGCGATCCAAGAAGCGCTATTTCGTAAAGTGGTTTTTTGGTGTGCTGTCGTTGGTGCATTAATAATGCTGGGTAGTACAAAATGTATCACGCTGTTGGAATGTTCAATTACTGCTGTCATTTACATATACTTCAAGATTAGTCTAGCTATTTGTAAAGTAAACAGTTTTATTATACACATTTGGAAAAGACATGAAGCGGTGTGCGAATTTTGTATCATTATCAACGTGGCCCATTTTCACTGAACAAATAGCTAAATAAAGAAAATGTTTGCTTCTGGGGTAATTCTGGGCAATTACATCAACTCAGAGTTACTGCATGCTACACCATTAAATTAGAGTTTGAGGACAACCAAATTATTGTTGCTATGATTCTGAGTAAGCAACAAGGACGAGAACATAAAATTTTGGTCTCAAGTTTTGTAATTAAATGCGTTCTCATTTAATCATCATCGTATGACTCCTATTAAAAAATGTTGGCATCTTAAAATCCGGCACTCTTGCTGGGTTACCCGCTTTATTCTTAAGAAATTCATTCTTGTTTGAACTTTAAATAGTCCCTGCTTAAAATACTTTCATCGCCATATTAATTTTAGATGCAAGGTCGAATAAGCAAGATCATTTTAAGGCGCTATATTGACTCCAAACTTGTTTTTTTAATTCCATTTAAATTAAAAATTATTAATCTAAGAAAAATTATTTTTCTCACATAAAATAATAGTTTTCTATAAATTCTTAAGCTTGTTAAAGAAAAATTTAAATACTTGCACTTAAAACCATTATAAATGTTTAACAAAATTACAGCTTATTACAATATTAAAACAATAATGCCAAAAAACTTAAGATTACAATCTTAGAAGTAAAAAGGTTCTGTAGAAAACCTGCATTTAGAAAATAACTATAATAAAGTCAAGTTAAATTATATTTAAAAAAAAAAAAAACACACCAGCAGGTCATTAAATGATGATCTAGAACAATTATTTATTACTCATGGATACGAATACAATACCAAAATATATAAAATTAAAACTGCAAGCTGGAAAACAAGCAGAAATATGAACAGAATGTGAAATAAAACTACACAGATTTCTAAAGTCCTAAAACAAAAAACCAAAAAAAGAAACAAAAACGAAAAAAATGTTTGTAGTTAAGAAACGAACAATAAGAACAGACATGATTTCTTATTATACCTAAGAGTTTACCATTTGGTAGTATTATGACTGATGCTTAAATTACAGACTATTTTGGCCTTTGGCTTAAGAAGATTGATTAAAAAAATTAAAAAAAAAAACCCGAAACTAACAGGAACATCATGCTCATTTAACAATATCAGAGTTGAAGACATTAAAATAAAACCATTAATTTTGATTTTCAAACTAATCGTCTCTGTTCAAGAGAATCTAATTTAATGGTTGAAATCAAAAACAATTGACTAAAATCTCTTCCACACCGCATTGTATGATGCCGTTTTATTTAGATTGAATTTTGTAAAGAAGATAAAGCTTTAAATATTTTAAAGGCTTCGAATTGATAAAGCGTGTAACAAAATTTACGCAACATTAAAATTGTCTATCAGCGGGAAATACAAATTTTTAACAGCCAGCAGTATGTAAAGGGTTAATAAACGTTTAAAGCGTTTTCCTTTTCAGCCAAATATTATAAAAAATTAATCTGCTATTGATATTAAATGACGTTCATTGGGGATACTAAACAGACCGGACGTTAAAAAACAAGCTGCTTAAATGATAATATAGAATCGTACTGAATTCGACTTTAAGTTTCAGGACAGGATCCTTGATTCGGCGATACTAACAAGAATTGAAACTGCAGAATTTTAAAAAATAATATTTTTTGGAAATTTATGTCTAGGGAATTTTGAAAAACAATTTTTTTTAGAAATTATAAATATTTTAAGAAAAATAAAGTAAGATATATTCGGCCGTGCAGAAAATAAATAAAAAAAATTATAAATAAAAAAAATAAACAATTTTGGTCTTAACTGGAATTTAAACCTTCGATCATGCAGTTTGTATTGGTGCGAAAAGACTCCTAGACCACCTTGGTTTTTTTATCATATCTCAGTTATTTATGGAGCGATTTTGTTGATTTTCAATACCGATCTGCTCCAAAATATTTCTGATATTTTAATATCTTACAAGGGTCTCGAAACTGTCTGGGGGCTTTAAAGAATTGATTTCAACATACACACGGACAGACGGACAGTGCTTAATTAACTCCCCTATACATAATCTTCCTGAAAATTTGTACTTTATGGGGTCGGAAATGAAAATTGTAGAATTTTCACACAGAATGACAAACCTTTATATCATTACACTCGCTGTGAAGGGTGTAAAAAAACACAACAACAAATCAAAAAATTATTTTGCTGTGATTTTAGAATCTGGAATAATAAAAATTTATTTGAATTTTCTCACTTTAAATTTCTGACAAAAAAATTTTAATTCCATAAACCAATTTTTCAGGAAAGCACAAACATAATGTGGTTTCCAAAAATAATCGTTAATTTTGCTGCTGAGTCCTTTCTATGCAAACAGGATTGATTCATTAATTAATTATTTTGTTTATAAAGAATAACGCCGTTATGTGCAAAAAATGTTTTTAAAATATTTTACGCATAAGAGTAGAAAACTTAAAAATTTTCTTTATTCGAGTTAGGTTGATTTGACAAAAGTCCACAGATATCTTAGCTTATAAATTCCAACTGCCTTATATTTTTATCATAAATTTTAACATAAAAATCTACATTGAACAGCCTTTTAATAAATTTTCGACCTGTGGCCTAAAAACTTTATTGTATATCTTTTGTATAAGCTCGGTATAAGCGAATATACAGGGTGTCCGCCGGGAAGGTATACTACTCGCAGTAATTCCATTGTTATCCTGGCTGTATGCAATGTGACACCGTCTGGTTGAAACCACATGCTAGTCAAGACCAAAGCATGCAGTTGTGACGTTAAAAATTTTTTAATCATAACGATGTCGCTCCCCATTGACAGTTACCGTTACTCCGTTTTCAATTTCAAAGAAGTAAGGTCCAATGACTCCTGACCAAATTACACACCAGGCTGTCACTTTTGATGGACGCACACATGACTGATGAATAATTTAAGGGTTTGCCATTGCCCAGAAACGACTATTCTGTTTATTCATACATCCATTCAAATGAAAATGTGCTTTGTCACTCATTATGGTTTTTTCAAGAAAATCAGGGTTGTCATGGTCTTTTGGAAGAAGCTCTTGTGACAACTAAATCTTAAATGGAAACAAATGCAAATTTTTGTGCAAAATTGTTGCCATAGTTGTTCTTTGAAGACCAAGCTCCTGAGCACAGCATCGCATTGAGATTGACCGATTGTTTTGAACACTTTTCTGAACAGCAGTAATGTTTTCGGCCAATCTTGCAGTACGTTATGGTCCATGTTTGGGCCTATCAGCTACAGTACCTCTTTCTTCGAAATCATTCACTACTCGATAAATAGTGCGTCTTGTTGGCACTTTGTTTCTCCCAAAAATTTCACGTAACTTTCTCACTGTCACAATAATCGATGATTGATTTTGATCAAATTTTTTAACGATTAAAACACGCGGTGCACAAGGGTATATATAGCTTTGTCATTTCGTTTGTAATTTCGTCAATTTTCATTTCCGGCCCCATAAGGCATTTACCTTTTGAAAGCCTATGAATAGAAGAGTCGATTAAGCCCTTACCATCTGTCCGTCTGTCCATCTGCCCACCTGTCCGTGTGTTGGTTGAAATCGACTTTTAGAAGCAACCGTATGCTCCTCAGATCTGTGTATGGCATCAATCTTATGGAAATATTCGGGAAAGAATTGCTATTGAAATTCAGCACCATCGCCCCATTACTTTCTAAGATATGAGCAAATAAACACGACTGTCTTTGTTTTTTCCCATATTTTTACCACCAAAATTAAAATTTTCCAGCGATGGAATAACTTATGGGTACCTATTTGTAGATATAATATGCCTCTTGAGATATTCGTGAAAAATTTTAGATAAATCGTGGTCTAATCGGTAAAGTTATAGGCAAAATTTGTTTTTGAATATTATATATTCCAAACTTTTACGTAGGAAAATCAATTCTTTTCAGCTTCTAGACAACCTAGAGAGTCAATATTGGTATCATCTGAAAATAACTTATCAGCGCAATAAAGGACACTATAAAAAATAAAATTCATGTTGCCCGCTACCACAAAATGGCAGACAATAAATGTATATATGGTTCAAATCTGGTATTTTAAAATGTAACTGTTTGAACCCCCTTCATAATTGGTATCATAGAAAGGGCTTGACTAGTAGAATACAGTTTAATTACGTAAAAATTCAAAATCAAGAATGGCGTCGGAAATAATAAAGTAAAATGTCGTATTACATGAAATATAGGTTAATCTACGATGTGGGATTATACCTATGTACATGATGGTAAAGGGTTTTTTTAGATTTGGCATGGCCGAATATAGCAATATTACTTGTTCCATAATAAATTTGTCTCTATTTCACGACTGCCATATATGAACTGTCAAGACTAATGTTTACCAAAATGGCGGCTAAACAAAGTAGTATACCTTCCCGGCGCACACTCTGTACTGTAGTTACTTGTTTTGTCCCAGAATATAAAAATCTTAAAGCTTTACTCAAACATGTTTTAATGATGGCTGTTATGTGTATGTGATTTAAAATTTATTATAACATCAATATTGATCAATGCATACCCAAAAAAGTATGTCGTAGTTTAAAAAAAAAGTTAAAAATCTCTTCTTGTCAATAAAATATTTTCATTATAGAGATGATCGACTTTGTCACACTACAATTCACTTAGTATTACAACAAAGCTTATATTCTACTCTGCAATTGTTGTAAAAACTTTGCTTGTATTATATAAATTTTTCTCTAAACATTTCACAAATTTTAAACTATAATATTTTGCCTTGAAATCTTTGCAAAACTAATGGTCACTCTAGTTTTTGCATTTTCTTTTAAAAATAATTTCCTTTGAAGAATTCAATGTAAAAATTTCGACAATTTTTTCATGCCATTGACATTGAAAAAGATTTTCAGCGAAATTAGTTTAATTTTAAAATTACGAACGGTATGTTTAACAACAATTGCAACGTTTTTATTTGTTTATAAAATTAAAAAAATAAACGAAGAAAAATAAATACACATAAATAAATAGCCATAATATTATTAGTGTTTTGTTAAGAAAGAAAGTAAGAAAAATACAAAATAAAAAATAATTTTTATTTATTGAAAAATTCACATTTTTATAAAAGAGAAATATTTGAACATAAAAACAAATTATTATTAATGCTAGACATAAAATATTACGCAAGAAATTTATTAAACAAGTAAGTTTGGCTTAAACATAAAATTAAATTATAAAAAAACGTTAAAAAAAACACGAAAAACTAATTGATTTTATTTCCAAGTGTAGTTGGCGTGTTAATTTTGCAAATTAACCGTTTTTCCAAATTATTTTAAACAACAAAAAAAAAATTGTTTTTAAGTGCCTCAATTTAAATGATTGCACAATTAATATGCAAGAAAAAAATAAACAAAAAAAAACAACAAAAAAAACGCAAACACAATGTTTAAAAAAATTACTAAAACTACCGAAAAATAATTGAAAGCAGCTGCCTGTTATTATTTTATAAAAAAAAATATATTTAAGCAAAAAATTTTCAAAAATAAATTAATTTTAATTTATTTCTAAATTTAAATCACGTGCCATGAGCGTGATTTATTTTGCAAAGGAGTGAAAGAGAGAGAGATGATGATGATTGTATGCATAGGCTCTGTGTGTTAGATAAAGAATCGGTGCGTATTTTGTTTTCTTATTTCAATTGATTAATTTATTAGAGTCTAAAGCAATAAATCAAATTTGCTTATTAGGATGTTTATAAAAAAGTCCAAATTTTATAACAATTTCTAACTCGTTGTTTGAATTTCTTTTAATTTGAAACTGGTGTTGAATAAATTTTTTGCACATAAAAATTATTTCTTATTGCGATTTTTAAAATAAATAAATTTAAAAAGTTGTATTTAATTTGTACAGAAAACTGATTATACCCAGTTTGCATTGCGATCTGCAAACAATATTAATATCCTTCAGCTTTGGTGCCTAGGGTTTATACAGCTTTGTCATTTCGTTTGTAATTGTTACAATATTAATTTTCTACCTCATTAACTTATAAAGGGTGATTTTTTATGAATAAGGTTTATCGGGCTGGCAGCACTGGTCGGTAATTGTGTCCAAACTACATCTGCGAAAGTGAAAAGTGTTTAGTATACCCTGCCATTTGATCATGGAGAAACTCACAAACGAGCAACGACTGCAAATCGTTGAAATTTATTATCAAAATTCGTGCTCTGTGAAAAAAATATCCATCGTTTGTTTTATCGAAAAATTGTGTTCAGCGATGAGGCTCATTTCTGGCTAAATAGATACGTAAACAAGCAAAACTGTCGCATCTGGGGTGAAGAACAGCCACATGAGTATTTTCATAGAGTCTATGAACAGGTTAGTTGATTAAGCAATGTCCAACTGTCTGTGTGTTGGTTGAAATCAACTTTTAGATGCCCCCAAATGTTGCATAGATCTGCATAGGGCATCTTTTTTTTTTTTTTTAAATTCAGGAATGAAGTGTTATTAACAATTGCTTTGTAATTTTCTGAGTTATCAGCATCTCAAAGCGATTACCTGGACTTTTTCCCCTATTTATACCAACAACACAATAGGTTTCTGCCCTAAAATAACCTATAGAATCGTTTTTTATTTATTTATTGATATGACATGTCTCTAAAGCTAAACTTAAAAAAATTTTGACAAATCGAACACTAATGGACAAAGTTATGGGCAAAAATTGTTATGAAATATTCATATATTTTCAAAAGTAACAAGTAACTGAAGCTTTTAATTAAATTATGTTATTGTCTAAAACAATTGCTGAGAAAAACTGATAAATCGGTTGGAAACTAACTGAGATATAAACACAATAATACAAAAGCTTGTTTGGCATTTTTTTCCAAAACTTACAAACGAAAATCGTTTTTGCAGCTTCTGCACAACAAATAAAGTCATCAAAGGAAAGGACGAGAATGGTACAATATAATAAACTATAAAAAAAATAAAAAAATTTAAATTTATGATGGCCGCTACGACAGAATGGCGTACAATAATTTCATATAAATATACTAGCTAATACCCGGATTTGCTTAGCCACCCCAAATTTTAGTATTTAATTTAAATTATACGGCAGGTGCCACGCCCACTATTGTTAATGCAACCATTTTTTCCATAAATGTTTATTTGAATATCAAAGTTGCTTTTGCAAAATTTTACTACTCTAATCGGTATCGTTTTTCAAATATACGAATTCTAGTATTTAATTTATATGGTAGGCGCCACGCCCACTATTGATAATGCACCCATTTTTTGCCTTAATGTTCATTTGGGTGTCAAAGTTGCTCTTGCAAAATTTTTCTACTCTAATCGATATTGTTTTCCAAATATACGAATTTTAGTATTTAATTCATGTGGCCACGCCTACTATTTCAAGTCCGCCCATATTTTACCCAAATGTTCGTGTGGATGTCAAAGTTTACCGTACTTAATGTGAAGACTCTAGCTGCATTAACTTTCGTGATATATAATATTTAATACTTATTCTTTAATAGGGCGTGGCACCCCGCCCACTTACAATTTCAAACCAAAGTATAGGCTATAGTTCCTTCCAGACATAGAAAGATTCTGTGAAAATTTCAAGTAAATCGGTCCAGCCGTTTAACCGTCTTTAAGGCACAAACAAACATACAAACACACATTGATTTTTTTATATAGATGTCAAATGTAGTAATTAAAAGTGTACTTATTTCAACCCCCACAATATTGGTACCAAACGTAGACCAGTGAAATATACTGAGATTACGTCCGAAATTTAATTGCGATTATATGGGTCTAGATAGTAACTACAGCTGTGT
Organism: Phyto melanocephala; assembly: GCA_941918925.1. NCBI lineage: Eukaryota > Metazoa > Arthropoda > Insecta > Diptera > Rhinophoridae > Phyto > Phyto melanocephala. The sequence goes on along the minus strand of OW799233.1, from coordinate 16,342,056 downwards.
TCCCTTCAACCTCCAGAATATAATTTTTCAATGTCGACCAGTAGATTAAAGCTTTGTAAAAATTCACAACCAAAAATTGCTTTGAAAATAATAAACCAAAATGGTGTATAACATTAAGTCTGACAACTAGGCAAAGCTATGACATGATTACTATACTGATGTACATGATGGCGAAGGGTATTTTTAGATTGGGCATTCTTATTTGTTTTGCTTATTATTAGCTTATTTTTGTTTAATGTAATTTTATATATCTATAGTTAGTAATATGATAAAGAGAAAAGGCTATATTTCTGTTTTATTTCTTAAGTGGGCGTGGTACATCTCATACAAATTGAACACAATTTAAAATATATTTTGAGAACTATAGCCGCTATTCCCTTCAAACTTTGTACGAGTTACTTTTATAACAATTTCCTTAGTCGCGAAAAAATGGTTAGGATTGGTATAAAACAATTGCTTATAAATATATATAAAACATTAAAAATTTCCTGGTGGGTGTAGCAAAGCGCACCGGGTCGACTAGTAAGTAATAAAAAGCTTCCTCTAACGTATCTGCATATACATTCATACATTTGTTTTAGACAATTTAAATACCAATTTACATGCTATTTATTTTTATATTTTTTTTGTTAGAAATTAGACATTATCTCGCTATTAAGGGTAGCCTATATGTAAGCTTAACTATCAAGATACCACCATAGCAAATTTTATTCAAAATAATTTTAGTGGTTTTTGAGCCAATCAATTTAGGGCAGACAGACAGAAGGACAGACATTAAACAATTTTGAAAAGTGGTTGTTAGCTAAAGGGTCCGCCAAATAAATTTTTTTTCGGAAATGCTATAAAAAAGTGTAGCTTCGGCTGTGTGGCACGTAGCGCCGTCATGTTGAAACCAAATGTTGCCAATATCCTCCTCTTCAATTTTTGTGAACAAAAATTCGTTCAACATGGCCCGATAACGATCGCCATTGACTACGGCCACTCCTTGCTCATTTTCTAAGAAAAAAGGACCAATGGGGAAGGCATGATAGAGCTGTTCTTGGCAATAATGAAATTAGCGCTTAGTTACTGCAAAAAAGAGACCTGCGAAGTGGGTCATCGTATACAGAAATCATGCCCTCTAATTTACAAGCGCTCTTGGAAGCAGTTAAGCACTAACTAAGCGATTCGAGAAGCGCTTTTTGGTAGTGACGTTTTTTGATTACTAATTGCTTAAGGCTATTGAGAATATGCTACCAACTATACCGACAAAAATTGTAGGGTCTTGTAAATTTAAACAGTCATCTATCTAGCTTACGCAGAACCTATTAAAAATTGATAAGAAAATTAAAAACCGCAAAAATTTCAAGATGTAAAAGCAAATAAATGAAACGACCTTAAACAAATTATGACAAAACCAAATTTACATTTTCTAGTGAAATCATTTCATATAATTAAAATTTTTTTATTATTTTAATCGTAATGATTTTTTTTATGCAAATTTTTTATAATAAACACAAATTTTTTTTTTTTTATGTGTTTGCGTTTTTTTCCTTTTGGTTTTACTGCTGATTCATGAACAATTTACAGCTTAAGCAAATGAGAAAAATAAATATGTATTAAAAATTAAGGCGAATTTGTATAACGTTTTAAGTCATAAATGTAAATCATTAAACTTTACTTGGAATTTGTTATATGAATTCCAAATACTTAAATAAAACATTAAAAATTTAAAGTTAAATGGATTTTATTTCAGTGGAATGAAAGTGAAATAAATACAAGACAATTAAATACGAATGAGATAAATAATTAAGAGACAAATACATACAGACATACATACATATTGAAATGTGTATGAATGTTCACTTCTGTTGAGCTGTTTTAAACGTTATTTTTTTCACTATAAGAGTTTTTCTTAGAAAATTCTACTTGAATTTGTTTTCAAAAGCAGTTCATATGATAAAAAAGAAAAAATTTTCTAAAAATAATTAAATTACAAAGAAAGAAAAATAGAACAAACCGAACTATACAATTTTACGATTGACGTCAAATCTTTTAATGTCAATAGAATAGAAAATGAAAGAAAAAAAATTAAAAAAAACTAAGTGAAAGAAAAATCGAATGATTTGTCAGTTATCACAAGATTTTACGTTAAAAATCTTTTAAAAAGTAAAATAATAAAAACAAATTAATTGAAAAAGAAACAAATGTTTTTTTTTTTTTATTTTAATTTAGAAGGACATTTACAAAAACGTGTCATTTCACAAAAAAAAAAAAATAATAAAAAACAAGTAAGAGTGCTATATTCGGCCATGCCGAATCTTATATACCCTTCACAACGTGTAGTCATGCAATAACAGTTGCTTGTATCACCATTCATCCCATATGAAATACGTACACGTATGTATGTTAAAAAAACGAAAAAAAAAAAAAAATTTTAAAAAAAATTTTTAAAAAAATTTAAAAAAAAAATTAAAAAAAAAATTATTATATATATAATATACATATATAAAACAAAAAAAAATAAAAAAAAAAATAAATAAAAAAAAATTAAAAAAAAAAATAATAATAAAAATATAAATAATATATTAAATAAAAAATAAAAAAAAATAAAAAAAAAAATTTAAAAAAAATTTTTTTAAAAAATTAAAAAAAATTTTTTTTTGGCTCAGTTGGGATTCGATGCCACGTTTTCTCTAACCAGTATACACGTTTGTATGTATGTATGTTGTTGTTGTAATGTTGTTTTTGTTGAAAAAAAATCGAGGTGGTCGTGGGTTTTTGCTCATATCTCAGTTGTTTATGTACCGATGTTTCTGATTTTCAATAGCGATCTACTCCCGAATATTTCTGATATTTTAATACCTATGTCGGGGGGCTTCAAAAAGTTGATTTCAACATACACACGGACAGACGGACAGACTGACAGGGCTTAATCGACTTCCCTATTCATAAGCTTTCAGAAAATATATACTTTATGGGGTCGGAAATGAAAATTGTAGAAATTTCACACGGAATGACAAACCTATATATACCCTTTTTCACTGTGTGAAGGGTATAAAAACTGTTTAAGAATAAGTTGAAAACTCATTGCAGTCTGAAGTGTATTAACGTACAAATATAAAACACAAATTTGTGGTGACAGTTGTGTTCACTCGTCGTAATTCATACAACAAATATTTTACTTGTGCACACCAATGTCGTCGACTTTTTTTCGAAATGAACAAAACAAAAGCAACGTAAATTAGTTCAAATATTTTAAATAGATGAACATTAATACAACAAAAAAATTTGAGTTTTAGAGAATTTTTAATGTATAGAAAAAAATGCTTAAAAAGTGTCTCTTACGCAGCATAATTAATGAAAATAATTAACAAATAGAATTTCGATGAAAAAAAAAATATCAAAAATACACTTTGTCTGACGATTAAATTATAAAATCCACTTTTATAATTGATTGCTCATTAAAATACAATGCAAGCGACAGACGCTCAAATAACATACATATGCCCGGAAAACGTGACTGCAAGCTACATTGATACATCAACTTTAGTATTCACAAACCATTTACCATCTATCAAAAACACGCTGCTGTCAATAATTAATTTTATTGTGGTAAAATAATTCATCAAAATGTAAAAGATTATATAATGCATGAATACTTTAGTTGATAATCTGTTAGTCTGCCATATATGTATGTAGGTTCTTGCGTGAGTCTCTTGTCTTTGACGCTACAACGGGTATAAACAAAAACAAAATTGAATAAAAACCGTCTTATAAATATAATAGAAAGGTGTATTTAAATTATTAATATTGGCATAACAAACTCAATGTAGTGAAGTCAAATAACTCATTAACTAAAAGAGATAATGTGGGAGTTTTTGCTCATCTTCCTTCCAATTCATAGTTGGAAAAAAAGAAACATTTTTTATCAGTTTTTTTTTCAGGACAATATTCTGAAATCTAAACTTCTTTTCTATTGATTTTTCTAGTGTAAAAGTAAACTGTCGAGACTTTACTTTAGTTTACAACTGCATTACTCTACTCTATGTGAAAAATATTCCGGTCAAATTTTTTAAAACAACTGCTTTTTTCTGCTTACTATATTGAATACCTGGTAATGCTAAAATTATTTGCATTTAGGACCGATTATTTTGTATCTTCTTTAAATTACTGACAATCTTTCAGCAGTGCGCAAGACATGAACATGATCACACTGCTCGTGGTAGAGACAAAATAAGAGCTCATTAGTTTTGCAAAGCAAAGACCTACGAAATGGAACGCACATAACAAAATTGGGCCTTCTACCAGCGCTTTTGGAAGAATGTAAACGAGCTAATACACGGCATGTTTTTTACATCTGACTTGTCAAATTCTCCACTGCTAATACGAACATGTCGTGTGTTACCTTTAAAACATTACTTCTGTAAAAAACATGTGTTGAGACATCTGACAAAATTTTAATTAGAGCGCGCTCTATTTTCTTCTGTCAAAACATGTGACATCAGCCGTTGGTAGAAATCTCTGCTGCTGCAAAGCAGACATGTAGATTAACATATGTCTCACAAATTTTAAAGTCAGATGTAAAAAACATGCCGTGTATTATAGACTTAAGCAGTAAGTGATTCAAGCAGCAGTTTTTATCAATAAGATTTATGAGTGGGTTGCTTGTTATATTATGCACCATTTCCGAATAGTACATTTTTATATGTTTTTTTGCTTATTTAAAACATTTTTTTTTTTTTTGATTTTTCAACTTTTGAAACGACCCCTTTTTCAATATTTTATTTTAAAATTTTTTACTTCATTAACATACTGTGCGATGTTATATGAACGTAAATGTTTTATTTTCGAGAATTTTTATTTTGCGCAAAAAATTGCAGTAAAACCCGGTCATATTGTTGAAATAGCTTTTGTTATTGTTTGGCAAGATTTGCATTTTTGTTGTCATAGTTTGGCTATTGTTTGCACACAATACAGAAAAATATAATAAGACATGAAATAAGTAAATACGTATGTATGTATGTGTATATATCTATATGTACGTATGTATACTCTTTAGTTGTATTTAAAAAAAAAAACTCACAATACATTTTCTTCTCTTCATAGAATTATCACAAGATGAAAAATAAAATAAAAAAAATCAACGTAAACTAGAAAATTCACGTTTAATTAGATTTCGTGCCGGATTTTGACATATGTGACATGTTTGTTTATTTAAATACTATATATTTTTTTAAGATTAGTTTGCTTTAAAAGAAGTACCGTGAGATATTTTGTGAAAAAAGCTGTGGCATAAACGGGAAGAAACTTACGCACGTACTTTGTAGAAAAATTTTGTTAAAAGTAGGTTATCATTACATTTTTGTATTAATTTTCTATCACGTAAGAAAAATCTTAGCTTTTTAACAAAGTTCGAAAATTCGAACTCAAGTTCGAAAATTCGATCTCAAGTTCGAAAACTATACAAACTTTGTATTATATATAGTTTTGTACCTGGAAATTAAGTTTGTTTAATATCTTAATTTATTTACTTGAAATATCAATGATATTTGAAAATTGGAAATTATAAAATTTGGCTTATGAACCTGCATATGCATTTTGTAAATTTAGTACAAAAAGCTGTTATATTTTTTCATTTCATAGTTATAACTAGTAACTGTAGTTTTAACATTGAGTAGAGCATATTAAATACAAATTTTGTATGTATATATGTATGTATATAAGTTTCTCATTCTGTCTGCTTGTGGTTATATTTTATGAATATGTATTATACATACAGCGAGTATAAAATGTAAATATTTACTTTTTAATTTCTAAATGACAAAAACGTAAAAAAAATGTTTACGTTAAGTACCCATACCATCATATATTTTTACTTGCAGGCATTTTTATAACTTTTACTTGTACATTGTCATATCATTATTATCGTACACTTCATTGTTTGTGAAACTTTTGGAGTCTAATCGAATGTAATAATGATTTTAACACCGATTTTAATGCATGCCCCAAGTTAGGAAAACTGTTTAATGTTAATCCGATAAATATATTGTCGCTGTTCTCAAGAATTCAGTTATGTTTTTTACTAATTTTTCAGAAGAGCAGAAAAAGTATTTCATTTTGTTACTTCATGGTATTAAACTTACACATATCGATTCTGAACCAATCAAGATATCCCTAAACGGTTTGGTGGATAGACGTATGACCAACAAAAGTTCAAAATAGTGCAATAAAAACAAGTAAGTGCACTATATTCGGCTGTGCCGAATCTTTTATACCCACCACCAATTTTGTGTACATTTAAAGCACAATAATTATTATTTTGTTAATGGCTTTCTTTGTAGAGGGTGGTTAAATTTTTAAATTTAAAACAGAGGCCGAATTACGGCACTCGAACGTGATCGAAATTTGAAAACTCTTATTAGAATCTATATACCTAAAGCATCGATCGTTCGAGTAAAATTTCGATCGATATCGAATGCCGTAATTCGGCCCCAGGTCTGTATAAAATGTTAGAACATCTATGAATGCCTTCTAAATTCGTTAAATGAGAAGCATTGCTGTTTATCGCGATAGTGTGGCAAAAAAACAGTCAACTTCGACTCATCATCGTGCCAAACAATTGAGCATCAGCAATGCTATTTAAAATTTGGACTATCGGATCGAGGTGTGCCGTTGAGGTCGCGGGGCCATTTGGCCGATATTTTGTTCCATACATAATTGAACCATACAAATATTATCATTAAAAAAGAAATGATAATAATTTCCTAAATAATTTGTGTTTAATTCAAAATCAACATCGGCCCTTAAAATTTAACCACCCTTTATAACTTGGATATGCTGGTAAAATGTTTTCGTAAATTAAATGTTTCAGTGAAAATGGGCGTTAAAGTAAGCGTGTCAATAAAATTTCTGCTAATAAATACAACTTAGATATTTCAATATAGTCCGTAATTCTTCCAAAATATTTATTCATTGAGAAATTATATGAATTTGAAATAAAGCATTATATAGGATGTGGGTGTAAGAGTGGGCGTGTCACCTAAATTTTCTAGCATAACAATAACATTGACTAGAAGGATTTCCGTAGCAAATTTTATCATCATACCTCTAATTTTGTCGGTTTTATAAATTTAAATTTCATTAACAGTAAATAACGTGGAAAGTGAGCGTTATAGTAGGTGTGTCGAAGTTATTTATGCTAATAAATACAACTTAGATATTTCAATAAAGTCCTTTATTATTCGATTTATAGAGAAATTATAAGAATTTGAGAGAAAACGTTGTATGGGAGGTTGGCGTGTCACATTTATTTTCCGTCAGAAGAAAGCCTTTGACCAAAAAGCAATTCCTGCAAAATTTCAGAATCGTAGATCTAAATTTGTCACTCTTATTAGGTTTAAAATTTTTAACATATTGGAAAATACACTGCGCGGTATAAATTTTCGTACATTTTGATCTCTAACTCCCTTCCTAATACATGCATTTAGGCAATTTTTCTTTCTTCCTTATACTCCGATTTAGCCAATTTTCTATTCCAAACAAACCTTGTGTATAAGACATATTCTGGCAAAATTTGAGCCCACTAGCTTTTTCGATGGGACCTCTATCGTGCTTTTAACAGACGGACATACGGACGGACATAGCTAGATCGTCGTCAAATGAAACCCCGATTAAGAATATACATACAATTTTTTTGGTGGCGGATATAAAAACTCAAATACTTCAAAAAAACACATTACAAAAAAATTTGTTTAGCTCTTTTACTAAAATTTTGCAAAAAATATTTGACCTTGTGTCACAAAAATTGGTCTGCTGATCACGGTCGGATCGTAACGGGTATAAAATGGGGTATAGGGGTATAGAGGAGAGTTTTATCTACTAAATGGTGCTAATTTCTTTTTGTTATCTTATGTTTTCTAGAAGTTCTAGAAGTATGGTGTATTAAAAAAAGGAATTTAGGAAAATTTAGACCTAAAGATAAAAAAAAAATTATTTCTAAACATTATAAACAATTTATTTTCATGTACTAATGGCTAACAAATTTTAAAATTTTACAAAACTTATTTCGTTTGAAAATCTTCTAAAAGTAAAATGTTATAGAACTTTAAAAATCAAAATCTTACGAATAAATTTCCTGTTTTAGCAAAATGCTGAGCATGTCTATTTTGAATCACCCTGTGGCCCTTAAAATTTAACCACCCTTTACAAAAGAATAGATAAATAAAAAAAAAATTTAGTTAAAATATGTATTTTAAATATTCAAATACTTATTTTAAATCTACTGATGCACATTTTTTTTAATATTTTTAAATCTTAAACCTCATAAGACTGTGTGTACAACTATATGTAAAGTTGGGCACAAATCATTACTCTAGTTAATTTTTGTCAACAAACTTCGGTCATTTTCGTTTTCACAAACCCCTATAAAATTCCTTTGTAGTTTGTGCAAAAAAATGTTACTAGAGTCATCTAGTGTTCTACGTGATGTTTAGCAAAGACATCATCCTCAGTGTTTGCAAAATGTAGTGGCGCCTTCAACAGATGTCGCCATCTGCAATGAATAAATGCTAATGAATATGACTAATATATTTTTATAAAAATTTAAAAAAAAAGTGGGCGTGGCACATTTATTTTTCGTTATAACGAAGACTTTGACCAAAAAACCATGTTTGCAAAATTTCAGAACCGTACATATAGTTTTGTCAGTTTTATTACGTTTTAAACTTCAAATATACACTGAGCGGTATAAATTTTCGTACATTTTGACCTATAACTCCTTTTCTAATGCATAGATTTAAACAATTTTTGGGGAGAAATATTCTTTTGACTCGAGAAATATATATTCGAAGTTTCATGACTCTACGTTTATGCGTTTGGACACAATTCCTTTTTTTTCGATGTTTGAAGGACACTGTTTTTCGACCTATTCTTGCTTTACGAGCTATAACTCTCTTTCTAATATTCCGATTTAGCCCATTTTCAATACCAAACAAACCTTGTCTATTAGAAAGATTCTGGCAAAATTTGAGCCCTTTAGCTTTTTCGGTGCGACCTCTATCGTGCTTTCAACAGACGGACAGACGGACAGACGGACAGACGGACGGACATAGCTAGATCGTCATCAAATCAAACCCCGATTCAGAATATATATACTTTATGGGGTCTAAAATGGATATTTCGATGTGTTACAAACGGAATGACAAAATGAATATACCCCCACCATTTTTTTGGTGGCGGGTATAAAAATTGCAAAAATTGTCACATAACCGATAACGTCCGAGTGGCGACGATAGGTATAGTTATGTATATGTGTTTATTATAAGTTTTACTTTTCGTTCTTACCTGCGGTATTCACGCAGCAATATTTTATGCCCACAATTATTTAGATTAATAACGAGGTGTAGACTGATAACACTGGACCTAAAAGAAATTGCCCGCCTTTAAACAAATTAATGTGGATTATGGAGATAGAGATTTTTTTACGAAATATAAGGCATTCCCATAATAAACTCTAAGCCCTATAGAAAAAAGTGAATACGGATTTGAATTTAGCGCGTCAATATCTTTATAGACCACATATATTTATTCAAAAGCGATTTTTGCTGCAGACCATTGTAATTATCATTGTAAAATGCTTGCTCTAGCTTGACAAGTTAATCTTAATTTAAATCATTTTTATACCCTTCACACAGTGAAAAAGGGTATAGCATATAGGTTTGTCATTCCGTGTGAAATTTCTACAATTTTCATTTCCGACCCCATAAAGTATATATTTTCTGAAAGCTTATGAATAGGGAAGTCGATTAAACTCTGTCAGTCTGTCAGTATGTCCGTCTGTCCGTGTTTATGTTGAAATCAACTTTTTTAAATTTTTTTTTGTTTTATAATAATTATATATATTTAAATTATTTTTAAAAAAAAATTTTTTTTTAATTTTTTTTTCAATTTTTTTTTTTTAATTTTTTTTTCAATTTTTTTTTTTCAATTTTTTTTAAAAATTTTTTTTTTTAATTTTTTTTTTATTTTTTTTTTTATTTTTTTTTCTTTTAACATACACACGTAAAGTTATAATTTTAAAATGGGTTGTTTTTTTATATGTTTGTTTTTTATATGTATGTATGTACGTATTTTTATATGGAATGAATGGTGATACAAACTACTGTTATTGCATGACTACACGTTGTGAAGGGTATATAAGATTCGGCACGGCCGAATATAGCGATCTTACTTGTTTAAGGTTTACTTTGTCCCAAAATCTTGTTTTCTTATAGCTCTATTCCACAAAAAATAATACCTGAACCTCTTGTTACAAGGTGTTCTATTCAACATGGGCTTGTGAGCACTGTTGTTTACTAAAGCGCATCAAGCTAACCTAACATAGGCTAGATTATTATACGCTAAAATTTAATCGTGCTCCAATGCTTTAAATTTCATGGACTTAAGTCAATATTAATACAAAGTGGGTGCCCCGGTGGACTTGTAAGTAGTGTACTAGTCTGCCAGTCTGGAGGATGCGGGTTTGATTATAGCCCAGAGACTCTGGTCTGTTTCACTTCAACGGACAAATGGTCTTCGTTACTTAGCTCGGTTAGTTAAATTAGAATATAATTTGTAATTGTATTGAAATAAAAATTAAATAAATAAAATAAATGCATAGAGCATGCAACGATGATGATACCCGTAGAGTCCCTCTACCTCGCTTCATATCACATATGAGAAATAACTGGAACCACAGTCCTCTATTAAGGAATTTAAAGATTATCCCTAACACTGTCTTGCTTTTTTATAAAAAATATTCTTTATTAACACTAATATGTCGCTACCAAACAATGGATAGCTTTTTCAGCGTAAATTTGAATTGAATTGGTTTTTGTTTAAATAATTTGCTAATTTACCCTTAAGAAGCTACCCATTGTTTGATGTTAATCTATATATATAAAAGTGAAACTCTAAGTGTGTGTGTGTTAGCTATAGACTCCGAAACTACAAAACCGATCGGGCTCAAACTTTGGTAAGTTGTTGTACACATACCAGGGAGTGTTTATGGGTGAAAAAAAGTGGGCGGAGCCACGCCCATAAAAAATTAAATATCAGTTTTAGCTACTTGCACTTGACCGATTTTTCTGAAACTTTGCACACATATCGAGCTGTCATGACTAAATAATTTCGTGATAAGAAAAGTGGGCGGGGCCACGCCCCTAAAAAAGTTTTCATTTTGAGGTACTTGCACTGGACCGATTTTTCTGAAACTTTGCACACATATTGAGCTGTCATGACTTTATAATTTCGTGATTAAAAAAAAGGGCGGGACCACGCCCATAAAAAATTAGTTATCAGGTTTGGCTACTTGCACTGGACCGAATTTTCTGAAACTTTGCAAACATACTGAGCTGTCATGACTTTACACTTTCGTCATTAGAAAAGTGGGCAGCGCCACGCCCATTAAAAAAAAAGGTATCATTTTGAGGTACTTTCACTGGACCGATTTTTTTGAAACTTTGCACACATATTGAGTTGTCATGACTATACAGTTTCGCATTTAGAAAAGTGGGCAGTGCCACGCCCATAAAAAAAAGGTATCATTTTGAGGTACTTACACTGGACCGATTTTTCTGCAACTTTGCACACTTATTGAGCTGTCATGACTATACAGTTTCGTAATTAGAAAAGTGGGCATTGCCACGCTCATAAAGAAAAAGTTTTTAGCCTTTCACTTGATATTCGATTAAAATTTAGAATGCGATTAAAATTCATGAAGGGGCGTAGCAACGCGCGCCGGGTTTGGCTAGTAAAAAATAAAAAGCAAAAAGTGATCTCAAGCTCAACAAGTAAAATAACATATTAATATAAATATTAAAGAAAACTCACAGGAAAGAATTAATTTTTTAATTAATTCTGTGATAATAAGGAAAACTGCTTATGTCTGTTTTTATTTATTTTTTAATTTTCGTATATAAATCTAAATTACTAATTAAAAAAACTTATTATTCCAAGTGATATTATTAATTGAAAAAATATAGGCAATAGGTTTTACGCTAAAACTTCTTGTGAAATTTTCCAAAATAGTTGAAAATCACCTGAGGGTAGTTTTGAATTCCGGCATTGCAATAAAGTAATTATCTTAGTTTTAGCTTATATCGACTAAGGCAGTTATTCCTTTTTTGACACAGAATTAATAGTAGTAAATATAAATTATTTATTTTATATGAATTTATTAAAAATAATAAAATAATTAATTAGTTTTTTCTATGTATGTTGTTGGTTTGAGAAAAGTTCCAAAATATGTATAAGGTATTTACTAGGGTGATCGATTATTCGACATTTTAAATAAACCGGGTTTCAAATAGTTTGAATTTTAGAATAAAAAAAACCGGTTGCTCTTTTACAAATTTAGAAAAAACCGAATAACCGGTCGAATACATAAAATATATAAAAAGTAATCGGTATTTGCTCTGGTACTGCCATATTAAAAAAAAACTTTGTTACAAGGTTACAAAGTCACTTTACTGCTCACGGTAGTCAAAGTTACCTTTTATTAACATTAACTTTACAGGCAAGTTGTAAAATGAACGTTTGTGTGCCAAACTATTTTAGTAAACAAGTTATATGTTATCAGAGATATTAGTTAAGCTATGAGTAAGTAGTCTTTAGTACAAGTCGCTAGATTTTGTAGAAGCAAAGTATTATGAAATTCAAAAATAAGGCAAAAAAGTATTGCAAAGTACAATAACTTGGTCAAAAAACTTAACTGAATAGCAAATTATAAGAGCAACAACGTATAAAATACCTGCTCTCCATTTAAAACAAATAATACTTAAGCCTTATTATTTTTCTTATTTTACAAATAAATTTCACACAGTATTTGGAAGAGTATTTAATAAATTTTCTGATTTTTGGAAATTTTTTGAGTAATAAATATAGTATGGTACGTTTGGTTACAGAGATAAATTAACATAAAACTAAAAATGATAAAAAACGGCTTCTGTGAGTACAAAAACCGGTGTGTTCGACATTCGAACAATTAACATTTAGAAAAAACCGCAATCTGAAAGGGTAAAAAACCGGGTTTTCCACCAGTTGTAAAACCGAATCGATCACCCTAGTATTTACCAAAATAAAAAAAATTGGTTACACTGTGAACGTGGTTTTTTGTCTATGATTTTTTTATCTGATGTCTTAGTAATTTAAAATTTATTTTTTACTCACCCATTGTTTGCACTTGTATGTTTCTTTAATTGGATTATTTATTTATCTTATTACACATTTAGTATTTTATAAGTTTAATAAAAAAAAACAAAAAAGCTTATTTTAAAGCTGTGTGACTTTCGCTGTTTGTTTGCGGCTCTAAACAAACAAAGAAACTATATTTTCGAGCATAAAAATATGTAAAACAACAGCCCAAGAAAAAACATGATTGTGGTGATCATCATAATTTTAGAGCAACAGACTATGATTGGATGGTATGATTTTAGTTGAAGCACATATGATTGCCAGATATATAACACACTCTTAAATTAAAGTATTATTTAAATATTACACTTTAACCCAGTTTGATTATTAAATAATCTTTTATAATTAGAAGTAGTTTAATCACTTAATTCAATAGTATTTATTAAATAACAAAATTAGTTATCGTGACTTATTAAATGTTTAAACAAAAAAAAAATAATAAAAATAATTTGTTTGCTATAAATAGTGTTAAGGGGAATAAATTGCAACTTTCAAGATTGTTTCCGTTATGTGTAGATTATTTTCAAATATAACTGTCGTATTCATAAAAAATATTTTAGGTTTATTGAAGGCTTATTTGACAAATTTCTCTACAACATCCGTCAAATAAGCCTTTAAAAAACCTAAAATATTTTTTATGAATACTGCCCTAAATGTACAAATTTGAAAACATTTAAAAAAAAATTAGGAAATAAAAGTTTTCATTATTTACCATAATCTTTTGTATGTACTTATAATTATGGCGGAAGCTATAGTTGATCTTTTGGTTTCTTTCATAAATCTTTTGCGGAGGCAGAAATCGTGGGTGACTGAAATGAGCCGTATCAAGTGAAGGTTCAAGCTATTCGTTTTAAAAAGTTTTTGTTAATTTATTAAGACATTTATAGAAACAGAGGATTTAGCAGTTTTTGTTTTTTATTTTATTTCTTTTTTCTTTATAAACGAACATACGATTTATCATTCCATTTTTGGTATAAAATTTTGAAATGCTGATAAATTAGATTATCTTAAACAAAAATTCCTTTCATTCGTTTCCATTCGTTTTACAATAAAAGTGGAGAAAAGTAAAATTGAAGAAATAAGTTAAGGAAATTATCAAAAAAAAAACGTAAAGTTTCATTTATTTAATGGATGAGTTTCAGTTAGCGTGTCTATTTTTCATCGCCATCATTACAACCATTGCCAGTCACATAAAAAACATGGCATGAAGGCGAATGTTTCATAAATTCACCCCTTTTATTTTATGTTAAATATTCCCCTTCAACAATTTTAATTAACACTATTTGTTCGTAATACCATAAAGTTCCTGTTGTAATGGTATTTCTTTTAGAGTTTTTCTTTTAAACTTTTTTCTTTTCTCGTAGCAAATGTGGCGTATAACATCAAAGTACAATTAAGATTTGTTACACTTTTCAAGTCTTTTGATATTTTGGTGGGGGAGTGTGGTTTTTTTGTTATAAGTGGAAGACGAAGTACTTTAAGTTAATGGTTTTGTTTTTTTCATTCACTTCTGTTCGTTGTTCTTTCAATTTTCTTAGGTGTGTAAAACACACAAAAAAAAGTCATTAATTGATGGAAAATTGTTACGCTATAAGATGGATTCATATGTGTTTAAATAAATAGAGAAGGGTAGATCAAAGAAAATTTTTGGGTGGGTGGGTTCACTGTTTTATCCACAAAATAAAATTGTGCACAATTAAAGTACGCCTTTGTTGTACATTATTTTAAAATATTGCTAAAAAAAAGTGTTTGAATCTTTTCATAAATTTAAAGAAAAATAAAATATTTTTTCGAAAATTTTCTACAACTGAAAATTTTTACGCAAATCGGTTTTTGTTCAATAAGGAAAAATAAAGAAAACCAAGTAAGAGCACTTTATTCGGCAGCGCTAAAATTTTGATACCCTCCACCAATTTGATGTACTTTTATAGCACAAAATTTATTATTTTGTTATTAACTGTAATGGCTATGGAATTATCTCTTTATACTGAAATATGTATCATTTTCTCTGTATAACTTCGATATGCTAGTAAAATGTTTTCATAAATTTAGACTTTCAATGAAAGTGGGCGGTAAAGTAGGCGTGTCAATATATTTTATGCTTATAAATAAAACTGAGATATTTCAATATAGACCTTTATTCTTCCAAAATCGTTATTCATAGAGAAATTATATGAATTTAAGATAAAACGTTATATAGAAAGTAGGCGTTAAAGTGGGCATGTCAACTCAAATTTCTGGCATAACAATAACATTGATTATAAGGTTATCTATAGCAAATTCATCAGATCATCAGACCTTTAATGTTGTCGGTTTCATAAGCTTTTAAATTTCATTAACAGTAGATAACGTGAAAAGTGGGCGTTATAGTAGGCGTGTCGAAGATGTTTCTGCTAACAAATACAACTCAGATATTTCAATATAGTCCACTATTCTTTAAAAATCTTTATTCACAGAGAAATTATATGAATTTGAGATAAAGTGTTATATGGGGGGTGGGCGTGTCATATTTTTTCCCCGTAAGTAGAAAGCCATTGATCAAAAAGAAATGGTTGTGAAATTTCAGAATCATACATCTAATTTTATTAGTTATACTACGTTTTAAATATTATATATACCGAAAAATACACTGTGCGCTATAAGTTTTCGTACATTTTGATCTATAACTCCTTTCCTAACTCATAGATTTAAGTAATTTTCAGGGAAAAATATAATTATAAAGTTTCATGGCTCTACATTAATGCGTTAATGGAAGGACATGGTTTTTTTACATTGTATTACGAGCTATAACTCTCTTCGTAATATTCCGATTTAGTCAACTTTTCAACAAACCTTATGTATAAGAAATATTCTGGCAAAATATGAGCTCCCTAGCTTTTTCGGTCCGACCTCTATCGTGTTTTCAAACAGACGGACAGACGGACAGACGGACGGACATAGTTAGATCGTCATAAAATGAAACTCCATTTCAGAATATCTCTGAAAGGATTTCGATGTGTTACAAACGGAATAACAAAATGAATATACTACCACCATTTTTTTTTTGTGGCGACACAAGCCTACCGTTCACCGAACAAGGTGTGGTAGAATTAATAAGTTTCTCTGTTCACAATGCAGCTCCTCGTAATACAGGCAACTGCAATCTTTGAGATTTTGGCAACACACTATATCAAACAGCAGTTTATGTAGCCCTGCTAAACAGTTCTCAATAACCTTTGAAATACAGAGGCGAAAATGGAATGGGATAAGTTGTATTATACCAAAACTAATTCAAGTGGAATACGCAGGCCATCCTCTCAGACACGAAGCGATAAATATGCAACTACTTGGGGTGAAATAAAAAATATTGCGATAAATATTAAAACTGAAGCATGTTGGAGAAATGATGGGAAACATATAATTATTTCCAAACTAAGCCAAAAATTATCTATAGGTCTTATACAGATTATGGACCAATCCTCTTAAATAGCCAGCAAAAAAATATTTATTTCACCAATTTCTCGTCACGCACCCATCAAAGACCCCATAATATTAATATTTTCTTAATCCGTTTTTAAATATTTTGCTTTTTAATACTGCCTAACGTTGACGAATAACAGACTCTTAGCAATTTAAAATTTCACAGCGGCTCTGTTGTAAAGTAACGGATAGAGCTAAACTAAATTAAGTCATATTTATTTCAAAAATATTTAAATTCTCCGGCATTTTGTAACTATTTCAAAAATGATTAAGTATTCTTTTTTTTTTTTTTTTTTGTGTAAACAAATTGCATGATTGAATACGAATATAAACGCCATTTCACTTGTTTGCGACAGTCCAGTACAAGCTAATCATTCTATCAAAATGTTTCCAGGCATAAGAGACGAATTAATAGTTTCTTAAATTAATTACACTAAATTGCTTAACAACTTCCGTAAGAAAGAAATGTGGTTTGTTTCAACTTAAATTATGATAATTTATGCATTTTTGTTTAATCTGAGTTATGAACTTTCGAATGTTTTTCTTTATTTTTCCCTTTACGGCGTAACTTTTTTAATATGCCAAACATGTTTGTACATGAATTTCTTATTTTTTATTATTTTTTTTTTTTTTTTTGAAATATACCCCTTTTAGATATCGACAGTTGTATGACTAAGTAGATGTGTTGCATGTACGTAAATTTTTTGTGCGGATGTTCAAACGTTAAGTATCCGTAGCACATGACTATGAAAAGGTTTAAGGCAACACAATCAAAAAAAAAGCCGCCTAAATTTTAAAAACGAAACAAGTCAATATTAGACAATTCTATGCTACAATGCCATTAAAGGTTTATAAAGTATTATTTCCTTGGATTTTAACAGCTGCCAAAATAAATAGTGTGTGTTTTTTTTTTATTAAACATTTCAAAGTAATTGCATTAACAACAGCAACTACAATAATCCCAAAAATGATAATTAATGTACGTACGAAGTATTTAAGGAAATACAAGTAACAGCAGTGTAGGTATTTAAAGGAGAAGTATGACTACGTTTTGCAACTACAACAACATTTTAAACAATACATTGAGCAATTTAGTCAACCATTATGCCAACATGCCATTAGTGTTGCCATACAGACACAAAATGAAATTATTAAATATGTTTTTAAGAAAAGATGGGATTATTTAACAATATCTGATTTAAAAACAATGTCAAGTTGTCTTTAAAAATAGATTTTATTTCAGCTGAAATACAATTAATCACGTAGAAGATAACTTGGAGGACTCCCGAATAGTAATTTCAAGGTAATCGACAAGCTGTGTAGCTTCAAAACTTGTGTTAAATTAGTTGGAGATAACGTGAATATTTCTCCAATTAATTAATGATTCCAATTGATCCGATTTTCTTTATAATTTGGGGACGAATATCCATTGCTTGGTAGCTCAAAGTTTTTTGCTTGTTTGCAAAAAATTAACGGCTTCACGTTATCGCAGAGAAATATTCCAAAGGCGTAAAAACGCATGATAGTAGTAGCCAACTGACTAAATCGTTGCAATAAGTAGCACATTCGAAAAACGATTTCTTTGTCTAGTAGATTGTCTAACGCACTATATGACCTTGCCGATAATCAGTTGGAAAGTCAAAGTTTCAGTAACCATCCTATCTAGTCAAGGCCCCAATGCATCTTGCAGGAGTAAAAGGAATATAAGTATATACAAATATATACATCTCTTGGTTAATGAAAACGTTATTATTGCCATCATTTCCAAGTAATAAGGGTCTAATAATTCAATGACCTATTTAAACTACATGACCAAACAAAGCGCAATTGATTTTAGAGTTGCCAGATCTAGAAACCATTTCACAGTTTAAGCTCTGTAGAAAAATTTAATCCATTATACTAACGTCGATCAATATTAAGTTATTATACATTTTTTTATTTTTTAGTGTCATTTATTACCTACCAATTTCCTTTCTTCTTTCAATTCGACAACCAGTCTACTTTTATTATCTTTTATATCCCTTGAGCGTCAATAAATTATTTTGTATTACCAAGTGAATTTTGCAAATCCGATTATATCATTAAACCTCGTCAAGAGTTACCAATTTAAGGATTTAAAAAACTTGAAATTACTTCATATTTATTTTGAATTTAACTTTTACTTTTAATGCACAACGAAAAGCATTCAAAATAATTAATTCAACTCTTAACTGCTTAGCGTAGTAATTATGTACTCAATTTGATATTATTTACTTGGGAAATTTTATATTTTTGTTGTTGCCGAAATGAAACTCGGGCAAAAACAATAAAATTGAACGATACACAGAAGGCTTTAAACTTATTAAAAATGCAACCAATTGGCATCACTGCATGTCATACAATTTTAAACATTGCATAGATGTACATACGTGTTGAAATGTTTGTTGCAGACAATATTAAACATCCTGCTTACAACAACAATGACTACGTCATCGGCAAACACCAAAAAACACAGAGAAAAAAATATCATTATTTTAACGACCTGAGGCTAATTTTCCATACAAAGAAAAACTATACGTGGAAAATACACCCTTTTCTAAATGCACATGAACATACATACATGCATACATACATTTAAATATTTTTTAATAAAATTTAGCAGTACATGTAAGTACATACATACATACCAATGAATGTTTTAATAAAATGGGTAAAAAGAATCAAAGACACACACAATAATGACACTTGAGCCAACAAGCGATGAAGAAACCAACCAAACGAGCCAGCGAACAAACGTTGGCATTTAAATGAAAATTACAAAATGTGTTTTTAAAGGCATGAAATTACCACAAGACAACAAGAACAACAACATGAGTTAGTAATAGTACAAGTTGCAGGCCTTTAAACAACCGGGAACACAGGCTGGCTAGCAGCCAGACAGTCAGGCTGCCAGGCTGCCAGGCTGCCAGGCTGAGAATATACGTACAAGTTACAACAGTGCCTTCCAAACTTTTCTATGAAATGCTTTTAAACATTGTTTATAACAAAAGCAAAGTTTTTTAGGTATTAATTAAAAAAATAATGGAAATTGTTTTTTACAGAATTCAAATAAAGAGAAATTTATTGGTATATGATTACTCCGAATTTCGACAATACAGATTAGGAAAAGAAAAAATACCTGGAAATACTAAGTGATTAATTGGAGACTATCCTGGTAAGACCACATTAAGACCAGAGTGGAGAAAGCGCAACGAATTTGTGGCTTTTGTATATGATCGATATGCTTAAAATACCAAGCTGAAGTCCTCAGAAAAAAATTTAATTTTTTCAATAACAGGTACTTTTTATTTACAAATCATGTACAAAATTAAAAATGAGCCCTTATCGCCAAAAGGCATGGATGAGTTTCAATAAAAAAGATACAAAAGCTGTGCTGCATTAGTTCTTGCGCGCAGCTGCGGTGCAATGAAAAACATATCGAAAATACTATCAATATTACCGATCGGGATATAAAGCAGCCTTAGCTGCTACTAACTTCATAACAATAACAAAATCGCTGATTAAGGAACTTTCATCTGTATAACAAAAAATAATTAATCTCCTGACGATGAAGATTATCACATATGTATCATGTGAACAAATCCCCACAAGATATGAGAACATTAAATATCGATGCCTTACTTCCTCAACCTCGTAACTTAAAAAATACGGTTTTGACTTTTTCATATCAAACGATTGTTTTATGCTTTAACTAAAAAAGTTTAGTTTATTATTACTACTAATATACATAAATAAAATCAATTCCTTAATAATTGCACTTAAACTTTTAACCAAACACCGAAGTATAAAAAGATGAACCGTTTTTTTTTTCTCTCCTGAAAAATTTTATTTTTTGAATACCAGGTTGAGGAAGTAAGGCATCGATATATCACTAAATTACAAGAGGAGATATCGATTTTTATACAGACCGAATTGTAATAGATTTTTATAATATGAGCCTAAAAAAAAGAAAATTCTACCGCCTACCAGATCACAATACTGTTATCCAGGATGAAATAATTTCGAAATTCCCTTATAAACCATGAAATCGTACATATATTTTTAACTTCAAGAACTAGTAAGACTTACAGGACATCGTGACATAATCGTTACAGAGGAAACCGACAAATTATCTAACATCGAACCATTTCTGAATATAATTTAATTAAAAAAAAACCCAAAACCCTTTAGAGTCTTAAAATTAAACTATGATAAGGAGCATACTATAGGGAAACTAAAATCGAAACAACTTCTTAAATTGAGAAGTGCCAGGGTAGGTCATATTGGGTTAAGAACAAATTTATTTTGAATAGGACTATCAGATAGAACAACATGAAGATCATGTGAAAAATAGGAGGAAACATTGTAGCACTACCTTTGTCAATGTCAGGGTATATAACATATGTATTAGATATTAGAGTTTCAACTGGTCACTATGCCGATATTGGAATACCTAGGGGCTTCGGATACCTAAGAAAATACACTGAGAGTACTGGGTTTCGTGACTTTTTTGAATTTTGAATGAACTAGGCTTATGGCTTAATGGAGCAAACCTTTGTTTCAGTGCAACACACAAAATGCCTTAACTTTATAATCTTCCTACTTTTCAACTTTATCAAACCTAGGACATACATCAAACATACTGAAAATTATTTAATATTATAAATTAATAATTAATGATTTTTACTTTGGGAAATAAAAATTTCACAACAGAAAAATGAAATTGATAAGTTTATCTCTTAAGAGCATTTTGTCTTCGAATGTGTTATTTTATACCCCTGCAGATAATATTGGACTACGTGGTCCATTTTATCTAAATGAATTATGTAATGCAGTCATGTACCATATCATCTTCAAACAAGAGATTGAAGTATAACGACAAATGTTCATGTTTTAACGATTACATATATTGTTGTCAAGACGTGTATAATTGGTCGTGTAGGTGCCCCACCGAGTAGTGGCAAAGAGTAGTTTGAATACTTCTCCTATTGGCTATATGGTCTAGCCCTAAAACATCGTAATGTTAAATCGACCACGTTTTCTCCACACATTTGGGTGATCTTTGAATTAGTTTATTAAGGAGTACACTTTACATATGTGTATGAACTAGTCGCGTTATCTGCAGGGTTTATACACGTTTAAGCGAAAAAAATTAAATCAACAACATATAATCGAATATCTACTACAAAAACAACTTGTCAGTTAGAATCAAAACAAACTGCATTCCATGTTGGGAAACACTGTCCTATAGTTTTAGGTGTAGAGGAAAGTGATGTGTATTATACGTGTTTAACCCTTTTATGACTGAAATAATTTCGTATTATAGTGATTAAGGTTTAAGACTGTCAATCTCTGAATGGCGAAGAATAATTGTTAAAATATCAGGACTTTTTAATCCTGTATTAAAACATAACTGTGCCGGTATTATAAATACATGCAGATGTTTGGAACGTTTTAATAAATAAGTGAATAACGGGGCCCTCATATAATAAAACTTTAGCACTCATAACAATTTGATGCTACATAGTCAAAACACGTATAAGATTTATATATATAGGGTAGGCCAAAAGTCATGAGGCTCTAAGTTTTTTATGACTTTTTTTGTTTATAAAATTTTTTTCGTTTTGGCCTTTTTTGTGCTTTTTTATTACGAAAGTGAATAAATAAATAATTAATAAAATATATATAACCTCTAAAAATAAATAATGGAGAGTTTCACAACTGAACAGAGAGCCAGAATAACATATTTTTATTATTTAAATCAGTAACCAATTCTTTTAAAGTTCGGAGCATAGACTTTATTAATTTTATTTTGGCTCTAGTTCATTTTAATATTAAATTTTCTAATCATTAAATGAAGAAATCAATTTTTATTTGTGATAATGAAAGAATATATTGGAAAAGTAAGTTTTAATCCCGACACCAGCCGAGTGGAATGCATTTTCGAAACCAGCTACGGTTTCATTATCAGCACTCTTTGATCGGAATGTCTTAGTGTTGGATGTAAATATCATCTATTTAACTCACAAGTTTATACGAAAATTGATTTTGTAAATTAAACTTCACATACAAATTCATATTTTTGCTGTAGTGAGTGAGAACGAAATTTATAAAACTTAAGCTTTTCCCCTTTTTGTGTTATTCTTTTCAATTATCACATTTGTTATTCTTGCTTTAAACCATCAGTATGGAGCATATGGTCAAAAATTTAACGTCAAAATTTCACCTTCTAAATCAATGATTTGTGGCTTAGTTCATCGTCATTATCAACATGAAACTAAGATATTTGCCTCGAACCGATAGACCAAGTTTTATACGCACTGCAGAAAATACTGAACGTGTAAAGCAAAGTGTTAGTGAAACACCAGAAAATTCTATCGAAAGATCTTTTGCTTATCTAGCAACGGCGAGTACATCACCAAAGAGCTTTTTAGAAAATTTTTAACTGTTGCTCCCATATAAACCGCAATTGGTGCGAGAATTAAAACCCCAATATCATTTCCAGCGTCTAAATTTTGCTGTTAAATTTCAATAGTTGGCCAGCAATAAAAATCAACTTTATTAAAAACTGATTATGACTGAAGAAGATCATTTTTATTTGAATTGTATCATTAAGCAGGTTGTGGGGTTTTAAAAATGCAACAGCCATTCGTCAACGCTAATTACACCCCAGTAGGTGTACATCATGGAGTGGCTTTATATATAAATATATCGCTGGGCCTTAATTTCTACAAAATGAAGAAGAATATGCTATAACCATATATTGACAGTGGTATCGGGTTATAATGGAATAATTATGTTTAACGTTCAGCTCTTTCAAACAGACCTGCGACGTGCTTTCAGCAGAATAGAGCCACTGTCTGAGTTACAATGGTAATTTTATATTAAATTTTTGGAGGGCGCATAACTTCTAGAATTGGAAAATAAGTTGGCCAGCGTGATTGCCAGCACCTGACTGTTGTAAGCCCTTTTTGAAGGTGACAGTATATGTAAACGGTAATAAGACAAATATTGTTGCAGAAATTCAAGCGCTACAGGCACAAATTTTGAAATATGTTTTGTGAATTTTTCTAATATGATCTTATCATTATGAAGCTTAATACAGAGGTCATTAAAGTGATATTTCTTTCAACATTTTGCGTAAAAAATTTATATATTTTTTATATTTTATAATTCACTAGCCACCCGGTACGTGCTTCGCTACGTATCAAGTGAAAAAATAAAAAAAAACTGCATGCATTAGGTCCGAAGATACAAAATTAACAATTTTACCCGTTTCCCCTTAAATTCCAAAATTTCGAAAACGTACAAAAATTCATCATAGATTGTTTTGAGGAGAGTAAAACTATGTTTTTACTTTTTTCTTATTGCTATCCCTCTCAAAGATAAATGCTGTTCAAAAAAGTACCAAAATTCAGTTTTTACCCGTTTTATCCCCTTAACACTCAAAATTTCCAAAAAGTACCAGACACCTATCCAATTATTTTTAACAGGCTTTTTGGTCCGTTCTGCATTTTTGTGATATCTTTATTAAGCCTGCAGATACTGAGTTACCGATTTTACCCTTTTTTACTCGTAAATCGCCCGTAAAAACTTGACATAAATCATCTACTAAATAGTCCGAACAAAGCCTAAACATTTGGTTCGGAGCCCGTTCTTGAGTTATAAAGTCACAACGCCCTTGCAACAATTTTTTTTATATATAGATTAAAAGATATATAAACGACAAAGTTATAGTGAGTTTTGATCCACCATGATGCCAGATCCTAGCAACTGTAGATGTATTTTATTTGTATTGAAAGTAACACTGTATGTCACTTTAATATGTTTATAGCACAGCGTAGCTTAATCAACAAGTCTTTTTTCTTTAAGAAATAATTTTCAAATTTAAATTTAAAAACAAGTAACAGTGCTATATTCGGCCGTGCCGAATCTTATATACCCTTCACAACGTGTAGTCATGCAATAACAATTGTTTGTATCACCATTCATCTCACATAAAATACGTGCATACGTACACGTTAGAATAAATGTGGCATCGAATCCCAGCTGAGCCAAAAAAATTTTATTTTATTTTATTTAATATATTATTTATATTTTATTATTTTTTTTTATATTTTTTTTAATTTTTTTAAAAAATTTTTTTAGAAAAATTTTTAAAAAATTTTTTTAAATTTTTAAATGAAAATTGTAGAAATTACAAACGGAATGACAAAGCTACACGCAAAGAAAAACCATGGTTACGGCATGATCACAACGGTCATTCTATTTTTTCTAAAACAATATTTGGTTGTCGAAAACAAGTAATAGTTATTTTTGTTTCATTTCATCAAATATTTTGTCACGAAAATCAAGCATTTGTTTGAATTGTATCGTTTAATGATTACTTTTCATACAAATTTCAAAATGGTTATCATTTAAAAATAGTATGATTTAAAAAAATTAATTTGGCAAAAATAAAATTATATTCAAAAGCATTATAAATTAAAAATAATCATTAAATAATAAGTGAGACAACAGTATGATTACAAATTTATCAAGCTATGAGTTTTTTAATAATAATTTGATTTCAAGTGTTCTTCTTCTTGCTGAATAAATTTTTATTATTTTAAAAGTTTGAGATGTCAAAAAAAGGAACAAAAATTTTGAAAAATTAAAGAAAATTTAAAAATAAACGTGAAAATGTTAAAAAAAATTGGCAAAAAAATTGCAATTAAATTGGTAAGTACAATCAATATGTGTATGTTACAGCAAAAGACAATCATTTGCCGTAAAAAAGCAAAAATTGTCGATTTCAATTGTAGCCATGATTATTGAATGATGCTTAAATTAAACATAATAATGATAACTGGTAACCATTATTATTTTAAACATAATCATACAATTCAATCATAGTATGTTGCTCTTCGATTATGGTTACCACAACCATATTTTTTCTTTGCGTGTATATATACCCTTGTGCACCACAGATGAAGGGTATAATAAAACAGAAGCAACTTAAGGTAAAAGTTATTGCCTAGTAACAGTTTGTAAGGGCGCTTTTAAAATTAGTTGGATAACTTTGATAATACCACGAAACAGAATTAAAACATAATTTTTTTAGACGTCAATTAATGCAAATATTTTCATACAGCACTAAAATAAATAACCAATGTTAACAGTGCGTCAAACACTCTTAGAGAATTCTGGAATAATTTCCTTAACGACATGGATTATAAATAAACAGAGGCATATTTTGTTTTAAGTTAGACGTCAATAAATAATAACAATTTAATACAGTGTCAAGTTGTATAGCATAAAACAATATGACGCTGATAGTACAATTTTAGAATTAAACAAATATTTTTTTGGCCCCAATTTACAATGTGTACTCGTGCTAGCAACAATTTTATTAGTAATTACTTTCACTGCTATAAATACATTTCAAATACCTCTATCCACATATTTATTAATTTTTTTATTTTTTTTTCTGTAACTATTAAAAAAGTTTTAAATATTTGAGCCCTTGATTTTGATAGTGGTATAAGTCATATTTTCTTGGTTTCTAGATATTTAGAGTTTTGCATTTGAAAGGATTAAAAAATATTTTTATATTATGGAATGTGAATTTTGCTACAGTAAAGTAGTGCCAAAAAACAAGTTTTTATTATGATTGTGAAATTTATAAACATTTATAAAAGGAAATGTGGTTTTGAAAGGTTGAAATGACTTCTACCACTTTCAAATTTAACTGCATGACTTTATAAATGACTTACACCATCAGGGAAACATTTTTATTAGTAATTAATATTTTATTTAAACTCATTTCATTGTAACCAAGTCCATTACACAGCCCGACACAATTAAAAAACTTAAAAACTCAGGCTGATCGAGACAAACTGATTACAGATTTGAATTCAGCGCACCCAAATTAACTATAATCAGTTGATAAATTCAAAGAAGCTAATTGAGTGTTGGCCTGTGTTATTTATTAGTATTTAGGTAAATAAAGTGTTTGTGGAAAATTGGTGGGATATAGGGTAGTAAGTCCATCATATCTTTACGTTTTTCTTCTGCTATTTGTCAAATGGTTGTATATTCTAGGTCTTCCTCTTTTAGGTGCGAGGTCTTATACTTTGAATTCTGAATTGTCATCCAAGGAAGTTTCAATAAAGCATCTTATATGGAGCATTGGTGTTTTTCTCTTTATCATTCGTTGATTCTTCTAGTTGTTTTGTTATTTTATATCCTTCGTAATTTCTGGGTCGTCTTTGTTTTATTGATTGTTTTCGAACCAAACCACACAGAAACAGATTCTGTTGTTCGAAACTTGCTAATTTCCAAAAAGAATCAAAATAAGCTTTCCTGTCTTCATATACGATTCCATTTGTATATATTTTGGAACAAAGGCAATCTTTATTTTCGACAAGTTTACCACTTACATGCCTTGACTCTTTTGTTTCAGATTCCACTCCACTATTTCTCTTCACCTCTAACTGAAGACATGACAAAATTACGAATTATTTTTCTAAACTTTGTGAACAGACTGACTTATACCAATATTAAAGGAAACAGTTACTGTATTTTGTTCACCATCCAAAAAATAAACACATTTTATCGAGTTAGTTTTTGTGGCATACTGCTAATCTCTTCAGATTATGTTATTTTTGTAGGATTTGATATGAAATAGCTGATCAACTAGATTTTTAAAATTGTTGACTTATACCACTTTCAAAATCAAGGGCTCTTTATGCTTTAAAAATAATTTGTACATCATTTTAATTGACGTCCGTGCTTTTTTCTAAGTAAACAAAAGTTTTTAGTGAAAAATAAAAAATAAAATAAAAAGTTAAAAAAAATATTAACTAAATTAAGCACATAAATAAAAAAACGTTTGTACAAAAGACGTAATTTAAAAATATCCAAATTTCTTGATGGCATTATTTACCAACATAGAAAATACTGCCATCATTACGATCCAGTTTTATGCATTAAATATTCTATTATAACAATAGAAAGAAAAAAATATTTAAATTGAAATAAAATTTAAATTTAGATAAAATTTGACATATAATTTGACAATTGATTTACGAGCTTGTTAACTTGTACGGTTTACGAGCTTGACGAGGCATTTATTTGTCGCATGTTTTATGTTTATTTGTGTATGTATGTAAATCTGTTTGTTTTTTATGTTTAATAAAAAATCACATAAAGTTGCATTAAGTGCATTTAAGTTAGATAGACTGGAATACAAGTTTTATAAGTTCATTTAAAAAGAAAATATTTTTTTAAGAACTTAGCAACTTAGATAAAAAAAATTTTAATTTCATTTAATATATGTATCTTTGATGTATGGCATTAAAGTCTTAGGATAAAATATTGCTGTTTAAGTGTCACTCATTATTTTTTTCTTTCATTGGTTATCAATAATAATCAATAAGCCTATCACAACTGCTTCCAATCGTAACCATTTGCTCTTTAGGCAATAATTAAGAGAAATAAAATTTTGATACCTCCACTAAATAAAAACTGCAGTTTCTGATTTAAAACTTTTTGCGTAACTTTAGTTTTAAGTCAAGGCCCAAAAAAATACTTTATTTTCATAAAATTCATTAACGTTCGAATCTTTTTAAGATTCTAGATGTTTATAATTATTTTGTTTTTGTTAATACAATTTAGTCAAAATAAAACGTGAGGCAGAATTTATTTTATTTATTGAGAAGGATTAAAAAAAAACTTAACGACTTTATTAATAAAAATAATCAAAAGTTTCTAAAAAGTTTGCTGTCAATGTGAGGTAGGTAGGTACTTGGATGCTGGATGCTGGTTTGCTTAAGATTCAATTATAGTCATAGCAGAATGGTATGACAATATAGGACAGCTCGCCCTTAGATTACAATAGAATTAATTCCATTTTGGCCGTCTTACCCCTGCTAAGGGTTAAATTAAATACCACCTTATATTAATTTAACATTGAAAATTGTTAGTTACACTGCTGACAAATAGTAATAACAGCATTTTAAATTAAATGAAAGAGTAACACGATGTCTTTTAAATGTTTTCTGTTTTTTTTATGTATTTATTTTTTAAATTATTTATCAATTTTAAATTTAAAGTGGCAAGTGTGGTGGAAAGGAAATAAAAGCAGAAAAAATAAGAAGGGTATGCATTTTAAAGCCATAAGGTCACTTGCGTTATTGCAATTACCCTCTGTAAGAGCAACCAAAATTGTGCTGTTGCTGATTATGGTAGTGACGATGAAGTCAATAAGATAAATCCTTTATAAAAACAAAATCTAACCGTTTCGTTATGATAAAAAGTAATGGCACAGCAGAAGGGGACGACAACCAGCCAACAAAAATATAGTGATAATAGCAATCAATGAAGGGGAATATCTTGACAGTTTAAATCTCCCCTCTTATTTTTGGTTGTTATTTTTTTGTGTAACACAAGTTTGTATTTACTTTTTTAACGAGGAACTCACGTAAAACATGAAAAATTTACTGCACGACCGCACATACCTCGAGACTGCACCCCTTTTTTTTCTCTCGTTGGTGTTACTGTTTATTTTATCTTTCTTTTATTTATTATTTTTTTTTTTAATTTTTTTTTTTGTAAAGTAAATAAATTGGATTTTCAAGGGAGTTATAGCGAACTGATTGTGCACTTTACCTTAAATCGAATGGCTGCTTACAAATTTTTACAATGGATTTATATATTCTAATGAAGTTGTTTAAAACAAACAAACGAACGTAAAATTCCCATTTTGTTTAATTTTTATTGAAAAAAAATTTCCAAAATTGTTAAATAAAATTTCGAAATAGTTTTACAATAAGACTTGCAAGTTATCAATAAGTGTTACTCGTACACTGAACAAAATATTACTTAAAAACTTAGTTGAATAGTTTAGTAATTAATGATTTCAATTAATATTTGTAATTGATTTTGAATTTTTTTGAAATCTTATTATTAACATAAAAGTTGAAATAAAAAAAAATTAAAATTGTAATTGTAGATAAATTTGTTATCAAATAACAGAAAGAAACGAATGCATGCATCTACAAGGAATCATTATTCAGTGAGGTACTCTATCCCAGCATTGACCACCGTTAAGTCAAGAAAATAGAGTGCCATTTTTAAAGTCCATTTTTATGTTCTGTAACATGCCCTCATTTGGTCGCACTCGTCCCATATTTTTACTCCATCTTGAGGGCAATACAAGTTACTCCCACCCCTCGTCTGTGTTCCTTGTCCTATCTTGTTACGACGCCGACATGATCTCCACCATATGCGGTGAAGTAAGTTTTGCAAATTTGCTAGCCATCCAACCACAACAATTTTTTCATCTAAACTAATAGTTTGGTCAGAAACTCCTCTTTTCATAAATTTGATTTCTTTTAAATGTATTTTTCGCAGACAGACTGTTAGTTTGAATGGTGCGAGTTCCTTAAATATTATTTTCTATCAATCGCTCCGAAAGCGTTAAGGTGGTAAAATACCTATCGAAAAACAATGAAGAGTTGTTTGGGAAAGTCCACGCTAAACACAGAACAACGCTTGGATCTAGTCCCAGTGTACGTGCACCTAATGGTGTTTTAGAGCCTTGATCGATTTCTAAATCTAAAAAAATACCAAAAAAATAAAGCAATATACATCGATATATATCGATAAATCATTTTTAATAATACCTGATGACGAATTTATTAAACAAAAATTTAAAGCCGACAGGTCGCGGTTTATTTGTTACATGTTGTCACAGTCCACCTGGTAATCTTCCAAGGAATGGCATCATCTGCTAGTCAATGGAGTAGTTAGCGAAATTTCTGGGAAAGTCAAGTCATCTGGAATAACAGCATCAATAACGGGTTGGACCTTCTAGAGGTAATTTAATCAATTTTCTACTGGATTATCTGCAGTGTCAATAAAATTAAGATGATTTTCGCAAAAGAAACAACCGATTTCGTACTATTTTTTAAGAGACAATGTTTTTGCCAAACCTTTGTTCCCAGTACATCCTCACGCGGGAAAGTTCAACACAATCCATATATATGTAAATGAGCCTTATTTCTGATGAATTGGTCCTTAACTCAATGCGATTATTTTGTGTTGTCACATATTGGTGTAATGCGCTGCTTGTTTAAAATGCTCGTCAGTAAAATATCGTTCAAAATATTTTATTGGCAGGAGGAAGTCGATGGTATTTTCATTGACAGTACTAATTCATAATCCATGCCTTTGCCATCATTGTCGGAGTGCGGGGACTGAATACGGAATTCATTCTCAAAGTCATCTGATGAACTGTTGCATTCTATATCGCAAAAAACTCATAGTATTTTGAGGACTTCCTCCACATCTCCAAATTGTAATTCTTTGCCTTAATAACGATAAATTAAACTAGTAAAAATCCATACTAAACTTCGTTACAAGTATTTTAATATATATGTGCCGCTCTTTAATTACAACCTTTTTTCTGATTACAATTTATTTAAAAACAACGTTATAACAGATCTTACCGATAACAAAATGTGTTGCTCCTTAAACGTATCGCACTATTTTCGATATATGTATATGATTAATGGTACGATTTTGATGATTTGAGCGAAATCAAATAATTTTTTATCAGAGCATTAATTTCGTAATATACGTACATATTTACTGTAACTGTGTATTTAATAATGTGTATTTTTATAATTTTGACATGATATTACTTTGAAGTGTTACAAACATTTCATAGAACTTAAAATACTCCCTACACACTCCCTAATCAATGTTTATAACATTTATACAAAATGTTAACAAAACAAAAACAAAACAAGTAAGTGCACTATATTCGGCTGTGCCGAATCTTTTATACCCACCACCAATTTTGTGTACATTTAAAGCACAATAATTATTATTTTGTTAATGGCTTTCTTTGTAGAGGGTGGTTAAATTTTTAAATTTAAAACAGAGGCCGAATTACGGCACTCGAACGTGATCGAAATTTGAAAACTCTTATTAGAATCTATATACCTAAAGCATCGATCGTTCGAGTAAAATTTCGATCGATATCGAATGCCGTAATTCGGCCCCAGGTCTGTATAAAATGTTAGAACATCTATGAATGCCTTCTAAATTCGTTAAATGAGAAGCATTGCTGTTTATCGCGATAGTGTGGCAAAAAAACAGTCAACTTCGACTCATCATCGTGCCAAACAATTGAGCATCAGCAATGCTATTTAAAATTTGGACTATCGGATCGAGGTGTGCCGTTGAGGTCGCGGGGCCATTTGGCCGATATTTTGTTCCATACATAATTGAACCATACAAATATTATCATTAAAAAAGAAATGATAATAATTTCCTAAATAATTTGTGTTTAATTCAAAATCAACATCGGCCCTTAAAATTTAACCACCCTTTATAACTTGGATATGCTGGTAAAATGTTTTCGTAAATTAAATGTTTCAGTGAAAATGGGCGTTAAAGTAAGCGTGTCAATAAAATTTCTGCTAATAAATACAACTTAGATATTTCAATATAGTCCGTAATTCTTCCAAAATATTTATTCATTGAGAAATTATATGAATTTGAAATAAAGCATTATATAGGATGTGGGTGTAAGAGTGGGCGTGTCACCTAAATTTTCTAGCATAACAATAACATTGACTAGAAGGATTTCCGTAGCAAATTTTATCATCATACCTCTAATTTTGTCGGTTTTATAAATTTAAATTTCATTAACAGTAAATAACGTGGAAAGTGAGCGTTATAGTAGGTGTGTCGAAGTTATTTATGCTAATAAATACAACTTAGATATTTCAATAAAGTCCTTTATTATTCGATTTATAGAGAAATTATAAGAATTTGAGAGAAAACGTTGTATGGGAGGTTGGCGTGTCACATTTATTTTCCGTCAGAAGAAAGCCTTTGACCAAAAAGCAATTCCTGCAAAATTTCAGAATCGTAGATCTAAATTTGTCACTCTTATTAGGTTTAAAATTTTTAACATATTGGAAAATACACTGCGCGGTATAAATTTTCGTACATTTTGATCTCTAACTCCCTTCCTAATACATGCATTTAGGCAATTTTTCTTTCTTCCTTATACTCCGATTTAGCCAATTTTCTATTCCAAACAAACCTTGTGTATAAGACATATTCTGGCAAAATTTGAGCCCACTAGCTTTTTCGATGGGACCTCTATCGTGCTTTTAACAGACGGACATACGGACGGACATAGCTAGATCGTCGTCAAATGAAACCCCGATTAAGAATATACATACAATTTTTTTGGTGGCGGATATAAAAACTCAAATACTTCAAAAAAACACATTACAAAAAAATTTGTTTAGCTCTTTTACTAAAATTTTGCAAAAAATATTTGACCTTGTGTCACAAAAATTGGTCTGCTGATCACGGTCGGATCGTAACGGGTATAAAATGGGGTATAGGGGTATAGAGGAGAGTTTTATCTACTAAATGGTGCTAATTTCTTTTTGTTATCTTATGTTTTCTAGAAGTTCTAGAAGTATGGTGTATTAAAAAAAGGAATTTAGGAAAATTTAGACCTAAAGATAAAAAAAAAATTATTTCTAAACATTATAAACAATTTATTTTCATGTACTAATGGCTAACAAATTTTAAAATTTTACAAAACTTATTTCGTTTGAAAATCTTCTAAAAGTAAAATGTTATAGAACTTTAAAAATCAAAATCTTACGAATAAATTTCCTGTTTTAGCAAAATGCTGAGCATGTCTATTTTGAATCACCCTGTGGCCCTTAAAATTTAACCACCCTTTACAAAAGAATAGATAAATAAAAAAAAAATTTAGTTAAAATATGTATTTTAAATATTCAAATACTTATTTTAAATCTACTGATGCACATTTTTTTTAATATTTTTAAATCTTAAACCTCATAAGACTGTGTGTACAACTATATGTAAAGTTGGGCACAAATCATTACTCTAGTTAATTTTTGTCAACAAACTTCGGTCATTTTCGTTTTCACAAACCCCTATAAAATTCCTTTGTAGTTTGTGCAAAAAAATGTTACTAGAGTCATCTAGTGTTCTACGTGATGTTTAGCAAAGACATCATCCTCAGTGTTTGCAAAATGTAGTGGCGCCTTCAACAGATGTCGCCATCTGCAATGAATAAATGCTAATGAATATGACTAATATATTTTTATAAAAATTTAAAAAAAAAGTGGGCGTGGCACATTTATTTTTCGTTATAACGAAGACTTTGACCAAAAAACCATGTTTGCAAAATTTCAGAACCGTACATATAGTTTTGTCAGTTTTATTACGTTTTAAACTTCAAATATACACTGAGCGGTATAAATTTTCGTACATTTTGACCTATAACTCCTTTTCTAATGCATAGATTTAAACAATTTTTGGGGAGAAATATTCTTTTGACTCGAGAAATATATATTCGAAGTTTCATGACTCTACGTTTATGCGTTTGGACACAATTCCTTTTTTTTCGATGTTTGAAGGACACTGTTTTTCGACCTATTCTTGCTTTACGAGCTATAACTCTCTTTCTAATATTCCGATTTAGCCCATTTTCAATACCAAACAAACCTTGTCTATTAGAAAGATTCTGGCAAAATTTGAGCCCTTTAGCTTTTTCGGTGCGACCTCTATCGTGCTTTCAACAGACGGACAGACGGACAGACGGACGGACATAGCTAGATCGTCATCAAATCAAACCCCGATTCAGAATATATATACTTTATGGGGTCTAAAATGGATATTTCGATGTGTTACAAACGGAATGACAAAATGAATATACCCCCACCATTTTTTTGGTGGCGGGTATAAAAAAAACTTCCAACGTTCGGTAAAATAAATGGTTGGCACAAAAACTAACGGAGAAACAGACACATTATTACATTCTGTGGCTACTAAATTATCTTTTGCTTTTTTTCAAGTTCCTTTGAAATTACACACAAAAAAAAAACAAAACAATAAAGAAAAGAAATAAAAAAAAACTTTCAAGTGGTTAAATATTTAGTAGGAAAAAATAAAAATATAAAAGTGCTAGTCAAATAATTTCAACTTAACTGCACAAGGGGGTCGTTAGTTTAACAGTCTCTGAAATCAGTTTGCTGGTAAAGTTTTGCCTTCTATAAGAAATCTTATAAAAAAGACAAGGGGACAAATGAACACACAGCTAGCTTGTAACTCCAAGTTTATAGAAATTAATATATGAAAAATTCATATTTAAATGTACACAGGTAACGGATAAAATATCTAAGCTAGAATGCTTTGAAGGGAAAAAAACTTATTGTATAAAAGAATTTTTTTTCGAACACCGAAACTAAAAAGACTTTAGAAAAAATAACTTCCTAAAAGCAAAGAACAAATATCAGATATTTGTTTTATGTTATCTATTAGCTACTGTATATGTATGCATTTATAAATGTAAATGCATGAATTATTAAGTACAAAATAAAGAAAGTTTATTGAGTCAATTTCGGATTAAATTGTTAAATGAAAGTCTATTAAAGAAACTCAGTGACAGCCTAATGTAATAGTTTTCTCGAGTCTTTCTCGAGTGAAATTCATCGATATTTCTGATTTCGGTAACAAGTTTGCGTTCGAATGCAACCTTGCGAGCAGGGTACACTTGACAAAGTACAACCAAATGATTAGCTAAATCTTTTTGCATTGTACTTTCAATGGCAAATTCTATTAAAAAACAGAATCAGTTGAACTTTAAATAATTTTTTATATAAAGTTTGACATTGATATGGGATTGCGAACTCGGTCGAATTCGTTGATGTTTGTGTCTTGTTAAGTGTATACTGCTTGAGAGTTTGTGTTCGTTACAAAATTATCAGGCAGATACTGCCTGTTTATCTAAATGCGAACGAAATTTTCTTTCTTACAAATACGTTGAAAACAAAAACAATTTTTTAGTTTTTGTTGTTGTTTTCAATATATTTGTATGAATGAAAATTTCGTTCACATTTAGATAAACAGGCAGTATGTTTAAAAATTGAAGAATATTTTCTTCTTAAAAACAAGAGTGTTATTGTTAAAGAGACATAATAAAAAATGTTAAATGTATTTATTTACACGTAAAGAAAACTCATGACTGTGGTAATTATAGTCTAAATGCAACATACCATGAGTGAATGGTGTGATTGTGGTTAACAGTGTTTTCACACCTAAATAGAAAACCTGGTTTTAACACTAACACTATTAACAGCTGCGTTCCCACTACAAGTTTAATAAAATCAAATTTCAACTCACAGTATGTCTAATGATTTTATTGAGAAAAACATTAATTTCTTATAGAAATAATTGTATTTCTTGCAGCACTTTTTAATATTGTTGTTACAATATTTATTCGACACACTGTATATCAGCTGTTATTGTTTATATGAAGAACTAATGTCAGACGTGATTCAGCTCTGGTCGGGTCAAGAGCTGTACTGAGGTACAGTCACCCGGAGTCTCAATTAACCTTTGCAAAACTTTTGAAGAAAATAATATTCGCGTTCAGCTCCGACTTCCTATATGAATGTATAGATCGATCGGATACTGAACCTGTGTGGGATACCCTGGCTCTATGGTTTTAAAACCTCGCCATTAAAATTGAAAACTAATAATAATATGAAAAACTAAGAAATTTTTAAAATGCGCTTCAAAATAGAAATTATTTTATTTTCTGTAAATAAATATTTTAAAATTATGGAGTTATTTTTTTGGTGTTGTTTTATTTCACTTGTTAAGCTTTTTTTGTTTTTTTGAGCGCCACCTAACATTACCAGCTATTTTTAATCGTTTTAACGTGGTAGCACTGAATTAAGTACACCGACAACAAGGTTGTATTTCATAAAATCTACTTAATGTCATGTTAATACGGTGATACAACCCATTAGATTCGTTCTCTGAATCACAATTGCAACACTAGGTGTTCAGACGATTGTTCTTGTTTTATTTCTTTTACTCTCGATTATATGTTTACACTCTCGTGTAAAGGGAATAAAACCGATTTAAGGTGTGATAAACCGAAACCTGGTATTTTCTAGTTTGATTAATATGGAGTTCATAAGCCAGTTTTTGATTACTCTTATTTCATATATAAAAGCGAATATTCCCACTTATAATTGTTTTGTGGATATGGGTGCAGTTGGTGATGTACCACGAGCTAGTGCTTGATTACTGGATGCTTGACGAGAAAGTTTTTTCTCGCCGACATTTTGCACGACGTTGGACAACTCCAGAAAATCGCTACGACACACTCGTAAATTTGAACTCAGGATGTTTACGTATAAATTTCAATTTACACGAGAATTATTGCCTAGGGTGCTCCACAACTGCTTAAAGATTTAATTTGTTTGAGAGGAAAAACTACGACTTTTTGAAAAGATTAAAATTTAGCATATCTTCAATAGGGAGGATACTTAAACAACCAAAACACCTAAAGTTACGATGCCACAAATGTCAAGTGCACTGTTTGGTGCAAAATTATGGCAACTAGAGGGATTGGTTCAAAAATTTTTGTTAATAATTATAAGCAGCCAGAATCAGTCTTTTTATAGCATATTACCGATATATGTTGGAAAATTGTTTTTATGTCCAAAATCTCAATAATCAAGACATGTGGTTCCACCAGGATAGAACTACATACATTTCATAGTGCGGAAGATAACACAGCAATTTTGTGGAAACTTTTAGCTTATCGAACAGTTTCACAAACTACAAATTTTAATTGGATTGTCTGAGATTTTTTATTTTGTGGGGTTTTTAAAAAGAACTGATTAATGTCCATTAACCACAAAAAAATAAAGAACAATAACGAAGTATGTGCACGGAAATTGCAATAGTAAAACTAGAAGCATTGCGCATTATTAAGCAACATGTCTATAATAGAGCAATTAAGTGTCGACGCGAAACGGAAGCCATTTAAACGAGAACATTTTTCAGATTTAGAATTGTTTCCTTTATTGAAATAAAAAACATCGAATAAACTTTAAAAAATTAAGAGACTAAAAGATGATAAATTTCATAAATTTTTTTAAACATCTGCCGTCGATTTGATTATGGAATTTCTTGCTTTTGATAGCAATTTATGTTGATGCGGCATTCGTCTTCATTTCATCATTATTATTGTGGGTTTTTACTATAATTTGATCAAGGAAGCGAACAGAATTTTTTAACAAATTTAAAATACAAGAAACAATTTTAAATTAAAAAAATTTCAACACTTAATGAAATGGCAGAAGATAATTTTTTCCACAAGTTTTCTTATTTACAATAATTGTTTTTTTTCAATTATTTTTGTATCATAGATATATTGTAGTTTAATAATTTTAAAATGCAAGTGTATGCATTTAAAAGAGGATAACAATAAAATGTCCGTCTTGTTTAAATTTATACAATTTTTTTTTTGATTACTTTTCAGTTTCAGTATTACAACCAACCTCTTCAATACGAACATCTCCAGTAGTAATTAGATTGCACTATCTACTATTTTTTGTTTTTACCCGCCCATTATCCCAAGAGAAAACTCCTACAAAATGATGAAAAAATTTATCGAAATAAGTCACAAATATAAAATAATACGTGGCATGATTTCCTATGGTCTACTATATCCCTGCGGATCACTGGCCGAACAGACTCTGATAGAGAAACGAAATTTCAAAACGTATGATTGGAAAAAGTGTCTAAAGTAAGTGAAAATTATTTAAAGTATATTAAGATAATTGTTTGATGCACAATTTTTTTGAAAGATTTAGCTTATTTGGCTTTTGCTTTATGGGACCCACAATTTATGCCTGGATGCGCTTAGCCAGCATTATGTGGCCGCGTACCGACATCAGGTCCTCAATGTGTAAAGCGATAACAGAGCAGGTCGCTTACGATCCCATGGCAATAAGTACGTTTCTATTTACCATGAGCCTAATGGATGGCAAAACGACGCAAGAGGCTATGCGGGAGGTAAGTTTTAAATTCAGTGCTTTAAATGAGAAATTCAATACATTTTTAATTGCTTCAAGTACTTTGTCTTGTTTCAAAGAGCTTGTTAGTCTAAAATATTCATCGTTTTTTTTTCATTGAATAAACATTACAGTTGTTTGATTTGCCTCTCAAAGTCTACTTAAGTAAATACCTACACTGAGGGTTGACTGATAGACGTACAGAATAACGTATGTGCGTTCATTTATTTAGCACATCACCAGAGTGTGCATTAAAAAATGTTTAGACAGTTATTTAAATTCATATCACGTCTGATTTTTTTCTCCACTTTTCTTTACAGATATTTGTAGTATTTTATTTTAAGTATCCCCCTTGACCATAGCTATTGAAATCCTCTTAAAGATATTGATGGAGAAAACTTTTAACATTTTTTCTTTTATTTTTTTTTCTTATTTCTAAAGTAGATTTACTTGATTTAGCTTTCACGAATACTTGAAACTCAGGTCAATTGGGATGTAATAATTTCGTGCTCGTATGTTGTTTTAAATTTTTTTTCTGTTTGAACACACTTAAACGTTCAACATTTCCTACATTGAGTGATCCAATTCAGAAATTCACATCCATAAATGTTTTACACGCACCTTAACTACGTGTGTATCTCACTGAGTACTATGCCACAGTGATTAAAAAAGTTAAAAAACGTAATATAAAAAATTCTTTTGCATGAAATTTTTTTGCAAAAATTATGTACCTTATCGGAATAGTTTTCTTTAATTTCTAAAGTTATCATATTCTTATTTATTGTTTTTTTTTTTTAAATTGCCTAATCGGTCTCCACCTTTATCTTTACCCTTTTTTTTTGTAACCTAAAATTAAACTTCATATTTTTTAACAAATTTTAAATTGATTTACATAAATGTGTAGCGAAAAGTATTTAAAACAAATATATATTTTTTTAATAATTCGACTACAATTGTGTGATGAAATTATTTCAGGAGATATTTTTTTAAATCTCTCAAAGAATATGCCACCATAACCACTGTGCTATACAATTGCCACTAAAATGTCATTGTTATTGTAAGCGTCATTAACATCACCAAGCACAACAATATCATCATCAACATTATCGTCCTTTTCGTCGACAACAGCCAACCGAATATACAACACAAACTAAGAAATCATCATACAACACAATGATACATACAGAGATGAGGGAATACACAAACATAACAATTGTCAAGAAAATGCCACTCCAAGTAAGTCTGTGCGCGTTACTGCAACAACTCTCTAACCAGACAAATAAACAAGCAGACAGACATGGAGCCAATCAGACAGACATCTAGCCCCTTAGTGAGTGAGTTTGGCAGTACGTTTAGTTGGCAGTTTTAGCTAGTCATCCATTCAATGGCCTGGCAAGGCAAGTCAGAACTGCTTGCATACGAAAGCAATCATTGACGATGTTGTTTTTTTTTCTCCTTTATACTTGAGGCATCAATCGTCTTGTTTAGCTTCAATTGTTGACTGCGTTTGATGGCTGTTCTATAACAGAACTTCCCAAAGTATGTAGTACAACAGTGATCTGAATGCCACATTTCGAGATAAGGAACAATGTCATATACCTAGGAGGAGTGCTTGATTAGAAAATATTCTGGACGGACTACATTGAGAGTAGAGGGGATCTTATGTAGAAGAGCCATAGGCTTAAAGGGTCTCAAAACGTATGTTTCCATTATGTGGCAAACATCTTTAGACAAGAAAGCGAATATAAAACAATTTTTCAAAAATCCAAGAAAAGTGCCTCATTATCAATGTTACTGATCGAGATACAGGTGAATTATAAAGCAGTCTTAGCTGCTACTAGGTTCATAGTAATAGGCAAATGACTGTTGAAAGAGTGTACAACCATTGCCAAAGGATAATAAATATCCTGCTGATTGAAAACATTATAGATGTTTAATGTGACAAACGCTCAACGAGATATGAAAGCATATCGGTTGCTTAGAGATTAGTTTAATATGGCCATTCATCACGCCACAGCAACCTTTGCAAATTGTAAAATATTTCTTGTGAAAATCATGGTTAAACACGACAATCTCATCGAATATTGGATGAAGCATACTTTTGGTTAAATGGCAATGACAAAAAAAACAGAATTTCCATAACTGGAGCGATGAGAAGCCTCAAGCCATTCCCCAACACCGTTACATATAGAAAAACTCACTATTTAATGAGCCAGTAAAACCATTGCTCCATATATATTTACTAATTACGATGGTAAGAAAGTTACGGGCAACGGTGGCATTAGTATCTGGTTTCAGTATCTGATACAATCAACTTACTGAGGCAAACATCTAACGAATATATAATTTAAAATAATCCACCATTTAACTGATTTTATTAGCTGATTTTCTCTGGGGATATGTAAAGTTCCAGGTTTATCCAGATTAAACAAAAATTCGACTCATTTTTGTCAAAACACCGACTGTTGTTAGCCGCGGAAAAAAAGGTTTTAAATAATGCCGATCTCTGATAATACGCAGCAGCGGGTGGTGGGTTGTTAGAAACTCGGCACTTGGCAGCGATGCTGACGACTATCAAACCACATTAAATCTACATTATATGGGCACTTTAGTAAAATAAATTTAAGAATCAATGGCTCTCATGATTCCTCCTCTAGCAAGTCATTGAAAGACAGCCGTACCGACATACTTTGGTTCTTAGTTGATTTTTTATTTTTTGTAAGATTATAATAAGAATATTTTTAAAGAAGCTTTTTAATGTTATTGTCGACTAAATGTGTTGGTGCTTGTTGACGCCGTTTGCAATTTAAATTAGAGCACATACGGGGGAATACAACACAATGGTACGGACAAACATACATTTGTGTACCGCTCGTTTGATACTCAGCAGTGATGGGATAAAATGGCACGCTATGAAGATACAATTAATTGTCTTATGACATGTAAAAAGTCAATCATATTATATTTTGTTATAAATTTTTTATGGTTGAAAAAGAAATTATTGCACCACTGGCGGCTCCTAAAAATCAATTACTGTATTCACATGGTGTCATAAATTCAAATGTTCTAAAATAATAAAATAAAAAATATGACTGTTTTAAACGACCCTTTATAACTAAGATTGATACATTAAATTTAAATTACCAATTTTGTTAAATAAGATTGATAAGGTTTATTTTGACATAGATAGTAATTTTTATATTGATAGCATCATAATGTATAATTCAAAAGGGTGTTTTGGCCAGATGATATGAAGAACAAAATATCTATAGATTTATATGTCGACTATCAATAGCAATATAACTTCAGCTTCGTTGCCAGTTGTAAAATTAGTTATTCCATAGGACAGCTGACGTTTAAAAGCTGTAAATTGTTCTGAAAAAAGTGATTATATTGGCAACTGTGAAGTTAGTGTTGCCGCACTGTTTAAAAATGTATTATTTTTAATTTCAAAATAATGTTTTTTATTTATGCTTGTAACAGAAGTGATGGGAATTTTTTAAATTTTTAATTTCAAAATTTATCTATCTTCTTCTTCTATTTATATAAAAGTGAAACTCTGTGTGTGTGTTTGTGTGTGTGTGTGTGTGTTAGCTATAGACTCCGAAACTGTAAAACCTATCGGTCTCAAACTTGGGCAAGTTGTTGTACACATTTCAGGGAGTGTTAATGGGTGGCAAGAAGTGGACGCCCATAAAAAATAGTTTTCATTTTTAGCTACTTGCACTGGACCGATTTTTCTGAAACTTTGTACACATATTGAGCTGTTATGACTTTACAATTTCGTGATTAGAAAAGTGGACAGTGCCACGCCCATAAAAAAAGTTATCATTTTCAGCTATTGAACTTCACCGATTTTTCTGAAACTTTTCACACACATATTGAACTCTCATGATTATACAATTTGGTGATTAGAAAAGTGGGCAGGGCAACGCCCAGAAAACAAGTTATAATTTTTAGCTTTTTGCACTTGATATTCAATTTCAATTCAGAATGCATTTTATTCATTATTGGGCATAGCAACGCGTGCCGGGCTATTCTAGTAATTAATAATAAAGAGTTTTAAACTCAGTGATGTTTTATAAAAATCACGCACTGTTTTAGGGGTTTAAGTTCTTTTTGAAATTTTAAAGTTGACAACGCTATGTATGAGCTGTAAATTAAAGGAGTAAAAGGATTTTGTTTCTTATTACGAAGAAGTAACTTAACTGCAA
The DNA here is from genome assembly GCA_941918925.1 of Phyto melanocephala. NCBI lineage: Eukaryota > Metazoa > Arthropoda > Insecta > Diptera > Rhinophoridae > Phyto > Phyto melanocephala. Next base: position 16,299,230 of record OW799233.1, on the reverse strand, counting down.
TACCAATTAATGTTCTCACAATGCTTTGATCATAAAATTTTTGACATTTCGTAATTTTTTGTCTCTTGTCACGATTATTTTTTCCGGTAGAGATAAATAAAAAACTTAGGCTGAACTGCATATTGATTTTTAACTTCGAAAAATTGTCACTAACAGTGACAAAATTGATGTAACAATGTTAGTACTTTATTGAAAAGATAAAAAACTCTATATCTAGATCGTAAAAAGAAATGCAAAATTAAGACAATTATTAATTAAAATAACTATATATTAAATTAGGTACATACATGTGTACTTACTTATTCACTTGTTCGTCCCGAATTCTACTATTTTACAGATTACCCGTACCTGCCATGAGTTTTATTTTTGTTGTTATCGCTGTCCGTTGTTTGTATCTTGTCTTATTGATGTTATTTTAAGTGTTTTTTTTTTCTTTCTTTCATTCTTAATGTTTCACTGAAAATAAGGAATTCTCACAACAGGTTTCAATTATCACTTTTCAATGAGTTTTTTTTTTTATACGGAAAATTGATGTGAAATTCTGCTGCCACTAATGAACGTGCTATGTAGGCTTTAGAATGCAGTGTGTTTATAAGTATACATACTTACATACACATGTTTATACAAACGATTTTACCATAAACATACTGACGTTAGGAAACAGATATAATAATGATGAGTGTGTACGATTTTAATTGCCAAACTGATAAAAACAACAAAAATGAAAAGTTGATTTTTGAAAATAAAAATAAAATGTTTTTTAAACATAATTAAGGAGAATATAAAATTTTAATTATGACAATAACGTAGTGAATGCTGTTGCCTGGGCAAAAGGGAAATGAGATTGATGATTGTTGTACAATATATTTATTGGTGAATACATTTTCTATACTAAATTAGTATATTGCTTTTTAAGTAAACTTATGACAGCGTCGTTTACAGCGCTTAATTAGAAGTTTTACCCAAAACCGAAAAAGTAAAATGAACTAAATAATAACACTGCTCAGCAGCACAATCCTATATTAAATAAGACTATGTGAACTATATGGATTTTGATGCGCTGAAATCAAACTTGTTGTCGGTTTTTTCCATCACATCGGGATTTTTTTTATGGGCGTGGCAAATTTTTTCCCCTAAATTAGTCAGATACGGAGACATACTTCAACCTAACTCGAGAACCAGTCATCCGATTTTCAAAAAAATTTGTCTCTATCTCTTATCGTTTTGGAATTATTCAGAAATTAATAAAAAATTAGATTAAAAAAATTTTTCGTGCAAGATTCGTAATATTTTTCAATTTAAAGATAGAATTAAAAAAAATAAAAGCAAATATTCAACATTTTGCACTTTTATCTGAGAGCTACTTATCTCAAAAATAAAATAAGCCATAAACCATAAAAATCGGTTAAAAAATGTAAAATGTCCCGATCTAATGGAAAGAAACCAACAACGGATTTGAGTTCAGCACATCAAAATCCATATGGTCCACATAGTTTTAATTAACGGGAAGACAAAACTGATTTTTTGTCGAACAGTGTAATTACGCTGACTGAAGAACGTAATAAAAAGATCAATAAACTTAATATTCAATATTCTGTTAATTGCATGATGTTAAATAATTATATTAATTAAATTAAAATTACACAGATAGAAAAATATAAATTCGTTTTTTAATGATTCACAAAGTATTTTTGTAAAAATTATAAAATTTAATTTTTATTTTTTTTAATCCTTGATGGGAAATGTAAAACAAAAAATTATTTTGATATTGAATAAATCAATTAAATATATTTATGTACATTTTAAAGAAAATTTTATTTATTTCACACAACTAGTTTTTACATCAACATTTACTTAATGTAAACAAAAAAATTATATAATTCTTTCGATCTTTTTACTAATTACATGGTCCCAACCAATATTCAAAATGTTCAAACATTAGGAAGTTAGGTTAATAAGAACAGGCAGCTGTTGTGCAGCTCACTTGGGTCCATTATATTGATCCCTTTGTGATATCTGAATAGAAAAGTAAGAATAGAATAGAAAAGAGAAGCAGACAAGTCTAGAGTCTCCGGCGGGAATCGAACCCGCAACCCCCAAACTAGCAGACCAGCACACTACTGACTAGTCCACCGGGGCACCAACATTAGGAAGTTTCTTTCCGGAAAAAAATTTGAATTAAAAAAACTAAATTTAATATTAAATAATAGGACAACGTCTAAATAAAATAAATATTTATCTTGCTACAGAAATTATTGATTAGATGACCATAATTGACTAATTACATCCAATTTATTTTATATTAAAAATAATATGTCATTACCATTTTTAATCTTGCATGTGAATTGTTATGCAAAATTATTGCAATATACTTTGTCCTCTCTTTGTACTTTGTATGTTAATATAGAATTAAAAATGAAATGCAATAACAAACAAAGAAATTTTTAAATGTATAGCCACTAGGGTGATCGACTCGGTTTTAAAACCGGTGGAAAACCCGGTTTTTTCCTCTTTAAGCTGGCGGTTTTTTTCTAAATGTTGATTTTTCGAATATCAAATACACCGGTTTTTTTATCCGAAAAAGCCGGTTTTTTATTTTTTTAATTTTATTTTCATATATTTTTGTTACCAAGCGTACCATAGTATATTAAGTACGCGAAAAGTTTCCAAAAATCAGAAAATAAAAACTATTAAATATTTTTCCATAATATTGTAAGAAATTTATTTGTTGTTCAAAAAACAAATGTGATATAAGAAAAATAATTTATCTTTAATATTATTTTTTTATAGGATATAAACCTAACGTTAAAAGTTAAAGGTAATTGAAGCATAAACTTAGCTGATCGATCACTTTTAGGTAAAAAGTGTAGTTACAATAAAGAAAAACCAATAATCTCGTCTTCCAGATCCTAATTTTAATTATTGGCATTGAGTGTCTGACAACTAAAATTTCAATTAAACCATCGAACAAACTAGTTTATGCCTATATTTGTATGTCTGTCATGGGTATAATAAAGAAATTTTAAAATGAAATTTCAAAGATTTTCTCCCTAGCCTTTAAAATGTATTTCAAATTACAGAAATAATTTCAAACAAAATACGTTAGTGCATATTAGTTTAAAAGATCTATTTAACATTTAAAAAATGTACAGAAGGAGATACAAAAATTTATAAAAAGTTTTATTTATTTATGTATTTATTTATTGTACTTTTTTATTTTACTTGTAAAGAGTACCTTTTGTCCTTAAATTCAAATAATTAAAACCAAATTAGTCAACTGCATTGTGATTGTGTAATTGTGCATCCAAACGTATTTAAACTGTAAAAATTTCATATTTAGATATAATTTTAATTTTAATCTTTTTTTACAATATTTTTTAATTTTTTTTTTTTATATATTTTATTTGATATATTCGAACCGGTTAACCGGTTTTTTCTCAATTTTCAAAATAGCAACCGGTTTTTTTTTAATTCTAAATTTTAAACTATTTGAAAACCGGTTTCTTAAAAAAGTCGAATAATCGATCACCCTTATATCGACGGTCAAAGGACGAGGTAGAAAGGACCTAACTCGTATTTTTTCGAAATCGTGATTTTCAGTGATTTCACACAAATACACCTCAACACAAAAATTTTACGCAATAGTATCCAAAAAATAAAAGCAGTTTTACAAACAAGTTTACAAAAGAAGTTACATTATGATAATACAGTTCCTATTATGTTTTGTTCTTCTTCTTCTTTAAAGTAACAATTATTTGAGTTAGGGCCTTTCTACCTGTGACCAACGATATACACTAGTGTAACCAACCTTGCACATTTAGTTTTTTTTTCTGTTATTTTGTAAACAACATCTTTTTATAATAAGAACCAATAATTGTAAAACAACCTGCGTAGAAAAATTAAAATTTATAACGACAGTATTTTAATTGAAACAATGTAGTTATTCTCTCGTACGCTGTATAGATATTTTGACATGACAACCATAAATTAAAAACTGAAAAAACAAAAACAAGCAACAACAAAAAGACACAAGCACCAAAATGAATGTTTCCCCAAAGTATAATTTTGTAACATGAATTAATGATAATTATAATAATTAATGTTTCTTTTGTTGCTAGAGAGAGACTGCAGCGAACAGACGAAAGTACTTGAACAATATTTAGCCATAGATTATGAATTTAATATTAATAAATTGTTATGATACAATTTTGTTTAACATTATTATGTGCTGTAATTAATTGTTTCACATTTTAATTTATTTTTTTTTTATTTTCTTACTTTTGCATTTCCTTAAATTCAGGTCAACATGAAATTCTTGGATGCATACAAAGTTGGTATAATTTATTGGCCATGTGTGCAAACAATTAACTTTGCATTTGTGCCGCCCCACAATCAAGTCATTTTCACATCATTCTTTAGCATGTGCTGGACAACATTTTTGGCGTATGTTAAATTTTTGGAATTGCCCGATGTTGATGTCGACGATCATTTGGATCATCATTTGGATTTACATTTTCATATACACTTTTGAATTGTTCGTGGATAGAGTAACGCTCGCTAGCAACTTGTGATGTTTGAACTACTTAAAGTATCTAGATAAATATTTAAGTTAATAAAACAATTTAAATGAAATTTTTTATTTGAAAATTATTAAAAACAAAATTATACTGTAAATAATTAAAAAAACTAAATAAATTTATTATTCTAAGGACAACAAAAAAAAAAATTTGCGTTCTTTACGTTGTGTTCTCGAATACAAGAATTCAATTAAATATTTCTAGTGTTTCCAGAAAGTCGCAATTTTCCTGTTAAACTTTGCAGCCTATAATTTTCTAATAACTTTTTCCTATTTAACGCAAGCTCATTAACATTCCTTTTAAGTTATCATAATATCCTATGTCTATTATTTAATACGTCCGTCTGTCCTTCTACACTGGTATGACTAAAAATACCATTTATCTATGCAATAACGTTTATAATTTTTATTGCTACTATTACTACTGCTTTTTTGTTCGCTTATATTTAATTTGTTACTTAAAATGTAAGGCTTTCTATTGCTAAATTTATTTTGGTTTATTCACAAAAACATTGGTATGTATTAATAAATACACTGGGTCACGTAAACCTATAATTACCATTGTTTTTGATGTGTCAGGTAAGTTCCAATTAAGGCCCCTACGGTTTTGTTTTGAACTGTATTTTTTAACAAAGTTATTTTAAAATAAAGAAAGATGAAAATTACTTTTATTTACTCAATTTCGGAGAACAAGGGAACAAGCAAGGTTTTATAAAACAAAATTTTATTACAAACCATAACGAAAGTTTTCAATCTGAATCAATTGAAGACTCGGTTTAAAGATGGGTAAGTTAATTTTCTATGTATATTGAATGTAAGTAGTTAATTTATTCAAATTCAGGAGGGAGAGAATTGTACCACAATTGCACTTTGTTTAATATGGCGAGACATTGGACGGTTACCCTTGTGTGGGTTCCAGGACATGGGGATATTGATAGTAATAATGGAGCTGATGCACTTGCAAAAACCGGTACCACCTTAGATTCGGTTAAATCCAGTTGTGCTTTGGGTATTTCGTTATCAAAGGGAAAGCAGCTAATCTCGCATCGATTCTATTTGGATGCCAAGGAGAGATGGGTGAAAAAGCCAGAAAGATCTGGCCTGACATGGATGCGCATAGGACGCAATATGCGGTGAATATACCCCGAATCGACCTTAGGAACCTCATAGCGGTCATTACTGGACACTAGTCTATAGGTACACATGCGAAAAGGCTAAATATCCCTTACAACGACTTCTGCAGAAGTTGCAATAACGAAAAAGAGAAGGAGACAACATCTTCTCTGTTATTGTCCTGCATTTGGGGACCTTAGACACCAGATTCTAGGTCAGCGAATACTTGAAAGTAAAACTTGTCTTTTCGCAGGTGATCTGGAAAAGATCCACACCTTTATAAACAGGACAGGATGGCTGAGGAACGACGGCCAGAAGACGTAGACAAACGGGCATTTCTGCTTACGGTGTCACAACGGGACCGTCGGAGGACCTATTGAGCTATGCCTTCGGGCGGCTGCCGAATCTAACCTAACCTAATATGGCTAAATAGTTTACCTATGCTGTCCAGCTAGTTTTTATATGCTGTCCTTTTCTGTCCCACATACCCATTAGTCACGAGGCAAGCCACATTTAAAAATCTAAAATCAAAAAATATACCAAAAATTAACCATAAACGTACAATTTGCACAAACAATAAACAATCAAATACAATTAGTTTTAACAAAAAATCAAAACTAATAATTAAATACAAATGAAGTTTATAGTTTTACTCGCACACACACAAACACTCTTATTATTAATATGGATTTCTGTATGTATTTTCAAACTTGCAATCAAAATTCGCACTTATTCATTAGATCTTTTTGTTTGTTGGATTGTTTCTTTGATTGTTTATTTATTTATTTATTTATTTGTAGTGTCGATTATTACGAGTATTAAATAGATAAATAAACACAACAACTATAAATGCAATCAAATTTTAAAGAACACAACTGCCTGCTCTAATCACTATGGCTCCATTGCATGTAAATAGTGCAATGAGTGTGTACGATGACTGATGGTGATTGTTTGTTTTTTTTTTCGTCTGTCAGTTGGAATGATTGAAACTAATAACATGTCTAAATACAATTTATACATAAATATGGAAATGTGCATGTTTTCGTGCAAGTATGAGTAGTTAAAATGTTATTGCCATTACTGGTTTAACTGAATTCAACGGCTGACTGAATGATTTGCCCCCCCATTACTCAATCAAAAGTATTTACACTTTATATATGTATATAGATACAATAAACCATGAGAAATACAATCGAGCGTATGCAGTAGTAATTGACAAAGTGGTGTGCATAGTTTAAAATGCGGGCAAATATATTTTGATAAGACATAAAGAAAGAGACAGAAAAACTAAAGGGTGGCTCAATTTTAAGGGCCTTAACGTCAAGTTTTTTTTTTTGCATTTCATTTGGCATTTTTTCAATTTCAGGCTAAATCAATTTGAACCATGGAAAGATACACAATCGAGCAACGCGTTAAAGTTATTCAGGCTTATTATGAAAATGATACCATTTGTATCAGCTGCTCCGGGAAAACTTATTACTTTTACACACTGAACCATTACAAAGTAATCTAGGGTGTAATTAGTTTTAGAAGTTCTTTTGAGTATCTAAAATATTTTTTTTTGTTACAATTATTTTCATATCAATGGTAACCCCAAACCGTTAATGTTGCTATTAAATGGTATAAATAATATATTTGAAGACGGAGGTGTAAACTAAACATACTTGACAAAAAAATTTATATATTTTCTTTAAGTAAAATTTTAAAAATATGTACATCTGTATGCCAAAGTGACTGAATTTGTTTCGTATAATTATACTGTTCATTTGCTGGAGTACATTTTCGACACCTCGAATGCCTCTAAACTTATTTGCCTGTGCCTGTGTGCAAGTGGGGGTCAGTTATGTACCACATAGTAAATGAGTTTGTTTAAAGCTTTTGGCGTCAGTTAAGCTAATTTAATTATGATGCCCCACAGCCGACAAGTATTCAACGGAGCAGACTGGCACGACAATCCTGGCTAAGCAGAAACCAGACCAAAAAATAAAATTATAAAACAACACTAAATAGTGTATAATTTGTGGGTTATTGTTGTTCAGAAGTGTACGGTGATATATATTTATTTATTACTTATGTTTATGTGTAACTCCACATATGTGTGTGTATTATTAGTAGAGTTCTGTTTAGTAACATTCAAGCATTCATTATGAATAAGGTATAATTTAAATTAATGAACCTAAAATAAGGAAAAGATATACCAAATGAAATATTATACAAGGAACCTAATGAGTCTTTCTTTAATTTAGCAGCAGGTAAAGCTTGGGCTACACTTTTAAGAGAATAATTTTAAGAATAAATACAATTCACTGAAATGGTTTCACTAAAACCGTATATAAATAACCAAGATTTACTTAAACAACAAAGAGCACTATAATCTGCTGTGACACATTTTTCAAAACCCCAAAAAGTTTTTATAGTTTTTTTTTACCTCAAAATTCATTATTTTGTAAACAATTCTCACAATTGTTGCAATGATATTAACCAAAAACCTATATTTGCCAAACCTTAGAATCGTACATCTAATTCTGTCGGTTTTGTGACGCTCTAAACTTCATTAATAGTAAATTATGTCATGTTCGAGAGTTGGGCGTTAAAGAAGGTGTATCAAAATAAATTTTTAATAATGATTTTTACTTGGATATTAAAACGGAGAAACCATTATTCTTGCAAGTCTCTGTCCATGACCTAATTACATGAATTTATGAAAGGCGTTCTATAAGTAAATAGATGGGCATTAAGTGGCCTATTCCCTTCATTTCCGTTAAAAGAATAAAAATCTATATTTGAAATTTCAAAATCGTACATATAAATTTGTCGGTCTTAAGATGCCTTTAATTTCAAATAGACTAAAAAGACACTGTCTGAGGTAAATTTTCGTAATAATAATACGGACTTGAAAAATGTTTGGGTACAAATATTTTTTTTTTTTACTCAAGGAATCTACTTACGTCATTGCATTTAAATACAATCGCCTTTTATTCAACATCAGAAAGTAATTTTTAATGGCCTTCTCTTGCATTACAAGCTATGGCGGCTCTCTTCTACTGAACCAATTAAGCTTATTTTCAATACCAAATATTTCCGCTGTGTAGGAAATATTCTAGCAAAATTTTATCCCACTTGTCGTCAAAATAAATTTTTCTTTGTGTTACAAATAGAATGACAATATTAAGTATTAATATAAAATTTTTTGGTGGTGGGTATAAAAATAATCGAACGGCCATCTTCAAAATTCATATTTAATTTGGAATTATATTTGGTCCGAATATACGGTTCATGCAGCATAGGCATCGACTTCAAAACACCTTAACAGTATTGGCAGCTTAGGAGACTACATTCCATATATTTCATGGTGATGATGATGTTCCGCTATTCTCTAGCTTGGGAGCAAACGGCCTCAATTAGAGATTTCCATCGATTGCGATCGGGAGCTATTTGTACAGCTTCATTCCATGTACATTATGCTAAAGATAGTTGTTGTACGTCAGGTTGTCTTTGGGCGTCCTCGTCGACGGGAACCTTGTGGATTATACGTCAGAGCGGCCTTTGCTATTGTATTTGTTGATTTAAGCGTGTGGCCGATCCATCCAAATTTTCGCCTTAAGATGTCTTGGTGGATTGGTATCTGGTTTGTTTTGTGGAGCAGCTCACAGTTGCTGATCGTGTTTGGCATCTGATGATACGGCGTAGACAACGGTTGGCGAATGTTTGGAGCCTCCTTGTAACGCATTTATTCAGGCCCCAGGTTTCACATCCATAAAGGAGGATGGGTTTAATACAGGCGTTGAAAATTTTTAATTTAAGGTCACGGGAAAGATCATTTGATATCCAAACTTTCCTCATCAAGTACATAGCCTTACGCGCTTTGTCTATCCGTTTTGCGACGTCTTCGTCTGGACCACTGTTTGTTGAGATTGTGCAGCCAAGGTACCTAAAGGATTGAACATCCTCTATAATAGTGTCATTGAGGAGGAGCGCGTTAGTGTTGTTTGTGTTTATCCTCATGACTTTTGTCTTTTTCGTGTTGAAGCTATGTGCAAGTAGGCATATATCATCTGCATAGTCCAAGTCGTTTAATTTGGCGAATGGAGCCCACTGTAAGCCGTTTGAAGCTGCTCTACGGCTCTTAAATATATCAATCTTTGAAAGTCTTGATTGTACTTCTACACTTTTTCCAATCGATTTCCTTTTTTTTAATTTCTAACATCTTAAAAGACCCCATTAGCATACTACTTAGGTAGAGAAGGGATATCAGGTGATACCTCTGTGCTTTGAAATGTCTTTCTTTATAATCTCATTTATATCTACGTTGAATAAGAATTATGACAATAGATATTGCTTTCATGACTCTAATTAAACCTTCACTTGGCAGCGGCCCTTAGTAGACCTATTCATAATCTCCTTGCCAACTAAATTCCAAATTGCCGAAAGTTAAAGGGTGTCGAATTCTCTTTTTAAAGTGATCAACAATTGACCAACTGTTTTGCAACTACCCTCAAGCTTTAAACATGATCTATGCAATGTTGGGTTTAAAGCCGATTTGCTCGCAAATAAATGCTTGATTTAAAATGCTAGACAACATCTCGCATGGTTTCATTGAAGAAAATATTCTCAGATTAAGGAATGGGAATGGGTAGATAAATTTAGAAATTTTCCCATTGGAAATCCTATTTCTCTTATAAATATAAATAACTGGTCGGTGCAGATTTTGGTCTGTTAATGCAATTGGGCCAATTGTATTCTAAGATTGAGGAAATGCTCTGAACGTTAGCTAAAAAAAAAATTAGGGCATTCAATGACGATCGCAATCGACTGTTCGAGTAAAATTGCAAGATTCTAAAAAATTTTAGAATTTTGATCCCGTACGAAGCCCTACGTTTTGACTTGAATCCTAATGTGCAAGCCCTAATCTACAAACAAACATATTGATATACAAATTTATGTGTCTAAGTATGTGCATATGTAATATGTATGAATCCATATTCCATATAAGTAGGATTTTTGTTGTTGTTGTTTTTGCAACTTTTATCTTTCTGTTGATTTTCATTTTATTGTTATTTCATGTTGTTGCAATTATTTATTGTTATCATGTGTAGCATTTTTTTTTTGTTGGTTGTAGCTGTGGCTGTTGTTGCTTGTTTGTTACCTTCATTTAAGCACATTGTTGTTGTGTGGTGCGAGCTGAAACAAACCATTAATTGAAACTGATAAATGAATTGTGATAATTTTTTCTGTCTTTCTTATTTCAGCTTATTGTTGTTGAACGTTGTGCATTTTTTGTTTGTTCTCGGCATGTTTAAATTAAACAACCATAATACATCATGTTTTTTAGCAATTTTTATTGTCTGATTGTTTTTTGTTTGGTATTTTTGAAAATAGGTAAAAAAAGTCATCAGTCTTTAGAATAAATAATTAAATTATTTAAAGTGCCAGGTAAGCAAATGTGTCTGGGAACTATTTGTAGAGGTAGAAAAAACTTATAGAACTTATTAGAAGCTTTAGCCATTGGCTTGCTGATCGTTGAAGGTGCCGATTGATCACAAGTAGAAAGTCCATAACTAGTATATGAATTACGTTCTCTCCGTAAAAATCTATTTTCTATAGATTTCTTTAAAACATTTACATCTTTTTAGTAAACAGTAACACTTATTGCTTATGCGACAGATTTTGTCTACTGATTTGTAACATCACAATACAAATCTACTAACTTAACCATTAGGTTTGTTTTAATGCTTTTTTATTTGTTGTTCAAGTGTAATTATTTTCAATTCTGTTCTGGTAACGTTATAACAAGCTATAACCCTGTGTTCTGTATTCCGCTTAAAATAAAATTATTCTAAATTTCCATTGCAAAGTTTTTTATATAATGTTTTAAACATTCCGAACAACTTTCACTCAGAATACAGTTGTAATGAAATTGTAGTTTTTTCAACTTTTTTTATACCCTTCATACAGTGAAAAAGGGTATATATAGCTTTGTCATTCCGTGTGAAATTTCTACAATTTTCATTTCCGACCCCATAAAGTATATATTTTCTGAAAGCTTATGAATAGGGAAGTCGATTAAGCTCTGTCAGTATGTCCGTCTGTCCATGTGTATGTTGAAATCAACTTTTTGAAGCCCCCCGATATCGCCTGGACGCGGGTGGGATATTAAAATATCAGAAATATTCGGGAGTAGATCGGTATTGAAAATCAGAAACATCGGTACATAAACAACTGAGATATGAGCAAAAAACCACGACCACCTCGATTTTTTTTTCACAAAAACAACATTACAACAACAACATACATACATACAAACGTGTATACTGGTTAGAGTAAACGTGGCATCGAATCCCAGTTGAGCCAAAAATTTTTTTTTTAATTTTTTTTTTTATATTTTTTTTTCTAATTTTTTTTTATTTTATATATTATTTATATTTTTATTTTTTTTTTTATATTTATTATATATATTAATTTTTTTTTTTAAATTTTTTTTCTTAAATTTTTTTTTTTTAATTTTTTTTTTTAACATACATACGTAAATTTATAATTTTACAAAGGGATGTTTTTATATATGTATGTTTTTTATGTATGTACAAACGTATTTCATATGAGATGAATGGTGATACAAACTACTGTTATTGCATGACTACACGTTGTGAAGGGTATATAAGATTCGGCACGGCCGAATATAGCACTCTTACTTCTTTAGTTTTTATTCAGTTTTGATTCTGGCCTAGTTTAAGAAACAATTACAAAATCAACACATACTTAAATTAAGAATTTTTTTTTATTTTTTTTGTTTATTTCTACGTTATAAAGAAATAGCAACCGACACTAACAAAATTCATTTTCACTAACACATATAATGACCTAGTAACTATTCATAAAAGCCATCATGCAAATCACTTTCCATTTAAGCACATTATCCGCTTATAAGTTCGTTTTAACCAAAAATATAATTAAATCTTGTAAAACGTTAAATATTTGATATTTTTAACAAATCAAAAAACTTAAATTTTTGCAACGAGATAAAAACAATAAAATCCAAATTAACAAAACACCATAAAACTGTATACAAAATCATGAGTTCACATCAACATCATTGAAAATAAACTGCGAAAAAAAAACTTTAAATCACAAAATCCCATCATAAACATCAGCAACAAGAGCAATAACAATAGTAATAATAACAATATAATAAAAATTCAACCATATGATGATATAAACAAACAAACAAACAATCACTTACTCACTCGCTCCCTTACTTTAAACACACGCCTCACAGGATAAACAAACTCTGACAAATTCATTCAGTCATACGTCCAGTCACCCTGATGTTGTACAATATTCAAGGCACGTCTGGGTGTTAAACACAGTAGCAAGCACTAGATAAACATGTATGCGTTTGTAAAATAATATTGTACGTAGTAAATATTTTATAATAAATATAAACAATTAAAATTTATAAATTCTCTATGATCGACAATGTTAATGTAAGTATGTAGGAGTGAAAGACTCACTGACTGCCTGCAGGCATCCAGCAAATATTGCATGATAAAATTTTAAGCTGAAATAACAACACAATGTTTTAGTAAAAAACAAAATATCATACATATTTTGTTATACATATATTTATTACAGTCTAGCTGTTAAAAATCCTAAATGAAATTGTGAACAATAAATCGTTCTCATATTGCTAACAGAAGTGACTAGAATTGTGGCAGTAGACTGCCATTCATATAAATATGAATGTGGGTTGTAAATAATATTGTAAATGAAAAGATTTTTAGATTTATTAATTATTTTCCTTGTTAGGCGTTAAAATTGTAGTGCAGAAAAGTTTGTATCAAATATTTAAAAACACTACTCCCTCAACAGTAGGGGTATTTCTTTTAATAACAATAGATATAGAGACTATCAAAAAAAAAAATACCGCCTATTCTTAAAGTCTAGTATACATTAACCTCTATATTCTTAAAAGAAACATTTAACTACGCTTTATAGAACAAAATTTCATACATTTGTATAGTTGAGCATCGATTATCCATGATTCCATTAACCGGGAATATCTATTATCCGGGATCGATAATGAAATTAAGATGTTTTATTAACCGTGATTACCTCAATTATCTGGGATTGAAAAATAGTAAATATAGCGGAAAACTTAAGCATTAACAATGTAGAAACTTGCCTTAACTGTCATAAAAATGCACCCTCATTTCCGATTTTGTCTGATGAAGAACTTTTAATCTTGACAAATCACTATGATGAACCTAATACCGAAATATGCTCGTATGATTTTGATGAAAATGATATAATCGTTACAAAAACATCACTGCAAGATGCTTTAAACGCATCCAGCACCCTGCTAAACAAGATAAAATTCAAATCTACCGTGTCAAAGAGAAGCTTTTGGCAGAAAGTATTCAGGTTAAGAAGAAGAAACAAACCACATGAAATGATAATTTGAAAAGTAATAATTAAAAATGTATTAGTATAATACTAATATGATCATATTGTAAGCGTCTAATTGATTAAATAAAGCAAATATTTATGTATGTAAATACAAGTAAAAAATTTTACCTCAATTAACCGGTAAAATTGATTAACCGGAACGTTTCTGGTCCCGACCATCCCAAATAATCGATACTCAACTGGATTTTGATAATATTTTGTAAATAAGAAAAAGAATATTGATTATAGGTAGGTTAGGTTAGGTTGAAAAGGAGGGGTATAGAAGCCCAAACCCATGACAGGTATGCACTTATGCCCAGTTGGAATGTTGTGCGCTCCATATGGAAAACGGAATTCCCAAACAAAAACCATAAACATAATTTCCCATAAATAACGGACTAGCCCAAGAACCCAGTCCCTTCAATGTAACGCCTTATGGATCTCCAGTTCGAGTTCCCCAGGTATTCCAAGTTCTGCATAGTATCCACTCTAAAATTTTCGCGCCTAATATGCCCAAACGCAGGACAATGACAGAGGTATTGTACCAGAGTCTCATCCTCTTCCTCGCAAGCTCTACATGTTGTCTCCTCAGATAATATCATGTGAGCTAAATGAGTTCTCAACTCCATATGACCTGTAATTACACCGGTTAATTTCCTAAGTGTAGGTTTACTCAGTCTCAGAATCTCCTTTGATTTTCCAAGATTTGGGTCACCCCAGAGTGTTCTTGTCACCTTACCGACATCAGTGCTTTGCCATTTTCTGACATGTTCCTCCATTGCCCAACGTTTAAGTTCATCCTTAAATCGTTTAAGGGGTTTGGCGTTCTCCAAAGTTATAGTTCTCAGAAGAGCTCCCATTTTGGATAGTTTGTCGGCTTTCTCGTTTCCGATCAGCCCGTGATGGCTTGGTATCCATATTATCTCCAGATGTTCACAATTTGCATATGAGTATATCTCACTCTTGCATTGCAAAACATTCCGGGATTCAACTTTCTCCTTTTTCAATGTCTTAATCACTGATTGGCTATCCGTAAAGATACGAATCGGGGTTTCGCTATTCGTTTCCTTTATCCATTTAATTCCTTCCGTAATCGCCATGATCTCAGCCTGAAAAACAGTGTTGTGATCTGGTAGACGGAAGTATTTGCTTCTATTTCGGCTTGTGTCCTATAAGCCCATTCCAGTTTGGTAATCAATCTTTGAACCGTCTGTGTAAACATCGATTCCGTGGCTGTTTCCCATCCTGATTATCTCATCCCATTCTCGCTCTTCCGGTATAATGGTTATGCAGTTAGTATTCTCATATCTCATCGGGATTTTATCACATGTTAATTCCGTAATATTTCCCATCGGTAAGATATCCGTTATTCTTTGGTATCTGGTCTTATGTTCTCTTATAAGCCACTCATCTATTTCCATTAATCTTGTGGCAGCTAAGGCCGCTTCATATTTTACCTGTAACTCAATAGGCCAAATGGATAATATATTCTCTATGGCCATTGTCGATGTGGTCCTCATGGCACCGCAAATACTAATGCAGCACTGTCTCTCAATCTTTTGAAGAGGTTTTATATTCACCTTCTTCTCTAAGGATG
This sequence comes from Phyto melanocephala, assembly GCA_941918925.1. Lineage (NCBI taxonomy): Eukaryota > Metazoa > Arthropoda > Insecta > Diptera > Rhinophoridae > Phyto > Phyto melanocephala. The sequence goes on along the minus strand of OW799233.1, from coordinate 16,283,502 downwards.
TCCACCATACTAACGAAGCGTACGTAACTGTAATTGATTATAAATATGAGAATAAAACTATAAATACAATTTAATATCGAAAATTCTTCAATCAAATCAGATAAAGCTGGCTTGCAAATACTAGCACAAAATATTCAACCAAAATATAATTTTATTTAAAAATCATTTCTGTGCTATTTATGTACTCTCACTTAAATAACATTTTAAATTGTAAAATGCAAATGTTTTAATTCATTATGCATACGAGAATAGAGTATGAAAAAAATCAAAAACACCCTCACCACATTGTGACCCCTTTAATGTTCGAATAAACAGAACCACAACGTCACAACAATAAACCCGGTCCAATAAGCAGGCAGATTAACCCCTTCTTACGGTTTTAAATAAACATTAAAATTCGCATTAATCACTCATTCACACGGACGGCATACAAAATAAACATTTCACGTATGGACGTACGGAAAGGCAGACAGACAGACAGACAGACAAACAAACAGAGGGACAATCCAATGTACGGTTTTACGTTCATACAACGTATTAAGTCTGCTTATAATTCTACAAATGTTTGTTAGCATTAATGTGTGCATGCCACATTTTGTACAATATTTTTTGTTGTTGTTCTATTCATGCATCTACCGATAACAACAATAACAAAAAATAATAATAAATTCCAATTAAAATTCAACACAAGATGACAACTGAAAATTTAAATTACGGTCACAACTGTGAACAATTTTTTTTTTTTGTTTTACTACATTTTGTGAGAACTTTTTTTCGTCTTGCTGTTAACGTCTACACTAACAGGGGACCAAATGGTCTACTTACAAACAAGTCCGTATGTAAATAACAACTAAAGCCTAGAATAACAACGACAATAACATTGTTGCAAAACTGACTACCTCATGCAGCCCTCATTGTTAGAAAATTTTTTATTCTATGGGGAGGTTGTTAAAACTCATTATGATGGTCATACATACGAAGATTCGTACTTAAAGTGTTTAGACGGAGAAAATTTTAAATTAATGAAGCCAGCACAATATTAAATTCTTACATTAGACCCAGGTAAAATGTTGTATGTTAGTGCTAATGTACGTACAAATATCATGGGGACGGAAGACTGACGGATGGATAAATTATAAAGAAATTTAATAAAAAGGTGATGAGTAAAGACAGTTAGAAAGAAGTCTTAATACTTGTTACTTTTATTTCGCTACAAACTTTAAAAACTTAACAGTATGGTATTATTTCGATAGTGGGGATTTTTCTACAAATTGGGATTATAAATTCAGCTTCAAGAACATGAGAGGTTTTGAAGATATAAATTTAGTTTTTGTACTTTTTTTATGATTTTTTTCTAAATTAGAGGTGTTTCATAATGAATGTTTGATTTGAATTTGTCATTGTTTATTCAGTATAGTGTTGACAACTCCAAAGTAATATACGGATGGCAATAGAATGTTGTTTCTCATACAAATTTGTTTCAAAAATATTTCTTGGAATTCATTAACAAATAGGAAACTATTTTATTTTTAGAGTATATTCTGGTAAGCCTTTATTTTAAAACGATTTATCGCTCAGCAGTGCTACCATATTTTCATTCAAATTTCATACATTTAAACACAAAACAATATTTTCTTTGTAGTTTTAGCGCAACGAAAGCTAAGAAAAAAATAAACCATAAAAGGAGAATTTTTAACGTCACTGATTAGAAACAATTGAGCACTGAGCACGAGAACAATCATATTTTAGAAATTCTTAATTAGTTTGAGACTGCTGTTAAAAATTTTGTTTGAAATTTTTATATTACTACGACGAAAGTTATAGGACATCTGACTCAATTTTAAAATCTAAGAGCACTGGTAGTCAAAAAGGAAGGCTTGCGTGTACTTAGTGTTACCGAAAATCTGAGTAAACAATTCGTCGTCGAGTTTGAAAATTGAAAAAAAGTTTCTATAGAGTATGCTCTCTAAAGAGCTGCAATTTCATGATTAGAAAGTTTAAATACCATAACAACTGAAGTATAATTTTCATGTACAGTAAAGATTTTTGAAAATCAAAAAGTGAATGCAGATTTTTTTGAGAAAAATTTTCAAAAATTAAGAATGCATCCACTATGTGTCGCTTCTGCGTAGCCTATATTAGTCAATCCCTTTTATTTGATACCCATATTTATGGGGTAAAAAAAATTCCGCAATTTTGTCTCAGACGCCATCTTAGATTTTATACATTTTTAATAGTTTACTGTATTCCACAGGTCACTCTCTTTTATTTGATGCCAATATTGTAGTGCTTAAAGGAGACAAGCCGTTGCTATTATTTTTGACTCTTGTACTCGCTATTTAATCTGGGACGCCATCTTGGATTTTTACTTTATAGTTAGTTGTATATTACTAGCAAAGTCTGTTCATTAAACAACTCAAAAAATCGATCTTCGTTTGTAAATTTTTGGGAAAAGCACCGAAGCAATTGTATATTGGTGCTTATATCTCAGTTAGTTTTAAGCCGATTTGTTAGTTTTTCTTTGAAATAATTTCTGTGACCACGGCTTATAATATTATGCCCTTAACGTGTCTAAAAATTATGATGAACTTGAAAATTTTTTTATATTAAAATATAAATATATTTTCCAAATAATTTTTGCCTATAACTTTGCCGATTAATGACCGAACTGTCCAAAATTTGTCGCAAATATCTCTAGAACAGAACACATCTATAAATATTCATACAAATTTTAATTTTTGTGGTAAAAATAAAGAAATAACAGAGGCATTCGTGTTCATATCTCAGAAAGTTATGAAGCGACTGTGATGATTTGCAATACCGATTTGCTTCCAAATATATCTGATATTCTGATACCAGCCATGATGGGCCTTGATTGCAACGGGCAATACTCAATCGACTCTCTTATTCCTAAGTTTTCAATAAATATTTATTTTATTTAATCGGAAATAAATATTGCAAAAATTCCACACGGAATAACAAGCCTATGTCTAGAAAAATAAAAAAATTTATTTTCAAAAAACTTAAATCGAATCGATGAAATAAAGTTAAAAGTGTTTCATTCCATTATCAAACATTTCAATAACAATAACAATCATAGCAGTAATCATTATGGCCTGCCTTTTTAATGTTTCTCATCTACATAAATCCACACGGGTGTATCCCACAGCACAAACTACAACAAGACTACACAGAACAAAAAATAAAAAAAAACAATTCCATTGAACCACAATTTAAAGTTCATCCATAAATTTAACCATAAACTCATCACACAGACACACGCGCAAACAATGGAAAATGTAAATAGAAAAATATAATTCCAAAAATTGAGAACACAGAAGAAAAGAATTAAACAAAAAACCGCTCAAACATAAAAAATTATAAAAGAAAAAGGAAGAGGGTGCCTTTGGGAAAATATATTGTGATTCCAAATGATACGAGGTTTTTATGAGGCTGCTGTTACACCAATCAAGTTTAACGTAATGATTTTGAAAAAAAAAAATAAATAAATAAAAATTAAACCCTCACACACTGTATATTTTATTTATGGGATTATGATGACAAAGCATGTTTCTGTTTAGATTTGACACATTACACCGACAGACAGTCAGATGGACAACTACACACAAACATTCAGTATTGGCATCAATTTAGTATTTGTGTATTTTAATAACAACATGTGTCTTAGAGGCAGACAGAGAGACTGACTGACTGCCTGCCTGCCGGTTAACAAAACACAATAGTCGTGTAAAATGTGGGGCATTTACCTCAATTGGCAATTGGCTGGCAGTCGTAGTCGTTATCGTAATGTCGTCTTATAATCGAGTGTATTAAAAGCGTGATCAGAAACAAACTAGCGATACGTTAGAAATAATATTAAAGCACGTAATATTAATGTTCTGATTAAAGTAAAATATTACTTACTTATCTGTTAAACGAAATATTTTAAAAACCAAAACGAATATTTAAGGCGTTACTCATAGTTCGACGGAGGATAAGAGAAGGTGTGCATGTGGTTTTTACTATATTATTAATGTAGCACAACTGCTAATGTCTGTCTGTATATTAACGGTCTAAAATGTTTTGGAAATGAAAATTAATAATGTAAAATATTTTTTATTTGTTTAGTTATTATTAATCGATAAAAGTATACAACTGGAAACGCCATAACGAAACAATTTACCTTAATTATAGACAAAATATTACCTTTTAAAATCTATGTTAAGATTTAATAAACTACAACTGAAGCCTTCTTCTATCCAAACCACCAAAATATGGTGTGGGAATTAATTTTTACTTTGCCATTTTGTGTGTAACAGTTCGAAAAATTTGTTTAAGAATCTATAAGATATTTATTTTCTGAGTTATAGGTATCATCTTCGGACGGTTTAGCTATCCGTCCGTCTGTCACACTGTCCGTCTGTTTAGAACCAGAATAAAACGGAATCTGTAAAGGCTAGGTAAATACAATTAGGCTCAAGTAATACATCAAAATTGTTGGGTATTGGAAATGGAAACAATAGAAAAGAAAGTTAGTTATACATTTTAAGTCACTAACATAAAAGAAGGGAGCTGGGAATATTAAAATATTCAGTGGGAACATTTTTTAAATGCGCGCTTTTATCAGATACACCTTCTAACTAAGTATATCTTACGCACATTTAGTTTCATTCAGAACACATAAAAAATTTAAAAAAATAAGGAGTAGCCTACAGCGAATAACCCTGACAATAACATTTAGTACAGTGTAGGCCAAAAGTCACCATGGGATTATAAAATTTAATTACGTTTAATATACCCGTCGTGGGTTTGGACTTTTAGTGCCCCGCTGTACAACCTAACCTAACTTTTTTGTTTCATATTTTTTAATTTATATTTTCAGATTATATATATGAGACCTGGGACTCAATTCTCGTTCTGTGAAACTGTGAAATGAAAAAGATTTTGTATGGCAAAGGCTATGGTGACACCATATTACAAGACACACAAAAACTTTTCATTTCATTGTTTCATAGAACGAGAATTGATACCCTGGAGTAAAAATAATGGAGAGATTAATAACTGAAAATATAACCAGAATATTTTATAACTTATTATTTAGATTAGCAACCAATTATTTTTAATACAAAGAGCATATCGTCGATATTTTAACGTCCGAATTTTACCCTCTGCATCAATGATTCGTGGCTCAGTTCATCGTCATCAACAACAAGGCACCGCAAAGCAATAGAATCGATAGACCACGTTTAATTCACATTATAAAAACTATTGAATGTGTAGCGCAAAGTGTTAACAAAACATCTGAAACATCTAACATAAGGTGTTCTGCTTAGCTAGGAGCGGCTTGTACGTCACTAAAGAAAAAGACTCACTCTTATTCGCATATATCTAATCGGCAACGTCTAAATTTTGCAATTAAATTTCAACAGTTCATTTCTTTATTTGGAATCTCGATATCAGAGTTAAAACTTATTTTAATTTCCTTTTCAATAAGCAGAACTGCAGGCTTTGGATTCTGGAAATAATAATTCATTTATTGACGCAACGTGCACTTCATTAGGTGTACATTATGGTATGACATTACAACTAAAAAAATGTTTGCCACTTACATCTTCTAAAATAAATATGGAAGTGCTGTAGCCGGAAAAAGAGAGCGGTATCTGTTTATGGTACAACCCACACTGATCGACACAAAATGGCACTTTCAAAACAATTTTTTGGAGAGCGAATAATTTTCAGATATTCGGAAATTAATTGGCCATATGCTAGCAACTAGTATATACTTTAGGTTTTTTTTAAAGAAACGAGTATATGTGAACAAGCCAAAGACAATCCCTAAACTGTAGGCTATCATTGTCGCAGGATTTGAGCGCTACAGTTGATAATTTTGAAAGATGTTAGGGAAAATGCTCTGAAACGAGCTAAATAGACATTACAATGCTAACAACAGGGGTCATTTAAGTGACGTTTTTTTCCATTATGAATGTTTAATAATTCGAAAAAAATAAAATATATGTAAACGGAAAAGTTATTAGACTTTTAAACCCCATGGTGGCTTTTGGCAAACTTTGTAACCATAATACTAGACAGTACCAGATGCACTAGAAATGACTATTGCTTCTTAAAACTACTTGTATCCAACTAATTCTTATGAAACTTGGCACACTCATTTCGTTTCGGTAAAAAAAAGTTGGCGGTACTACTGCTTCCACTGTGGTTCTATATTAAGGCTCAAAAAATTATAACTAAAACAAGTAACTGCGCTTGTTTGGCTGTTGGAAATCATGAATATAATTATGACATAATTCCAAAACAGGCCTCATCGTAGGGTAGTCCAGATTTTAAATTTAAAATATTTACTATCTAAACCCTAACGGTAGGATCACACGATTGCCGTAATTCACCAATTTCTACAATTTTTTGTATCCCAATTGTGTGATTGCACAATAAATTGGTTCATGTGACAATCGCGGATAATATTGTGCTTGTTTTAACCAATCAAATGCAACTCTGGTGGGGCAACCGTGTGACCACTTTAAGTACAACAGCGCGGCAATAAAAATGTCAAAAGTGTGCCAATATATATTGTGTTCTTTGGCGACAATCAAAGTTTACAATACGCGCCAACATTTTAATTTTTTTTTTGCGTGATTCAATTATTTGTGGTTTGTGATTAAAAAGTTTTTCTTTGCATGATTATACTTTTTAATTACATAAATTTAAGCCAGTTAAGTTTTGCGTACCCCCAGCATATCTATTTTTCCTTATTAAGTGTGCACATAGTATGTTTTTGTAAGTATATTTCTACAAAACCATAAATAAATTTTTTTATACCAAATAAACACACAATATAGAAAGAAGATGCAATTTTCTTTCTTTTTAACAAACAAACCATTTCAATGCACAAAAAAAACAAAACAGACACAACAAAATAAGCTAGCGTTGCTACAAGCAGGAACAATCGTGTGACGGGAATGCGGCGATTTTTGTCACTATAGCATTTTACGCCATCTTGCAACAATTAAATTTGTATAAAGTGAGGCAATCGTGTGATTACAAAGTATTTGATTTAAATAATCTCATTATTGTGCGCCAATTCAGCACAATAAAAATTGTGTCAGGTTGGTGCATTTGCGGCAATCATGTGATCCCACCTTAACATACAACTTTTTGTTTAAGACTTGGAATTAAAACTTTTTTTCTTACAATCGATCTCTTTTGTTTGATGCCTTAACTGAGGGAGATTAAGAAATATAGCTGCCAGTCTGTGCCGAATGCCATCTTGATTATAATTTTGCTCATGGTGTATTTTATTCTAATAGTCGAGACGTTCTACTTGATACCCATATAAATATAGGTTTGAAAACCAATACCGGGCCACTTTTTTCAGACGCCTTCTATTATTTAAAATTCTACTGGTCAAGCCCTTTCAGTTGAAATATATTTTGTACTGTATTCTATTATTTAATTGATAGTTATTTTAAATCTATATGTTGTCTTGAAACTACATAAGAAACATACTTTTGTTTGTATATTTTAGGAAGAATACACAATTTAAAACTAATTTTGAAATTTTAATCTAAACTAATTTTTTTTTACATGTCTAAAAGCTTATTCATAACTAAATTATGAACTGGATTTTATAAAAAAAAATTAAATAATTTTTACCAATAACTTTGCCAAATTTTATTTTGCTTTTATGAAGCTTTATTTGTTCGACCTTCATTGTGCTTTCAGCAGACCGATTAAAAATTCTAGGTGGTCTTAGAATAACACTAGGATTCAGAAACGAATATTTTAATGTGTTTCTGGAAGAATGACTAACTAAATATAAACCTACACAATTTGTTTATGATGGTGAGTATACAAAACAATATAAATAAATTCTACGTATGTATTTTAAAATTCCTTTTGAATTTTTTTCTTTTATTTATTTAAACAATATAAAAAAAACAATTTAATTTGTGCTTTGAAATTATTTTTAAAATTAATTTATTTATTTCAACTCAAAATAAATATTTAGAATATTATTCATCTTCCTAATGAGTCGTTGCCCCATGCGATCTATAAGTTATTTTGCCATTTAATTTCTCTCTTTTTTAAATTTGTGCACAAAGTCATTAGAATATTTTCACAATTTTAATCCACTAATTACAAATACAACAAGCAACTTTGCCGTTTATTAAAAGAACAGCAACCAAATTTTTTCTTACTAAAGAAAAATTTCAGACAGACACACAAAATAAGATAAAAGCAACTAAAGATAAGAAAAAGAAAAAAATAATGAAAAATAAAAAAAACAACAGAGGAAAACTTAGAAATAATTTATCACAGATGAGTGTCTTTCATTGTAGCAGGCAACATTAATCTCTACACTGTTTCATGTTTCATTAATTATCAGTTTTTTTTTCATTCTTTTGTTGTTATTATTGTTAATATTTTACTTTGTTGTTGCTCTGACAGGAAGACTGTGAGGCCGCTTGCTGCTAATGATTCAGATGACGATGATGAAAATCCTTAAAGAAAATCATTGTCGGGAAAAAAGTGAAATAAAATTTTACACATTTGTTGTTGCATGATGAAAATTAAAACGAAAAACCTGAAAAAAAAACAAATTCAATTATAGACGTTGTTTTTGTTTTCATGTGCAAGAAGAACGTGCCAAGAAAAACTGATTAGTAACGGAATTAAGCCTAATGAGAGAAATGTGCAAAAAAAAAATAATTTACATACACAACGTCAAACAACTGCAAAAATTATGTGGCATGCAATGCCAATAATTTTAAATTCAGTAGAATAACTACATTCCAATTACACTTGCATTTAAATAAAAAAAATATTCGCACACAACCACTTATCTCCTGTTTCCGGTAAACACGCTCTACACACCCTAACATAAATGGAATTTGATTTAATTACACGGGAAGTAGCAAAAGTTAGAAATAAGATTTCTTTTGCAACTACAAAATATCTTGGCAGCATTTAAATAAGAGCAGCATTTTCTAAATCAGTTAACAGCGCGTGTTTTTTTAGTTTTAATCTCTATTTTTAAATAACGCTCAGATAAATGGCGTTACTAGCCTCGAATTTATCTTTATTCGAAATATAATTTTTGCCATTTTTATTTGAATACGATTTCCAGTCATCCCAAATCCGGCGCTCAGGAAGTAAAGTCGTTCATTTTTCTCAGCTATGCAGACTTAATGTCAGTGATAACGTGACAATTAATGTCTTTCGAGATATCAAATCAAATAGCCCCACAAATAGTTCAGAAATGTGCAATCGCATGATGCTAAAAGCCAATTAACTTGTCTATTATGCATAACTATTCTTCTATGAATTACAAAACGCGCAGAGTGGCATATTGCACTACCTTGTTTAGACCAGATCCTACATATTTAGGGCATTCCAAAGAATTACGAGCAAAAAGAAAAAAATTAATTAGAATTACGATTGCATTAGATTAAGAGGCATTGAACTGCATTAGACTTCATTGACTGCAATTCCCGTAAGAAGTATAATAACGCTTAATTTATCGGGATCCTGGAGATCGAATATATCTACTCTTGTGAGAATTCTGGCGACGCTACACTCGATCTTGAACCAACATTATAATTATGCCATCCCCTTGAAGGATTTTAACAGGGTATTCAAAGTTCTTATTCCCTCCAGGAGTAAGTAGATAAAATACAACCTTGCAGAGAGTTAAGACACCAGAAAATATAGTTCTAAGATAAGCTAGGACTTTTAATCCGATGTATTTTCTGGCGAGTTAGGGATTGAGCTCTCTCTTCACCTTCTGGATGAATGTAGCTTATTTCGCTATCGGAGAGACATATACACGCAAAGAAAAACCATGGTTACGACATGATCACGACGGTCATAATTTTTTCTAAAACAATATTTGGTTGTCGAAAACAAGTCATAGTTATTTTTGTTTCATTTCATCATATATTTTGTCACGATAATGAAGCATTTGTTTGAATTGTATCATTTAATGATTACTTTTCGTAAAAATTTCAAAATGGTTATCATTTAAAAATAGTATGATTTAAAAAATTTAATTTGACAAAAATAACATTATATTCAAAATCATTAAAAATTAAAAATAATCATTAAATAATAAGCGAGAAAACAGTATGATTACAAAATAATCAAGCTATGATTTTTTTTAATAATAATTTGATTTCAATTGTTCTTCTTCTTGCTGAATAAGTTTTTATTATTTTAAAAGTTTGAGATGTCAAAAAAAGGAACAAAAATTTTGAAAAATTAAAGAAAATTTAAAAATAAACGAGAAAATGTAAAAAAATATTGGTATAAAAATTGCAATTAAATTGGTGAGTACAAGCAATATGTGTATGTTACAGCAAAAGACAATAATTTGCCGTAAAAAAGCAAAGATTGTCGATTTTAATTGTAGTCATATATATGATTATTGAATGATACTTAAAATAAACATAATAATGATAACTGGTAACCATTATTATTTTAAACATAATCATACAATTTAATCATAGTATGTTGCTCTTCGATTATGGTTACCACAACCATATTTTTTCTTTGCGTGTAGAATGCTGAATGGCAAGAATATTCTTGCGAATATAGGGATTTTTGTAAGGTCATTCACTACCATGTCTGAATTAATCGGTCAATGCTAGAATTATTGTCAACTGACTGGTGTTACGTTAGTCCGGATCCCTGGTCATAAAGGTCACTATGGTAGATAACTGGCTACAGGGAAATCTTTTTTGGATGTTTGCAACTCAAATGCAGTCGTTAATGACTATCAAAAGCAAGATCTCTCGATACCTTCTTGAGAAAACCGAAAATAGGTAGAGTGAACTGGATGCATATAAAGCGGTCCAGCTTACGTGGATGGAGATAGTACAACCATCAATGGCGGTAAGTGTCAATTATATCTTGACATTTGTGAAATTCAAAATACCTTTCAGTAATACATGAATAATTTGAACATTAAATAAACACAATTTAGAATCAAAACTAAAGTTTTGTCAAGGAATATCGGGTGAAAACTTTAGAAGCACGTTGTAATTAATATAGCTTTACCCGAACGTACAAAATTTATGTACAGAATACATATATGTATATTGCAAACAGAGAATTAAACAGTTCTGGGAGACTGGATCAATTTTGATACTTTAAACACTAGATCGCACAAAAACAATCCACTCAAATGTCAATATCGGAGTATTGCGTCAGAGTGTTGGTGAAAATCCAGAAACAACAATTTAGCGCCGCGAAAAATTATGAAAATTTTTTAAAAACTACACTATTTGTTGATTGTCAAAATTGTTGTATTTCCGGTGCAGAGAACCAACACGTGATTGTAGACAAACAAATACAAATAATGTGTCACTGATTGGCGTGGATTTTTGGGTAAAAGCATTATTTGAACATACCTCTTCTTAAATGAGGCTGATAACGTACCAACTCGATAAAGTGACATAAAAAAAGCTTACTGATTCAACAGAACATCATATCATCATCATTGAAGAACTTAATAACTGCATGTAAACATGCAGGGTATATAAAACCACTCGTTTCGGTGATCAGTATTAGTCTATTCTATTGTACCAAATTTTATTCAACAATCTTAAGAAAAATGTCGCAGGTTTTAAAGCTTTCTTCCAATCTTGATTTGTTTCTTCTTTAAAATCCTTAAACACTTCAACACTGGCAATATCACGGCTACAACCTTTTGCAACATGGTGCTGCCTTACCTAAAAGGAGAAATAAAAACTTTCCTCTTACTATTACCTTTATGTATTTTAATTTTAAATTCCCTATAGATTGCCATCTAGTTTAGTTTTTGAAAGAGACCTTAAATTGTAAAACACTTTGTGAAAATTATGGTTTCAAAGTATGTAATCAATTATTCCATGTGCCAAATCACGATTGTTCCATCATTGTATTGTGCAGTAAATACAAAAGAATAAACGATTTTGTTTTAGATTTTTTTCGATTCAGTTACTCAGTTATAATCATTTATTGAGTTTGTGGTTTTAGTTCCACTTATATTTTTGTAAAGTTATTTGCTTCGTTGGCTCTTTTGTTCCAGTGCTAAAATGAGTTTTTCATGAGAATTTTTTTTATACATACAACAATGTCAAAGTGTTTTTTATTTATATTTTGTTTTAAGGAAACTCATACAGAACCTAAAAAACAATTTTGTTTGTAGTAGTAAAGGTAAAAAAAAGAACTGAATTGAAAAATAACAACCGATATTTTTTGTGCTGCTATTTTAGTGGTTCTAACAGTGCCAGCTCATTTTTTTTACCTTTTTAAGAAAATTGCAAGCAGAAAAAATTAATGCTAGTAGTTCTCATTCATTTAGCCATTGAGTTAGTCAGCCTGCCTATCATATTGTAGTCACTATTATCATTAACATCGTCATACAACAAAAGCACCATAATTATCGTTAAAGCATTCATTTCATTCCACTTTATAATCATTTGCCCAACCGCTGAGTGGGTATTATAGGGAAGGTAAGTTCGATATGAAAGTATTTTTTGTTTTTTTGTACCTTTTATAGTTGGCTTTGCAAAGTTACTGGCATTCACACAAACAAAAGCATTCATATCATGAGCATCACAACCATCATCATTGTAGTCGTCGTCAGAAGAGGCTACAAATTCAAAGAAATTCAAATTGGTTCTTGTGGTAATTAACAGTAAACACGTCCACGACAGAGACCAACAAAGTAACCGTATCCGGAGTTGTGTTAAGTAACGAAAAACGAGAAAACAAAAAATTATTGTTAAATAGACATATACGGCTATTGTGTGTATTGCGAAAGCTGTCCACAGTTAGAGGCAAAAGTGTACGAAATGTAGAATTTTCTGCTAACAAAGCTTCTCATGCTGAAAGATTTGCTATACTTCTCTGTTTTTTTTTTTTTGCTCAAAATAGTGCTCATCAAAATTTATGTTAAATGTGTTCCCTTGGTTTTAATGTTCGAAGGCTGGGGCCGAATTACAGCATTCGAACGTGATCGAAATTGTCAAATTCTTATTAGAATCTCTATACCTAAAGCACAGCGAACTCGACCGTTCGAGTAAAATTTCGATCGTGATCGAATGTCGTAATTCGGCCCCTGGTTTTGCAGTAAAAAATTTATGATTTTGACACGAAAGACAAAAATTGCCTCGTCAACAAAGCCAGAAAGATTACAAATCATCAACAGGAGACATTATTATTTAGAAGGTATTTGTCAAAATTGGGATCTACTAAGCTACAGGATTCATCAAAAGCAAGGAAATTGGAATACCATACAAATTGAAGCCGAGAGATCATTAAAGATGATTTTGCATGCCCAAAATACTTTTTAAATATAAAAGAAAATTATTCTTTCACCAAATTATTACTTGCGATGAAAAATAGGTCAATTACCATAACAGGAAGAAAATCGCATGTGAAGCCCTGCCAACTTAATCGATACCAAATATTCACAACTCTAAGGAAATTGTCTGTATTTTGTGGGACTATTATGAGCTGCGCAAATCTGGCCAGATAATCTCTGGGAGCCTGTACTGAATGAAGTTAATACGTTTGAAGCCAGAATTATCCCTAAGATGCCCAAACTATTAGGCAAGACGTCAACCATAATATTCCACTATCACAATGCTCGGCCATATATTGTAACACACGTTAAAAACATAAAAAAAAATTGTTTTAAAGTTTCACCTCACCCGCCTTATAGTTCAGAACTTGCCCCGTCCGGCTTTCATTTGTTTTGATCCAAGTAAAACGCTCTTTCTGGAATATAACTGTATGATAAGCAGACCACACACAACTTTTATAATTTCCTATTGAGATTAAATAGTGACATATCCGAAATTAATTGGTGACAGTAGAACAATCACCATAATTTTATTGAAAAGGTAACTGCATTCCAAAACGTTATTATTTTGGCCCCAGCACTAGTTTCTTTTACCTGCCATTTGGCTTTCAACCACAGCCATCGCTAAGCTCTGAAAAAACGTCACCAATAACTAGATAGAGAAAAATCTATGACAGATGTATTTCCCCAATTATTTCAGCTTCGAGCAGCTAGAGGTGTTGGTAAAAACTCTACACTCTTACTTTGCTAATTTAAGGGCATAAAATTAAATGCCAAAAACAAGCCATTATCCTAAAAAGGCTAATATGACTTTTTCTTACTTAAGTTAAAAAATCAGATATAACAACAATATGATTATAAAAATTTGTTATTTTTTACATACATTTTACTTTATTTCATTTCACTTGATTTATATTCCAAACTCGGATCTGAACTATAAATACATGGATTTTATGCGCCGACAGATGGATGGCTACAAAAAGTGCATCTTAAGGCAGAAGTGCTCTGATGTGAATTTATTTCTTCTGAGTCAGATGATAGGCTTTGCTTTAAAGTGAAAAGTAATTGTTTCATTTGTTTTTTTTGTTTCTTTTTTCAAAAAGCTTGCTTTTTAGCAATTGTTTTTACGCAATGATTTTTATATTCTTATTAATTTGTTGTTAAAAAATATTATAATTATACTTAAAAAATATAAATTTTATTGATTTAAAATCGCTGGATTTACTGTTGAACTTCAAAAAATGTATATCATCAAGACATTTATGTCACAGACATGTTACACTTTACGTGTTTTTTAGGATAAACGTAAGCCATTTTGCTAGTCTGAGTGAACAAATCCTGTTCTACAAATAGTATTAGAACATATAAAAATTGCCGAAAAAAATGTTACAAAATTGATAGGAAAGATAACGACAGTATCTAACTAGATGCCATAACACGATGATAAACTTTAGCTAAATTGCACAACACTGTATTTTTTATTTGCCAAAATGTCCTGAAAAAAATTAACGCAAAAATAATTTATAAAATAAAAGTCAATTTTTAATTTCAAAAAAAAAAACAAGTAACAGTGCTATATTCGGCCGTGCCGAATCTTATATACCCTTCACAACGTGTAGTCATGCCATAACAATTGCTTGTATCACCATTCATCTCATATAAAATACGTACATACATGTAAAAAACATACCCAAAAAAAAATTTTTTTTAAATTTAAAAAAAAAAATATAAAAAAAAAATAATTTATAATTAATATATTAAATAAAATAAAATTTTTTTGGCTAAGCTGGAATTCGATGCCACGTTTACTTTAACCAGTATTTAGGTTGTTGTTGTAATTGTGGTTTTTTGCTCATATCTCAGAAAGTTATAGGGCGATTGTGCTGAATTTCAATACCGATTCATTCCTGGATATTTCCAAGAGATTGATACCATACAGAGATCTAAGGAACATATAGTTGCTTCTAAAAGTTGATTTCAACCAACACACGGACAGACGGTCAGGGCTTAATCGACTCCTCTATTCATAAGCTTTCAGAAAATATATACTTTATGGGGTCGGAAATGTAGAAATTGTAGAAATTACAAACGGAATGACAAAGCTATATACATATACCCTTGTGCACCGCAGGTGAAGGGTATAAAAATTATAAGAAATATCTTGTTTCAGAGAAGTTACACATTTGCTAGTCATTGTTAATATTCTATATTGTAAGTACACAAAAACATACTTGTATGCACAATTACATCAATATATAATTATATGTTTTAGCT
Source organism: Phyto melanocephala (assembly GCA_941918925.1). Taxonomy (NCBI): domain Eukaryota; kingdom Metazoa; phylum Arthropoda; class Insecta; order Diptera; family Rhinophoridae; genus Phyto; species Phyto melanocephala. Next base: position 16,267,865 of record OW799233.1, on the reverse strand, counting down.
ATTAGCGGTTTATTGTATAATTAATGGTTTAATTACAAGTTTACACAAAGTTATGACCATATTGTATTTTAAAAACGAACAGGGATTGCCATTGATTTAGAGAACAAAAATGCATGAATTTTCTTTCAAACAATCAAGTTATTCACATAAACGCATACCGACTGTTTAATGCAATTTGACAAAAAGGCTTATTTTGTGCACTTGTGTGATTTTTATTTCAATATACTGGATAGCAACATTCAGTTTTACACATAAATTATTCAACTAAATCTATGCCATTCTCTGATATTTATGTTCGTATATACATATAACCTAACTGCATAAACAAGTAAAAGTACTACAATCGGTCGTGACGGATTTGATAACAACCTTCACCACCATGTACATCGATACAATTATCACATCGCACATTGTCGTGAGTTCATATAACGAGCAGTTACAGTAATTAAATTTGGCATATATGTTTAAATTGGTAAAATATAATCACACCACCCAAAACCAGGACTTTAAAATATTAAGGATCCGTATCCTTCCCATATAAACTGAAAACAAAAAATTTCATAACAGCGAGAAAAACAATTGTAAGTTATAACCTTAATATATTTAATGCTTTGTTAAAATTTCGTTTAATTTGGAGGAAGGATACGCCTACCTTGAAAATGTCCTTTTTAACAAAATTAAGAACGAGCAAAAAATACATTCTTTTATAATGATTTAAATTTTTAACTATACAGAGCATTTAATATAAATAACATCTAAAATTTAACCATTTATATTTCAAGGATACGTGTGCTTCACATTATGTCATATACTTTGTGTGTGTGTGTGTGTGTGTGTGTTAGCTATAGACTCCGAAAATGTAAAACCGATCGGACTCAAACTTTGCAAGTTGTTGTACACATTCCAGGGAGTGTTAATGGGTGGCAAATAGTGGGCTGGGCCACGCCCATAAAAATTAAGTTATCATTTTTAGCTACTTGCACTTGACCGTTTTTTCTGAAACTCTGCACACATATTGAGCTGTCATGACTATACAGTTTCGTGATTAGAAAAGTGGGCAGTGCCACGCCCATTAAAAAGGTTAAAATTTTTAGCTTTTTGCACTTGATATTCAATTTAAATTCAGAATGGATTTTTATTCATTAAGGAGCGTAGCAACGCGTGCCGGGCTTTTCTAGTATATATGTATACATATATCATACATATGTATATATAAAATAATCTGCTGAAAATATCCAAATTCTACTTTAAAATGGTTTAGTGTAATAAGTACCAAATACTCTTAATTTTATAACAAAATTTTGTCTTCGTGATGTTCTTGATGTTCTTTTTTGATGCCTTCTAGAATTTAACAAATTTTTATAGTTTGCTATATATTGAACTGGTAGTCAATTCCTTTCATTTGATACCAATTTTGTAGGGGTTGAGAGGGAAAATTCCGTAAAACTATATTTGACCTATATATCCACAATTTTTTTAGGATGTCATGTTGAATTTAATCTTTTGTATAGTTATATGTATTTGCTGGCTCATTTAATATCAATATTGACGAGCTTTAATGCTTAGTTACTATATTTGACCCATATATTTACCTTTTAATTGAGGACGCCATATTGGATTTTAACTTTCACATACTTTCTACTAGTTCATTTGATACCAATAATAAGGGGGCTGAATGGGTATAATTTTATTTACTAGATTTGACCCATATATAAAATTTTTGTCCGCCATTTTATAGTGACGGTCATCATGGATTTTTTTGTATAGTGTATTATAATTTGATAGTCATATCAGTCCTCCCAGTTGTCTAGAGGCTGAAAAATAGATTTTCGTTTTAAAATTTTAGCAAAAACACTGATGCAGTTGTTGTTATGGGTGTTAATAACTCACTTTGTTTCGAGACTATGGCTTGCCTTTTTATGTCTTTATCATGTCCAAAAATTTATTAGTATCCTTAGTTACTTGATATATTAAAAAAATATATATTTTTTGGAAAATTTTTGCCTATAACTTTGCCGATTAGTGACCGTTTTGTTCAAATATTATTCGAAAAAAAAATAGATAAAAACAGAAGCAGTCGTGTTAATGCTCATATCTCAGAAAGTTATAGAACGATTATATTGGATTTCAATAGTGATTCGTTTCAAAATATTTCAAAAAGTGTGATACCACATACAGATCTGTACAACATGTGTAGTTTTCTAAGAGTTGATAGCAACCAACACACGGACAGATGGACAATCGACTTCCCTTTATATTCATAAGCTTTTGGAAAATATAAATTTTGACATGGCATCGAAAATGAATAAGTATTGTAGAAATTACAAATGCAACGACAAAGCACAACAGCTAAAGGCTATAATAACTTTATGTATCTTTGTATTGCATGATTGAGCACCAGTGTTGCTTAGTATACCCTTCACCTGTGGTGCACAAGGGTATATATAGCTTTGTCATTCCGTTTGTAATTTCTACAATTTTCATTTCCGACCCCATAAAGTATATATTTTCTGAAAGCTTATGAATAGAGGAGTCGATTAAGCCCTGACCGTCTGTCCGTCTATCCGTCTGCCCGTCTGTCCGTGTGTTGGTTGAAATCAACTTTTAGAAGCAACTATATGTTCCTCAGATCTCTATATGGTATCAATCTCTTGGAAATATTCAGGAATGAATCGCTATTGAAATTCAGCACAATCGCCCAATAACTTTCTGAGATATGAGCAAAAAACCACGACCACCTCGTTTTTTTACACAATTACAACAACAACATACATACATAAATATATGTAAAAACCATACAAAAAAAGAAAAAATTACAAAAAGAAGAAATATTAAAAATAAAAAAAAAAAAATTACAAAAAAAATTTAAAATAATTTAAAAAAAATTTTAAAAAAATTTTTAAAAATTTTTTTAAAAAAATTTTTATAAAAAAAAAAATATAAATAATATATTAAATAAAATATAAATAATATGTTAAATAAAATAAAATAAAATTTTTTTGGCTCAGCTGGGATTCGATGCCACATTTATTCTAACCAGTATAATACATACATATGAGTAGGTGAGATGCAAAACTCGTTGGTTACATTTTAAAAAAAATTTTAGAAGCGCACATAATCAAGGTGCTGCTGGCGAAATGCAGCAATTTAGGGGATCGATTTTGACCCTAAAATAACATGACATTCTTAGTTAAATATTTGACATTTGAAAAATCGAAAATTGAGGGAATATAAAAGAATAATGAATTAAAGTTTGAAGCGAAAAGAGTTTTTTTTAATTTTGTAACGAACGAGTTTTGCATCTCACCTACTCATATGTACGTATTTGATATGAGATGAATGGTGATACAAACAATTGTTATTACATGACTACACGTTGTGAAGGGTATATAAGATTCGGCACGGCCGAATATAGCACTGTTACTTGTTTTTCTTGTAGTCGTAACTGAAATTATGAGGGTTATGATGAGTGATTTGCATTTGGGGACAAGTTTGTTTTTAGTTCATAAACAATATCAGCTCAAGGAAAATATGCTTTATTGTGATAATCTGGTTTATGCATCTATAAATCTTAAAGCGATAATGTACATGCATACATACATATGTAAGAATTAGAGAACATGTTTGAATAATACTAAATGAGCATTAGACAGCTTTGAAAAGCTCGAATGATAGAATTTTTTGTACAACATAAAAATTTAAGGTGCCATAAAATGTTATATTTTTTACGACCATATTTAAAAGCAATTTTTAAATTTCTTAAAGGTTCATCAAACTATTGTTGTATGAAAATTCGGTTCCATAAACCATTGATAAACATACAAATTTATTTACATATAATGATAGGAAAAAAGTTAATCTACCGATAATTAAAATTTTAAATTCTGTCTTTTTGTTATGTAAAAGACACAAAGGCTCAGATAACACAAATTTTTTAAAAACATTTATTGGTTCCAGGGTGTTAGTATCTTTAAAAGTGGTTCTAAGCGTACGGTTATAAAAGTACAGATATATTTTGTGATAAGTAATAGTTTTTTTTAGCCCAAAAATAAAATAAATATATATGTATACATGCAAATCATAATCGAAGAGCAACATACTATTATTGAACTCTATGATTGTAGTTAAAACATATAATGGTTGTCAATTATCCTTATTATGTTTAATTAAAGTGTCATTAAATAATCATAATATGACTTCTAATGAAAAAGACAATCTATGCTGGTTTCTAAAGGAAATTATTCTTTATTGCTGTTAATCATATTGATTTTCTGACCGTTATAATCACAATTCTTTTTACCAATATTGTGTTACATTTTATCTTTTTTTTTTAATTATTCTTTAAATATTTTGAATTTCTTAAAAAATTTTTTATATATTTCTTCCACATGTAAAATTGTTAAAACAAAAAAAAGATAATCAGCAAGAAAAAGAACGGTTGAAAACAAATTATTATTAACAATAAATCATAGCTTAATTGCTTTGTAGTCATACTTTTGTTTCAACAAGCATTTAATGGTTTTTTGTAATTTTAAATACTTTTCAATACCTATAATGTTGTTTTTTCCGAAGACATCATACTATTTTTGTCATCATAATCTTGTACTTCATACTATTTTTAAAGGACACCCATATCGAAGTTTTCAATTTTCAATTCTTGATTATCGTTATATATGATAAAACAATATAAAAATAACTATTACTTGTTTCCGATAACCAAATATTGTTATAGAAATTATAATATGACCGTGCTAATCATATAGTAACCGTGGTTTTCTCTGCCTCTATATATCTAATGATCCCACCACTGGATCCCCGCCCGGTATAATACAATTTTAAGTAGTTAAATATAGTTTTCGAAAAGTATAACAGGTTTTGTATCGATCATTGAATAATTTAGCAAAAAGATTTCTCTTTAAATAAATTTTTTTTTATAAAATAATGTTAGGTAAATATTTATTTATTTTTTTATTTATTTATCCATATACCTATGGATCCTTACAGACTTTTAGACAGTACAAATAGTTACATACTTTCAGTTATTCAAGATAAAAATTATTTTAGACTTTAGAATATTTACATGTAAAGAAAAATCAACATATTGTAAAATTTATTAAATTTATTAAATTCAGTACAAATTCTTAAAAACGGATTAAAGTTGGCAAAATTTCTTCTGAAAACTTTGACAGATAGTGGATAAAAATAACGTGTAGAACGAGATGGTACATTAAAAGAGATATTGGAAATCAAGAAATCAGAGCATACATTTCCCTTTATTAAGTTGAGTACAAACGTGACATTTAGCATTGTTCTTCGACTTTTTAGCGTTGGCAGCTTTATAAGAGCAAGTCTACTTGTGTAAGGCGGCATGTTTAACGGATTCCAGTTTAGGCCTCGAACACAAAACAACAGGAATTGTTTTTGTACAGATTCAATGCTATTGTTGTAAACATTATACGTTGGATCCCAAATTATTGAACCATACTCAAGAATAGGCCTGACCAGGGAAGTATATAATTGTTTCGTTATATATGGGTCCTTAAACTCCTTCGACCAGCGTTTTATAAATCCAAGTACTGCACGTGATTTGTTAACAGCAACAGAGATATGTTGAATAAAATTTAGTTTAGGATCTAGTAAAATTCCAAGATCGGAAACAGTTTTGAGTCTATCCAGAGTATGACCGTTTAAGACATAATTTACGTTAATATGGCATCTACACGCAAAGAAAAAATATGGTTGTGGTAACCATAATCGAAGAGCAACATACTATGATTGAATTGTATGATTATGTTTAAAATAATAATGGTTACCAGTTATCATTATTATGTTTAATTTAAGTATCATTCAATCTTTGCTTTTTTACGGCAAATTATTGTCTTTTGCTGTAATATACACATATTGATTATACTTACCAATTTAATTGCAATTTTTTACCAATATTTTTTACATTTTCACGTTTATTTTTAAATTTTCTTTAATTTTTCAAACTTTTTGTTCCCTTTTTTGACATCTGAAACTTTTAAAATAATAAAAATTTATTCAGCAAGAAGAAGAACAATTGAAATCAAATAATTATTGAAAAAAATCATAGCTTGATTACTTTGTTATCATACTGTTGTCTCACTTATTATTTAATGATTATTTGTAATTTTTAATACTTTTGAATATAATGTTATTTTTGTCGTCATAATTTTTTTAAATCATACTATTTTTAAATGATAACCATTTTGAAATTTTTACGAAAAGTAATCATTAAATGATACAATTTAAATAAATGCTTGATTATCGTGACAAAATATATTCGTCAAATACGAATAAATCCAGTTAAGACCGTTTTCCGTAAATCCCATCATATCAAGTTCTTTTATTAGAAGTTTGTGATTGACTTTATCAAAAGCTTTACTAAAGTCGGTAGGTGGACTATCGGTTCTTGCATTCTTACTGGTTTTGTGAAAAGATTAGTAATCTTTTTACACTGTCGACCATCAAATTAACACTAGTTATCAAACCACCAAATTCCACATAAGTTTATACTACTTTAAACCTGTCTCCTCTTAATCCCCCTTAAAAGGAGTATTTCTTATAAATATTAATAATTCCATTTAATGTTAAAAATTTCATGATCTTCTTCATGTTGTTTAAGTGCGATTTTAAAATATGTAGAAGTAAAATAAATATTTTTTAATTTATAAAGTCATAAAGAAAACACTTCTACAATTTCATTGTTGTTTCAATATCAAATTAATGGCATATTGTTGTTCTCTTTCAAACAACAAAAAAAACTGTTTTTTTATGAGGATGAAGAGTGAAAACCAAAAAATACATACTTAAGGGAAAAAACACTAAAAAATTGTATGAGATGTAAAAAACACATGAAGAAAAAATATTTATTTTAAAGTAATAATAAGTTGGCAGGCCATAAAAAGCGCAGTCAAGTAGCAATCACATGGCGTATGAGCTCAAACACACATAACACTGTGTCGTCATTAGGCCAACGGGCAGACTGCAATAAGATGAAAAAACATAAAGCAGCAAAGAATCAAATTTATAATTCCCAGACCCATTAAACAGGCATTACAAACATGCCAGCATACTTATCGAAAAGTATCAAAAAAAATTAAACTAAATAAAAAAACAACCCCTTTTTGATAAATCAGAAAAAGTTTCATTCAAAAATATTTGGCACAAAGAACCCCCGGCCATGCATTATTATACAAATTTTTTATTTTGCTTGAATGCAATTTAGAATGAAAAATAAAAACGACTGGAAGTTCTAAAAAAAAACAAAAATTAGTGCAGCTCATTAGTTTCGTTGAACATAAACAATCAGCCATAACATTGTGTATAATTTAAATTCTTCTGAAAATTTGTTTCTACAGATTCAGTGAATGTTTTTTTTTTTTTATTTTTTTTTTTCTCAAAATAAAATGTTTTTATCAAACTAAACCCCTTTTGTTCGCATACTTGAGTTTCATTTTGGGAACTACAGTCTCTCATGCCACATTTGTTGCAGGAAATCATAATTATACTTTGAGCTACAAAAAAGCAATGAGATTAAGAAGTGTTATGGATTTTGTTACGCTCTATTGAGCATGTACATATGTATGTATGTTTGTATGTCTGTATTAATTTAAAGGTTTCCCATTAAAACAATAATATTATTTTATACATATCAGTATGATGCCGGGCAATATAAAAGTCATTCTATCATCGTGCAAAGCAGAATAAAATAATTTTTAATAAAAGTTGAAAAGTTCTGCAGTATGTTGTTTACATATTACTGTTTACTTAATACTATACAGCGTAAGTAATTTATATTTGCTATAGAGTAACAAAAGTCAATTTAAGGTTTATTTGCTTTTGTATCTTGGAAATGCTTATTATACCCTTCACACAGTGAACAAGTAAGAGCGCTATATTCGGCCATGCCGAATCTTATATACCCTTCACTACGTGTAGTCATGCAATAACAGTTGCTTGTATCACCATTCATCCCATATGAAATACGTACACGTATGTATGTTAAAAAAACGAAAAAAAAAAAAAATTTAAAAAAAAATTTAAAAAAAAAATTTAAAAAAAAAATTTAAAAAAAAAAATTTAAAAAAAAAATTATTATATATATAATATACATATATAAAACAAAAAAAAAATAAAAAAAAAATTAAAAAAAAAATAATAATAAAAATATAAATAATATATTAAATAAAAAATAAAAAAAAAATAAAAAAAAAAATTTTTTAAAAAATTAAAAAAAATTTTTTTTTGGCTCAGTTGGGATTCAATGCCACGTTTTCTCTAACCAGTATACACGTTTGTATGTATGTATGTTGTTGTTGTAATGTTGTTTTGTTGAAAAAAAAATCGAGGTGGTCGTGGGTTTTTGCTCATATCTCAGTTGTATATGCACTGATGTTTCTGGTTTTCAATACCGATCTACTCCCGAATATTTCTGATATTTTAATACCTTACCCGGGTCCAACCTATGTCGGGGGGCTTCAAAAAGTTGATTTCAACATACACACGGACAGACGGTCAGACGGACAGACTGACAGGGCTTAATCGACTCCCGTATTCATAAGCTTTCAGAAAATATATACTTTATGGGGTCGGAAATGAAAATTGTAGAAATTTCACACGGAATGACAAACCTATATATACCCTTTTTATACCCTTCACCTGTGGTGCACAAGGGTATATATAGCTTTGTCATTCCGTTTGTAATTTCTACAATTTTCATTTCCGACCCCATAAAGTATATATTTTCTGAAAGCTTATGAATAGAGGAGTCGATTAAGCCCTGACCGTCTGTCCGTCTGTCCGTCTGCCCGTCTGTCCGTGTGTTGGTTGAAATCAACTTTTAGAAGCAACTATATGTTCCTCAGATCTGTATATGGTATCAATCTCTTGGAAATATCCAGGAATGAATCGCTATTGAAATTCAGCACAATCGCCCCATAACTTTCTGAGATATGAGCCAAAAACCACGACCACCTCGTTTTTTTTCACAATTACAACAACAACATACATACATAGATACATGTAAAAAACATACCAAACAAAAAAAATTACAAAAAAAAAAATATTAAAAATAAGAAAAAAATAATAAAAAAAAACTACAAAAAAAAATTTTAAAAAAATTTTAAAAAAAATTTTAAAAAATTTTTTAAAAATTTTTCTAAAAAAATTTTTTAAAAAAATTTAAAAAAAATATAAAAAAAATAATAAAATATAAAGAATATATTAAATAAAATAAAATAAAATTTTTTTGGCTCAGCTGGGATTCGATGCCACATTTATTCTAACGTGTACGTATGCACGTATTTTATATGGGATGAATGGTGATACAAACAATTGTTATTGCATGACTACACGTTGTGAAGGGTATATAAGATTCGGCACGGCCGAATATAGCACTGTTACTTGTTCACTGTGTGAAGGGTATAAAAAGGGTATATATAGGTTTGTCATTCCGTGTGAAATTTCTACAATTTTCATTTCCGACCCCATAAAGTATATATTTTCTGAAAGCTTATGAATAGGGGAGTCGATTAAGCTCTGTCAGTCGGTCCGTCTGTCCGTGTGTATGTTGAAATCAACTTTTTGAAGCCCCCCGATATCGCTTGTACCCGGGTGAGGTATTAAAATATCAGAAATATTCAAGAGTAGAACGGTATTGAAAATCAGAAACATCGGTACATAAACAACTGAGATATGAGCAAAAACCCACGACCACCTCGATTTTTTATTCACAAAAACAACATTACAACAACATACATACATACAAACGTGTGTATTTCATATGGGATGAATGGTGTCACAAACTACTGTTATTGCATGACTACACGTTGTGAAGGGTATATAAGATTCGGCACGGCCGAGTATAGCGCTCTTACTTGTTTTTATTTTTAATTCTACCCATTCGGAAGGAAGTCCACAATGCAATTTTTTTTTATCTATGGGCAGAAGTTTAAAATAAGTGAATGAAATAATAATCAGTTGACGGAACGAGACTACCTGATGAATAAATGTGCCTTGAGGTAAAAAAAAAATGCTACAAAAAATCGTTTGAAATTAAATACTTTTAGTGTATAACAAATCTTTTTCTCATTGTCATTACTTTTACATTCATTTCCTTCGATATGGCTCAAGAATTGTCTGTCTGGTGACATTAAAAGCAATTTCTACCCAAAAAAAAAATTAATTAACTTTTACGATTTTTTACAATATAGTTAGTGCACGGCTTTTACATCCCCCACTGCAGTGATCGTAAAATAAACCTCCTGCCGGCAATTTTCCCAAAACAATCTACTGTAGAGTATTAAAAATGAACAAAATTGAAGCAGAGAACCATTAGCTACAACTTGATAATTTTATGACATTCGAAAAACAATATAAAAACAAGTAAGAGCGCTATATTCGGCCGTGCCGAATCTTATATACCCTTCACAACGTGTAGTCATGCAATAACAGTAGTTTGTGTCACCATTCATCCCATATGAAATACGTACATACATATAAAAACATACATATATAAAAACATCCCATTGTAAAATTATAAATTCACGTATGTATGTTAAAAAAACAAAAAAAAAAAAAAAAATTTAAAAAAAAATTTAAAAAAAAAATTTAAAAAAAAAAATTTTTTTTAAAAATTATTATATATATAATATATATAAAACAAAAAAAAAATTAAAAAAAAAAAATTTAAAAAAAAATAATAAAAATATAAATAATATATTAAATAAAAAATAAAAAAAAAATAAAAAAAAAATTTAAAAAAAAATTTTAAAAAAATTTAAAAAAATTTTTTTTTGGCTCAGCTGGGATTCGATGCCACGTTTTCTCTAGCCAGTATACACGTTTGTATGTATGTATGTTGTTGTTGTAATGTTGTTTTTGTGAAAAAAAAACCGAGGTGGTCGTGGGTTTTTGCTCATATCTCAGTTGTTTATGTACCGATGTTTCTGATTTTCAATACCGATCTACTCCCGAATATTTCTGATATTTTAATACATCACCCGAGTCCAAGCGATGTCGGGGGGCTTCAAAAAGTTGATTTCAACATACACACGGACAGACGGTCAGACGGACAGACGGACAGACTGACAGGGCTTAATCGACTTCCCTATTCATAAGCTTTCAGAAAATATATACTTTATGGGGTCGGAAATCAAAATTGTAGAAATTTCACACGGAATGACAAACCTATATATACCCTTTTTCACTGTGTGAAGGGTATAACAAGTAACAGTGCTATATTCGGCCGTGCCGAATCTTATATACCCTTCACAACGTGTAGTCATGCAATAACAATTGTTTGTATCACCATTCATCCCATATAAAATACGTGCATACGTACACGTTAGAATAAATGTGGCATCGAATCCCAGCTGAGCCAAAAAAATTTTATTTTATTTTATTTAATATATTATTTATATTTTATTATTTTTTTTATATTTTTTTTAAATTTTTTTTAAATTTTTTTAAAAAATTTTTTTAGAAAAATTTTTAAAAAATTTTTTAAAATTTTTTTTAAAATTTTTTTAAAATTTTTTTTTGTAGTTTTTTTTATTATTTTTTTTCTTATTTTTAATATTTTTTTTTTTTGTAATTTTTTTTTGTTTGGTATGTTTTTTGCATGTATGTATGTATGTATGTTGTTGTTGTAATTGTGAAAAAAAACGAGGTGGTCGTGGTTTTTTGCTCATATCTCAGAAAGTTATGGGGCGATTGTGCTGAATTTCAATAGCGATTCATTCCTGGATATTTCCAAGAGATTGATACCATATACAGATCTGAGGAACATATAGTTGCTTCTAAAAGTTGATTTCAACCAACACACGGACAGACGGGCAGACGGACAGACGGACAGACGGATAGACGGACAGACGGACAGACGGTCAGGGCTTAATCGACTCCTCTATTCATAAGCTTTCAGAAAATATATACTTTATGGGGTCGGAAATGAAAATTGTAGAAATTACAAACGGAATGACAAAGCTATATATACCCTTGTGCACCACAGGTGAAGGGTATAATGATTCAAGATTTCAAAAAGAAACATATAAAATTCTTAATACGCTTGAATTTATTATTTATGGGACTACTTTAGCTGTTATTGTTGTCGCCTTCTCTACTAAATTCCTATATAATTCATTAGCATACACTTTACGTGGCAAGCAATTGCATCATCACCTAACAAAATGTCAGATCATAAAAAAATACCCATTAAGTGTAACAAGAAAAATTAAAGGCTTCACTTTCTTATGCTGCTTTGGTTGTTTATGTTGTCATTCATTGTTTCTATTGTCAGCATCACGTATAGTGTTTAATAAACAGTTTTTGGCATATACACAGACGAACTAATAGGGAGTCAGTGTCGTAGCGAGGTGCAAAAGCAACAAAGTGAATTTCATAGATTTTTAATTTCTAGCATCTAGACGCTAGCAATCAGTAGAACTATTTTACTATTTTTATACCCTTCACACAGTGAAAAAGGGTATATATAGGTTTGTCATTCCGTGTGAAATTTCTACAATTTTGATTTCCGACCCCATAAAGTATATATTTTCTGAAAGCTTATGAATAGGGGAGTCGATTAAGCCCTGTCAGTCTGTCAGTCTGTCCGTCTGACCGTCTGTCCGTGTGTATGTTGAAATCAACTTTTTGAAGCCCCCCGACATAGGTTGGACCCGGCTGCACTTATCGTGAAGGTCAATATTCTTAATTTCTTTCCACAAGAAGTCCATTATCATCTCGCGATAGCGAATACCATTTACGGTAACTGCTTGGCCGTCGTCATTTTCGAAGAAGTAGAGCCCAATGACGCCGCCAGCCCATAAACCGATGCACTAGTAGTAGTCGATTTTCTAAAATAGCCTTATATACATTTTACAAACGCGGCTATAAATTATCCAAGCGCTGGATTTTAGTAGCGCATCAGTGCCAAACGTTTCCAAGAGACTTATACCACGTAGAGATCTTTGCAATATGTGGGGGCTTCCAAGAGTTGATTTCTGTCAACGCAGATAACGAACATACGAAGTTACTCAACTTTCCAATTCATAAACTATCAGAAAATATAAAGGGTGTTTTTTTAAGCCCGATAGAACTTGAAATTGTAAAAAATAACACAAAAAATTACACAAAAAATGACACCTCTCGATTATTTCCTGTGGGGCTACGTGAAGTCACTGGTTTATGCTGATAAACCAGCAACAATTGACGCCTTGGAGGCCAGCATTGTTCGTGTTATTCGTGACATACGGCCAGCAGTGCTCGAAAAAGTGGCCCAAAATTGGACGTCCAGAATGCGCTTCGTCAAGAACAGCCGCGGTGCCCATATGCCCGAAATCATTTTCAAATGTTAATGTCACGTATTGATCTTTCGAATAAAAAAAAAATTTTGATTACAATTTAATTTTTTGTGTTATTTTTTACAATTTCAAGTTCTATCGGGCTTAAAAAAACACCCTTTATACTTTATATAAAATAATAAATAATAGAAATAATTAACATAGAAATTACAAACGGCATAACAAAGCAAATTCCACGTCAAAGCGTTCAAGTGGTGTACCTAACATCCTCAAAATTTTGTGAACTGTAGAGAAAGGAACCATCTTGAACATATAATTTTTTAAGGTTCTAAAAAGGTCGCCCTTAGCAATAAAGCCTCTTGACTTATATGACACAAAAAATGATTTTTAACATAAAAAAATCATGTTGTACGCAATCTGATAAAATACCGCCCAGAACTACTAAATACAATACTTTTATGGAAAATGGCAATTTTTTTTGTAAATTTTTTTTTTTAGTTTTTATCATTTTCGGATACAGACGAGCCAATGACCTCTTTTTAGTTCTGTCTTGCCTCCAAAATTATCACATTTGGAAACAGTTATGTCAAAAACGACACGAGTGTAAGTTGATTTGATGTGCTTTAACCCATATACATATACTTATACCCTTGGCACTACAGGTGGTGTGGGGTATAAAAACGAAAAGTTTCAAATCAACTGTCACTGAAAACAGCCATGTTAATTTAAACTTTTTTGCGCCCGAAGAAACAGTATAAACAAAACTTTTAAACACTAAATCGTTAAATAAAATTTTATAATGCTTTAGTTTAACAAAAATATCTGTACTTTGGTCTTCATGCTGTCTTCATAAGTATTGTTTCGTTTTCTCTTCACTGATTTCTGGTTATTAAATTACATCTTATCAGTTAGAAAATGACTCTATCTATTCTTACTAAAACTCTACTTTTAAATTTTGTTTGTTTTCTAACAAAGTATTAATTTTATATGTTTTTTTTTCAATTAATGATTGTGTATGTTTGTCCGTCCGTCCGTCCATTTTTCAGTAGGACTGCGTGTCAAGTGTTTATTCATTTATACAAACTCGAATTTATTTTTAATAATTATTTAACAATTTTTGTTTTTGAAAACAATACCATTTGAACAATACACCATTTATAATAGGATTTTTTTCATAAATATTTTCTAACTTTTTTTATGTTTCAATTAATTTTTGAAATTTTTTAATGACTTTCTGAACTTGTTCACAAGAAAATTCTCAAAGTGTGGGTAGAAAACTCTTCTTAAAAGAAATAAATTATGATTGTTGTTGTGTTTGAAGTACATACACACATCTGACATCTTAAAGTGATTAATTTTATTTTATTATTTTTTTTTAAACACAATTTTAAAAGCAACCTTTTGAAGCTGATTGTTAGGAAATTCGTAAAACATTTAAGATCACAAAAATGTTTAACTTGAAGTAAATTAAGAAAATGAAACGATAGGTTTCTTTAGTTAAAAGAAAAATAATTTATTGAAAACATTATTTTAAGAACAGAAAAACAATTTGAATAAGTTTGATATTTGAGGTTTGTTGGATGCAAAGCAAATGGTTTAGTGTAGATAATAAGACAAATAATAAGAAAAGAGCTTTTAAGACTTTATTATAAATTGTTTTCAATTAAATTTAATATATAAATCGAATACGATTATTTACTATAAAAAAATTATTCATACATTTTATTTAGGAAATTACGTCATTAATAAATTACATTAATGTATCCATTGTATCAATTACTAAGAACTTTTAAAACTTTTTCATAAATAATGATGAGAAAATAATTCATAGATATAAACCATAGATTCTTTGTAATAAATATGTAAGTATAATGAGAACAAAATAATTAGATAATATTTTTAAAAAGTGTTTCTAAAGCCCACTGAATGCTTATAGTGTTTTTATATCATCTGCCGGTATGCTTCACTTTGATATATTTATTTAGGTGCGAAAAGTACGCATACACATTCTTGACTCCTGTAACTATTGAGTGTAAAAGCCAAGAGGGCTTTACATCTTCTCTTAGATTTTCAACCTAATTCTCCCATGTCTGGCCTCCAAAGCGTTCTAGAAGTTCTCAGAATTCCCTTCTAAAGATCAGTTATTCATGTTAAGTCCCTTTTTCAGGTAAAGAATTATGAAATGGAATAAAACAAAGATGAATGTTTCACAGTGACAGGAAATTTACACTCTTCAAAAGATTATCTTCACGCACAATAATCTAAATTTGACTTCTGGCATTTGACCGCCACGCCTGGCTCGGACGTAGTCTAATCTAGAGGTCCAACTTTCAATTGTTTTTTCCAAAATTTGTGTCCGTATATTGAAAATTACGCTAAGAATGTTTTCCTCCAAATTGCCAAACGTTTTGAGCTTTTTGGCGTAAACTACCGACTTCACATATCCATACAGAAAATAGCCTACCGGCGTAATATCGCACGATCTTGGAGGTTAATTCACGGGTCCAAACCGAGAAAGTGTGCGGTAACGTTTCCTTCAATAAATTAATTAAGTCACATACAGTGTGACATGTTGCACCATCTTAATGAAACCACAGCTCATGCACATCAAGGTTGTTCAACTGAGGAACAAAAATGTCAATAATAATGGCTGTATAGCTGTCAGCATTGGCAGTGACGTCCTGACTAGCATAATTTTAAAAGAATACCGGATCAATGATTCCACCAGCACACCAGTCAGTCTGGTGTCTCAGCATACACAGGATTATCATCATTAATGAAACAATGATTTTCAAAATAAATTTGCACAATTTGGAACCTTTTTTATAGATAAATCACTTGACAGCTGACAAAATGGCAGCCAGTTAAAACAAATGTTGCTAACATCAAGTGCAATACCTTTATGAAAAACTTCCGGTACAAGAAATCCACTTGTCTATTATTTAATTTATAAAATATAAAAGTTTGAGCTAAAGTTTGTGCTTCTTTATTTAAACAAATACTCGTATAATAGGCAACCAACTCTGAAATTTACACTTATAGGATCCACAATTATAATTAGTAATTTTTGCAACCTATAGGTTCCACCTGAGCTGGGAGTTATAAAAAAAGCAATAAAGAACTTCAAGTAAAAATTTTAATGCTAAAGGCATAACAAAAGCACACCGCAACTAAGACCTTGATGTGTTCAATTAAGTTGACTTCGCTTATTATACCTTTTTCGTAAGAGGTGTTAAAAAGTATTTGCCCAACTAAAAACAATTTTCTTACAAGTATCTAGATCAAATAACCAGACGAAGCCATATTTAAAAAAAAAAGTAACACATCTTTTCTAAAACTAAAGAAAATCCATGAAACAAAAAAAAAAACAAATACAAGCAGCAAATAATCGACGCTTACAAACAGCTTAAATGAAATCATACACAAGTTTTCGCTTGGTACTCGTAACTTACAAAGTACAAATATGCAAAAGAAATTACAAAATAGCAAGAATTACAATGAAAGAAACCACTTAAGATATTTGTAGCCATTCGTGTACATTGTATGGGTGTGTGTGTGTGTGTGTTGCATTTGCATAGCACTGTTTTACATGCTAATGAAGACTACATATGTAAGTAAAAAAACAAACCAAAAATGCAGACTTAATACGAGTTAAACCACTTGAAGTCGTTGCCAGCCAGACTCAGCTTAAAAGATATTAACAATAAAAAACAATAATAAACAATAGCAATTATAATGACGCCAATAAATACTTAAGGAATTAACTGATGAAATCATCATATAAGGGTTTTGTTTAAGCTTAATATTTTTATAGTGGCTTACAAGTAAAGCAGACATGCCACATTGTAGTTTTCGTAAGCGGAAAAGAAGAAATAGTTTGAAAGCTGACTGCTTAAGGTAAGTAAAAGAAGAGTACTATATGAGAGAACAATGCCTTTCATTTTTATATCATTTCTGAAAGTTTATGAAAAAGAAAGTCAATTGAGTCACTACATCAACCCGTATGGTTGTTGAAATCAACTTTTAAAAGACCCCTTATGTATTGTCGATCTGTAGGTGGTATCAATCTTTTCAAAATATCCGGAAACGAATCGCTATTGGAATGCAGCACATTCGCCCTATAACTTTCGAAGATATGGGCAAATGAACACAACTGCCGTAAATATTAATTTTTTTATTTACATTTTATTTATTTTCGTGCTATATGGTAATAGCATAGCATAGATTTAATGAAATCAAAACTTGGCGATAGGTTGATTGAAAAAAATAGACCTGCAGTTCGTGCGATTCAACACTTCTCAATTATTTTCTTTGGACAAACGTATAGTCACTGCACGCAAAGAGTTTTGCATGTGATTGTGGTTAAAACATATAATCTTTGACAGTTATCATTACATGTTTAAATAAGGTATCGGCTATAATCATAATATGACTGCAAATGAAATGGACAATCTTTCCTCTATTCTAAAGCAAATAAACACTTGATTAATAAAATAAAAAATAACATTGACCGGTTCTGTATAATATAATATGACCATCGTGATCATGTCGTAATCATGGGCGGTTTAAGCTGATAAACCAGCAACAATTGACGCCTTATAGGCCGACATTGTTCATGTTATTAATGTTCAAATGTTAATGTTATATATATTTACATATGTAGATCTTTCTAATATTTTTTTGTTGATTAAAATTTAATTTTTTATTTAATTTTTTATAATTTCAGGTTTTATCGGACTTTAAAATTACTTTATGGTTATGACTAATACCCTGTTCAGACAGATATTTTTAATTGTTTCAATTTAGTGTTGATTGAGCAATTAAAATAAGTGTTCAGACATACTCAATTTATCTTACTCCATTAGCATTTGATAGCTGTAAAATACGATGTATTTATACCAAATCAAATAATGCCTTCTTTTCAGTGTTTTTCCTGTTGATAACATATATTTACAATTATATTTATACATATACATACTTATATGTATGTATTTGAATTTATTCAAGCATTTTTTTAAAATTTTCTTCAAAAATTTTTCATTTTCTTAATTTTTATTTTTTGTATATTTATTTGTTTGACATTAGAAATGCCACCTATAGAATTTTCTTCTCACTGAACATACTTCTCAAGAGTTGTATTTCGAGTTTTAGACAATAAGTGAAACAATTAAGTATATATTGCTCAATTTAAAAATAATTTTTAGTATGGTAAATTGAGCTCAATATGGTCTTTAATTGCGATAATATTATAAATTGGCGCCCTAAATTGACGCTATAAATTGATGCGCCTGTGTGAACATAGTATAAAGGAAAATTTGACATTTGAAGTCTAAATAAAAATGTTGATCTTAATTTAGACATTAAAGGATTTTCCAATAATCCTGAATTTTAGCCTTACATTGCAGTCAAATTGAACTTTATAGGAAAATGACGATTAAAGCTGACCTCAGAACTGTTTTGAAGAGCATATTTCCACTTTAAAACTATACTTTGATTGTATGCGCTAAAAAAATTAGCATTGATTTAATGACGATTATATTACCAGTTGCAATTTATGTAAAATTTGAAATAAATTTGGTATGAGATTGAAACTTAATATAGAATCAATCGGTTTTACAATCATTTTAAATACAAACTATAGGTCAATCATATTGATTTTAAGTGTCTATGTATGTATGTTTTTAACTGTTTCGACTATTTTTATTACATTCACTAACTGTTTTCTCATCAAATGACTTATAGCGTTATTTTTGTTTTATTATTGTTTTTTTTTTTCTAGCAACATTATATTACACTTACCAACACCATCTAAGAAATTAACTTTTTCATAGTTTTACTTGTATTTTTTATTTTTTTTTATTTTACTGCATGTCATAAACTTAAATGGATATTAAGCTATAAAGACTAAGAAATAATATTTAAGCACAAAAACAAAAGTAACATCTAATAAAATTTCAAGAAGTAAATAATAAAAAGAAAAACTCTTTAGCTGAAACATTTTATTTGGATTTCAGTCATAAAAACTGGAAATATGTATATAGACAAACTACTTGAATAAATTATACGAGGTACGAGTCATGAGTACACAATGACTATAAATTGCACATTTAATTACAAAAAGTTTTTATGACCTTATGCGAGATGATGTGTTCGTTGTATTCAGACAATTGAAAATATTTATTTTATAGGGAAAAGGAAGACATAAAAAGCAATGAACAACAACTATTTTAATAGCGATTTTATTTCATTATTTTACTATTACCAAATATGCATACTCTTACTTTACATACAAACTGTAAGAAATTGTCAGCTAGAATGTCAGATAGTGGATCGGGAATTTTTCTTAGAACATTTTAAGCATATTTATAACAATAGATAGAAAACGCTTTCGGCAACTGATATTTGTTGACATTATTATACCCTTCACCTGTGGTGCACAATTTTCATTTCCGACCCCATAAAGTATATATTTTCTGAGAGCTTATAAATTGAGGAGTCGATTAAGCCCTGAACATCTGTCCGTGTGTTGGTTTTAGAAGCAACTATATGTTCCTCAGATCTGTATATGGTATCAGTCTCTTGGAAATATCCAGGAATGAATCGCTATTGAAATTCAGCACAATCGCCCCATAACTTTCTGAGATATAAGCAAAAAACCACGACCACCTCGTTTATTTACACAATTACAACAACAACATACATACATGTAAAAAAAATACAAAAAAAAATTACAAAAAAAATTTATTAAAAATAAAAAAAAATATAAAAAAATTTAAAAAAAAATTTAAAAAATTTTGTTTAAAAAATTTAAAAAAAAAATTTTAAAAAAAATAATAAACTATAAATAATATATTAAATAAAATAAAATAATTTTTTTTTTGGCTCAGCTGGGATTCGTCTTATAATTGGCACCATTGCCACTTATATATAGAGGGCGAATTCCCGTATTCGAAAGAAGTCGAAATTTAACACGATATGTGCGTTTCTGTGATTTTTATATATATTAATATGAAGTTTGATATTCTTAGCGTGAACACTAAAAGCGTTAGCAACTGGGACATCAACACTATTTAATGACTAAATGCACCTTAATTTGAGTTTACTCTTTTCGCTATCAGTATGGTGCGGAAAATAGTTCCAAACGTTAGCGAGAATCCATATTATATTTAAGGCGTTTATTCCTATGTTCTATTTCAATAATATTGTATACATTTTGTATACGAAATAATTGCCGTTATTCCGGTTGTAGACGTAGTGATTAATTTAGGCTCAACATTACTTCTTGAAATCTTTAGTTATCAAGAACAATGTCAAATTGATATTTTTGGGTTTTTGGCTACTTTTTCTTTCACAACAGCAATGTTTTCAACAGACCGACCGATACCTTGACGCACAGAAGTCTTAATGTCTATTAAATATAATATTGTCTTCAAATTTGTTGATCAGTCTGGTTGACTCATTAGGTGCACCTTCTCGACTATGAAGTTTTCGAATTGGTTTCAACATATTTTTTCAAAGTTTTCCACTAAGTTTTTACAATTAATCCGCGTTGTTCTTTCGTAAATTTCGCTATTTTTAATAATCGAAATAAACATATAAGACTGCTGCCAAACTTAAGAGTTGCCACTTGCATAAAAAAATCCAATAAATTTAAAAAGTGCAATCTTCCTGAGACATCATTTACAAATCGTACTCTTGAAAGCAGGTTAGTACTAAAAAGCAGAAGCGATATACATATGACGGAAAAAAAAATAAAAATCCCCCTTTCTTCAAATACACATAGATAAACAAAGATGTCGCTGTAGCGATGTTTAAGTATTATTTCTCACTAACCTTCTAAAACAATTTTAAATAGTATTTTATTAGAAATATGTTTTTATCTCACAATAAAAATCAGCTTTTGTTTTAAATAGCGTAGACATTAATATATCTTTGAGCAAGTCGAATCCAGAAAGACAGACAGACAGACGAATACTATAATCATGTGTAGTGTATTGCCAGCGGAGATATTGTCTATCTAGAGGGCAACTGACTTCATAAGGGAGCATTTCCGAAGGTTGGGAGGTTACCCTTTACGTAGATAGTCTGGCAGCTCTTAAAGCCGTGAAAGAACATTTTGTTAAATTTAAGCTACTTAGGGACTCTAAGAGAGCTTTATCAGACAGGAATGATAGTGTCAAGGTACTCCTAGACATGGCATGTCTGGGTTATAACTGGGCACTGCTAGGTTTATATTAATAAATTGTCTAATACAGATTAGGATTTGCAGATGGGATCGCGACACTCGGGATTACTGTAAGAAATGTGAGAATGAGAAAGTAATAGGAACGGTGAAGTTTATGTCTGTCACTGCCCGAGACAACAGAACTGTAGTTAGGTGAAAAGGTAAGTGATTCTAGTGATGGCTCGGACTGCAAGCTAGAGAATATTATTGGATTCATCATAAGGATTGGGTTTTTAATAGCTTGGTATGACTGTTTCTTGCATTTTTTGTTTGTTTTTATATCATTTCTTATATTTTATTTCATTCCTTAGTTGACCTTCAATACTTACATTTCTTCCCAATTCTTTTTGTTTACTGTTTTCTTAAGGAGAAACACATCATCACCAACGCATCACCGAGAGTAGGTGTTGGATATATCTCTTAGCTTCTCGCACCGCCAAATCCTAACAATCAACCTATACTACCAACAAAATTAAAAAAAAAATAATGTATTGGCACAGTTTTACTTTACAATTCTATTATATTTATAGATTAAATAGAAAGTGAATAATTTTTGAATATTTTTTAAAATCAGAATTTTATATACATTTATTTAAAATTATGTTTTATTTATACATATATGTATTTATTTGTTAAATTTTTAGTTTCAATTTAAATAGAAGTTCTTTATTTTCTATGCTTAATTATTTTTATATGTGGTGTTGTAAGCGACTTTTTCCCCCGCCCAATAAAAAAGGCATTACTTTGCATATATCTATCTCTCTATAATGTTTCATTTTTATTACAATTTAATACTTTTTTAATGGTCCATCAACACATTCATACTGTACTGGTTGCTTTTCGGATGACTGTCTCTATTGCTGTTAATAATCCCACTGATAATGATGACGTTGATCATGGACGCGTTTAATGTTTTAAAAATAATACTCAACATACAACAGTCACTGATAATCACTGTCAGCAGCAACAAATATATATAAATGTCAAATTGTTTTTCTATCTAACACCGGAGGCGAGTACGATGTAAATGAACATTTACTATTAACCATTCATATGAGTTCTATTAAAATTCATTACGATTATTATAATGACGGCGATAGCAATGTAGATGATGAAGATGACGTCGATGATTATCAGCAGCAATCAGTTAAATGTCTATAGTCGTAGAAATAGTAAAATTATATGAATAAAATTTTAACATCAAAATACGGAATATGTACTTGCTAAACAAGTATAAATATACGTAAGTATGAATGTATATAAGAAGCCATAATAAAAGCAACAAAATTAGAGGAAAGAGACAGACCAGCAACAAAAATAATAATCATGTAAACCGTCAGTCATTAAGAGTTAATGGATTTTTAACACAAAAATATGTTATTGTCGCCAATTTTGCTGCTTTTTGTGTTTTCGTTACAATTTTTTCCGGTCATGCCAACGACATGATTTTTTTTTTTTTTTTCATCACAAAAGAAAAATATACATCCACATGTACATTACATTGTAACTTTTTAGTCATACAAAGCTCGACGGGTAGGTAGAACATGTGCAACAATCGCAATAATCACCATTGGTGGATTCACAAGGTCGTATTGGCATAACGTCATAATTATTCAAAACTTGAAAAAGCCTTAAAATTTTAACCATAATCAATACTATATTTGTTCCTCATTTTAAATTTTTTTAAACTATGACAATATGACAATACGACACATGGAACTTCTTGTGAATACAGCAAATGTCTAAATGTTCATGGCTTCAATGAATAAATTTTCCATGGCATAATCACTTTGTGACATTATTGTCAAATTGTATGTAATTTTGTATTTTTTATTTTTATATTTAGGCTATAAGTTGAATGCGATAATGACAATGTATGTAATTTTGTTTTTGTTTTAGAAATTATTTTTTATAGGGTATTTTGAATATTAGATTTTTTTAATTTATATATTTTTTTTAATTAATAGGACTGCTCGGAAAATTCAAATATAAGAGCATAATACCATAGACAGACGACAGCGTTAATTTGCATTAAAAGTCTTAATTCAAATT
Organism: Phyto melanocephala; assembly: GCA_941918925.1. Taxonomy (NCBI): domain Eukaryota; kingdom Metazoa; phylum Arthropoda; class Insecta; order Diptera; family Rhinophoridae; genus Phyto; species Phyto melanocephala. The sequence continues at coordinate 16,244,267 of OW799233.1, read as the reverse complement.
AACTATTGAATTATCCCCATTCCAATGTGTATTAGATTTCACGTAAATGCACTAAATCATATTGAATTTAAACTGAATTTAACAATTTCAATATGGCAACACTGTCGGCAATCAATCAAAAAATTAAAAAATCAAAAATTTAAAATTAAAATAGATTCGATATGTTAAACTTTTTTACATATTTTTTGGAATGCCTTTCTGTTTAGGCGAAAGTTTTCCTTAATACTTATCGTCCATCGTAAGCACGTCACTCTCCCTGTTACGGTCCTTTAAAAAAATACCACATAGCTACATACTTACATATGTACATACATAGTATGTATTTATGAATTATAACCTCCATGAAAAGATACCATTAAACCTACGAATTTCCACAATTCCCTTTCTCTTATTTCAGAGTGTCCTTCTGCCATCCCAACTTGTAGCAACATGTTCAAATTTGTGATTGCTGGTGCATTTACAATTTTTACTAAATGCAATAACTGTCGTCTGTCACAGCAAAATTTTAATCTGCATTAGTGAGATTTTAATGCAAATTAACGCTGTCGTCTGTCTATGGTATAAAACTTACTTATAAAACTTATGGTATAAACTTACTTGCAACATGTAATTATGTAATTCACCTGTGTAGAATCTACAAAACATTTATTTACATGGCACATTTATTTTAAGGCAAAACTATGCAATGAAAAATTAATTTGGCCATAATCACATTTCTCTCAGGATAACATGCCTGGATAGTGTCCCGGCTCTGGTTTATGGTCTGTGTGGGGTATAAAAGTATTACTAACATCCGTAGTTGTAGCAGAAATAAATGAGGAGAATTAAAATTTTGCTTAGAGAATTCGCTGGAGGCTGACCAGAAAGCCGTCTGGTACCACTGAAAGCATTAAACCTTTAGAACTTGTTCAAAACTGATGATTGGTGAGGTCTCTTCGCTATAAACGCAGTGGCAGGAAAACAGATTCGGCGGTGGTTTAATGTCTGATGCCCGAAATTTTGTCGGACTTTGGACAACCACTAATATTACTTGATGCTGTTTTCTTTTCAATACAAATAGAGAATATGGTTAAACGAGTGATGCTCGCCATAAACGTAGCATGTTCGTGACCTGTTCGGCTTTTTATCGACCGCAAATAAATTTTGTCGTTATTCAACATTATTAGCCTTGGTGACAATATAAAAATCAAGAGATTGATGTAAGTACCCAGCAAAAAGTACTGCTTCCGCCCGAGCAGGTTTGTAAGGGAGAGTTTATTAGACTCTCCCTTCCCAACCTGCCTACGGAAGGCATGTTTTTTGTTCGCGATGTCCCACTTGGCAGCTCTCTTTTGGACTCTTTTTTAAAGACATCAAGTAGGCGCACAAATCATGTATTTTTACGGCCTTTTTTCAAAGCACCAACGCTTTGCGCTTTATTCATTGAAATAATACCAACAAAAGAGCGCTGTAAGATATATTATAATTACTAAATAAAAATGTATTAATTTTTAATATTTTTAATTGGATATTTGCTTAAATTTTTATTTAAAAATAATAATATTAAATTATTAATTCAAAAGCACAAATCTTTTAGTTTAAAAAAGTAAATAAAAAACTATCATAAATTTACGAGTAATTATAAGATCAATCCAATAATAAAAAAATCTTAAATTAATTAGTATTAAAAAAAAAGTAATGTATTTTTAGATTTATATATATATATATATATATGGTGGCGGGTATAAAAAATTGATTTTGTTCATTTTATAAAATAAGTATTACGTTAACATTTTTCATATAAAATATTGAATGCTTTATTCACTCGTAAACGAGTTGTATTTTTTCTGCTTTTTGTTCTTAGATTTATTTTTATAATATCTCTTTTTTTGGCGCATTTAATAGATTTGTGTAATTGAAAATTCCATCTCTGCATTAACACAACACAATAATTATAAAATGAAATTGTAATTCTTCAATCGAAATAACCAACAAAAATAGCGTACTGACACAAAAAGATTACAAGGGGATTATGAACTGAACAATAACACCCTTCACTCAGTGAAAAAAAGGGTAGGTTTGTCATTCCGTGTGAAATTTCTACAATTTTAATTTTCGACCCCATAAAGTATATATTTTCTGAAAGCTTATGAATAGGGAAGTCGATTAAGCCCTGTCAGTCTGTCCGTGTGTATGTTGAAATCAACTTTTTGAAGCCCCCCCGAAATCGCTTGGACCCGGTGAGGTATTAAAATATCAGAAAATCAGAAACATCGGTACATAAAAAACTGAGATATGAGCAAAAACCCACGACCACCTCGTTTTTATTTTTCACAAAAGCAACATTACAACAACAACATACATATATGGTTAGAGTAAACGTGGCATCGAATCCCAGCTGAGTCAAAAAATAATTTTTTTTTATATTTTTATACCCTTCACACAGTGAACAAGTAAGAGCACTATATTCGGCTGTGCCGAATCTTTTATACCCACCACCAATTTTGTGTACATTTAAAGCACAATAATTATTATTTTTTAATCGCTTGGAATAATCTCTTTATAATAAAATATACATCACTTTCTTTGTAGAGGGTGGTTAAATTTATAATTTAAAACAGAGGCCGAATTACGGCACTCGAACGTGATCGAAATTTGAAAACTCTTATTAGAATCTATATACCTAAAGCATACTCGATCGTTCGAGTAAAATTTCGATCGATATCGAATGCCGTAATTCGGCCCCAGGTCTGTATAAAATGTTAGAACATCTATGAATGCCTTCTAAATTCGTTAAATGAGAAGCATTGCTGTTTATCGCGATAGTGTGGCAAAAAAACAGTCAACTTCGACTCATCATCGTGCCAAACAATTGAGCATCAGCAATGTTATTTAAAATTTGGACTATCGGATCGAGGTGTGCCGTTGAGGTCGCGGGGCCATTTGGCCGATATTTTGTTCCATACATAATTGAACCATACAAATATTATCATTAAAAAAGAAATGATAATAATTTCCTAAATAATTTGTGTTTTATTCAAAATCAACATCGGCCCTTAAAATTTAACCACCTTTTATAACTTGGATATGCTGGTAAAATGTTTTCGTAAATTAAGTGTTTCAGTGAAAATGGGCGTTAAAGTAAGCGTGTCAATAAAATTTCTGCTAATAAATACAAGTTAGATATTTCAATATAGTCCGTAATTCTTCCAAAATATTTATTCATTGAGAAATTATATGAATTTGAAATAAAGCATTATATAGGATGTGGGCGTAAGAGTGGGCGTGTCACCTAAATTTTCTGGCATAACAATAACATTGACTAGAAGGATTTCCGTAGCAAATTTTATCATCATACCTCTAATTTTGTCGGTTTTATAAATTTAAATTTCATTAACAGTAAATAACGTGGAAAGTGAGCGTTATAGTAGGTGTGTCGAAGTTATTTATGCTAATAAATACAACTTAGATATTTCAATAAAGTCCTTTATTATTCGATTTATAGAGAAATTATAAGAATTTGAGAGAAAACGTTGTATGGGAGGTTGGCGTGTCACATTTATTTTCCGTCAGAAGAAAGCCTTTGACCAAAAATCAATTCCTGCAAAATTTCAGAATCGTAGAACTAAATTTGTCACTCTTATTAGGTTTAAAATTTTTAACATATTGGAAAATACACTGCGCGGTATAAATTTTCGTACATTTTGATCTCTAACTCCCTTCCTAATACTTGCATTTAGGCAATTTTTCTTTCTTCCTTATACTCCGATTTAGCCAATTTTCTATTCCAAACAAACCTTGTGTATAAGACATATTCTGGCAAAATTTGAGCCCACTAGCTTTTTCGATGGGACCTCTATCGTGCTTTTAACAGACGGACATACGGACGGACATAGCTAAATCGTCGTCAAATGAAACCCCGATTAAGAATATACATACAATTTTTTTGGTGGCGGATATAAAAACTCAAATACTTCAAAAAAACACATTACAAAAAAATTTGTTTAGCTCTTTTACTAAAATTTTGCAAAAAATATTTGACCTTGTGTCACAAAAATTGGTCTGCTGATCACGGTCGGATCGTAACGGGTATAAAATGGGGTATAGGGGTATAGAGGAGAGTTTTATCTACTAAATGGTGCTAATTTCTTTTTGTTATCTTATGTTTTCTAGAAGTTCTAGAAGTATGGTGTATTCAAAAAAGGAATTTAGGAAAATTTAGACCTAAAGATAAAAAAAAAATTATTTCTAAACATTATAAACAATTTATTTTCATGTACTAATGGCTAACAAATTTTAAAATTATACAAAACTTATTTCGTTTGAAAATCTTCTAAAAGTAAAATGTTATAGAACTTTAAAAATCAAAATCTTACTAATAAATTTCCTGTTTTAGCAAAATGCTGAGCATGTCTATTTTGAATCACCCTGTGGCCCTTAACACAAATCATTACTCTAGTTAATTTTTGTCAACAAACTTCGGTCATTTTCGTTTTCACAAACCCCTATAAAATTCCTTTGTAGTTTGTGCAAAAAAATGTTACTAGAGTCATCTAGTGTTCTACGTGATGTTTAGCAAAGACATCATCCTCAGTGTTTGCAAAATGTAGTGGCGCCTTCAACAGATGTCGCCATCTGCAATGAATAAATGCTAATGAATATGACTAATATATTTTTATAAAAATTTAAAAAAAAGTGGGCGTGGCACATTTATTTTCCGTTATAACGAAGACTTTGACCAAAAAACCATGTTTGCAAAATTTCAGAACCGTACATATAGTTTTGTCAGTTTTATTACGTTTTAAACTTCAAATATACACTGAGCGGTATAAATTTTCGTACATTTTGACCTATAACTCCTTTTCTAATGCATAGATTTAAGCAATTTTTGGGGAGAAATATTCTTTTGACTCGAGAAATATATATTCGAAGTTTCATGACTCTACGTTTATGCGTTTGGACACAATTCCTTTTTTTTTTCGATGTTTGAAGGACACGGTTTTTTCGACCTATTCTTGCTTTACGAGCTATAACTCTCTTTCTAATATTCCGATTTAGCCCATTTTCAATACCAAACAAACCTTGTCTATTAGAAAGATTCTGGCAAAATTTGAGCCCTTTAGCTTTTTCGGTGCGACCTCTATCGTGCTTTCAACAGACGGACAGACGGACGGACATAGCTAGATCGTCATCAAATCAAACCCCGATTCAGAATATATATACTTTATGGGGTCTAAAATGGATATTTCGATGTGTTACAAACGGAATGACAAAATGAATATACCCCCACCATTTTTTTGGTGGCGGGTATAAAAAGGGTATATATAGGTTTGTCATTTCGTGTGAAATTTCTACAATTTTCGTTTCCGACCCCATAAAGTATATATTTTCTGAAAGCTTATGAATAGGGGAGTCAATTAAGCCCTGTCAGTCTGTCCGTCTGACCGTCTGTCCGTGTGTATGTTGAAATCAACTTTTTGAAGCCCCCCGACATAGGTTGGACCCGGGTAAGGTATTAAAATATCAGAAATATTCGGGAGTAGATCGGTATTGAAAATCATATCGGTACATCGGAACATCGGTACATAAACAACTGAGATATGAGCAAAAACCCACGACCACCTCGATTTTTTTTTCACAAAAACAACATTACAACAACAACATACATACATACAAACATGTATACTGGTTAGAGAAAACGTGGCATCGAATCCCAGCTGAGCCAAAAAAATTTTTTTTTTAATTTTTTTTAAATTTTTTTAAAATTTTTTTTTTATTTTTTATTTAATATATTATTTATATTTTTATTATTATTTTTTTTTAAATTTTTTTTTTTGAAATTTTTTTTTTATTTTTTTTTTTTTTGTTTTATATATATTATATACATAATAATATTTTTTTTTAATTTATTTTTTAAATTTTTTTTTTTTTATTTTTTTAAAAATTTTTATTTTAAATTTTTTTTAATTTTTTTTTTTTTTTTGTTTTTTTAACATACATGCGTGAATTTATAATTTTACAATGGGACGTTTTTATATATGTATTTTTTTATATGTATGTACGTATTTCATATGGGATGAATGGTGACACAAACCACTGTTATTGCATGACTACACGTTGTGAAGGGTATATAAGATTCGGCACGGCCGAATATAGCGCTCTTACTTGTTTTTTTTTAATTTTTTTTTTATTGTTTTTTTTATTTTTTATTTAATATATTATTTATAATTTTATTATTATTTGTTTATTAAATTTTTTTTATTTTTTTTTTTTTGTTTTATATTTATTATTTATATTTTAATTATTTTTTTTAAAATTTTTTTTTTATTTTTTTTTTATTTTTTTTATATTTTTTTTTTTTTAACATACATACATACGTTAATTTTTAATTTTACAATGGGATGCTTTTATATATGTAGGTTTTTTTATATGTTATGTTACTGTTATTGCATGACTACACGTTGTGAAGGGTATATAAGATACGGCACGGCCGAATATAGCACTCTTACTTGTTTTCAACTATTTTGTATTTTATTGTAATTTTATATTAATAATATATAACTGATTCATAATTATTTTATAACTATTAGTATCATGTTGTAACATTTTTTAACTACTTTGTTGTCGTGTGTTATCATATTATGGTTGTATTGAATAAAACTGACATTTTATAATTATATAGGATTATTTAATACTGTGCCGTCATTCCTGCAATTTTATAAAATGTATATATAACTAAACGAAATTTCAATTGTTAAATTAAAGAGACTTAACAATTATTTTGTTTTATATTTATTTAATAGTATTTTTAATTATTTATTCTTACACAATTATCTTTTTATTTTAAAGCTGTTTTAAAATTAATTTTATTTTTAAATGTTCGTAGTTAATTTTTAACTTGAGAATTTAAATTAAATACATTTAAACTTCAAGTCTTAAAGCCTGAAAGATGCATTTTTTTTCTTGTAGATTTAGTATCTTTGGAATAACAAACCAACAATTGTTCTACAGAAATCGTTGTTTGTGGCAAGTTATTTAGAAATGTAAAAATTTATATTTATCTACTACTGAACATGACGTACAGGCATACATACAGAGTGTCTTTTACATATTTCTATAACAAAAGCTTGAAATACATTTAGATGACGCCACATGCGGTTTTCTTGCTATTGAAAATGCATTAGAGAACGAGCAAACGAACCAAAAGGAAATGAATGTGAACAATACATCATTGTAGAACAAAACATAAAAAAAAACTAAATAACAGCAAAAGCAGCCGCAGCGATACTACAGCGTCTGAACAAGAAAGCTAAACTTTAAACAGAACAGACCATACGAGACCAGACTACACAGGCAGTCAAGTAGTCAACCCTATTTAATTGTGACTGGCATAAAAGAAACTTTAAATTCTTTTGTAGTAAGAGATCTCTTTTGAAACTGAAATTATTTCCATGCCAATGACAATGATACAAACAATGTTTTGCATCAATAGTTTCTTTAACATCCGTTCGCTCTAACGTATTATTTTGGTTGGGGATAAAGAACGAAAAGCCAGTCATAAGGACGAATCTTAATGGCTGCTTGAGACAACGCAAGTACGAACAATGGGAAGTTAAATATGATTTTCTTTTATTCTGCAACCCTTCATATGTTTTCGAGGAATCTGCATAAATTGAATTGAACTAGTTTAACGGGTTTTATTTTTCATTTTTTTAATGTATTTTTATTTTTTTTTTTGTTCTTGCTGACACTTTTTGTCATAGAGATTTTATTTTCAATTTAGATGAATCTATTTTTTTTTCTTATGGTTGTTGTTGTAGTTTTTTTAAGTTTTTCTTAATTGGTCTGAGAGGTTTGTGTTTGCATTTTCGTGTAGGCATCTTAATTTTTGTGTATGTATGTACTTATGTGCTCTTCAAAAAAATACATGCATAAATTGATTAGTTTTTTTAAGTGGTTTTTCAATATACCTTCAATACATTTTACGCTATTCATAGAAACTCATTTTAAATTGTTCGTTAAAAATAAATTTCACAAGCATTTTTCAACTGCAATGGATGTTCTTTTTATAACAAATGTACAACATTTACTAACGGACATAAAAAATTTTTTAACACATTAACATGAATCAATAATCACGACATCTAGTGACTCAAGATGAGATATTGTCAAACAAGAAGATAGACAACTCGAGCCTATGGTCAACTGATTTATATAATGAACTTTACAAATCTCTTACTTCCAATGCTCAATCCGCATTGCTATATGCAAACCTTCGATATTATGGTCACAGAAAATATCAAACAAGATCATAGCACCAAGTGCACCAGATACCAACTACAATTAAAAACCAAAAAAGAGAATGACAATAAATAGGTCACACTATTCGAACAATAAGTACCAGTATCGCCAAAACTGCTATCAAGTGAAAGCTGCAGATCACTGCGCGCAGAAAACGACGAACAGCTAATTTTTGGTAAATAAATACATTTAATAAAAAAACTATGCAATTTACAGATCTAAATGGGAAGGCTCTGTAAGAATAATGGGAATACATAAATCAATAGTAAATTTCTGTATATGTTTTCAAGAAGGTTTGACTTTCAGTTTTCGATTACTTTTTCATTTGGTTTCGCAAACTTGCAATGATTTTCAAATATTTTAAAAATGAGACGATCTGCGCCGAAGCCGTGCTAACTATGGACAATCAAAATTAGCTGTGATGGGCCGATAATGTGAACACTATTGTGCACAACATCAAAAAATCCAATTGCTAAATATAAACCGATTTTTTTCGACCACTTGTGCACCGAGTAAAGCCGAAAAAGACTGTTGCAATATGCGACGAAAATGGGACCGCTCAAAAATAGATCGTGCAATTTTTTTTAAATGTGTACTGATTAATCACGACAAAAATCGATATACATTGTGCTATTTGCGCCGATAGTGGAATCTTTGTTTTATAGTAGACCAAAACTAGTGGTATACTAGAGCTTAGGAATTCACATAACCTCGGAGAAAATAATCTAAAGGTGCCGCCGAATCACTAACAATAAATGAATAATTGAATTATTGTTTGTCTAAATAGATTGAAAATCATGTTCTTAGAAAACATTTAATTTAGGTCCCAAATTATTTACCTCAATATGGGACCCCTTACTGAACATACAATTTTGATAACACAAAGAGTACAACCCATTGACCGAAACCACAAAATACTTCATTACCAAAAAGCGCTTCTTGAATCGATTACTTATATTTTAACTGCTTCCAATAGTGTTTCTAGAAGACAATATCTTTATATGTGATGTCTCACATATGTCGCTTCTTTCATCCCTACCAATAATAGCTTAATCATTTCTTCCTCTCACACACTGCTGAAAAAGGTAGCAGTAAATGAAATATATAAAAAATACTGTTGAAAATAATAAAGGCAGAATTAGTCTTTACTTTCTGTTCCGTTCCGAATCAGCTGACTTCATTCTATTAAATAGGAAATGTGTACAAGTCGTTAGTTGTTCTGTTACTTTCCGTGCCGTTGCGGACGAACCTGTAGAATATAGAATTCAACGTTAAGTGGCGGCCATTGAGAGAGAAACAGCTGATATTTAGGTGCCTATATTTTAAAGGTGGCAGCAACATAGAGACTCTGTTTGCTTATAGATGAAAACTGACACAACAAATTTTTTTTTATGTACGGACTTTGACGAGAAAAATAAACAAAAAATATAATAAGCTTGTGTTTGTAAGATTACTTTGTAAATTAAGGCAGATGATTTTTTACAGAAGAAGTAACCACAAAAATTAAGCAACAGAACGGCACGTCACAGAACGACAACAGAAAGTAAAGACTAATGAAGCCTTAACTCTGCTATAAAATAATAAGCAGTACAGAAGACATACTTTGTTGTGCTCTCGTATTCAAACGACGTAAACATTTCCATGTATGCAATACGCAAAGATGATGAAGTCTTTGCTTTAGTTCTTGCACCAGCTGGATCCTATAAGATCATCAGAGAACCATAGTTCACAGTAGAGTTGGCTAAATCGGTTACTTAAGTTTGTTTTTGCCAACAACCAGTTCGTTTTTTGCACAAACCACAACATTATTTAATAGGGGTTCGTGAAAAAACGACCGAGCTTCTTGGCAAAATTGATCTAAAGTAACGATTTGTGCACAACACTAGTGCACAGAAAATTATTGTTTAATAACTTTCAAATCCAACCACGTATTTTATGCAAAAACAACATTTTTATATTGTGTTATTTTAGTTTGCACTCATTTCATTTCATCTCTTTTTGTCATACAAAATATTTGTTGCTATTTGTAAGTGTCACTGTTTTTTGTCATTACCCATTACCAATGTTGTAGTCGTTGTTGACCATCCATACCAAATTGTATAAAGAATTTTTGCCTGAGTTTCTTTAAAGTGGCAATTTTTCTGTTGTTTGCATTGCATGACGCACATAATTCATGCAAAAAAGAAATGCATTAAAAATGTTTTTCTCAAGCGTTTTTGTACGCAATAGTGCTCGTAAGTACGTAGCTATGCAGTATGTATGTATGTTTATGTTTTGGGAATTTATAAGAGTGTTTTTTAATAGAAAGTAAAAATATGTTTGCATCTGTCTCTAGTGCGCAATGCATTTAACATGTTGGTTGATTGTCACAAAGACAGACGGACGTATTTGGTGACTTTGGCTTGTTACTTTATATATTAGTTTCAGCGGTCGCCAGTTACAATATTTTTTTAAAATAAATATGAACAAGTACGTCAGTTAGTTTGTTTAATTTTAATTATTCTAAATTTCAAATTTCAATTGTAGCTACAGGAACATTGTAAGAGAAACGTACAAATAAAAAATGGAATTAAAAAAGTGTTATAGTCATGTGGACATACTTTAAAATATTCGGGTTAAAAGAACCACCGAGAATTATTGAATATTTTTTACTTACCTTTCGCTCTCTAATAAGGTTTTTTGTTGCTTTAAAAATATTTTTATTTTTTTTTTTTTTTGTATTTAACTTCTGCTACAAGTTATTCTAATTAGTGCAATAGACATACACCTAAAATACATGTTCAATCTACTGACACACAGATTTGAAAAAGTCCAATCTTTACATATATATATAAGAGTGAAAGTCTGTCTGGCTGTGTGTTTGTTATTTATAGAAACTGTAAAGCCGATCGGACTCAAACTTTGGCAGGTTTTTGTATACATTCCAGGGAGTGTTTATGGGTGGTAAAAGGTAGGCGGGGCTACGCCCATAAAAATAAGTTATCATTCTTTGCTACTTGCACTAAATTAATTATTCTGAAACTTTGCACACATATTGAGCTGTCATGACTATATAATTTCGTGATTAGAAAAGTGGGCAGGGCCATGCCCATTAAAAATAAGTTATCATTCTTTGCTACTGGCACTAAATTAATTATTCTGAAACTTTGCACACATATTGAGCTGTCATGACTATACAATTTCGTGACTAGAAAAGTAGGCAGGGTCACGCCCACAAGAAAATTTATAATTTTTAGCTTTTGCACTTAATATTCAAATAAAATTCAGAAGGCAATTTTATTCATTAAGGGGCCTAGCAACGCGCGCCGGGCTTGGCTAGTTCAATGAATAAAAAAAATCGATTGCAGACTACGTAGGTTCGTTAGTTTGCAGATAATTGTGTGGCGTAGTCAAATACATATTTCTCAAAAAGTTTAAAAAAATTTATGGAGTATTTATCAAATGACGTCATACCTAGAAAAAAATTATTTTGAAAATGGAAATGCGTTACAGTTACACAATATTGAGTGAATATTAGTGCCAAAAAAAATAATCAAAGTGAATTTTGGTTATGATCCTATGCTATCCTAACTAGTTGCATAATTTTTTTTTTTGTTGCTCGAATTATTATAAAAAAATGCGGCTGTTTCGTTTTCCAAAATACCTAATTTCCTAGACCGAAAATAGATAGACGAAAATTTTGTTGGAAAGCATTTAGTTTGGTAGCATATTATGTGGAAGCAAGCATCGGCGACACACTTTCTTGCCAAAAAATAAATGAATAAAAACAAAATAATAATAACGGCAATAACGGAATGAGGCCGACAACATGTTCGTCTGTGTGAACACAAATGAAAAATCAAAAGAGAAGTTCAGATGTTTTTCTTCCAAATATTCGCCCGTCTATGCTCTAACTTATCGAGCCCTAACCGCTAAAATAGCTAAACCCACAATAATCAAATTTTACGTTAGAACATTTTTTAACTTTTGTTTCAATTTATTCAGGTTTTTTTTTAATGAAAATTTCAATTTAGCCTGCCGATGATCTTATGCAACTTATAGATACGTTTTACCTTAATTATTTTTTTAATAATTAATAATTTATTTATCAGTTACGTTAATTTTGTCGTGTACAAATTCAAAATCAAAGATGGCATTGGAAATACTAGAGCAAAATGGAGTGTAACACTAAATATGAATTCTTAGCTAATTACAAGATGGTGAAGGGTATTATTCAAACATATTTTCATTAAATTATTTTTTAAAGCGTTTTATAACATTAACAATTTTATCAACTATTTTTTTATGTATTCAAGGTGAAACTTTTTTTTTAAATCAACTGTAATTTTTTACGTTATTTACTAGCACCTACAGAAAAACTGACAGAATAAAATAAACAGGCAAACATCAATCATTTAGTGAAGAATTTGATAAGCAAGCCAATAAAAATAGCGATATTTTCTTTCAATTGTACTGAACAAAATTGATTAACCAACTCTACCACAAATGAATATTACGCAAGCACACATATTTCCATCGAAATTTATAGTGGAGGCTCATTATTTTTAATCATCTTAACCCAATTAAAACTTCTGAAAATATATCTTAAAATTAGCTGAGTAATATCTTATATCGGAGTTTCAATTAAAATTCATCGTAATTAATTGTATGTATTTGTTTTATGTGATGGTGTAGGGTATGATATAGTCTGGTCGTTTATAACGTTCTAGTTTTTATGTCATTTTATATTAAGAAGTGGTTTTGACGTTACTTTATTAATAAATAAAAATATTTTTTGTTAAAAAAAACAATAGTTCACGCATTTATTATATTTATTATTATGTGCAGAATTTAATTATGAGCTTTAATTTGCGTACTTTTGCTTTTAGGTCCCTAATAACGACACAAAAGAGGGTAGTTGCGTATTTATTTTATAATTGTTTATATAAATTACGTATCTTACGACTATAAACTTGAATGACGACTTAGCTACAAACAAAAATACGTAAATAATTATGCGCATATGTTCATTAAACAGTATGTTGTCCTTTATGTGATTTAAGTAATTCTACGATTTCATTGTTCTAACAACGAAAGTGCTTATTAGAAATTTTTATATTTTTTTTTTATCAGCGAGAATCCCATTTGTTGTCTACTGAAGTACCAATATACATACATATCATATCATAAACTATACATATTAAATCATAAATAATATTTGATGGCTTTCATAAAAAAAACCCATAAACCTCTCTGTGGGAACAACGTTTATTTCCAGTAACATTTTAAGTGATTCTTTTCCATATTTTCGAATAAAATAAAGAACAAATACTGCCGTTGTCTAATTTAATATTTGCATTAACTTTCTTAAAGGATTATTTCCGTATTTTAGTTAGTTCGTTAAAAAAATTTGGAAAATATATATAATTATCGTTAATTATCTGGCGCATAAATTAAGCTGAATTTTACCGATAGTATTGGTTAAAACCACATGTCGTATGTATCCATATCATCCTATGCAGACCAATGAAAGTTGGCAATCATCGATCCTTTACATTTGCCGTTAAAAGTGATGTCCTGGCCAACGACGTTCTCATAGAAGAAAGCCCCAAACACACACGAAACGGTGAGTATTTTCAAGATGCATTACACGATCTTGGATCTCATATGAATTGGTATCGTTCTTTATTTTAGATTTTACTAGAAAAGCCCGGCACGCGTTGCTACGCCCCTTAATGAATAAAAATGCATTCTGAATTTAAATTGATTATCAATTGCAAAAATCTACAAATTTAAAAATGGGCGTGGCACTGCCCACTTTTCTTACAACGAAACTGTATAGTCATGACAGCTCAATATGTGTGCAAAGTTTCAGAAGAATCGGTGAAGTTCAAGTAGCTGAAAATTATAACTTTTTTTAATGGGCGTGGCCCTGCCCACTTTTCTAATCACAAAATTGTATAATCATGAGACCTTAATATGTGTTAGAAAAGTTTTAGAAAAATCGGTGAAGTTTAAGTAGCTGAAAATGATAACTTTTTTTATAGGCGTGGCACTGCCCACTTTTCTAATCACGAAATTGTAAAGTCATGACAGCTCAATATGTGTGCAAAGTTTCAGAAAAATCAGACCAGTGCAAGTACCTCAAAATTATAACTTTTTTATGGGCGTGGTCCCGCCCACTTTTCTTATCACGAATTATAAAGTCATGCCAGCTCAATATGTGTGCAAAGTTTCAGAAAAATCGGTCAAGTGCAAGTAGCTAAAAATGATAACTAATTTTTTATGGGCATGGCCCCGCCCACTTTTCTTATCACGAAATTATAAAGTCATGCCAGCTCAATATGTGTGCAAAGTTTCAGAAAAATCGGTCAAGTGCAAGTAGCTAAAAACGATAACTAATTTTTTATGGGCGTAGCCCCACCCAGTTTTTTCCACCCATAAACACTACCTGGAATGTGTACAATAACTTGCCAAAGTTTGAGTCCGATCGGTTTTACAGTTTCGGAGTCTATAGCTAACACACAGACACACACACACAGAATTTCATATATATAGATTTACTGGGGTAACAATGCATTATAAATCTGTGGCTTGGAGCTAAATGCGCCAATGTCAAAATATTTACTTTTGAGAAAATTGGAATTGAACTTTTACTTTTATAGATGCTTTCACAGTGTCATTGGCCAGCATTTTATTTATGAAGCTGTTCTGGGTTAAGTATGACTTTAGATGTTTTACCATAATGAAATAGAGCAAGAAAACAAATCTAATGCAATGATTAACTCAAAAAAGCAAAAAAGTGACATTGGCCACAGAAGTGAAGTGAATTTCACACCCATTTTGATAAAGAAATTATTATTTTTGATTTGAAATTTGTATGTATTGTTATCCATGGTAATTTGTCAAAATAAGTTAAATAAATGCCAAACAAGTCGATAGCCAATTAAGAGAATGCTCTTTTCACCAATTACCGTGAGAAGTTCACAAGTTTTCACTTTCCAACAAACGTAACGTTTTAAAAATAATAAGACTTTAATTTTAAATTAATTATACAAAAAAAACTTTGAATTTGAATTTTAACTTTGACTTCAAAATATATTGAGAACATCTTTTTTGGTAGACTAACTTGGAAAATATTTTTGGAATAATCACGTTTACGTTCACCTTTCATCTACAGCATATTTCCTAAATATGTTTTGCCTTTTTATACATAAAAGAACAATACCATACATTATTGGTGGTGGTGGGTATACAAAATTCGTCACAACCGAACACAGTTCTCTTACTCTTTTTCATATCATTTGGCGTTACTTAACTTACCATAAAAACATTTTTTTAATAAAATTCATTGTCGAAAATAATCTACATATTTTCTACACAAATTACTTTTAATATTGTTCAAAACAACATTGTTTGTTTTTATAAAATATCAAAATATTTTCTATTTTTTTTCTTTTGTTTTATTGTTATTTTATTTTTTCTTTGCAAAAAAAACCCATTAAAAAACAATTTATTAGAATAAAATCTTTAAAATTCTAACACATCTTCATACGTAGGCGTTTCTAAAAACAAAACGAATACACATACATACATACATAGATAAGTACATACTACATACTTACATATATGATACAAACCTAAATTTTTATATGATCTTTATTAAAATTAATTTTTCTATTGGCATTGGCTAAAACTTATTTGAAATACTTCCCACAACTAAGACTAATTAATATGAAAGTGGATGAAGAAACAATATACATGCATACATATGTACTAGGGAGATCGATTTTTATTTATTTTTTTATTTTCAAAAACCGGGTTTCGTTTTCATGAAAAATTGCTATTTTAAAAACGGCAGGTTTCAATTGGTAATTGAACAAATAACCGGCCAACCGGTTTTATTCGAATAAATAATTTATTGAATTGAAATGATTTTTTTAATAAAAACGAAGCAATTCACAAAGTTTAAAAACCACCCAAAATAAATAGTTATGACTTAGAATTATTAAATTATTTTGGCTTAACTAAATATTCCAAATGTTTTCACACTTAAGTAGACATCTGTATAAAATTATATTTAAGAATATTCTCACGCAAATTTCTTTATAGCTCTTTAACTCAACACTTTTTTGTAATAATTTTTATTGTTTAAAAATTTTTTAAAGAATTTTTTTTGAAAAGTGTTGACTTTTGTAATAATTTTTATTGTTTAAAAATTTTTTAAAGAATCTTTTTTTTTTTGAAGAGTGTTGACTTTATTAATCGATTAAGGTTACCAGATGTATCAAAAATTAAGCTCAATTTTACAATTATAAAAATATTTAAAAACAAATTATGTTTACAGCAAAAGTAAAAAAATATTAGTTTTCAAATGTTTCGTTTATTATATCAAAATAACCGGTTTATTTGATATTCGCAAAAAAGGACAAACTAAAAAACCCCTCTTAAGCCGAATAAAAACAGTTCGATCTCCCTTAAATGCACATACACACAAACAAATGCCTACAAAGAACTATATATTTATTGTTAATAATTATATTGAAAATTTTTAAAATTTTTTGTAAAATAATAAATAAATTATTATTCTAGAATGGCTTTCTTCAAATGGAATGTTAATTAAATAAGCAATTTAAAATAATCCTATTAAAATGTTAAAATGTTTATGAAAATAATAAAAAACAAGTAAGAGCGCTATATTCGGCCGTGCCGAATCTTATATACCCTCCACACCGTGTAGTCATGCAATAACAGTAGTTTGTATCACCATTCCATATGATATACGTACATACATATAAAAACCATATATATAAAAAAACATCCACATTGTAAAATTATAAATTTACGTATGTATGTTAAAAAAAAAATAAAAAGAAATTTTAAAAAAAAATTTAAAAAAAAATTAAAAAAAAAATTAAAAAAAAAATTAAAAAAAAATTAAAAAAAAAAATTTTAAAAATAATTAAAATATATATAATAAATATGAAACAAAAAAAATAAAAAAAAAATATTTAAAAAAAAAAATTAAAAAAAAATAACAATAAAAATATAAATAATATATTAAATAAAAAATAAAAAAAAAATAAAAAAAAAAATTAAAAAAAAAAATTTAAAAAAAAAAAAAAAAAAATTTTTTTGGCTCATCTGGGATTCAATGCCACGTTTTCTCTAACTAGTATACACGTTTGTATGTATGTATGTTGTTGTTGTAATGTTGTTTTTGTGAAAAAAAATCGAGGTGGTCGTGGGTTTTTGCTCATATCTCAGTTATTTATGTACCGATGTTTCTGATTTTCAATACCGATCTACTCCCGAATATTTCTGATATTTTAATACCTCACCCGAGTCCAAGCGATGTCGGGGGGCTTCAAAAAGTTGATTTCAACATACACACGGACAGACGGTCAGACGGACAGACTGACAGGGCTTAATCGACTTCCCTATTCATAAGCTTTCAGAAAATATATACTTTATGGGGTCGGAAATCAAAATTGTAGAAATTTCACACGGAATGACAAACCTATATATACCCTTTTTCACTGTGTGAAGGGTATAAAAATCTTATTTACGAATAAACAAAGAAATTATTTATTTTGTAGTAGAAAAACATTTAAAATATATGTGAAGTAGAATGAAAACAAATTATTAGGCTGACTATTAATTTAATAAAATTTAGTTGTCTGGCATTTGACGTGTAGCGGACAACTAAAAAAATATTTTTTTTTCTAAAATTATTTTCTAGATTACAGTTTTTTTTAAGCACAAAAAAGTCCAATAAAATATATAGCCGAAAATTAAATTTAGGGGAAAAAAATGTATGTAAAAAAGCGAAAGTGACCATTTCGAACCAAAATCTCGGCTGGTTTGTGAGTTATCGCACAGACAAAGCATAGTTAAGCATAATTTTAGAAAAACTTTTAATTTTGGTTGTTTACAAGTATTTGAAGTAAGCGAAAGGGTCTTAACCCTATCGCTACTGCAGGGACACTAGTGTTCCAAAGCATTTTCATTTGACCCGGTAAGCCACAAATTATTCAAATTCCAATCAGTAAGTATTAATAATATTTGCAATATATCGCTATCTACGTCGCACATGGCAGCCATCACTTTTTGTTTTGTTTATTTATTTCTAAGCAGTGGCTGGAAGCGAAATAAATTTAGAAATAATTTTTCATAAAAACCACATTTCTTTCAAAGAACTCATTTTGTTTTGAAAATAAAATGCTATGTGGATAGTACGTAAATAAATATGTATCTTCTTTTAGCAGTTTTTTAAGAAATATTTAAAGAAAATAC
Source organism: Phyto melanocephala (assembly GCA_941918925.1). Taxonomy (NCBI): domain Eukaryota; kingdom Metazoa; phylum Arthropoda; class Insecta; order Diptera; family Rhinophoridae; genus Phyto; species Phyto melanocephala. The sequence continues at coordinate 16,225,712 of OW799233.1, read as the reverse complement.
ATTTTTTGTCGTATGTGTCCCAAAAGGGTTCTATAGTGAATGAACTAATAATTCAAGGAGATGAAGATAAGATCAGTAAATCGCAAACTGGTTTTAGTGAAGGTTTGATAATTACTGTGCCACACCAAGCCACACTATTGACAGTGACGATCCATTTAGCGATGCAGAGATAAAATTTAGAGCAAATGCTGCTTTCACTAATCATGATCTATAAAATCAGTTCATGATCATTTTGATGCTGGTAATTCCTACTATATAAATGATTTCAAAAAATTCTCAAAAAAACCTTCACTCGGAGTTGAATAGAAAAAAAGATTCTTTTTGGAAAGTTCTGGTTGAAATTGCTAAGTCCGTAATAGAAAAAAATAAAGAATTTTCTTTATACAATCTATCTTGTGGGCTTGGACACCATCAAATGTAGAGGATTTTAAAAGATTTCGAAGCATCACAATTAAAAAATTAATTGCTAAGTCTGTAAATTACCAGTCTGTATAAATTGTTTGGCTTCAGCCCCGGTGCACTAGTCAGTAGTGTGCTGGTATGCTAGTTGTGGGGTTGCGGGTTCGATTCCCGCGAGAGACTCTGGACTTGTCTGCTTCTCTTCTCTCTGTTCTATTCTATTCTTACTTTTCTATTCAGGTATCAGACTGGGATCAATAAAATGAACCCAAGGGAGCTGAACAACAGCTGCCTTTTTTACCTAACCTTGGCTTCAGCGCATTCTTAAGTTGAAAACAATGCATATTGTAAATAAAAATTTGTTTGGTTATTTTGTGCAGTTTGAAACCTGTTGGGATAAATATGTTCCACCCAACAATACTATTGGGACAAATATGTCCCACTTAAAAAAGCGTACATGCTTCTTTCTTCATTTAATTTTTGCTCATATAAACTAGAAATGGGTCTTTAAAAGCCAAAAATAAAGAGTCTGAGAAAGCCTTGCAAAAGACGCAACAAAAGAGTTCATTCACAAACTACAGCTTTTGTTAAAAAAATATCAGAAGAATACGAGCGGAAGTACTTAAGGTAAAATTAATCAATTAGAATCACAAATTTAACACCAAAAACTTGTGTAATTGACTTAAAAACTCATATAGAAAGAGTTAAAAAAATTTAGTTTTCAGTTCCAGATTACACGCAAACATTGTGGAAAAAGTAATGCACAATTTATCAAGGATTTCATATTAGACAACTCGTTATTTTTCTTTTAGTTTTTGTGAAAGTTATAAGATTTAAAAATGGGTTTATAACCATATTAAATATAGTAAAAATGTCACCATTAAGATGTAAACAAAAAGTCTCTCGTCATATTAACATAAAATATATGACAGCGTATTATATGAGAAAGTACTTTTAATTGAATCTTTAAAAAATAGTACCATTATGGTATCATAAGTACATTTTGTTTATTTCATTATAACAACAACAAAAAGGCCATTAATTTTTTTAAATAAATAAATAAATGTAGAAAAGTATGAAGCTGAGTTAAGTAAGAACTCGTTCAGAAGGACTTAGTACTACTTGTACCCACGTATTTATCTTGAAATTTCCAACTAAATGAAATTAAACACATACAAAATGAAACTAAGTATTGTTAAAACACATGAAAAGGGTACTCTACACTTAATTGTAAAAATCTCTAAATTAATGAAGCCGAAAAATATAATAAAAAATATTATAAAACAAGTAAGAGTGCTTTATAACACCCTTCACCATTATGTCCTTACGTATAATGAGTACTTCGTAGCTTGGCCTATATTTCAGGTTTGTTGTTATACGCCATTTTCTTTACTATTTCCTACGCCATCTTTGATTTTGTATTTTTACGTAATTAACTAGTCGGGCCCTTTCATTTGATAGCCATATTGTGGTGGTTAAAGGGGACAAAATCGTAACTACTATCTTTGACTCATATTTCCGTCATTTAATGTAGGACGCCATCTTGGATTTTTACATTTTCATAGTTATCTATGTATATTTTTCTGGTCAAGGGCTTTTATCTTATACTAATACAGGGAGATCTAGGAGTTACATTTTGAAATACCAGATACTGACTGCCATCATGTTTATTTGTTTATATCTCAGAAAGTTATGGAGCGATCATGCTGGTTTAAATAGCGATTAATTTCCTGATTTGCCAGAGATTGCTACCACACACACAAGCCTGAGTTACTTGTGGGCCATTCTAAAAGTTGATTTCAACCAAAACACGGACAGAAATCTAGGATAAAGTATAATATGGGTATGGTAAATGTCTATGATGTTGAAGGATATTTTTAGATTCGCCACTGCCGAATACAAAACTCTTACTTGTGTTTAAGCAAAGTGTGCAAAATATTCTGTAGCATAAAAAATTTAAATAATTAAATGTCGAAATCATAATTATGATGCTTTGAAATACACGTGGAAACGTCTCTTTGACTTTTTTGTTCTTTTTTTTTTTTTTGTAATAACAATGTTTATGAAAACGTTAAAAAAATACATGCTACAATAAACACGTGGGATTTAAAATACATGACAACAATTACAACAAAAACATCTTTAAGAATTAAAAAATAATGAAAAAAACTGAACTTATTTCAAGAATATGTCATATTTTGTTAAAATGTTGTTTTGTAGATATTCCCAGCGAAAATTCTTATTACAAAGTAATGATTTGAAACAATTAAAATATAGTTTTTTGATATCGTAATTCATAATTTTAACACGGCAATGTCATTTGAGGCAAGTCCTTTAGCGCTCGCTTACAAACAGGCACTCAAATAAGTATTTTTCTCATTCTAGCTTACAAATACAGCTTCAAATAGGGACGTACGTTAATAGCAATTAATAAGTACTCGCTTTTAAAATCCTAAAACAACATTAATGTTATGGACTAACAGAAGTTGCTCAGTTCTTCTAAGGACGAAAATTCGATTAACTGTATTCTACTAGTCCAGCTATTTCATTTGATACCAGTATTTTGTAACTTAAGAAAAGCGGTGGTGGTGATATTTTCCTTATACCTCAGTTGTTTATGAACCGGTTTTTTGATCTTCAGCTCTCCTATCTGTTCCCGAATATTTCTGATATTTTGACACCACAAACGGAACTAAGTAAAGTCGGGGAAAAATTTTTAACATACACACGGACAGACGGACATTGCTTTATGGACTACCCTAGTCAAAAGCCTCTAGAAAATAAAGTATAAAGTATATTATGGGGTCGCGAACATTGTAGAAATTTCACAAGGAATGACGAAACTTGATATACCCTTATACTCTCTTTAGATGGTATACAAATCAGTGATACTCTAGAAGAAATTAGTTTTTTTAAAGATCTGCTTCGCCTTATTTATATCTTGGATGTCTTAAACGAAATAAGAATTTTAAAAATATATTTGAATGACTTCTAACCAATTTCTTAAGAAGAAATTGTATATTGTGTTTATTAAAGCTAGTCTCTAATAAAAAAGTATTTGTACACTGCGGTGCAATGTTATAGTCACACGTCAAATTTAATTATTTGTTATATCATGTGAAAGGACATCAAAAGTTAGTAACTAAAACAACAAAAATCTTTGTTTTTTACCGTTATAAGAACTAATTTGATTTAAGAGTGGTGCGCTTTTATAGCCTTACTTTTAACAGCATAACAATAAGTCGGTAGTGAGTTGGGCCTTCGTTGTTAGAAGCGAACCGGAAGATTCGATTTGTCATAGCCTTTACATATTTCTTTAGTGATTGTCTTTCAAGCATCAACAACTGTGGCTTTGATAATTCTGGTAATCCTGCCATATTGCTTATTTCCAGCATTGATTTTTTGCTCACTAATTTGCCAGATAATCTACATAGAATAGGCTGTTCATTTCAATTGTTGTATGTTATTTGACATCAGCTTCATTTGAGTTTAGGCTTTATGCTGTTACAACATCCTTTTTTACTCTACGATTTTTCGCAGATAATTCGTTCACAATTATTACGTGGGTCCTTAAGCAAATTCCTAGTAGTAGTAGTAAGCAAATTCCTACCTATCAGGACCGTCTAAGATATTTTTTTTCTCGTCTAATAAAATTATATAAAAAAAGACTTGCCATGTATTTAGTGAAAATTACAAAGTTTTTTAATCTAAATTCAATTCAAACTGAAATCATTTTTGGCAAACTCTAAAAGCGCGCCTTTTTATGCCAGGGAAGTAATTATGGCGTATTCCTTAATTTTTGACGGCAAGTGAATTTAGATTACTGTTGCACACAATATTCAGTCTAGTGTGAGACATTTAAACTAAAATGATTAGCTTTTTTTAGGTGTTTTTGCGAAGTTGCTGCGTTTACTACGTTCGAGAAGTTTAGAATTTCTTACAGCATTTTTTCTTTTAGCCGTACATTGTAGGGTCTCTTAAAAAATTGCTGTCAATATTATCTGACCGGCTTAATCTCCTTATAAACGTGACAAAAACAAAGTGCATGCGTATGAATACCGACAACGTCCAACACCTCCAAATAAACAGTACCATTCTCCAAGATATTGAAAGCTTTTGTTACCTCGGCAGCGTAATTGACAGCACAGGTGGATCAAGTGCAGATATTGCAAACCGTATCAATTGTGCTCGAAAATCCTTTGGTCTCCTAAACTCAGTATGGAGGGCTTCCCATATAGCACGAAAAACTAAGATTGACATATTTAACTCTAGTGTGAAGTCAACCCTATTGTATGGATGTGAGATTTGGAATGCAGCTGCCCGAGATATAAATGCATTGCAGGTATTTGCCAACCGCTGTTTGAGGAGGATCTTGAAAATATTTTGGCCAAACGTTATAAGTAATGCCGACCTCTGGCCAGCCATAAATCAAACACCTTTGCGAATGGTAATCTTACGACGCAAGTGGAATTGGCTAGGTCACACGTTACGAAAACCACCAGATTACTTGACGTGAACTGCAATAGATTGGACCCACAAGGGAGCAGAAGAAGAGAAGGCCATCTCACACATGGAGAAGGCAGCTGGAGAACGAAGTGGTATTTGCAAGGAAGACCTGGAATGACATTAAACTAATAGCTCAAGATAGATCTCAGTGGAATACATTTGTAATGGCCGTATGCTCCACACTGAAACGACCGGAATAAATACATATCAATCTCCTTGGACGTTTTTCGTAAACTAACCCCTTCCAACTGAAAAGCAATTATTTTGACCCATTCTATGTCAGACAAATAACAACCACTTGACATTTCTAAAGTTTGACAGATATTTAATATACTGATAATAACCAAATGAATCTAAAGCAAACGGGAGTGAATAAGCCGTTAGAACAGTAAAACACATGATTTTTAGTATTGCGGCTATAATTATGCACCACCTAGAAATCAAATATGCATGCTGTTAAACGTTGTAAAATAAATGAAAAAGTAAAGTTATTTTAGTTATGAATTTTTTTAATTTTTAATGTTATTTCAGCAGGCATAAATTGATATTTTCTAAACTTTGTTTAAAATATAAGAAATTCTTAAAATTGACGTGCGGCTATAATATTGCACCGCAATGTATGTCACATTATAAATTAAATTATTAAGACATTACTTAAACACTGATTAATAAGTATTAATACCTACAACACATTATAAATTAAGTCAATACTAAAGCACTTCCTAGTAAGACAGACGATATGTAATAATCATTGCAAGAAAGTATGTTGTTGAGTAAAAGCAAAATATTGCCAATTTTCTGCTGGGTGGTAAATGTTGTTTACATTAAATTGAATAGTAAATCGATTAAATGTTCACTAAGCAAAAGTAATTTTGAATGACATCTTTTCTCGGCTGTAAAGAAAAAGATTTAGTAGAAAATATTAAAAAATGTTGTGCCTTCTTGAACTTCAACAAGATTTCAACTAAATAGTTTGGAACAGGTGTCGTTCGTGAAGAAATGCATCGTTTAATTTTATTAATATGACCGCGTATTGAAAATATGTAACAAGAAAAAAGAAACATATAAATAAAGTTAAAAAAATTTAATAATTAACATAAATAATTACCTTTATTAAAAAAATAAAGATAAAATAACGGAAGTGAGTTGACACAAGTTTACAAAAATGAAATGGCAGCAATGATTAATAGAAAAACGGAACAACGTAGTGTAAAGAAGTTACACCCGCAAAAAGAATACAAAGTGAAATAGAGAACAACAAACCCAAGGAAATAATGTAAAATTCTGCTGTGCATAATAGTTTATTCACACCCTTCCCCGACTTGTAAGTAAGCATTATAAGTAAGTACAAATCAAGTCTGAAGGCAATCTAGAGATAAAATAAAACACAAATTTTTAAAATGTTTCGAATAATTTTTATAGTTTTTTTTTAACTTAAATAACTGCTTAAAATGGCAGGTTCACAGTACGAATTTTTATATTTTCATTGAATTATAGAACTTTCTCCAATGAGCCTTAGAATGTGTTAGTAATCAAGTGGACACTAACCTTTAAAATAACATCAGTTTTAATCTTTCGGTCAGAACTGAGAACGTTATTATATGGTGTAACTACACAAATGGCGACAAATTCAAATCTTGCGTTAATTTTGGGACAACTTTTATGAGGCGACTTGGAAAGACACATTATACAAAAGATATATTATCGCGTGTGTACAGCTGTGTGTACAGTTGCACCGTGCTGTTAAAACCACATGCCGTCACAGTCACAGTTCACCATTTGCGCCAATAAAAACTGATTAATCATGGCTCCGTCTTGCCCTTCATAACTTTACTTGGGCGTGTTCGAACAAATAAAGGCTAATAACATCTTTTGCGTAAATAGTTAGTCTTTATCACAGAGACCTTAAGTTGCTGTAACGACTCTTTGCAAATGATACGAGGAGTTTCAGTGCACCAGCAATGTAATTATTTTTTCTTTATTTTTCCTTTCCGATAGAAGTGGGCCAAGATGCTCATGATGCGTCACAACTGAAATTCATCCATAAAACGATAGTCCCCGGTTCTTAAGCAGTAAAGTGTTTGATTTTTATCGATTTGTATTTCGTAAGTGTTGACTTTAAGAATATCAAATCCATATTTAAAGTGCTCATCATAGGCATTAGTTATAGAATTTTCTGTTTGGGACACCCTGTACCTGATAGGTTGCCTTAATCATCATTATTAACCACCTTTGTGTTTTACTGTTAGTTTTCGTTTATTTATTTTAATTATTCTACGCGACACCAAACTTTTTCCAATTGATCCGTACATATTAAACATACTTCAATTTTCAATATTAGACATTTCCAAAAGACGTCTGACTTAATTATTTTTTTTAAATTCTTTAAAGTAACTTCACAATCCTTGATATGAAAAAAATTTTATGATTTAAATAAATAAATTTTTATATCTCCCACTTTAAAGGATAGATATGACGAGTTTATATTTATTTTGTAATTTTGCTTGTCGCGTAATATTTATCTAAAGCTCGATTCACCCATAAAATTTTAGTTCAGAACAAATTTTTTTTATATTGAGTTTGACGTTTTACTTTTGAGAGAGAGATTATTTTGTTCAGAAAGTTTCTTCTTGAATTGGTTTAATTTTAATTCTTGTTCAGAATAAACTGAATTGTGATGCCACTTTTTTTCAATATTTACATGAAAATTGAATTTGGTTGCCACATCACACAGTGTCAGTACATTTATTATAAAAAAATTGTTTTTGCCAAAAATTAACAATTAAAATGGAATTTAATGAAAATATTGCTCAAAAATTAATAGTTGAATTAATAAAACCAGGAAGAGAATGTTTGTATGACATGCGCAATAGTGCATACAAAAATAATTATTTAAAACAGAGTTTATGGAATGAAATAGGAGCCGCCACTGGAATCGGTCGTAAGTACATTTTACTGTATTTATACATTCATTTATTTACAAAAACCTAGCCATAGGGTCATAATCGGTCGCAATAATACAATTTATATTTATAGATAATTGTTGTAGTGCTGTGAAAAACTCTGCGCAGACGCTATAAAACAGCCCTTAACAAAAATATTGGAAAAAGTTTATGTTTACGGATAGGCATACTACGCAAATCAGGTCCTAAAATTTCAAGGAGTTCTTGAAACGTGTTTGGATTCATACGGTGAAAATTTATAAAGGACTCCACGTCATTAAGTTGCATATCAGGAACCAATGTGTGAAATAAACCGTGCGATTTTCTTTCTTTTAAGATTTTTCTCACTGCGACTCTTTTTATTTTCGATTTTTTTTTATACATTTCTTTTGCAAACAAATTGACTTTATGCACTTCAATTAAAAATAATAATTTTAATTTTCTTCTATCCGACATTTTCTTCACATATACAAATTTTAATGAAATAATTTACGTTTGTATTTATTTACATAGTTTGCTAGCGGTGCTGCCACTTTGTACAACTGTTTGCATTTTTATATTATATGGCAGCTTTGTTTTTTCGGACAAGTTTTCTCAAATGGGTGAACATAGCTGCCAGATTTGACGATTTATCGTCATTTTGACGATTTTACGTGCTAAAATTAAGTGTTGACGATTTATGCTATGTTTCTGACGATTTTCAAGAATTCAAGTTTGCAACATTTTTCATAACTTTTATATCAACCTTAAACTAAATAAAAATAATTTGTAACGGTTTTTTATGTTATTAATAATAGAACAGAGTGAAAGAGATACATCGATCATTATTTAATGTGTTTGTGTGAGTAATTTTTCCACTTTGTACATTTTTAACATAGTATATGCCACATATTATCAACTGATACCTACAACTCGAACATATATAAATTTGGAAATGCGTTTAAAACAATTTTAGTTTTTTAAGTAAATTTATTTAAATTATTCAAGTGACAAATTAATATGCTTAAATACTTCAACAAAATGGTAAGTTCTTTTTAATTATACATTAAAACCTTAAAAATCAAACATTATATTTTCAATACCAAGATGATATTCAAAAACCAAGATGATGAAAATTCTAGCAGCTCTTCCTCTGTAAGTAGAAATTTCATCCATTTTTTATACAAAACTTTGTAGTAGCTAAAATGAAATTTTAATGGTGTTTTTCACAGGTAACCAACAAGAAGAAGAAAATTAAGGAAGACTGGTTTGCAGATCCAGAAATAAATTTATGGGCTAAAAAGCGAAACGATGTAGTTTATTTTGGCGGTGTGCTTGTCTTACGCTTGCCTAAAGCTACCTTAATCGGTAGAAACTTTAGAAAGAAATGATTATAATTATTTGTCAATTAGTCAGAATTAGATGCAGCCAATTGATTATTTATTATTTTTTGTATTTATATACATATTAATATTTATTTTTCGAAATTAATTCTAAATTGTATTATATATATTGTCATGTTCTTAACTTAAAAGGGTCTAATAAAACCATTGATCTCTCTGGATTTAAAAAGTTTGTTATGTTATGCTTAAATAAAAAATGTTTTGTTTTGAAAAATGCGTTTTTTTTATTTTGACGTTTTTATGACGATTTGAGTAAACTATTTGACGATTTTGACGATTTTTTTCCCCAAATTAGACGATTTTGCCCCTATTTTATCTGGCAGCTATGTGGGTGAATCGTTCTGCAGAAAACTCTCAGTAAAAAATGTTATTCTCCGGAAAAAAATTTTGTTCAGAACAAATGGGTGAATTCACCTTAAGACCTCATAAGTTATAAATTTTATAATTTGTTATGAAATTCTCCTACAAGAGCACGAACAAAAGAAAATGCGATAATGAAATTTTGCCTTAATGTTTTTTTTTTCATCAGAAATAATATTTAAAAAAAACAAAAGCGGCGAAGCCAAGGCGAATTCAATCAGGTGATCTCTTCTCTAAAAAAACACTAAACTACATGTATTTTGTTTTTGTATATTTGAACCAAACTGTCAAACATTTTCTGACTAAACACAAACAAACACTCGTTTGTGTACAAACGTAAAAAGCAGAAATTTTACAGCTGGGCTAAATAGTTCAGCTGATGTGAATTCGCCTTTAGGAAAGCGGAATAAAAAAATTTAATTAAAATTATGAAAAAAAAAATTATTTGTTTTTTTTTAAATAAACTGAAAAATTTTTAGACTACTAAATGAAATTAGATATAAATTATTAAAATTATTAAGTTTATCATTTCTTGGACTTACAAGAGGATGAAAATATTTAAACAGTCAAGAACCATAAAGAAGTGGGGGTACACAGCATTCGGCCCAGACGAGTATAGCGCTTTTACATGTTCTTACTAAATATGTAAGTGGTTTCGCCTTTGGTTTTTCTTCTAACATAAAATATCTACAATTAAGCTACAATTGATGATTGCTTCATACCAAGATATTTTATTCAAGATTTTTATTTAATAGCAAAATCAACGTGGGAAAATTATGCTGGGCTGAACACAAAAAAAAATAACAATCTCTCTTACTAATTTTGCCGTTTCTTTGCGGTACACATTTAATTAAATTGTGATTAGCTTTTTTTATATTTTTAAAGCAAGTCGGATTGGTTAATATAAATCTTAAACTAAATTTTATTTATTAAGAAAATAAAAATTTTAAGATGTATTGTGGCACGGCACAATTATTAACAAAAACTAGCAACAAAATAATTCCCACTTGAAAGGTTACGAAGGACGTTTAAAAAAAATTATTTACAATGTATGTAGTAAGTATGTATGTAAATTGCCATTTTTTCCAATTTTTTTCTACACTTTTTGAATTGGGCATTATAAAAAGAAAAGAGATGGGCATGATAAAAGTTAAATAATCGAATAAATGAATGAATGTTGCAAATATCCAAGGCACGTTTAAAAAAGTATACTTGTGTGGTGGTATCAAATAGTACCGGCCTTTATAGTGTGGCAAAGCTAACGAATTTGCAACAGACAAAGTTTCTATTAAAATTAAAATTTTTTTTCTCTTTAATAATATACTCTTGTGGTTAAAAAAATTATATGCTTTCAGTGTGTGTATGTATCTGTTTCTGTCAGTAGTAATGTACTTTAATAACCATTTTTTGAATTTATATTTGACTGAAAATTGCTAAGGGTCATGGCATAGGTTGTGGTATGGGTTTGGTATGCGTTTGAACGAAGCATTTTTTTCGGTTGGCACAGTGAAATGAGATATTTCTTCAAGATCAAAAAATTACCTAACAAAATACAATTAGTAAGCAAGCTTCCATTCATAGTGCGTATTTTTAAAACTTGTCTTTAAGTTCTTTCTTCTGGCAATTGCAATTAGAAAGGCACTTTATAATTAAGTAAAGTCAGGTCCAGGCACTGTCATTAAATAAGAATGCTTTTCTTTAACCCACCACCCAAAAAATTTTTTTCATTCCGTTTGCAGCACATCGAAATATTCATTTTAGACCCCATAAAGTATATACTTTCTGAGTCCTGGCGATGAAATTTCGCAAGTATACTTCAGGAGTAAAAAAAATATCTTCCCGGAATATTATATAAATTTATACATTACGAAAGGGGTTAAAGATATAAATGTACGAAAATTTATACCGATCAGTATCTTTTTCGGTCTACTTAAAATTTTAAAGATAATAAAGTTAACAAAATTAGATGTATAATGCTGATAATTTGCAACCATTTTGTTTTGGTCATTAGATTTGTAATAACCATAAATTAAGGTGACACACATACTTTTACACCTACCTCCAGCACAAAGTTTTACACTAAATTCATATAATTTCTCTATGAACAAAGATTTTGGAAGAATAAAGGAATCTATGTTAGAAAATCTGAGTTGAATTTATTAGCAGAAACTACTTTGGCTCGCCCACTTCTCACATAATCTACTGTTAATGATAATTAAAAGCTCACAAAAGCGCCATTATTAGATGCATGATGATAAAATTTTGCGTATATAACTTTCTGGTCAATGTTATTATAATGCCAGAAAATTAATTAATTAATGTGACACGCCCACTTAACGTCTAACTCCCATATAACGCTTTATCTTAAATTCAGATTATTTCTAAATGGATAAAAATACTGAGAAAAAAAATCTAAAACGGATTATCTTAGTTGAATCAAAACATTAATTATATTTTTTTTAAGTAGGAGGTGCCATGCCCACACAAAGCTAATAATAAATTTTAACTACCTCTACAACATTGCAGTAAAAAAGAGTGTGTAGTATTTATCACTTAAATAAAATGTAGAAATACTTAAGGTTGTTCCATTGTAGGACAAAATTTAAGAAATAAGTTAATAGCAAATCGAAGTTATACAAAGAAAGTGATAACTTTTTTAGTATAAAGAGTGTTTACAATAGTGTTAAAAAAAAATAAATAAATTTTGTGCCGTAAAGGTTCTACATAAAATTGGTGGGGGGCATCAAAAATTTAGCGCAGTTGAATATAGTTCTTTTACAAGTTGTTAATTGTTTCCGAAAATGTAAGATTACAAGAAGCCGCTGATAGTAGCGGTCTTAGCTTAGTCTACTTGAAAACAACTTTTGCTTGTGTTGATGTTAAAATTCACTCTCAATTAAAGAAAATTTTACGACTCTGAAATGAACTTTATTTTTGTTTATGATTATGGGATAATGGGTCATTGAAGTTAAAAAGGTTCAACATAAAACAAGTAAGAGCGCTATACTCGGCCGTGCCGAATCTTATATACCCTTCACAACGTGTAGTCATGCAATAACGGTAGTTTGTATCACCATTCATCTCATATGAAATACGTACATACATATATAAAAACATCCCATTGTAAAATTAAAAATTAACGTATGTATGTTTAAAAAAAAAAATAATTAAAATATAAATAATAAATATAAAAAAAAATAATATAAAAAAAAAATTTTAAAAAAAATAAAAATATAAATAATATATTAAATAAAAAAAATAAATAAAAAAAAATTAAAAAAAAATAATTAAAATATAAATAATAAATATAAGACAAACAAAAAATAAAAAAATATTAAAAAAAAAGTAATAAAAATATAAATAATATACTAAATAAAAAATAAAAAAAAAATTAAAAAAATATATAAAAAAATAAAAAAAATTTTTTGGCTCAGCTGGGACTCGATGCCACATTTACTGGGATTCGTATACACGTTTGTATGTATGTATGTTGTTGTTGTAATGTTGTTTTTGTGAAAAAAAAATCGAGGTGGTCGTGGGTTTTTGCTCATATCTCAGTTGTTTATGTACCGATGTTTCTGATTTTAAATACCGATCTACTCCCGAATATTTCTGATATTTAAATGCCTTACCCGGGTCCTGGTGATGTCGGGGGGCTTCAAAAAGTTGATTTCAACATACACACGGACATACGGTCGACTCCCCTATTCATAAGCTTTCAGAAAAAATATACTTTATGGGGTCGGAAATGAAAATTGTAGAAATTTCACAAGGAATGACAAACCTATATATACCCTTTTTTACTGTGTGAAGGGTATAAAAATATTAAAAATCAATAAAATATTTTAATTTTATTCAAAAGACTAAGATTCGACTTAAATTCAAGCTGTTGTTAGTTTATTAAATAAGACCGCCTGGGAGTATTATTACTGTAATGTTTTCCATTAATAAATGTTCATAACTTTAATGGATTCAACAAAAAAATATTTGCCCCCTTGTCATAAGTAGTTGTACATTTACAATACAAATTTTAAAATGTATGCTGTATACTAAAACTTTAACGACTCTGAAAAACAAAACCTAAGAAACTATTGGTGTATTCGCAAAAAGTGGTATCATAAAATCCCAAAAATTGTAAAACGAATAAAAAGTATTGTACCTATGGTTTATTGTAAAATGCTTAAACGTTTTTAAAAATTTGAAAAATTATTGCAATACTATATGTACTTAGGACACTTTGTGAATTCGCCATATGAGCTCTATACATACGCTTATAAGGCCAAAGAATAAAATGTTTGCCTTCTTTCAAGGCCTGTCTAGATTTCCTGTACTGAAATTATCAAACCAGCCAACACTCAAAAACACGCTACAAAATATCACCACCATGTCACATACTAGCTTTGGCCTCACCTCCCAAACATATTGCCTCGCTGGTTTGGTTTGCTATAGACTGACATACCTATTTCCGCTAACTAAATACATACATTTAAAAAAAAACACACACAGGAGTCATGTTGATTTGTTAAGTTACGCGCGCGTTTGCCATTCACCGACATTCACACTCAGTCGAACGATTCAAAAAGAAATATGTACAAGTAAGAGCACTATATTCGGCTGTGCCGAATCTTTTATACCCACCACCAATTTTGTGTGCATTTAAAGTACATTAATTATTATTTTGTTAATCACTATGGAATAATCTCTTTAAAATAAAATATGTATTACTTTCTTTATAGAGGGTGGTTTATTTTTAAGGGCCCCTGTTGAAGGTGAGCCACACATAAGCAACAAGTTTTTTTTTGCAATTCATTTGACATTTCTCAATCTCAGACTAACTTAATTTGAACAGTGGAAAGATACCCAAATGAGCAACGCGTTAAAGTTATTCAGGTTTAATTATTTATTTTACTTGATCTCTTTTTTTAAATTTTCATATTTAAATATCCAATTTTTGTATTTAAATTCTCAATATTTCGCTACTCCTTCGTGTAGCATCTTCAGGAAAATTCATTATTATTAATTATTAATTAATTAATTAATTAATTATTATTAATTAATTATTTGTAAATTAATTTTCAGGTTTAATATTCAGGTTTTTTTATGAAAATGGGCGTTCAAAACAAAATGCATTTTATGCACTTCGTAATTCTTTTGATCAACATAATCCTGCCTTCTTAGTTCGTTGAATGGGAACCACTGCTGGTTTTTGCGATAGTGTGGCAAAAGAGCAGTCAACATCGCCTCATCATCATGCGCAACAATTGAGCATCAACATTGTCATTGAAAATTTGGACCATCAGATACTTCGATATGCTACTAAAATGCTTTTGTAAATGTAGTCTTTCAATGAAAGTGGGCGTTAAAGTAGGTGTGTCAATAAAGTTTCTGCTAATAAATACAACTTAGATATTTCAATATAGTCCTTTATTTTCCAAAAAACTTTGTCAATAGAGAAATTACATGAATTTAAGATAAACCGTTATATGGGAGGTAGGCGTTAAAGTGGACGTGTCACCTAAACTTTTTGACACAACAATTACATTGATTAGAAGGATATACGTAGCAAATTTGATCATCAAACCTCTAACTTTGGCGGTTTTATGAGCTTTTAAATTTCATTAACGGTAAATAACGTGAAAAGTGGGCGTTACAGTAGGCGTGTCAAAGTTGTTTTTGCGAATGAGTACAACTTAGATGTTTCAATATAGCCCTTTGTTATTCCAAAATTTTTATTAATAGAGAAATTATATGAATTTTAGGTAAAGCGTTATATGGGAGGTGGGCGTAAAAGTGGGCGTGGCCCCTTAATTTTCTGGCACAGTAATGACATTGCCTAGGTGCCTCTAATTTTGGTGGTTTTATGAACTTTTAAATTTCATTAACGGTAGATAACGTAAAAAGTGGGCGTTATAGTAGGCGTGTCAAAGTTGTTTTTGCGAATGAGTACAACTTAGGTGTTTCAATATAGCCCTTTATTATTCCAAAATTTTTATAAATAGAGAAATTATATGAATTTTAGGTAAAGCGTTATATGGGAGGTGGGCGTAAAAGTAGGCGTGGCCCCTTAATTTTCTGGCACAGTAATGACATTGCCTAGGGGGCTATACGTAGCAAATTTGATCATAATACCTCTAATTTTGGTGGTTTTATGAACTTTTAAATTTAATTAACGGTAGATAACGTAAAAAGTGGGCGTTACAGTAGGCGTGTCAAAGTTATTTTTTCGAATGAGTACAACTTAGGTGTTTCAATATAGCCCTTTATTATACCAAAATCTTTATTAATAGAGAAATTATATGAATTTTAGCTAAAACGTTATATGGGAGGTGGGCGTAAAAGTGATTGATTTGCCGTTACAAGAAAGCGTGTCACCAAAAAGCAAAGTGTGCAAAATTTCAGAGTCGTACATTTAATTTTGTTGCTTTTATGACGTTTTTGTTTTAAAATATACCGAAAAATACACTGTGCGGTATAAATTTTCGTACATTTTGATCGATAACTCCTCTCCTAATGCATAGATTTAAACAGTTTTCAGGAAAAAATATTGTTTTCACTCAGGAAATATATATTCGAAGTTTCATGATTCTGCGTTAATCCGTTTGGACACAATTCCATTTTATTCGATGTTCGTAGGACACGGTTTTTTCGACCTACTCTTGCTTTTCGAGCTATAACTCTCTTCCTAATATTCCGATTTAGCCCATTTTCAATACCAAACAAACCTTGTCTATAAGAAAGATTCTGGCAATTTGAGCCCCCTAGCTATTTCGGTGCGACCTCTATCGTGCTTTCAACAGACGGACAGACGGACAGACGCACGGACATAGCTAGATCGTCATCAAATCAAACCCTGATTCAGAATATATATACTTTATGGGGTCTAAAATGGATATTTCGATGTGTTACAAACGGAATGACAAAATGAATATACCCCCACCATTTTTTTGGTGGCGGGTATAATAAGAATTTAAAGAACAACTTAGAAAATAAAACTAAATATTTAACATTTTACTCATACAGTAGGTTTTTAACAACTCAACCTTTCTGGGTATTTCCCTCCACACTATTTTTTTTTTGGGGGGTAAGTAGTTTTAAAATTGCTGAGCGATACAAAGTAAATGTACAACAATTTACAATAATATTAAAAGTACTTTTTAGACCTTGTGGCTGTAATACGTGTATGCCTTGCTATTAAGTATGTAACATACATATGTATTTATGTGCATGTGCATGAACTTATAAAAGTCAGTTTGTATGTGCTCGTAAATAGTTTTTAATTTCATTTGTTTGCCGCACATCATAAAATGTAGTAACACATTTCGAGGACATACTCTTATGTCAGTACGTGTGTGCCACAAATTTATATAAAATTATCAAAAATTTGTCAAATTAAATCTACAGCTGTGAAAAACCGCAAATACCATTATAGAAAACTGGGGAAACACAACGAGCTAGTAGCTTGATATCAAACTTTTAATTAATAATTTAATAATATTAAGACTGTGTAGACATAATTAAAAAAATAAACAAGTAACAGTGCTATATTCGGCCGTGCCGAATCTTATATACCCTTCACAACGTGTAGTCATGCAATAACAATTGTTTGTATCACCATTCATCCCATATAAAATACGTGCATACGTACACGTTAGAATAAATGTGGCATCGAATCCCAGCTGAGCCAAAAAATTTTATTTTATTTTATTTAATATATTATTTATATTTTATTATTTTTTTTTATATTTTTTTTAAATTTTTTTAAAAAATTTTTTTAGAAAAATTTTTAAAAAATTTTTTTAAATTTTTTTTTAAATTTTTTTTCAATTTTTTTTTGTAGTTTTTTTTTATTATTTTTTTCTTATTTTTAATATTTTTTTTTTTTTGTAATTTATTTTGTTTGGTATGTTTTTTACATGTCTGTATGTATGTATGTTGTTGTTGTAATTGTGAAAAAAAAACGAGGTGGTCGTGGTTTTTTGCTCATATCTCAGAAAGTTATGGGACGATTGTGCTGAATTTCAATAGCGATTCATTCCTGGATATATCCAAGAGATTGATACTATATACAGATCTGAGGAACATATAGTTGCTTCTAAAAGTTGATTTCAACCAACACACGGACAGACAGGCAGACGGGCAGACGGACAGACGGATAGACGGACAGACGGTCAGGGCTTAATCGACTCCTCTATTCATAAGCTTTCAGAAAATATATACTTTATGGGGTCGGAAATGAAAATTGTAGAAATTACAAACGGAATGACAAAGCTATATATACCCTTGTGCACCACAGGTGAAGGGTATAAAAATAAATTCAAACGTTTTGAAAGAGAAATATAAAATAATAAACTTAGATGAAATAAAAAACGCTCACTCTAATTAAAGACATATTTAATTTTAGCCTATTAAGTATTTCACTAAAAGCATGACAACATATCTGTGGCTTATAGCTAAAAGGGCAAATGTCACTTTTTTGCTTTTTTGAGTTAATCATTCCATAAGATTTGTTTTCTTGCTCTATTTCGTTATGGTAAAACAGCTAAAGTCATACCTAACCCAGAACAGCTTCATAAATAAAATGCTGGCCAATGTCACTATTAAAGCATGTGTAAAAGTTAAAGTTCAATTCAAATTTTCTCAAAAGTAAATATTTTGACATTGGCCGTTTTAGCTCCAAGCCACAGATATTATCTTCTAAACGAAATTATTAGCCGTTTTCTAGTTGAGTGGTGTAAGTGTATTTTATGCAAAAAGTAAACAGTAATACTGAATGCTTAAAAGAAACCTTTAAAATTTTTCTCACTCAATTACAAATACACTTAATTCAAACTATAATAATATTATCATGACAGGTATATTACACTATAAGTATTAAACTATGTGAAAGATCCTTATATACATACCGACTACTTTTAGCAATTTGTTCATGTCTAGTACTTAAAGAATTTAAAAAATATTAAACATTTAATATTAAATTGTAATTAATCCATATATCTGAGCTGTTTGGGCATGTTACTGTTGTGAAGATCAAGTAAGTACTTAATAACAAGAACAATATAATTCGGATTTTAAAATAAGGACTTAAACTGGATTCACCAAACTGGATTCGAACAAACTGTACTTGTACTTTGCTTAGACAACCTTGAACTGAGGCGTTAAATGCTTTATTTACATACTAGCTAATACCCGGTGTGCTTCGCCACCCCCATCGTAATGAAATAAAAATTTTATAGTTCAAAAATATATTTATTTTGCAAGTGCCACGCCTACTATTACTAAATCAACCATTTCTTATTCAAATAATCATATAGACGTCAAAGTGTCTCTTGCAAAATTTGGGTACTCTAACTATTATTGCTTCCTAGATATACGAATTTTTGTATTTAATTCATATGACAGGTGCCACGCCCACTATTACTAAAGCATCCATTTCTTATCAAAATAGTCATATAGATGTCAAAGCTTCTCGTGCAAAATTTGGGTACTCTGACTGTTATCGCTTCCCGAATATACGAATTTTAGTATTAAATTGCTATGAGAGCTGCCACGCCCACTATTTCTAATGTACCCATTTTTTCCAGAAATGTTTATTTGGGTGTCAAAGTTGCTCTTGCAAAATTTTAGTACTCTAATCGATATCGTTTTCCAAATATACGAAATTTAATATTTAATTCATGTGGCCACGCCTACTATTGAAAGTCCGCCCAGTTTTTACCCAAATGTTCGTGTGGATTTCAAAGTTTACCGTACTTAATTTGAAGACTTTAGCTGCATTAACTTTCGTAATATATAATATTTAATACTTATTCTTTAATAGGGCGTGGCACCCCGCGCACTTACAATTTCAAACCAAAGTATAGCCTAAAGTTCCTTCCAGACATACAGAAAAATTCTGTGAAAATTTCAAGGAAATCGGTCTAGCCGTTTAACCGTCTATAAAGCACATACAAACACAAATTGACTTTTATATATACAGATGTATGTATTTTAAATGGCAGCTTTGACTTTCCGGAAAATTTTTCCAAATGAATGCATTGTGCTGCAGAAAACTCCTTATTAAAAAATTACGCAAAATTGTTTTTCAAAAACATGGGGGTATAGTAAACTTTAGGACTTTTAAAGTTCAATTCACACAAGAACTCAAGCCTACCCATCATCAAAAATTTCGTTTCTTTTGTCATTGGGTCTGCAAAACTGATCCAGAGTTTCATCCAAATATCATCTTGTTTTATAAGGCCCATTTTCATACATATGACCAAGTTAAGTCTTAAATGTACATAATATGATTTAAATCGTATAACAGTGGTATATTTGGCTGCTGAATGGTTTTGTTGTAAACGGAACGTGCCACAATGCCTAAAGCTATTTAGTATAATTTTGTTTCTTTTGCATTGTTAAAGCTTTTGATATAGACAGAATAGACATCGCATATCTGTATGTGAATATTTTTATTTAATATGGTGTGGGTTTACATTAGCAAATGAAATATGTTAACCAAACGTTTTGATGCCGGTACATACATATGTAGTACTTACTTCTATAAGTTGTATAATGTGGTAGTATTCATATGAAAAGTGGAATAATGTTTTTGTGAACCGTTGCCACTACTAATGTGGGCATTTTGTTTGAATTACCGTCGAGTTTAGCAATAACTATGAACGTTGAAACCTTGTAATATTCTTTCGTAAAATGTTAAAAAGCATGTTGCCCTTAAGCTAAACATATTTGAATGTTTGTTGTTAATGTAAAAACAAAAAAAAACAAAAAAGAAACCGTAAAATATTACTTTTATCTCACATGTTTTCACGGTCTTGGTTACTGTTCTGTTGCCACTTCCTTGTATGTATTTCGTTTTTTTAAGCTCGTTTCTAATTTAATTTTTTTTAAAGAACATATGTATGTATTTCATTCGCGATGAGGCTTAGGACCTGTAGAAATTTTTGTTCATAAACTGTTTTTTAAACGAAACACAACAATTTTATAGGATTTGAATGATATCATTCCTTACATTAGCTGACACTATCACCTTCATTGTAAATCCATCCCTTTCATTTTAAGAGGAATGTAAAAAAAAACTAAAACGTATTTGCTGTCGATTGATATTAATGATTATTGCCGGTATATTAAATTTCATTTTTTAATGCCCTTTTTTTTATTCTATCTTCACTTATAATTCACGATAAGATTGAATGGATTGTATGGATGAATACAAAATAATAGGAATTGGTTTTTCCTTAAAAAAAACTGCTAAAAAAATAAACAACAAAAATAATAACATCAACATACAACGAAACTCTTTGGAAGAGAGATTACAATTATGATGCTGCTGCTGATGATAATGATGATGATGATTATGGCTACGGGAGATATGAACACAAAGTAAAAATGTTGGAAACATTAATAAGAGCTTTACGACATTCAAACAATTTACTTACTTTTGAATACTACCAAAGATGGTTCCCTTATCCCCTTATTCCAACAACGTTTTCGTGTTGTTCGACGTTAAAAGAAGAAAACAAAAAAAACTATTGTGCTTGGATTTCATATCTGAGCTTATTATAATGCAGTATAAAGAGCGATTATGCTGACTATAATGAAGTTGCTGGTAATAATGGTGATTTCTTTTCAAAAATCCCCTGCTTAGAATTTTGTCCGTTTTTGTCATTACTGATAAATTCAATGAATTGTTTTGTTTGTTGTTAGTTGGTTTCTTTAGTAGTCTGTTATTTTTTAGTTCCTCAAAAATCAGTGTGTGTATATGTGTGTATGTTTTTTTTTTCATTTGAATTTTGCCTAATGAGTGAATCTATTGTTTTAATCTGGTTCTTTACCTTTAAGTTTTCTTCTTCATTATCAATAGAATGGATTGTCGGGTTCGTTATAGCAAAGGTATGCATGTATGTATGTTATTATGTGACTGCTGCTGATGTTGTTGACGGATATCTTTAACAATTCTTTCTTTTATCATCTCACTGCGCAAAATATTGTGTGTGCTCTTGTTTAGTTTGTCGGTTTTTGGATTTATCGGAAATACAAAAGCAACGACCTATGTATGTACGTACATACAACAAAAGAACAATTGTGTATTTTTAATAGTAATTTATGGTTTTTACAATAAAATTTAGCCTACAATAGATATTTGTGTTGAGGAAACAATACAAATGTTCCAACAAGTTTTTCACTTTACAAACTGATATACATACAAATAAAAGATAACAAAATGGTATCTCAAAAGATAAAAAGTAATGAAAAATACGGGTTGATGATGTTGTTTTAAAAAGAACATAAAAAATTAATTAAATTAATAATCAGCGTTTCGAACATAAAGGACTTAAGGGAATTAAGGGACTAATAGACTAATATTAAATTTCATAATATAGTTAATTCTAATAACAATACTGGACTGACTGATTCGAAATTCCGATTATTGATTCCGTTCCGCGGCTGCGGAAACAAATTTTGCAATTATTCGTTCCGCAGCTACGGTATCCTTCCGTTGTTGCGGTATCAACACTACAGTTGCGGTATTGCCGTATTATTGATTCCGCAATGTAGATATATTCCTCCATTTTGCTTACGCTCAATTTATGTGACGAGTAATTAACGGAAAGAACAAAAATGTAAGGAACTGTTTTTAAATTGTGTAATTAATTTCTTTGAATATTTTTTACTTTTTTTATAGGAGTAAACGAGAAAAATATACGAACAAAATGCAAATAGAAGCAATGGTAGATTTAATGAGTATATAAGTACATACGCACATGAAAATGAATTGTGATATTTTTTTTTTTTTACATATACATATTAGATCAATTAAATTACAAATTAAAAATTTTGTAGTATTTGATTTCTTATTTCATTTGCTTCCCCACTGGAATCATCTTTAACAGGATCGTTTATTGGATTTTCTTCAGATAATGGAAAATCAATTTTCTCATCTGTAATACCTATTGTATGTAGTCTAATGTTGTGAAGTGCACAGTAAATATTTATGATCTTTGCAGACTTTTCGGGATCGTAATGCAATCCCCGTTCATTATTAAGGCTCCTAAAAACAAATTTGGGCACTCCAATATTTCTTTCTACTATATTTATCAGGAGTCCGGTTCACATTTGTTTATTGCAACTTACTCTTTATCGTTCATCTGGAACACATGTCCAGATTTATAGCGTAAAACTCTTCTTTCCAATCGGATGTCCAAAGAATCACTGTCACTACTATCCTCAAAAAAGGCAATTGTATTCATATTTAATTTATAACAAAATATTTAACACACACATCTAAAATCACATCTAAAACTTGTTGATATTTTCCCATCAACAGACACAACATTGGCTTATAATCACTTAAAACAGGGATGTTAAATTAAGTTTGCGGAAAGAGAATACCGCAAGAATGAATAATTGCAATTTTCATATCGATCGATATTTTTTTCCGTTCAATTTTCCTTTCTGCGCGGAATCAATAATACCACCCATTATGTTTAGTTTTAAAGATTTTTATTGATTTTTTTCAAGTAAGAATTTTTAATAAATTTCATACAGAGTTGTAAACCCAACGAGCTTGTATGAGACTATTAAATAGAACAAAATGCAGAGCACGTGAACGAAACACTGGAACACACTACATTTGCAATATCCTACGTTTGAGCGCATTAGATACGGACTTGGTATCCAAGCCTAAAAAGACTTGCAAAAGAAAAAGTGAATGAAAAAGCCATGATAAAGTGGTTCAATTTAGGTGAAACATTCATGATCTTAACATTAACGCGTCATTGAAGATCATGTATTTATATGAATGTATTAATAAATTTAACTCAATTCCAATTAGTGCACGGAACGCATGCATATAGGGTAAACAGAGGTCCATGTTTCATGAGTTAATAATGTTTGTTTACATGAATTAGGATATTTTGCATGTATTTTAAAGCAAATCATTAATGACAAACAATTTAGGATTTAGGGAGGCATGAAGAATGCCTTCTCTTGCTCTATTTAGTTAAAATTCATGATAAATGTTATTCAAATTGAACTAGTGCAAAATTTGTTTGCTGGGATATCAGATTTTGGATTGATTTTTTGGAGAATACTGGTTTTGAATTTATTTTTTTAATTAATTGGGTTTATAAATTGTTTTAGGGAATCTTCCTTACATAGAGCGCAAACATACCAATTGGACATACGTGTATACCTTTTACGATTATGGCTGTTATTATGCCCCTTCTTTTTCACCTAACATTAGTTATTTTCAAAACATTGAATAAAATGTAAAAATGCTTTGAACATGTTTCTTCAAGCAACCCTAAAAAAATCAGATGCCATTAGATCGGTGGAACTTAATCATGGAACTCAAATTACGTCAAATCGACGCACAGTGAAGCCAAAAAAAAGTCATTCGTTATTCATTCATAATAAATCTATTGGCACTTTCTAGTCCTAATGGAGCATATCTGGGCAAAAATTCCTTAATTTATTAAAATTTATGTAGAATCGTATGGGCATCAACAGCTTATTCATCGTGAACAAGATGAGCAACACCTTTTGTACCCAGTTTCACAAATCAGGTTGACGGTATACTGTTTTAGTTGTAACAATGATCGTTCGAAAACGTAATAAAGCCCAAAATTTTTTCTTGCCCTGCACTGAGTATGACATGATATAAGTTTTAAAAATTCTGAAATTAAATTCTTAACTACCTCACAGAAAAAATTAAAAATTTTAAAAATAAAAAAATATTATTAACATCTTCAATCAGCTTATGCATATAAGAAACAACGAATAGAGAACTGAATTGTTCTTAAAAATTGCACTGATATCATTAATAAATAGTAAAAAATAAAATAAATAACGTGAATACCGTTACTTAGCATTAAGGACAGCTGTTCCTTTCAGTTGCAGTATTTCATTTCGAGTTTCTTTTTTTCTCTATTTTTATATGAAACAGAAATGATGTTGATGTTAAAAATTTATGCGGTTTCTGTTTTTGTTATTGCTGACTTTAAAATAAAGCAAATATAGCAAGAAGATATCGAAAACCCCAAACCACAACAACAACAAAAAAAATTTTAAAATTAATTCCAAAAAAAAAAACAAAAAAAAAGAAAGAAAACAAATAAATTGTTTACAAGTTAACACAAACATCAGCAGTCATGAAATGCATGATGATGCTGATGTGAAATAAGAAACTGTAAAGCTTATGTTGAATTTTGTATTAGGGAATTTTTAATTTTCTTTAAGGGAAATAATTACATATGACCGTTTTTTTTTTAAGTGAATCGTGAAACGAAAAAAAGAACTAAGAACTAATGCCGACGAATTATTTATACCCTTCGCAGGAAGCTTGATTTATGTATGTTTGTGGTGAAAAGGGTGAAGGTTACGCATGAGTAAAATAAATTCAATGGATGATGGAAAAACTAGTTATAACTTTTACTTTTGTGTGAATTTTAAATGTTAAAAGATAAATCAATATTGAATGTACTGTTGTATGATTTTTCTTTATTTCTTAACCATTGTTTTAATAAGACAAACACGTCTTGAAAGTTATAGTTATAAAATTAGGAATTGTGGTTAGAAAGCTTATTACTAAAGTCAAATTTAAAAGGATTTTTAAAAATTTTTGCTCATTTGTTCCCTTGCATTCCGTAATTAATAAACCAGGAACGATATAATCCAAAATTTTTGATTTAAAAAAAATTTTTTAAACAAATCAAATATTAAAATTATATTAAAGTTGATACACTTTAAATCACCTCTACGCATGATTTCAAGTTATTTCAATAAGAAACATTTCAATCATTTTTTAAAATGCTTGATGTAGCAGCGACTGGTACTCAATACTGCGGTATTATAAATATAATAGTTCTCTCTGCATTAATTAATTGATATTAATGTCGGTAATATGTTATTGTTTCAACAGCATGACGCCACATGTCACACAGATCGCAAAACCATTATGTTTTTAGATGAGACAACTTCTCGTCATGTAATCTCTCGTTTTGATGATCAAAATTGACCCAGAGATGACATAAATTAACAATATTGGATTTCTTTTAAGTTTACAAGCCAACAACCACTTGTGCATTTAAGACCGCATTTAGACTATGCAATTAACGCCGAGTTTTTTGTTCGTTATTATACCCTTCACCTGTGGTGCACAAGGGTATATATAGCTTTGTCATTCCGTTTGTAATTTCTACAATTTTCATTTCCGACCCCATAAAGTATATATTTTCTGAAAGCTTATGAATAGAGGAGTCGATTAAGCCCTGACCGTCTGTCCGTCTGCCCGTCTGTCCGTGTGTTGGTTGAAATCAACTTTTAGAAGCAACTATATGTTCCTCAGATCTGTATATGGTATCAATCTCTTGGAAATATCCAGGAATGAATCGCTATTGAAATTCAGCACAATCGCCCCATAACTTTCTGAGATATGAGCAAAAAACCACGACCACCTCGTTTTTTTCACAATTACAACAACAACATACATACATACATACATGTAAAAAACATACCAAACAAAAAAAATTACAAAAAAAAATATTAAAAATAAGAAAAAAATAATAAAAAAACTACAAAAAAAAAAATTTTAAAAAAAATTTAAAAAAAAAATTTAAAAAAATTTTTTAAAAATTTTTCTAAAAAATTTTTTTAAAAAATTTAAAAAAAATTTAAAAAAAATAATAAAATATAAATAATATATTAAATAAAATAAAATAAAATTTTTTTGGCTCAGCTGGGATTCGATGCCACATTTAGTCTAACCAGTATATACATATGTACGTATTTTATATGGGATGAATGGTGATACAAACAATTGTTATTGCATGACTACACGTTGTGAAGGGTATATAAGATTCGGCACGGCCGAATATAGCACTGTTACTTGTTCTCTTTTAAAGTTGCTTCGAAAATCTTTTCACATTTACATTACAATTTTTTTCTCGAGCATTTATTGTGACAGTTTTCGATTTATGCTTTTCTGTGTTCTCTTGCTAACAAACAAAATGTTGCACGCTAAAGTTAAAGCGGCGTTAATTGCATAGCCTAAATACGGTATAAGAAATAAAAATAAAGGTTTCCTCAACCATGGTGTTATTACATAAGGTAAAAAGAGGATAGTTTTTGTCTCTCTCTCTCTTTTTTATATATAGAGTTTGACACTTAGCACTGAAATCTTTTTTTTATATGAAGTTTGACAAACATTGGCACAAAAATATAATGAGCTGGGCTGGCACCGTTACCTGCATAAGAGTACCCTGGCCTCAACGAAATTTAGCCACATTTAATCAAATGGTTCATAAGAAATTTTTGTCCAGAGAGTGCCAGTGTATGCGTAGTAGTGTTTTATTGTACAGTTAGTAGATTAATAACGTATCAGCGTTGCCAGAAGCTTGGTGAAGAAAAACATAATTTGGAAAAAAAAAATCATATATTTTTTCAAAATTCAAGCTAATTATTAAAAAAAATAGGTGATATATTTTGGACAAAAAATCATCAAAAATATGATAAAATTATCATTCTGGCAACGCAATCAGTGGACAATATCTTTCGCATAAATAATGTTTTTAAAGCTGTATCGGAACTTTTCGTAAAATATAAATCTACAGAAAATTGATTTTACGGAGAGAACGTAACTCATTGGACATATTGTTAAAGACAACACTAAGTTTTTACTAAAACAGACGTTTTAACGATACTGCAAGCTGTAAAGCAATACAATACAAATCCCCTTATTGAACATTACACGAAGAAAAAAAAACGAACTTTAACGAAATTATTTAACACTTTTTCTCTTATAAATCCTTAAATAATTTTTTCAAACTTAAAAATATGTTATCTGAATTTCTTTGCGGCTCTTCTTCATGTTAAATATTTCTTAGAACTTGTAATTAAGAAGTCAGCTTGCGAAATGGCAACACTTGTTGTATTAATCAAGCTCGGTTTTTCTTTTCGGTTTCACATGACACTACATAATACATGAATTTCAGGGTTCTACTGAGATAAACGGGTATATAATTAATAAGCAAAAACATGCATGGATTCAATGCAGATTCCTTTAAAACGCCAAGATGGTTTGCTTAACTTGTTTTTAAGCTTTAGGAGGAAGAAATGCATTTTCTTTTGAATCCGATCCCTGTTTATTAGCATGTTTGAAGCGAAACTTTAAATACCATATTAAAAATCTATTTGATGCTTGAGAAGCTATTGAAAGCAAGACTATTGCACTAAATTCCTACAGTAAAAAATATTTTAAGGTGTACAGATTTTCTCTAACTAAAATGTTTAAAAGCACGCCAGCAAAAAAAAAATATTATTCAATTACACCTTAGAAAACGTATAACCTTTTATACACCTCTAAAACCATACAAATCTCTTCTCTTTACCACCTAAGAAGCAGGTTTTTTTTTTTTTTTTGTAATCTACCTCAATTATAAATGATACCTGTCAAAGCAAACACCTTCGTAAATACAGCATATTTTGGCACATGAAAAATGATTTTAGCACAAAATGAAATAAAGTGGGAAAAAAAAGCCCATACTATGATTGGTGAATTTTCGATTACAAAAACCAGATACTGGCAAATGCGAGACAATGGCAACCAGCACCACCTGCCTGCATAAGAAATATGTTTGAATTTTTTTTTACGTTTCCCTTTCTTCATAACCTTAACTGCCAACAACTTTCGTACAGGAAATGGACAAACACCTACATTTTAACAGATATTTGATTACAATTTATTAAGGGCAAAAACTTCAACATCTGATGCAGATGTAAATTTGCACTTGTAAAGTTTTATTAAAAAAGAAAATTCATTGTAACGAAACGAAAAAAAATTATTAAAATTATTGCGCTAAGGTTTTTCGTTGTTACGGTTGTACACACAAGACACTCGTATCAAGATTAATTTTTCAGCAATATGCAGAGCTTTGGGATTATAAAATATTTATTAAGTTCAAAACAGACCTGCAAACTCATATTTAATTTGCAAAATCGTTAAATCTATTGAAACAATTTAGAGCTGAAATTAGTTTTTAGAAATTATATATGTATGTATATACTCCTACAGAAAATGTAAATTTTCATTACCAGTAAAGTTTCTAAGCAAAGACTATAAAGATGTTGCACTCAGTATATTTGAAAAAATCAAAAATGTTGTGCTGTTACAGATGCGGGCGGGAGAGGAAGTATCAGAAGAAGAAAAGACTTAATTCTCACATGTTGAGAGAATATAGTCTATAATCTTTGGCCTGAGTAAGAATTAACCTTTTAAATTTAGAGTAATTATTTTGTGCAATTTGCAACTCTGAAATTTGGCAGTTGTTGTTTGTTTTAATTATAAAAATTAAGCGTTTTACGAAAGAACAACGCATCATAATTGTGAATATTTATGCAACTAATATGTCAACCATTCTAAAAGTGGTCAACAAAATTTGAATACACTGTCGCCAAAAACCCGAAAACATCAATTAAGCATCGTTCTCAACAACTTAATATTTCACGATACACGAATACACAGCCAATTTTGACAGAAGACCTAATTGTTCATGCGTACAAAAATCAGCTTCCTCAGTAGCTCAAACTAGCAAAACATGGAAAGCGCCGGCAATTCGTTCAATGGATAATGAAATAAAGTGAAACCAATTTAAAACAAGTAACAGTGCTATATTCGGCCGTGCCGAATCTTATATACCCTTCACAACGTGTAGTCATGCAATAACAACTGTTTGTATCACCATATAAAATACGTGCATACGTACACGTTAGAATAAATGTGGCATAGAATCCCAGCTGAGCCAAAAAATTTTATTTTATTTAATTTAATATATTATTTATATTTTATTATTTTTTTTTTATATTTTTTTTAAATTTTTTTAAAAATTTTTTTTAGAAAAATTTTAAAAAAATTTTTTTAAATTTTTTTTTAACTTTTCTTAAATTTTTTTTTTTTAGTTTTTTTTATTATAAGATACGTGCATACGTACACGTTAGAATAAATGTGGCATCGAATCCCAGCTGAGCCAAAAAATTTTATTTTATTTTATTTAATATATTATTTATATTTTATTATTTTTTTTTTTATATTTTTTTTAAAGTTTTTTAAAAAATTTTTTTAGAAAAATTTTAAAAAAATTTTTTTTAATTTTTTTTTAATTTTTCTTAAATTTTTTTTTTTGTAGTTTTTTTTGTAATTTTTTTTTGTTTGGTATGTTTTTCACATGTATGTATGTATGTATGTATGTTGTTGTTGTAATTGTGAAAAAAACGAGGTGGTCGTGGTTTTTTGCTCATATCTCAGAAAGTTATGGGGCGATTGTGCTGAATTTCAATAGCGATTCATTCCTGGATATTTCCAAGAGATTGATACCATATACAGATCTGAGGAACATATAGTTGCTTCTAAAAGTTGATTTCAACCAACACACGGACAGACGGTCAGGGCTTAATCGACTCTTCTATTCATAAGCTTTCAGAAAATATATACTTTATGGGATCGGAAATGAAAATTGTAGAAATTACAAACGGAATGACAAAGCTATATATACCCTTGTGCACCACAGGTGAAGGGTATAAAAAGTCTTCTCCAATGAACCGCATTTCCCGCCAGAGACTCTGGACTTGTCTGCTTCTCTTCTCCCTTTTCTATTCAGGTATCACAAAGGGATCAATATAATGGACCCAAGTGAGCTGCACAACAGCTGCCTGTTCTACCTAACCTAACTGCATTTTCACCCGGATGGCCACGAAATTAGGGCTAAGAAAACCCTCATGTAATTCATAAGAAAGAAATGCACCTACAACGAGCAACTGTCTGGTACAGAATTTGATCAGGCGGCGTGATATGGGTCTTGTTTAAAAATAAGGCCGCAATTTCAGTGACTGTATGGCGGCTTTAGCTGGACAGAATGGATCTTGACGACATGTGATTTCAGCAAGACGGCGCCACCTGCCATACCGCGCATAAAGCAACAACTTTCAAGACAGATTATCTCAAGACATTCTGGTGTCAGGCCACCAAGATAATGCGATTTAATGCCGTTCGATTTTCTTCTTTGGGGTTTAGTGAAATCCCAGACTTATGCAGATAAATCTATGCTAATACAATAAAGAGCAAATGTGGGATCGAAATTAGTTATTCAATTTCTAAAATTTTTTTTACCAATGCTCTAGGTCTTACTTCCGAACGGACATAGACTATATTTTTGCTTTTTATTTGAGCTGGTCGTCATACCTCCCATACAAATTGAACACATTTTATGACATATTTTAAGAACTGTAGCAGCTATTGCCTGCGCAGTTAGTTTGTTACTTTGCTAATACCTTCTTATTCGATCAAAAATAGGATCAGAGCAGGGGGCATAGTATCCCTCATACAAAAAAAAACACATTTAATGTCATGTAAAGAAAACTATAAATGAAATTAAGTTGAAACTTTGTACAAGCAATTTTGACGACAATTTTCCTATTACAACCAAGAATGGTTACGATCGGAGCAGAGGTAGTGTTATCCCCCCACGAATGAAATACTTTCTCTCACAATTATACAATATCTAACGAATGGTTATTGCATGCATTATACATATATACAATAAAAATCAAATAAAAAAGCTTTTCATTGTCGCTAATTAATCACATAAAGTTCCTTCT
Organism: Phyto melanocephala; assembly: GCA_941918925.1. Taxonomy (NCBI): domain Eukaryota; kingdom Metazoa; phylum Arthropoda; class Insecta; order Diptera; family Rhinophoridae; genus Phyto; species Phyto melanocephala. The sequence continues at coordinate 16,194,475 of OW799233.1, read as the reverse complement.
ATTTCTTTTAATTGAAAAGACTTTAGAAAGTCATCAAATAAATACAAATATCAAATTCAAACTACAAAAAAAAAAGAGAAAAAGATTTAAAACGTTACAGCTTTATTTATAAAATATTTTTTTCATTATCCACGTAAAGTGGGAGCAGAGCTTTGAAAATTTTTAATGAGACTTTAACTAAATTTTAAAAAACGAAAATAAAATATATAAACTGCATTAAAACATGTCTCTAGGTTAGGTTAGGTTGAAAAGGAGGGGTATAAAAGCCCAAACCCATGACAGGTATGCACTTATGCCCAATTGGCATGTTGTGCGCTCCATATGGAAAACGGAATTCCCAAACAAAAACCATAAACATATTTTCCCAAAAATAACGGACTAGTCCAAGACCCAGTTCCCTCAATGTAACGCCTTATGGATCTCCAGTTCGAGTTCCCAAGGTATTCCAAGTTCGGCATAGTATCCACTGTAAAATTTTCGCGCCTAATATGCCCAAACGCAGGACAATGACAGAGGTAGTGTACCAAAGTCTCATCCTCTTCCTCGCATGCTCTACATGTTGTCTCCTCAGATAATCTCATGCGAGCTAGATAAGTTCTCAACTCCGTATGACCTGTAATTACACTGGTTAGTTTCCTAAGTGTAGGTCTACTTAGTCTCAGAATCTCCTTTGATTTCCCAAAATTTGGGTCACCCCATAGTGTTCTTGTCACCTTACCGACATCAGTGCTTTGCCATTTTTTGACATGTTCCTCCATCGCCCAACGTTTAAGTTCATCCTTAAATCGTTTAAGGGGTTTGGCGTTCTCCAAAGTTATAGTACTCAGAAGAGCTACCATTTTGGATAATTTGTCGGCTTTCTCGTTTCCGATCAGCCCGTGATGACTTGGTATCCATATTATCTCCAGATGTTCACAATTTGCATACGAGTTTATCTCGCTCTTGCATTGCAAAACGTTCCGGAATTCAACTTTCTCCTTTCTCAATGTCTTAATCACTGATTGGCTATCCGTAAAGATACGAATCGGGGTTTCGATATTCGTTTCCTTTATCCATTTAATTCCTTCTCTAAAATTAAAATTTAATGAAAATTTCATATATGTACTTACATACATATGTACATACTTATGAATATAAAACAATTACGTATTTTTAGATAAAAGAAAAACAATAAAAATTCTCTGGTCGGGTAGTGAGGCGCAGCGAGGGTAAGTTAGTTAGAAATAATTACAGAGCTGAAATTCGATATCCAACGCGTCATCGGTGTCATGGAATACTTCAAGAAGAGAATATAGCATATGCTAACAAGCATTTCATGTTTTCATTTATAAAATTATTAATTAAAATAATTTCAAAACAAGTAAGAGTGCTATATTCGATAATAGCAATAATAATTGTATTACCATTCATCTCATTAATATGAAATACGTTACATATATGTTTTATTATCTTTATAATGACTTTATTCCCTTAAAAGCATCCCATTGTAAATATATAAATTGAGTTTATGTATGTAAGTATGTATAAAAAAAAATAAAAAAACAATTTTTTTTTTGTCTTAACTGAGATGTGAATCTACGTTCATCCAGCTTGTATTGGTGTGAAAAACGAAGGAGGTCTAAGTTTTTTCATAATATCTCAGTTGTTTGTAGTGCGATTTTTCTGGTTATTAATACCAATCTGTTCCCAAATATTTCTGATATTTTGGTACCTTGCACGGCTCTTGAAAATGTCTGGGGGATTCAAAAACTTGATTTCAACATACACACGGACAGTTGAATAATTCTTAATCGACTTCCCTATTTATAAGCTTTCAGAAAATATATACTTTATGAAGTCGGAAATAGAAATTGTAGAAATTTCACACGGAATGACAAACCCATACATACCCTTACACTCACTGTGAAGGATATAATAAATAATTCAAGAAATATGTATAGATTTCTCGACAAAGAGAAGGAATTTGTCAAATTATCCATTCTTTTCCTAACTTATTTACAAATGGTCTTAATAAATCTTCATAGTAAAAGAAATTTTAAGGTATTAAAAAAAAAAACTACACTAATCTCTATTATCTGAAACCAAAAAATCAATTAAAGCCAAAAAAGTCTAATTAAATTGGCACTTACTAGGTCAATGTGTATATTTAAATAAAAAATGCTATTGATTTACACTAAGCTAAAATGTTATTTATTTATTTTTAATTACTTTTTGTCTCATGTCCAATGAAAAACGCAACTTTTTCGCACAATTCGAAATGTCAATTAGTCAGTGTCAATCAAGAACTGAATTAAATTAAATCATGAATTATAGAGGAAATTAACGATTGGAAAAAAAAAGAAATAATAAAGAAATAAATACGAAAGGTTTTTGTTTCTTTTGCATTTAATTAAATTTCAAATATTTAAGTAACTAAATAAATGGACGGAAGTTAAATATTTTAGAATGCTAAATATATTCAGAGTGTAAAGAAAACTAAATTCAATTCTGTTGAGTCAACATAACTGGGGAAAAGAGATTGACATTGTGAACAAATATTATATGTATATAGAAGTATTTATTTTTTAATTTATTAATATGCAAAACATTAGACTTAGACCACTTTCATAATTATGGGCACAAATAAATGTATTCAAATTTTATTCAGACGAAGTAAATGAACTGATCAGCAGCAAAACAATATTTTTTTTAATAGTTCGTTTTCGTGCAATTTATTGAATATGAGCAAGCATTTTTTAAACATGAGAACTCAAATCCGTTGTCGGTTTTTTTCCATCAGATCGGGATTTTTTTTTGGGCGTGGCAAATTGTTTTCCCTAAATCAGTCACGTACGGAGACATATTTCATCCTAACTCGAGAACTAGTCATCCGATTTTCAAAAATAAAACACCAGTAGATGTCCAACAAAATTCTATTTATTTTAGTTCAATATAGTTTTTCTCTATCTCTTATCGTTTTGGAATTATTTAAAAATTAATGGAGAAAAAAATTTTATTTGACAAATATTATTTGATAAATACAATTTTGTTACACATCTTCTGGTGTTTTATTTTTGAAAATCAGATGACTAGTTCTCGAGTTAGGATGAAATATGTCTCCGTACCTTACTAATTTAGGGGAAAAAATTTGCCACGCCCATAAAAAAATTCCGATCTGATGGAAAAAAACCGACAACGAATTTGAATTCAGCGCATCAAAATCCATATAGTCCACATAGTTTTAATTAATGGGAAGACAAAAAATAATTTTTTGTAGGGCAGTGTAATTGGTCCGAAATTAAATGACAGATAAATTTTGTTTAACTTACTTAATATGTATATCAAATAAAAGGAATGGAATAATAGAATTCTAAATCCAAAATGGGGACCAAAACAATTTCTTGTTTAAATGCAAGATGGAGTCAAAGGCAAAATAGTTTTTACATATATTTCTAGTCAAAAATGTGTATAAAACGATGGGGAGGGGCTTGAATGATACAGTACACCATGAGTACAAATTAAGAATATAAGATGGCATTCTATATAAAATGAAGAGTACGATTTTTTAATCTTCTTAATTTGGATAATAAATGTTTTTTTAATTCAAGATAGCGTCAGCAGCGAAATGGTGTATTAAATACAACTTTTTAAATGTAGGAAGATACCTATTAAGGATATTTCAGATAAATTTCGTTGTCTTGATTCTTTTGTTTGTAGGTAGGTACATCGGTAAATTATTATACCCGCCACCACATAAATGGTTTTTTAGACCCCATAAAGTATATATATTCTGAATCAGGGTTTGATTTGATGACGATCTAGCTATGTCCGTCCGTCTGTTGAAAGCACGATAGAGGTCGCACCGAAAAAGCTAGGGGGCTCAAATTTTGCCAGAATCTTTCTTATAGACAAGGTTTGTTTGGCTTAATCGGAATATTAGGAAGAGAGTTATAGCTCGTAATGCAAGAGTAGGTCGAAAAAACCGTGTCCTTCCAACATCGAATAAAATGGAATTGTGACCAAACGCATTACCGTAGTCATGAAAATTCGAATATATATTTTCTAAGTAAAAAAAATTTTCCCGTAAAATTGCTTAAATCCGTGCATTGGAAAACGAGTTATAGAACAAAATGTACGAAAATTTATACCGCACAGTGTATTTTTCGGTATATTTATAAACAAAAACGTCATAAAACCAACAAAATTGAATTTTCTAACGGAAAATTAATGTGACACGCCCACTTTTACGCCCACCTTCCATATAAAGTTTTATCTCAAATTCATATAATTTGTGAATGAAATTTAAAAGCTCATAAAACCGATAGAATTAGAGGTATGATGATAAAGTTTTCTACAGATATCCTTCCAGTCAATGTTATTGTTACGCCGGAAGATTTAGGTGACACGCCCACTTTAACGCCTACCTCCCATATAAGATTTTGGAAGAATAAAGGACTATTTTGAAAACACTCAATTTTATTTATTAGTAGAAACTATATTGACACGCCTAGTTTAGTGCCCACTTTTATTAAAAGACTAAATTTAGGAAAACATTTTACCAGCATATCGAAGTTATACAAAGAAAATGATACATATTTTAGTATAAAGAGATTATTCCATTGCGATTACTGTTAATAACAAAATAATACATTTTGTTCTATAAAAGTACCCTAAAAGTACTAAATAAATTTAGTGTTCTGACTTGTTTTTTATCCGAAAAAGCCGGTTTTTTTATTTTTTAAAGTTTATTTTCATATATCTTTGTGACCAATCGTACCATAAAATAAAGTTTAAAAAACAAATGTAAAATAAGAAAAATAATTGAGCTTAAATATTATTTTTTTATAGGATATAAACCTAACTTTAAAAGTTAAAGTTAATTGAAGCATAAACTTAGTTACAATAAAGAAAAACCAATAATCTCTTCTTCCAGATCCTAGTTTAAATTATTGGCATTGAGTGACTGTCAACTTAAATTTCAATTAAACCATCAAACAAACTAGTTTATTCCTATATTTGTATGTCTGTCAGGGGTATAGGAAAGAATGTTTAAAATGAAATTTTAAAGATTTTCTTTCTAGCCTTTAAAATGTATTTCAAATTACAGAAATCATTTCAAACAAAATACGTTAGTGCATATTAGTTTAAAAGATCTATTTAACATTTAAAAAATTTACAGAAGGAGATACAAAAATTTATAACAGCCTTATAAAAAGTTTATTTCACTTGTAAAGAGTACTTTTTGTCCTTAAATTCAACTAATTAAAACGAAATTAGTCAACTGGATTGTGATTGTGTAATTGTGCAGACAAACGTATATAAACCGTAAAAATTTCATATTTAGATATAATTTGTATTATAATCTTTTTATAATATTTTTAAATTTTTTTTTTTAATATTATATTTTATATATTCGAACCGGTTAACCGGTTTTTTCTCAATTTTCAAAATAGCAACCGGTTTTTTTTAAATTTCAAACTTTTTGAAACCCGGTTTCTTAATAAAGTGGAATAATCGATCACCCTAGTACCTACCACATCATATTTATTAGTTAGTGGAACAAAAACACATTATTTTGGTAGGTACCTACTACACAACTAAAAAAGAAACGTAAACAGCAATTAGTAATTTGTTCTTGTCTTTAACTTAATTACTTTGAACTTTTAAAACTTTGCAAAAATGTTGACTAGGTAGCTACCTACATATTTAACATTTCTAAATTCTCTACTAACATAATCTTCTTTTTACTTAAAGCCCCGGTTTAAATTTTGCTCTTTTTTTAACTTTAAATCCATATTTTCACATTCCTACGAACATACTTATGTACCTTTGTAGTTAACTTTAAGAGTTCAATTGAGGTCACAGTCAACTGTATATAACGGGATTATATCTAAAAGGTGTATACATACATACATAAGTATATACTCTCTATGCTGTTAGTGGCAGTTACAATCATGGCTGCCAGATTGACGATTTTTCACTTTTAATGGGATAAAATGCCTTAAAGGATTTATGCTTAAACAAGTAAGAGCGCTATATTCGGCCATGCCGAATCTTATATACCCTTCACAACGTGAAGTCATGAAATAACAGTAGTTTGTGTCACCATTCATCCCATATGAAATACGTACATTCATATATAAAAACATCCCATTGTAAAATTATAAATTCACGTATGTATGTTAAAAAAACAAAAAAAACAAAAAAAAAAAATTAAAAAAAAAATTTTAAAAAAAGTTAAAAAAAAAATTTTTTTTAAAATTTAAAAAAAAAATTATTATATATAATTATAATTATTATATATAAAACAAAAAAAATAAAAAAAAAAATTAAAAAAAAAATAATAAAAATATAAATAATATATTAAATAAAAAATAAAAAAAAAATTAAAAAAATTTTTTTAAAAAATTCAAAAAAAATTTTTTTTGGCTCAGCTGGGATTCGATGCCACGTTTTCTCTAACCAGTATACACGTTTGTATGTATGTATGTTGTTGTTGTAATGTTGTTTTTGTGAAAAAAAAATCGAGGTGGTCGTGGGTTTTTGCTCATATCTCAGTTGTTTATGTACCGATGTTTCTGATTTTCAATACCGATCTACTCCCGAATATTTCCGATATTTTAATACCTTACCCGGGTCCAACCTATGTCGGGGGGCTTCAAAAAGTTGATTTCAACATACACACGGACAGACGGTCAGACGGACAGACTGACAGGGCTTAATCGACTCCCGTATTCATAAGCTTTCAGAAAATATATACTTTATGGGGTCGGAAATGAAAATTGTAGAAATTTCACACGGAATGACAAACCTATATACTTATACCCTTTTTCACTGTGTGAAGGGTATAAAAAGGCAAATTTTATTAAAACTTTTAAAAAGTTAAATCATAATTTTAAAAACAAACTGAAATATTGTAAATAATACGTTTTAAAAGCTGACTCTTACTCGCCAAAATGAAAGAAAACAAAGAAAGAGCAACCAAATATTTATAAAATTAATTTTATAAGCCAAAAGATGTGTTTTTTTTTTAATAATTAAAATATCAAAATTATCTGGCAGTACACTCGTTGCAATATAAAAACGAAACCAGAGTAAGAACTTAACTGAATTTTCTGAATTACTGTTGTTGTGAGTACCACGCCCGTTAAATGCGCATGTTACAACAAAAATCTCTATCTACATACCTACATATGTACAAGTAAAACAAAAATCATTGATAACTATTTATGACGAAGTGAAATGTTACAAACTGCAGGCCAGTTTTTTTCTACAATATTGAGATTTTTCCTTTTAAAAAAATAAGAACACATTTAAAATTTAGTTTTTTTGTTTTTTATTTTATTTATTTTTTTTTTTGTTGTTTTTTTTTAGCTTGTTATGTTTTTATTCACAATTATATTTAGTGATATAATTGATGCTCAATGACGAACTTTTTCAAAAACTGACTAACCTCAAATTTATTAAGAAATTTTTCCACATTTCTTTATAAATTGACTTCAATAAAACGCAATTCAAAACTAGCGATAACCTCTTTATCTATCGAATCTTAAAATCGTCATTACTGACTTGAAGAGTGAAAATCAGCATTTAAGTTCTGGGTCTGCATGTCTGCATTTCTAATAACGATTTCTTGACGACGTACATATGTCTTAAGATATTTCTGCAAAATAAACTCTTGACTCTTAACAGGTTTCTTCTTAAAAAAAATCTCTTCAGCTTCAAATTCATAACTTTCTTCGATAACTGCGACAAAGCTTCTACACTCATTATCGTACGAGTAAACCATCACACATCATCACCAATCAGCTTTAATTTCGAATACATTTAACAGCGATTTATGCTCGTTCTTCATAAATTTCACGTTTTGATGAACGTGTTCAACATATCTTTTCGGTCGTTTTTTCTTCATAGATCTTTTGAACGTAGCCACCACCCTCTCGACCTTTAGCGGGCTCGTGCTCGTTTTTACAATCGTTATTTACGCATCTCTTTCATAATCGATTTCAATCCAACTTTCGTCATATACAAAATTTAAAACACCTAACAACAATGTTAAACTTTTCTAAAACATCACACCCGTTCTTCTTATAAATGTTGTAGTCACAAGGAAAATTCTTTTAAATTTATTCTATTAAATCGTCTTTCTGCCTTTTGATCTCAAGTTCCTTTGTAGGTTTCAAATTATCATAAACTTTTCTAACTTACTATTTAAGTAAACAACATTTCTTCAAAATTCGCACTGGGAATTTTTCCTCGAAATCGTTGTTTTCTAATGCCATCTCAACGGATATGTCGTCAGAAAGCTAGTAAGTTGAGTTCCTGAATATTTCTACCTTCCAAAGAACTCAATTTCTTGCGGCAGTCTAGATTTTTATTAGAATAAATACTATGAGCTGAAAAACCAGGTTCGAATTTTAAAGAGGATTTTTGCAAAACTCTCAACAAGATTTTGTTTTTCAAAAGCTTGTTTCAATTTTGATTAAGATTTTAGTATTTATTACCTTAATGGATAATAAATATTAAAATAAAACTAGATTTCAGAAAATAGTTCAAACCCTTAATATTTTTCCAATTTGCCTTCAATATAATTAGGAAAATGTTTTAGATTTGCAACCAGTTGTTTTGCATTATATCTATTCAGTTTCCCTAACAACATTGTGGCTGGCAAAGAAAAATTAAATTTGAAAATATTATCCTCTTGTGGCAAACGAAAGGCATGTCCTTTCACATTTCAGAAAAAATTTTAAATTGTTGCATTAAAACCTTTCTGGGATATCAATTCGTTTACCAAAAGATTCAAAAATTTATCTAAAATTTAGAGTTTGTAAATCGTATGTTAACAGAGTAAAAACGAGCGTATTAAATGAAGAGCATCAATTAATACGTTCTAGTGTATTCTATAAACACTGCATTGCAAAATTTTCCTGTTCCTACGCGTAAATTTTAAGATTTGTGTGTGATATTTAGAAAAGTTTTGAAATTCTGTAATTTAATTTTGTATAATGGCTGACGACAGTTTTTTTTCTTTCGATTATCTCAGAGTTTAATTGATGTTGGGTCACGGCAACCACGTCACACTTGACTGGTATTTCAGCAACACATCTTCTGCGGAAAATGGTTCCTATTTTCTAACTTACGTTAAGTTAGTTCAATTCGTTTCGATTTACAGCTTTTGCACTAGCTGTTTTCCACAAACTTTCCATTACATCTGCATACTGGCTCATAATGAACAATTGGTTGATACGTCTTATCATGCCTCTTGTTTTCTGTTGTTGATAATTTTCCACATAAAAATTATCCACCTTTCGCCGCTCATTTTAGCCGTCAATTTTTCACTGAATTGACGTTGCCCGGGGATCACCACGCGGAGGGCCGCCAAGCTGATTCAGGCGACATACAACTACTTGTATAATGAGTCGACTTGAAGTTTTATACCTATAAAACTTCCTTGATCCCCATTTTAACAGAAAACTGTTTCTAGATTTCCATTATGTTGATTTTTTATAAAGCACTTCCTTGAAATTTTATTTCGATATTAAGTTTTGAAATTTTATGATTGTTAATACAAATAGTTTCTGTTCTCAAAATTTTACGTTATTCCAGTCTCTATATCTTTTTTTCAAGTTTTTGAGTCTAACAATATTTATTGTATATTTAGCTTCAAAGAAAATTTATGCACATTTCCGCTCTTAATATTTTACGTCCGCACAGCTCGAGCTTCGAAAAGCAACTGAAGTGTTGCTGTTCAAAAGAAAATGTTTTTAGTTGCTGGTTAATTTTAACTCATCAAATATTTATATTTTCACTTATTTACTTGCTCTCCTGCTAAACAAAACACTCTTAAATTTTGTACACTCATTATCTCTCTCTACTTATTCTCTTTTATTCGCATTCTCCCATATGCAGCTTCTCTTGAGTGAAAAAATAAATTATTTTATTTTTTTTGGAATTATTCTCCTCCAATGCCATTCAAGATTTTGTTTTTGTAGTTAACTGAATAGGTTTCTATTTATTGAAATTTAAATAACCCTACGTTGCCACAGGCAAGTATTTACTTGCAAGTAGTGTATACGTATTACTAACGAAAATCAGGAGAAATGCCAAAAAAAACACAAAAATTTTTTGAGTGTCTACACAGCACAATGCAAGTTCATTTTTAAAATGTCGCCAACAAATAAACTTCAAACAAATTTAAAACAAATGGCGCTGCTTCAATTGGTAATTAAGTGTTGTCAATAGCCACTATTGAACGTTACCTTTAGACATGTAACTTTTTAATATAATTTTTTTTATTAAATATTGATATTTATATTAAAACTTACATTTTAAATGAATATTTATATTTTTTTCTTAATATTCTTCATATACATATATACATATTTATTAAAAAAATTAGCTGAATTATTTACCACAATTGTATGATATATTGTTGAGTTAACAAAAAACTCAGTATTAGACAACACTGTTTTTCGGCTTGTCACTTTACTTGCCGTAACTGTAAAAATTTTACTTGCTTAAAAATTTCCTCGCAAGCTGAGTCGTAGGTTGTCAAAGTGTAGTTGTGTTAGTAAAAAAGTGTTAGTGTATTGGTTTTTTTTCACTTGCACTTGCATGTGGCAACGGTAGGTAAACGGCCATATTGAAATTGTGAGAACATTTTATTACTTTTCTGTTGGTGTTGCATTTTTTGTGTGTGTCACTTTTTTTCACTATTTTAGTTGTATTGCTGGTGTTACAATAAATAAAAAAGGTTCTTAAGAAATTTAGGACTTAGGAAAACGATATTTTTAAGAGCTGCAGGTAGATCCATAAATTTTTCATTTCATCTGCTATGCAAATACAGATTCTCTTTAGGAAAAGGCGCATCTATTTAAACCTATAGGTATTAAAGACCCGAAGTAGACAGAACGTGCTAACCGCGTCGCAAACTATTAGCTGTATCGCCTATTAAAAGAAACAGAATCTTTGTCTGCTGTATATTCGGAGTAAACTATCTGTTCTGATTCTGCTAGATTCTGAGTTTACATCTCAAGATTGGCTAATGGGCAACGTCAGGCTAGTAAAATTCGATGTCTGTATAAAGCCAAACCAAAGGGTTGCCTAGTTTTTTAACTATACACTGTAATCTTAAAAACCATTCAAATAAAATAAATAGGTTAGATATACCTACATACATATGTAGTTTGGTTTGGTAAATGAGATTTAGAGATTATGATTTATAGTGGATAAACTCAGGACATTAACAGGCATTTGAGATACTTATTAGCAATTCCTTGACTGCACAAAATGCCCTTTATGGTAGCAGATTATTTTTGGCAATTATATGCTACTATTATTAAGCGTGAACCTAAAGTTTTTAGAGAAAAAAGAAATACCTAGGTATGTATATCCTTTTGATAAAAGACAGGAAGTACTTCCCCTTAGCTATATCAATTCAAAGCTTAGCTTAGTGTTTGCTATGTGTTGGTGCTTGACTTTGCTAATGAAAAATCGGATTCTCTGTCTCTGTTTGAATGACATCGATTTGAACCACATACATATAGTTTCAACAAAACGGTACAACCCATTTACAGACCGTAAAAAAAAAATTACATCATGAGACATTTTCTGGTTTTTATCATCAGAATTAGCCCTCTCGATCATATAGTCGAACACAATTTGAGAAAAGAATTTTTAATTCAAAATATGTACATACAACTTATATTTGACCATTAATTTTTGCCATGTAGGTAAAATTCAGTTTCGTTTTTTTAAAGTCATTTTGAAGTGTTTATAAACATACATACATATGTACTATTACATATGTACGTGTATGTAAAAAATATGTTCTTAGTTTTCATACTGTCCCATTCCTTTGTGACTTCCGTTTTCAAATACGAGTACTGATTAGCAAATATTGTTTGTTAATTTTGACTGTAACGATTTCTTTATCATTTCTTGTATTCATTCCGACACTCATTCGTTAACATAACGTGGATATTTTAATTTATGCATACAGCTGCATGCTGGTACAGTGGGTGACAGAATATTAAAGAACAATTAAATGTATAAAATTAAATTCCTCAAGTTAAGGCCAAAATCATAATCTATCTTAACTAGGCTTTTTAAAATTTTACAATCTTAAGAAACTCGATTTTTTTTTTTGGAGTTAATACCTTAAATGTTTAATCCAATTTTTTATAACTACATATACATATAATTAAAATTTTTCACAGAGCTTTTATTAAAAACAAAAAATAAATCTAAAAAATTTTAAATCCATCACTGTATACCTACAATATTTTGCTAGAACATAAATTTATTAAGACAATCTTTACTACTCTATCATTGTCATTCGCATTAACTCTCTAAACTATGTACCTACATAGAAATACTACGAAGACAACTAACAATGACTTGCTAATGAAATGACAAGTCAGTCACAAGCATACACATTTTAACACACATATGAGACTAACCACACACACAAATTTATAGATCCATTGCAAAGTTTACAAAGTTCACCGAGTGTGTAAATAAGTATCTATGGAATTGTAAATTAATATATAATACGATGTTCATACGTACAGAAATAAATATGTATGCATGTAAATAACATTATAACAAAACTATAAGTCACACATAGATAGATATGTACATATGAACGTATATGTATCTACATATGTACATGTGTAGATGTTGAACAAGACACAATAAATTTCAAAGATTTTTTAATTGAGTTAGAAAACTCATTTCTTTGACATTTTAGATACATTTTGCACTGTTGAAGGCAGTTGAAATAAAGATATAAAATAAACAATTTTATTTAAAATAAATATTTATAAAATACTTAGCAGAGATTGTTTTGTTTAATACAATACATAATATTTAAATTAATATGAAATTTATAAGCAAAAAGATTCCTTCAGTATATGTGGAGGAATACTGAACCAGACCACCACTACTACATTGCCGACTTGTGAATGTCGACTACCCTAATCGTACAGTCCTTCGTCATCATTTTAGTTAGACTGAGAAACTCCAAGCATTCACATTCAATGTGAGCCTACCTGTGATCCTAAGTATACCGCAATCTGAGTCTTCCTTTAGGATTCTCATATACCTTAACAGTAAAGATACTGATGTCACTATCCATGCCCTCTTTGTGCATAAATCCGTCCTCTAAGAGCTTTCAAAAAAGCACCTAGAACATCATCACTCAACTCATGCTTTTTACAAGCATCAGAGTCTTACTAACCTCCAGGGTTCTCCTATGCCCCATACAAAGGTGCTGGTAATACCTTTATACCCCGTTCTAACAATTACACCATAGCATGGACACTTTGCCAAGGTACCATGCCGCCGAGGGTTTCTTTCAATAAGTTAAGTGTTTAACATGTTTCCATCTTTTTTTCTTTTAATTTGTAATAAATTTTTTTTATAACGTACGTTCCACACCAGCCATCGAACAACGAAAAATTTTTTGTGCGCACATGAATTTGCCTGGTATGGACCGCTGTTATCGATGTTTTGTTCTTGTTCAAACGGAACATTTGTTCGAACAACGATGTCTGACATTAAAAAGCATTTTCAATATAAAAGAAAGAGACGACACATAAAAATATCAACAAAATACACTTTATACGTTTTCTCCATATCAGAGAACATGGAAAATTTTTCGACAGTTGCTCTGCGGACGTTTTGTTATAGTCTGAACAAATCGATGGCACGTCTGACAAAAAAAGACTGGCTAATGAATAAATAAGTCTTGGGGTGGTCTTTTTAAAATTTATGTCAGATTTGTTTCTATTCAAAGTATTATCTACTATACTTCAGCCCAAAATTAAGCGTTTTACACTTGAAAAAAAGTAATATTCCAAATTTATGTATGTATTTCCAAAATGACTGCTGTGTTCGACCAAGTTGTTCGCTGAAATGAAGAATCCACCGAGAGTGCTGGAGTTTATGGAAAAACAATTACGAAACCATTCTTCATACATTAGGTTCCGACGGGAATTCGACTGTTGCTGCCTAAAATGTAAAATTTAATCCAAAAACATCGATTTCAATAAATCGATATTTAACGCTTAAGCAAAATGAAAATTTTACACAAAAACCTATCTAGTATTTTTCGTTTGCAATGTCAAATTGACTTAGCAGTTGAAGGCAAATGATCATACACTTTGTTTTGGATTCTCAGTTTGAGCCCTAAAGAAACTCCATAAGAATTTGACAAAAAAAAAACAATGAGCAGTGACAAATCCATTATGATGGACTCCTTATTGGCTGAATTGAGGATAATTTTCGGTCTCAATTTAATTACTCACAATCTTAACAATAAGTTTACTTTTAGTACCTAAAGTTTGGTATTTATATTATCAGCCGTTTTGGCTATGTATGTCCATTGACCATCTAAGAGCTGCGATTTGATGAGTTTTTATGGTAGAGTTCTGTTAAAGGATTACAGTGATGTATAATTTAGAAACGATCTAAATACCCAAAATTAAATCTAGTTCGTTAATAGATTTTGTCAAAACCTTATTTGATTAGATAGATAACAAAAACCATTGTACTAAATAAATATTACACTGCAAAAACAAAAATTCAACGTAATTTATAAGGTGGTTGCAATTAGCAGAGCATATCATTGTTTTTAGTTATTTTTTAGGAATTTGATATTTGGAGTGGTAGAGTGTAGAGAGCTACACTGAAAAATTAATCTTGCTAAATGGTTTCAATAATTTATTTTCAAATCTGCTACATTTCGCTCAGGTGTAAATGTATTATTTGGTGCTTTTGGTCAATGATATATTTAAAGAGCAAATTACAAATACATACATATGTATATCGAAATTTATATTTTCTAAACTTAAATGATTACAAATGCAACTCTGCATTATCCCATTATTATCATAGATTCAGAAAAGCGGTAATTAAAAAATAAAATAAGCACAGAACTGATAAATATTTTTGATGCAAAATGTAGTCTCCGAAACTGTAAAACCGATCGGACTCAAACTTTGGCAAGTTGTTGTTCACATACCAGGGACTGTTTATGGGTGGAAAAAGTGGGCGGGGATACGCCCATAAAAAATTAGTTATCATTTTTAGCTACTTGTACTTGACCAATTTTTCTGAAACTTTGCACACATATTGAGCTGTCCTGACTTTATAATTTCGATATAAGAAAAGTGGGCGGAGCCACGCCCATAAAAAACTTATAATTTTGAGGTACTTGCACTGGACCGATTATTCTGAAACTTTGCACACATGTTGAGCTGTCATGACTTTATAATTTCGTGATTATAAAAGTAGGCAGGGCCACGCCCATAAAAAAAGTTATAATTTTGAGGTACTTGCACTGGACCGATTTTTCTGAAACTTTGCACACATATTGAGTTGTCATGACCACACAATTTCTTGATTAGAAAAAAATTATTATTTTCAGGTACTTAAACTTCAACAATTTTTCTGAAAATTTGCACACATATTAATTAGAAAAGTGGGCAGTGCTACGCCCATTAAAAAAAGTTATATTTTTAAGCTTTTTGCACTTGATATTCAAATTAAATTCAGAATGCATTTTTATTCATTAAGGGGCGTAGCAACGCGCGCCGGGCTTTTTAAGTTAATAATAAAAAATAGAACAAACAATAAAAAAAATTAAATTATTTATATAAACTCTAACGTGAAAATACTTATTTTATATAGTGAAGACATCTCGACATAATTTGCTCAAAACACGCTTTAAAATAATTTCGTAATGATTTATGATTTTAATGATTTAATGAGATCACTTTTTTCTATAAAAAATAGTTTTAATTTTATTTTCCGATATTTCGCTACCACATTGGGTAGCTTCTTCAGGAAAAAACAACTGCTTATATAGATTTAATTATCATTTAAAGTGGAGCTCACTAATTACAAAGTCAAATTAAAAGGGTAGGCATACACAGCATACCTGTGTTATATCTGTGAAACTAAAGCAGTTTTACCAAATCTGCCATGCGTTTAATGAACTTTAAATCTTAGATAATAAATGCAAATCCATTAGAATTTACAATTCAATTAATTTTTTAATTTATAACTTCTAAATTCTTGGGCAGATTTTTAAAGGTGATGGAAAAAAATTCGAACATACATACAAACATATGTACATGAAATTGCTTAGAAAATTTTAATTGATTTCTAAAGATAAAATATAGCAAACAATCTACCAAATACATAAATTAAAATTAATATTTATGAGTTTTTTTTTTAATTTTATTAAAATATTTTTCTCGCCTTCAGATTATTTTGTGTTTTAAACGCCGACTTCTAATATTCTTTGGCCGATTTAAACCAAATTTACATAAATTGTCTTTTCTACTGGTTTTTTCTTTTATTCTGATAGAAAAAAATTTTGTTTTGTGGCTATTTTAATGTTAATTCTTTTCAGCACGTTTTTTATGCATTTTATTTTCAATATTAATTTGCTGAAATACACCCTTTTGCATAAAAAATTTAACGCCCCATAAAAAAATGACGGCATACGTCAATGTCAGCACTATATAAAATATAGACTTTAATACAATGCAAGAAAAGGCAGGCAGGCAGGCAGTCAAACAACAGCAGGAGGAAATAACCACAAGCAACTGCAGCAGCATACATACACAGAGGCAAATATGTACGCCTGAATACCTTTTATCAGCATTCAACAAAAAAAAAAAAATAAACACAAAAGTCAACAAACATACAACACACCAACAGCAGCCAGCCAGCCAGCCAACAAGCACACCTTCATGGAAGTAGAGATTATTGGCAAGGAAGTAGACTGGCAGCAAGGCAGTCGTATTGAATGTCTAGCACTGAGGCTGGTAGGATAGCTTTTGTATAATAAATGCTGATAAATGCGTAATGTTTAATATTTCTACATCTTTAAAGCTTAACAAATCAGCCCAAATCTTTAGCCTCCTTCTCCTTGTACCCATCCACATACTAGTACATTCAAATTTTAACAATTTCTTTCTGTTCTACTTAAATCGTTTTTGTTTTACTTTATGCTCTTAGATTCTATTCTTCTTTTTTTTTAAATATTTTTTGGCAAATGGAATGCAAAAAAAAAAAAAAAAACAGTGAAATAAAAAAAATTGCCTGCATAACTTAAAATAATAATGGGCCTCTGAGGTGTGCCTGTTTTAGTAACAGGCCAAACTTTGATCAAATAGGAGGGTGGTTGCTGCAGAAGGGGGCGAGAAAGTCTATACCATAAAATGTATATTTTTTTTGTTTTAACTTAAACAGCATTAAAAAAGTTGTTCTTGTTGCCATAATAATTTTCTTTTTAAATTATGCCAGGAACGTTTCATTAATTTTTCTCAATGAACTGAAAGGAATATTTAACATTAGCAACAGTCAGCAATTCAGTCAGCCAGCCAGCCAACCGGTATCACAAGCAACAACAATTGTACATATTTAGCGGCTACAACAAATAAATTCCATTTTCTATATTTTTTAGCATAGAACAAACGTAAAAGTCATTAAAATTCGCTGGGGAATTCAAAATGTTTTCTTATATAATTTCCAAACTTATAATCAGCGTGCACTAAAATACATGGTGTCTTAACAGATGATGTTAATTGCGTAAGAATAAATGAGATTGAGATTTGAACTAGAAAGTGTCGCAATACAAATTTAACAAGTAAGAGCGCTATATTCGGCCTTGCCAAATCTTATATACCCTTCACAACGTATAGTCATGCAATATCAGTAGTTTGTATCACCATTCCCCATATGAAATACGTACATACATATATAAAAACATCCCATTGTAAAATTATAAATTTACGTATGTATGTTAAAAAAAAAAAAAATAAAAAAAAAAAAATTAAAAAAAAAAAAATTAAAAAAAAAATATAATAAATATAAAACAAAAAAAAAATTATAAAAAAAAAATATAAAAAAAAGTTAAAAAAATAAAAAAAAAATAATCTATATATATAAAAGTGAAACTCTGTGTGTGTGTGTGTGTGTGTGTGTGTGTGTTAGCTATAGACTCTGAAACTGTAAAACCGATCGGGCTCAAACTTTGGTAAGTTGTTGTACACATACCGGGGAGTGTTTATGGATGAAAAAAAGTGGGCGGGGCCACGCCCATAAAAAATTAGTTATCAGTTTTAGCTACTTGCACTTGACCGATTTTTCTGAAACTTTGTACACATATCGAGCTGTCATGACTAAATAATTTCGTGATAAGAAAAGTGGGCGGGGCCACGCCCCTAAAAAAGTTTTAATTTTGAGGCACTTGCACTGGACCGATTTTTCTGAAACTGTGCACACATATTAAGCTGTCGTGACTTTATAATTTTGTGACTAAAAAAGTGGGCGGGGCCACGCCCATAAAAAAAGGCTATAATTTTGAGGTATTTGCACCAGACTGATTTTTCTGAAACTTTGCACACATATTGAGCTGTCATGACTAAATAATTTCGTGATTAAAAAAGTGGGCAGTGCCACGCCCATAAAAAAAAGGTATCATTTTCAAGTACTTGCACTTGACCGATTATTCTGAAACTTTGCACACATATTGAGCTGTTATGACTTTACAATTTCAAGATAAAAAAAGTGGGCAGGGCCACGCCCATAAAAACAATTTTAATTTTGAGGTACTTGCACTGGTCCGATTCTTCTGAAACTTTGCACACATATTGAGCTGTTATGACTTTACAATTTTGTGACTAGAAAAGTAGGCAATGCCACGCCCATAAAAAAATAAAATTTTTAGGTTTTTTCACTTGATATTCAATTAAAATTCAGAATGCATTTCGATTCATTAAGGGGCGTAGCAACGCGCGCCGGGTTTGGCTAGTAAAAATATAAATAATATATTAAATAAAAAATAAAAAAAAATTAAAAAAAAAATATATAAAAATAATAAAAAAAAATTTTTTGGCTCAGCTGGGATTCGATGCCACGTTTTCTCTAACCAGTATACACGTTTGTATGTATGTATGTTGTTGTTGGAATGTTGTTTTTGTGAAAAAAAAATCGAGGTGGTCGTGGGTTTTTGCTCATATCTCAGTTGTTTATGAACCGATGCTTCTGATTTTCAATACCGATCTACTTCCGAATATTTCTGATATTTAAATACCTCACCCGGTTCCATGCGATATCGGAAGGCTTCAAAAAGTTGATTTCAACATACACACGGACAGAATGACAGACTGACAGAGCTTAATCGACTCCCCTATTCATAAGCTTTCAGAAAATATATACTTTATGGGGTCGGAAAAGAAAATTGTAGAAATTTCACACGGAATGACAAACCTATATATACCCTTTTTCACTGTGTGAAGGGTATAAAAAGGAATTGATTGCAAATAAAGTTTAATTTGAAGATCTAGAATTTTCTAATATTATAATTTCATACCAAAAATTGCATCGTTCTGAGTGCATGGGCAAATTAAATATATAATTTTATCTTTCAATATAATGAAATATTTTAAGTAATTTATTGAAAAAATTTTAATTAACTGCCCCTGGCTACTTTTTATACCAGATTCGCAAAATTTTTTTGGTTGACATACTCAGTGTGTGAAAAATTATAACGACAACAAAATGGATGTGAATTAAAAACACATTTCTCTCACACAATGAATTTTTATGATTTGCAAGCCTTGTGTTTTTTTGTTCGTTAATGTTGAAATTGCAAACCTTTCTGAGCATTTTTGGCATTGCCACAAGTTACGATTTTTTTTTCTTTCACTCAAACCCCAAAAAGCAAATAAAAACCCAATTTAAAAATACAAGTGTGTTTTAATAACGATGGCTAGATGCTGACAATTTGTGGCTGCCTTATTATGTATTATAAAGTTACCAGTGGCAAGTTAGCATTACAAGTTATGCTTCACTCGTAACTTGTCATGAACAAAGTAACACGAGTTAATCAAGAGCAGCCAGCGATTTTAGCTGTTAAAAATTCTTATGTCCATACAATTAGTATGAAGCAAACCTAAATACCGCAATTGGAAAATCCAATTTTGACAAGGCGTTAGGCATTGAAGTTGGCTGCAGTAGAAATGTTGTAAACTTAAAATTTAATTTAATGTTTAATAAATAAATTTAGTGATTCCGTCTCTATTTTCATTTCTTTTAAGAGAGTTTTATTAAACAAGTGAACATTACTATTCATAACACAACGTTGACGGACTTGTTTAGGTTTGTTAATTCAGAATTAGCACTTATCGCCTCGCTTGAGGCTTTTGTTTAGATTCCACCAAGCAGCTATTGACCTATGCACTCAACGTGAACATAAAGCAACATTTGGTTAAACTTGGCCCGAAATTGATTAATTAAAAACTCACTGCCTTATTCATAATAAATAATTTAGATTTATCGAACAAATTTCTGTACAACATCTGTCAAATAAGCCTTTAATAAACCTAAAATATTGTTTATAAATACGGCAGTTATTTTCTAAGATCTGTGAAATTCATACAACAGAAATAAGGGTTTTGAAACAAACAAAAAAAATATTTTATGAAAATTATAGTTTTATTCTGTTTTAATGCATCGACTCCCTCGTATTGGAATACCCTTTACAAATAGTCCGCCAACATTTAGTTATATTTTGCTGGCAACTATTTTATTTTTTTGCTACATGTGGCAAGAATTAAGTTTGGCTGGTTGGACAAAGTCTTTGTGGTTGTTGTTGTTGTCATCGACATACATACACACACATATGTACATATGTATGTACATGTACCAAATATCATTAGCAATGGAATTACGCCTAATGAAATCATAGAAATATTTATTATAAGTTTAGCAAACAACAAGCCATGTTCTTTTAATATTTCTTTGACTTTAATAACAGCCAAGGGTGGCTGGCTGAAAAACACATCAACACACATATAAATAAATATATGTACATCCATCCATCCCTCTCCATAAGCTGGGATATTTAAGTAGTTGTGGCAACAAATTAAAATAAAACCTTATCAGTTTAATCTGCTGTAAGTTATAAACTATATGTGAATACGAGTGTTCTGTTGTATAAACAGTGTATGGTGCAATATATACACTCTACTCAGTTTTTTATAACGCTTTTCTAATGTTTCGAAACTGTAATGAGTTTTGAGACCGACATACATTCACACACACACATATCTAAAGGGGATTAAGTGCATACGTAAGTATGTATAAAATATATTGTATTTTATGGATTGGTATTAAATTTGCTTTTCAAATATGTAGTTTTTAGTTCCTATTTATAATAATGCTTAAGTTGCTGTTCATGCATTTTAAGTATTTGAAACCCCTATAATGAAAGTATATTTTCATACTACGATTGTATTTAAATCTTGTATGTTTAAAAATGTCACGTTTGAGATTTTGATTAGAGGTTGTTGGCAAGTGACAGGAGATCCCCAGGAGGTAAAAATAATGAATGGTTTGATAAGAACAATTGACACCCCCTTATTTTTAGTAAAATCATATTCCGTTTGAAAACGAAAGCAAAAATTTTTATAATTTTCAAATAAAGGATTTATGTCCTTCAAGTTAAAAGTGTATTGTATGTAATTAAATACATGTGTATAATGAACTAGTTTTAAATTGATGAATCCTGTTACATATACATATGTATGTTTGTACGGATATTCGTAATTTGGACAAATCGGTTGCCAATCGGAAAACTGATAAGCAAAAATGATGTCGAAAAAAAAGAAATTGTTTTATATATCAAGTTACTGAAGCTTCTAATTAATTTTTGAACACGCTAAAAAGACATCAAACAATGGCGTAGTGCTCAAGTGATTAAATGTTATAAAAATTGTTTAATAAATGATGCTCGCCTCTACAAAATGGTGTACAATAAATTTATATATGTATATGTGTCAAGTCTAGCAATTAAAAGTGTAACTACTTCAACCCCCTCAATATTAGTAGGGAATGAAATGACTTGACCGGTGGAATATAGTGAACTACGAAAAAGTTAAAATATAAGATGGCGTCCGAAAAAAATTGCGGATATTTGGGTCAAATATAATAATTACAACTTAATCTTCTTCAACCCCCACAATATTGGTATCAAACAAACTAAAGCTTGATGAGTAGAATAATAGAAAAAGTTTAAATCCATGATGGCATCCTAAACAAAATATCGGATAATTATACCCTTCACACAGTGAAAAAGGGTACATGTACTATATAGGTTTGTCATTCCGTGTGAAATTTCTACAATTTTCATTTCCGACCCCATAAAGTGTATATTTTCTGAAAGCTTATGAATAGGGGAGTCGATTAAACTCTGTCAGTCTATCCGTCTGTCCGTGTGTATGTTGAAATCAAATTTTGAAGGCCCCCGATATCGCTTGGACCCGGTGAGGTATTAAAATATCAGAAATATTCGGGAGTAGAACGGTATTGAAAATCAGAAACATCGGTACATAAACAACTGAGATATGAGCAAAAATCCACGACCAGCTCGATTTTTTATTCACAAAAACAACATTCCAACAACAACATACATACATACAAACGTGTACACTGGTTAGAGAAAACGTGGCATCGAATCCCAGCTGAGCCAAAAAAAAATTTTTTCTTATATTTTTTTTTAAATTTTTTTTTTAAATTTTTTTTTATTTTTTTTTGTTTTATATTTATTATATATATTTTAATTATTTTTTTAAAAATTTTTTTTTAAAATTTTTTTTTTTAAATTTTTTTTTTAATTTTTTTTTTATTTTTTTTTTTAACATACATACGTAAATTTATAATTTTACAATGGGATGTTTTTATATAAGTATGTTTTTTATATGTATGTACGTATTTTATATGGGATGAATGGTGATACAAACTACTGTTATTGCATGACTACACGTTGTGAAGGGTATATAAGATTCGGCTCGGCCGAATATAGCGCTCTTACTTGTTTTTTCTCAACTTCCTTAATATGGGTAAAAAATTAAAGAATTTAACTATGAATATCCCTTACAACGACTTCTGCAGCAGTTGCGATAACGAGGAAGAGGAGGAGACGACTGAAAATCTTCTCTGCAATTGTCCTGCATTCGGGGACCTGAGACGCCAGATTCTGGGTCAACGAATACTTGTAAGTAAAACTTGTCTTTCCGCAGTTGATCTGGGAAAGATCCATACCTTCGTGAACAGGACAGGATGGCTGAGGAACGACGGCCAGAGGACATAGACAAACGGGCGATGGTGCCTACGGTATCACAACGGGACCCTCGGAGGACCCAAGTGAGCTATGCCTTCGGGCGGCTGCCGGATCTAACCTAACCTAACTATGTAGTAGAACACATTTAAACATGAGAAACTTTAGAATCAAAAATTACGTCGAAAAAAATTAAGTAAAATGGCGTATAACATTAAATCTGAAATTTAGGTTAAGCTACGATATGGTTACTGTATCTATGTACTTAATGGTGAAGGGTGTTATCAGATCCAGCACGGCCGAAAATAGCATTCTTACCTGTTTATTTTTCTCAAGTTTGCTATCATTATATATAACAGATTGTATCCTAATAAAGCGCTGCATTTATGAAGGTTAATAATATCTTTAGAAATTACATATGTTATAACAAATTAAAGGTTATAAAAATTTTCTGTTAAAAAAGAAAATAACCATACTTCAATTAATATGAGATAGGTACCTATAAAAGGCAAGAAAAATACCCATTATAAGCACGGAACCAAATATGTTGCTTATAATTTATGATAAACGAGAGCCTAAGACAGACGGGATTATAATTATAGGATAACATTAACAGAATAATAAAACGAAAAAAAAAACAAAAAACTTATGGATGAGTACGAGTATGAGGATTTTATGTGACGAATGTTTTTCAAATTTCCAAAGAATCTATTTTATATTACACTAGCCAAACCCGGCGCGCGTTGCTACGCCCCTTAATGAATCGAAATGCATTCTTAACTTTAATTGAATATCAAGTGCAAAAGCCTAAATATTATAATTTTTTTTATGGGCGTGGCCCTGCCCACTTTTCTAATCACGAAATTGTAAAGTCATAACAGCTCAATATGTGTGCAAAGTTTCAGAGTAATCGGTCAAGTGCAAGTACCTCAAAATGGTACCTTTTTTTTATGGGCGTGGCACTGCCCACTTTTCTAATCACGAAATTGTAAAGTCATAACAGCTCAATATGTGTGCAAAGTTTCATAAAAATCGGTCTGGTGCAAGTACCTCAAAATTATAACCTTTTTTTATGGGCGTGGCCCCGCCCACTTTTTAAATCACGAAATTATAGTCATGACAGCTTAATATGTGTGCAAAGTTTTAAAAAAATCGGTCCAGTGCAAGTACCTCAAAATTTAAACTTTTTTAGGGGCGTGGCCCCGCCCACTTTTCTTATCACAAAATTTTTTAGTCATGACAGCTCGATATGTGTGCAAAGTTTCAGAAAAATCGGTCAAGTGCAAGTAGCTAAAACTGATAACTAATTTTTTATGGGCGTGGCCCCGCCCACTTTTTTCACCCATAAACACTCCCTGGTATGTGTACAACAACTTACCAAAGTTTGAGCCCGATTGGTTTTACAGTTTCGGAGTCTATAGCTAACACACACACACACACACACACACACACACACAGAGTTTCACTTTTATATATATAGACAAGAGAAAACAATAAGACAAAACATTAAGCAAATGGCAAAAGAAGCTGAAGCATTGGCAATGGGGAATGGATGGATGGTTAGTTAGAAGGGTGTAAATGAGTTTGAATTAGTCTAAGAAGAGTACAGAAGGCATTTGCTGCTGATAATGATGAACATCATTATGATGATAGTAATGATGACTTAGGTTAATAAAGTATGTACGTATGTTTGGAATTCATATGAAGATGCACAACAACCCTTACACACTTCGCTAACATCATGTCAACAATTAAGAAGTTACAAAAACAATAAAAAAGAAAAACAATTACATTGTTTAGACACTTGTGCACACATTCATACCAATACAAATGTAGTACATATAAACACTCATACACACGTTTAAATTACAGATTATTGCTTAAGTTTGCTAAGGCCGCAAACAACATTAAGCTTTTAGAATCCACATGTTTCTTATGAAAGGGAGTCAAGCAGTCACTCAGGCAGCAACAACTTTTAACAAAACTGCAGATGAAATGATACAGTTAGTCCTTAAAAAGCTGTTGGTGTTTTTTTTCGTGCTCAGCTAATGTTTGGTTTGCTAAGAGTAAATTTGGATTATATTTACTTGTATGAATGTATGTATGCATTACATTTATAATACCGGGTGATTTTTTAAACGTTTGGGATTCGAAAATTAAAAAAAAAAACAAATGTTTCCCGCGTCTACATATTAGTTTCAAGTTTGTTATACTTTTTCCAGCATTTCGACCAACATATCACCAATGGTAGCTGTAATGTACTTTTTGATAGCTGAAATTGTGGCTGCGTGTCCCTGTATTAGAGAGATTTCTTGTATCCCCACAAAAAAGTTAATCTATTAGGGATAAATCTTGGCGGTCAATGGACTGGTTAGTGCGTAAATGTCCAATGAAGTGTAACTAGTGCGAAATTTAGTTACAATAGTTTTAAAAGCTTATCGTTGGGTCGATTATGACGACAGTAAAAAGTCGACGAGACACATTTTTCACACAACACGAATTTTGCTAAAAAGATTCAATGATTTGCAAACGTTGTTCTTATTTTAAACTATTCCTGGTGAAATGGCAAAACTCACTTTGGTTTTGCCACATTTCACGAATTTGTCTTTTACGCTGAAAAATGTACACTGAAAAAACAATACCAAAAAGATCACCCTTTACATATTAGTATATTAATAAGCTAAAACCAAAAAGTTTTTTAATTCTTTGGAATGTGATGATTCTGCGTCGCCCTATAACTCTAAGGGTGGAACGGTTTGGTATTCAAAATATTCTAAATTATTAACATTTCGGGCCATTATTACAACTTGCCGTTAGTTGAAGGCAGGATTTTGTAGGACCAATAAATGGCTTTGCATTATAAAGCCCTCATTTATTATTTTTTTATCTATTAAACATTATTATTGTAAACGATAATTATAATAAAAAATTGAAGTTTTAATAATGCTGAGCTATTTATCGGGCACAAAAAATCCTACCTTCAACTAAAGGCAAGTTGTTATAATGGCCCTTATTCTTATAGTTTAATGAACGATTAAAAATTCAAGGACAAAAAGTACAGCATACCATAAGAATAAAAATTGTTTTCAAATGTTTATGTTCCTTCTTATTATAAAATAGAATTTTCTCGTTTTTGACCAGCCTCAAAGATAAATTTTTAAAAGTGAACCTGGAATGTGAATTGTGACTTGGGGTTTTGGCGAAAAATAATGTTTTTCCACTTAGCTGTAAAAATAAATATTGAGTATCCTACGAAGTTGCCTCGTTGAGAAAGTCGAAAAAATTTTTTAAATCCTAAAAGCTGGGGTGGTCATATTTTGTGCAGATTTTCGAAGAGCCCTTCCTTTGGGTAAATACGCTTCGACATTTGTAAAGATTCGATTTGCAACAGTGCCTATGAATTTATAAGGAGAAACGTGAGAAGCTGGAATGCATAGAAGTCATCAACCGTTTTGGCATGTACAACAAGTTTACACTGCTTTGGATTACGGATAATGAGAGACATGTTATTAAAATAAGGAAATTCAAATGCAGTGTTGTACAAAAGACACAAATTAAAAAAAGAGAGAAATAGTTTGAACTATTTCAACCGGTCAGTAAAAAGAGTCGACAAGTCGTCTCTTAACAGTTTTGTATACTTTGAGCTATTAGAAGATTAAGTGTAAAATTGAAAATGCTATGGCTATTCCTTAAAAGCCGTTTTACTATAAAAAGTCTTGACAAAAATATAATTTTTAACGAGTTTTAAACAAAAGTAATATTTTTTTTAAAAAGAACTTGTTTAAACTATTTTATGGTCACAAACAATCTTCAGTTTAAATTACAAAATAGAAAAAAACGTATAAACACAAACAACAAACATATATAAAAAGAAAGAGGGAGTTTCTGCAATTCACAGGAGGAAAAAGAAATTGATGAAAAGAAAAACCTTAAATAGAGGCTGCTGTAAAGACCCTCGGACAAAACGCACAAACATACACATCCTATACATAACAGTTAAAAATAAAACAAACAACAACATCCAACCATGTCAAATATTTGTTGCAGCATTAAACATTTCTTTACTGTATTTGGAATTTATTTAAAAAAAAAAAAACATTTCGAAAAAAAAGAAAAGAAATGCCGAACAAACATTATAAGAACATTAAATGCGAAACGCATGTCGCAAGTGGTTGTTATCTTTTATTGAAGTAGTTTTTTGTTCTTGTTGCTGTTATTACACATGCCGTTGTTATTAGTGTTGCTCTTGTTTTTTGTTCTTATTATTATTGTAAACTGTTTTGTTTGTAAAACGTGCAACGAAACCATTGAAACGTTCTACATATTTCAAGGATGGCTTAATGCTTGTGTGAAATTGTGTAAGAGTTTGGTTTGAAAAGTACTTTAAAGACTTTTTGTAAGTGGATTGGGAAAAGAAAAATTATTTATATCGGGTGTCCCAACTAGAACGCAACTTTTAAATTTTAAATAAAACACAGATATTTGAAAAAAAAAATCGTGAAACTTTATTATATCGTTAAGTAGACAGAATGAGGTTATGTATGGAACAATATATCGTGCAGATGGCCGCCGCGGCTTTGCTGGCACACACGCGATCTTTTAATGAAATTTTCAATGACCTTTTTGCATAAATGCTGCGGTATTTCATTAATGCAGCGTCCAATTTCCTCTTTTAAGGCTTGAGTCGTCGTCGGCTTATTTGCGTAAACCATCGACTTCAAAACCCTCCAAAGAAAAAAATCTAAAGGTGTTAAATCACACGATCTAGGCGGCCAATTCTGGTCTTCAAAACGCGAAATAACACGACCGGGAAATGACTGATGCAGCAATTGAATTGTTTCTTTGGCTGTATGACATTTGGCGCCATCTTGTTGAAACCACATGCCCTCCACATTCATTTCTTCAATTCTAGGCAAGAAAAAAACTGGTTATCATTTCACGATACCGAACACCATTGACTGTTTGCGCTTGACCTGCCTACAAATTTTCGGCCATTTGTTTTAGACGCCATCTTGGATTTTACACTTTTTTATAATTTAATATATTTTACTGGTCAAGCACTTTCTGTTAATACCATTCTTGATGGGTTGAAGGCGGTAAATTTTCAAATACTAGATTTGACTCATACTTATATTATTTTAATGTACGCCATTTTGTAGTATTGGCCCTTATGGTTTTCAAAATTTTTTATAATGATTTATATTCCGTTCGTCAAGCATTTTCATTTGGTAGCCCTATTGACTCTGTCGTTTGGGTAGAAGGTAAAAAAAAAAGGTTTTTCGTTTAAAAATTAAAGGAAAACTCTAAAGCAGTTGTAATTTGGTGTTATTATATCTCAGTTAATTTTAAATCGATTAAATGGTTTTTTTCTCAGGAAAAAATTTTTTGTCTATGGGTTCTAATTTGTAGAAACTTTATATATACAAACTCCAAATATATTTTATCAAAAAATTTGCCTATAACTTTGCGGATTAGTAACTGATTTGATAAAAAATTTTTAAGAATATCTCAAGAGACATATTATATTTATAAATAGTAACGAACATGTCAAGAAATTAACTGAGGGTTAAGTTTTTTTATTTTTATAATAAAAATATGGAAAAACAGAGACAGTCGTGTTGATTTGCTCATATCTTGGAAAGTTATAAGGCAATTGTGTTGGATTTTATTACCAACATTTTTGAAAGCATTTCTGATAAATTTATACAATACACGAGTCATTGGGACATATGGGAGTTTCAAAAAGTTGATTTCAACGCTCAGGTGGAAGGACAGTCGGAAACAGCTTAATCAACTACTCTAACTATAAGAATTCAGAATATAAGTACTTAAAGGGGTCGCAAATAATTACTTTAATTTGAAATTTCCCCCTCCATATAGCTGATAATTACCTAAGTACGGCATTCTAATGTGATCGAAATTTCAAAAGCACAGAAAAATCTAACGTTAAAGAAAAAGTTTGAACTCTATTAAAAAAGAGAAACCTAATTTTTGAAAAAGGAAATTATTTATATTTAGTAATAATAAGTGACATTTTCGCCCAACCTCGTAGCATTTGTGTTTTGTTATTCTTATTCTCGCTAAGCACCATATGTATGATGTTAAAAATCAAACAACAACCTAAACGGCGACCCCTTGGAGTGTCTGTTACTTCTACAACAGTCGACATCCAATACATTCAAATATACTCGCACTTACGAGGTTGTTGTTTTTTTTTTAAATAAATAAATGCGTATGGATCAATTCTTTTATAACAATATTGCTATGTGTTGATTATGAATTTTATACCAGCAAAAAAGCACAAGAACAGACAGACGCCCGATGGGACGGACGCACCAGTTGTTATCGTCTTCCTTTATAAAAGAAATAAAAAAAAAATTTAACTCAAAGATTTTGTTTTTTTTTTTGTATCGCCCCTGATGGTTTTGACATTTGTACGACCGTAAAATTTTAATCACTCCTTGTTTAGATTATGACTAAAATAAAAATATAATAATAAAAAAAGAGAATAAATATTCTTTATAATCGCATCATATAAAATTATATTAAAGATGGCATTTGTGTTGTTGTGTATTTTTAGAGTTTTCAAAGTGTTTGTGCACGAATAAGTCTATGTACTTGAAAGTCGTATGGCAACATAAAATGTATCATAATATTGAAATCTTTTATTATTTTGTATATTAACTTTGCATTAACTACGTATAACGAGTATGAACGAATGAACATGATTGTTACGGAAGTATGCTTTGTTGGTTACTTAGTTTGCATTAATACGTACGAGTGAGTTTGACATTATTGCATACCTACTGCATAAAATGAAAGGGTCTTTAGGGTGGTTTGGATATTTTGCACTTGATAATGAATCCCTTTTATGACTCTTATTTTATTCTTATCAATTTTATATTTAGCACAGTCTTCCCCTTTGATGCCATTTAAATGAAATATTTTCTTTAATTTAATTTTAAAGACTGTAACGTATCAGTTGGTACTAATGACTGTTTATGTCCTGAAGGATATTTATGTCATAAAATAGTATAAGAGATGGGGTTAAATGCTGTTAAGCTGATGTTTGTGATAACATTTCTTTCTTGATTTTCAAAGAAAATCTTTATCATTCATAATATCTATCTTAAGAATTTGTCGCTAAAGATTAGCAAAATATTCGCAACTTTCGCTAGCGCAGCTCTTACTATTTATTTAATCCTCAAGTTCTTTTTTTAATTATTAAATAATTTTTGTGTCAATTTATGAAAACTTTTTTTTTTACTTAGTTTTATTTATGTATATACATCTAAAGTACTCTGACGATATATCGGCGGCATACCTTTTATATCAGTCAAGATCAATTCTGAGTTTCCAAATTTTGGATTCAGAAGATGCAGAAATAACTATAAAAATAAGCAAAATTTCATGTTGCTCTTCTCAATCATTTTCAAAACACATAATTTACATAATTTTTTAATTCCATGTACACATATTGTTAATCAAAAAATGTACCAGAAATATGAGAAAAAAGTACCATTTCGGTCACCCATAAAATTTTCCTTTTCACCTCGGCTTAATAGTCACAAGTTTAAAGAATCTATCAAAAACGTAGAATAACAAAAAGTACCAAAAAAAAAATTGAAAAAGTACCTTTTGTATCGCCCATATTATTTTCAATCTGACCTCGTATCAATAGTCTCTAATTTGAAAATTATAGTTCCTCAAACTTAGAAAACACAAAAAGTACCATTAAAATGCGAAAAAGTACGTTTTATGTTGCCAAATATATTTTTAATAAAAACTTGGATCATAGTCTATAATTTCAAAAATCGAGCTTGCTAAAGGTATAAAATACAAAAAGAATTAAAAAAAATAAGGAAGAGTACTTTGTGGTCTCCTATAACATTCTTAATTTCTCCTCTGGTCAATAGTCTCTGATTTCAAGAAGTACCTTAAAAGTGCAAAAAAAATAACATTTTTTCACTTAGGATCATAATGCAAAAAAATACCAATTATGTTGTCCATAATTTAAAAAAGGTAGAAAATACAAAAGGCACTTTAAAAATGAGAAAAAGTACCTTTTCGCTCGCCTAAAACATTTTTACTCTCATAAAAACCTTAAAACAATAGTCTCTATTTTTAAAATTATAACTTCAGAAACGTATAAAGTACCATAGAAATGCGAAAAAGTACCTTTTGTGTCCTACAATATATTTTCAATCTCAACTTGGATCAATAGTCCAAGTAATTTTAAAAATTTAGATTTATAAATTTAGAAAATACAAAAGTGACATTAAAATAGAGCAAAGTACCTTTTGGGTCAAAAATCAAAATTCAGAAAAGTATAAAATACAAAAAGTACCATTTAAGTAAAAAAAGCACCTTTTCGGTCATAAACCTCAAGTTGGATGAAAGATCCCTAATTTTTAAATTTTAGATTCACAAACTTAGAAAATACAAAAAAATACCATGAAATGGAAAAAAGTACTATTTAGGGATTTACAGTACTAATGTACAAATTCAGAGTTAAAAAAGTTTAACTATAAAATATTTGGGTGATTCACAAGGTGTCTTATCATGTCATATTGTCATATTGTTCTAAAATTTTACAATGGTTTAAAAATTTTGTTGTTGCTTTTCAGACAAAAAGTGTCTTATAATAATAGAACTTTGTACGCTATGTTTATTGTGCTGTCGTATTTAATAAGCAGAGATCTGTGCTAAACGACTTAGCCGGCTAAGCCAAGCCACAATAGTTCTTGTAAGCCGTCGCCGTTCATTGTATAATTTTATCGGGCCGACATCCAAATTTGAGCGCAGTTGCTAATTTTTGATAACAAATCACTGGTGGCGTCAAATAAGATCGGTTAAGGACTCTGCCGTTTTTGTTTATCAAACAAAATTTAATTTATTTACTTTAGTCTGCCATTACAACATCTAAAATGTACTTTTCGCACAAACTGGCTATTATTTTGTTTCTTTCACTTGTTTTTGGCATTATATAAAAAAAATATTTATTTTTACAATTGTTTTACATCAGCTGATAAAAAATCAAAATAGCACACTTACTTATGAGGGGTTGTTCACAATAGTCTTAATTTTTCATGCTATTACTATAGGACATATGATTTTATGACACTACTGTAAATCCCCCAATTATAATAGACATAATTAAAAGTGAATGATTATGCTGTTTTTGGCATAACAACATATATAATCTAAAAAGTACGAAAACTGTTTTTTTCGAATTATCACCCTTCTGGCCCGTTATAAATATGTTTTAAATTTTACTAATTTACATAATTTTTTGTGTCTGGTGGAATCCCTATGACAAATTATATTAGAATTGGTCCAGTAATAAGGAATTATACATTTTGGGTACATTTTTTCTTTCCATAGAATTTTCCAAAAATGTCACCTTGATAATTGTCCATATTCTATTAGGTGCTAATAATTATTTCATGTCCTACAATGTAAAAGAAATAAGAAAAGTACCAAAATTAGGGACAT
This sequence comes from Phyto melanocephala, assembly GCA_941918925.1. Lineage (NCBI taxonomy): Eukaryota > Metazoa > Arthropoda > Insecta > Diptera > Rhinophoridae > Phyto > Phyto melanocephala. The sequence continues at coordinate 16,161,864 of OW799233.1, read as the reverse complement.
TTTTAACCAATTTTTAAGGGAAAAAATCCTATTTATATTTTTCGCAGTGAATCTAATGCAATTAAAATATTTTTCTCTATATTTGTGTTTGAACGTTATATAGGTGCATGAAAAAAGTACCAAAATATTGTCTTTGCCCATTTTTCCCCCTTAAGGATTGAACATTCTAAAAAGTTCCCGACACCTGTCAGTTTAATTTTTGAGTAGACTGCAATAAAAAAATGTTACCGATTTTACCCGTTTTTACTTCCTTTAAGTTCGAATTTCTAAAATTCCCTTTTTAGTGGATCTATACATCAGAAGAGGAACCCACTGTGCATACTTTTCTACCTTTTTTTGTTTGGGCTATGCAATGATGAATCAGTTAGTCAGTCGGTCAGTAATAAAATTAAATATTGATGGTGAGTATTCAAAATTCATCACAGCCGTGTACAATAAATTTACATGCATTATTAAATCCTATAATTATTACAAAGTCCTCTAAAATTTACACAATTATTAATTTTATTATTTATTTTTAAAAGCATTTTCTAAATTTGTTTTTTCATCCAAAGGCATTTTGGAATTTTATTTAAAATGTTTAACCCAGACCTGTAATAAACAAAAGACACAAATGGAAAATCAAAGCAATATAATAAGTTTATTACATTAAAAAATACTGAAGACAAAAATATGCAATAAATATTTAACTCTTTTTATTTTTTCTTTTTGAGTGACTCTGTAAGGAAATCAATTTCATTTTTGAAATTTTTTAAAAATTTCTTATCACGCTCTGAACGATTCGTTACAAGATTTGAAGCAGCCGAATTACCTGAAACTAAAATTGGTAACACTTGTTGGCCGACACTGGTAAGAATTTCAGCAATTTTCATAATAGTTTCAGGATCTGGTAGACCAGGTATAGCAGGAAGAGCGGGAAAAACAGAAACTTTTGGAACTCCTCCACTAACATCGGCTTGCTCAACTGAAGTTTCTAAAGAACGACGGCGGCGTTTACGATTTTCATTTGAAGCCTCTACAGTTTCTTCCGAAGAGGAATCATCTTCTGATTCGTTTGGGGGTTCATCCTGTACCTATGTTGAGAACAAACACACAAATAAATATTTTTTTTTTTTTGTAAAAAAGTCTCCATTAATCACCTGTCCTTTAGTTATTTGCATGATCACCACTAGAGTGGCGAATATGATTAAAGTGCGTTTCAAATGAAATGTCATTTAAACGTTTTCCCAAGCCTTTCAATTGTTTTACTGCAAATTGTGTGCGTTCACGTATTGCTGTTGAATTTATAGAACCATTAGGTTTTAGTTGAAATTGCATGTGAAATAAATAATTTGCTGCCAAATTATATTTTAGTTAATTTTTGAAAATTACTTTAGTAACAGAGTTACCAAGTATGCTACACAATCCCATAGTGGATACCGACAGAAAAGGCTTTGTGGTTTACATTTAAATTATGTTCTACTTATATTGTTTATTAATTTTGTAATATTAATTGAACCATGTTATGAACAAAAATTTTTAATTATTGGATTTTTTATTTACAAACTACTTCCTAAATACATATAAATACATACATATGTACATACATATATAAAATATTTGAAATTTTTTTTTGAATTCAACTCTAAAACTTTTATGCTATGTCCATTTAAAATTTTAAGCAGTTGCAAAATATGTATTCATATGCTTTATAATACTGTTAACTGGTTATGAGGCTTTTTGCATTATTTTATGGATAAAAAAATAAATAAAATAAAATCATTACTTATTTTGATTCGGTTAAATTTATTTTATAGTGCTTAAAAATTTACAAAGTGTGTCTTTCGCTAATACTAAGCAAACGGATATTAAAAATACTTTATTTCAATAATCATCTGGCATCTCTGCCTCAAACCGTGAACATCGTGTTATTTTTTACTCTAAATTGTTAAACCAATTTTATATATTAAAAAAAACAATAAAAATAAAACTTTAAGTGATTGTGTATTTCTGACAATGTTGTCGCAGAAAAGAAAAAAACTCTGGGGTAATAACCCAAAATTTAAAGTGCCAAAAATATCCGACGTACCTAGCAGCAGTGCAAATAGATTTCAGCTACTTGCAAATGAAGAAGAAGAAGAAGACAGTACTCACAAGGAGAAAATACCACCTATTGTAGTGGACTCAGTTCATAGTTTTTCGTCAGTTTTTGGGCTAATTGGAGAAAGGTATAAGTTTAAAAGAATGTCAATTGGAACAAAAATATTATCTAGTTCAAGAACTCTTTATGAAGAGGCCTTAAATCTACTAAGAACCAAAAAGTACCAGTTTTACACGCATGAAATAAAAGATGCGAAAACCTTTAAATTAGTGTTGTTTGGTCTTATTCAAATGGACACTAAGATAATCAGTGATGAATTTAACAAATCACACAACATAAATCCGGTAAGTGTTAAGGAAATCACTACCAAAAGGTCTACCGCCGACGATACACTATATCTAATTGAGTTTGACCGCCAGCAAGTGTCGAAGAGGGATATATTAAAAATTAGGTATTTTAGTAATATTGCCGTTTACTGGAGAAGACCACTCAAGGGCAGTAAAGGTCCTACACAATGCACCAAATGCTCTATGTATGGTCATGGTGCTAGAAACTGTAACAGAGTAGTAGTGTGTGCAGCCTGTGCTGGTAATCATGAATTTGCAGATTGCCCATTGAACAAAGCTGCAAATAGTGATAACATCGTTTATAAATGTCACAACTGCACAAAAAAGAATTTTAGAAATGTGAAGCACAGAGCTGACGACCCTAAATGCCCATGTCGTCAGGAATATCTTGAGATTCGACAACGTACCACAGCCAGAATGAAGGTGCCACAAAGGAATTATATGATGAACTTCAACGTCAATGAAGTTAATTTTCCACAACTGCCCGGTAAGGAGCATCAAAATTATCCACGTGACTCTGGTGCTAAAAATATACTGTACTCTGATGTAACAAGAAGTAAAAATCTTGTGAACAGAAATGAAGATGATATTTCCAATGAGAAATTAATGGAAATATTTTTTGATGCTGTCGATGCACTTCAAAGATGCCAAAATAAGTACGACAAGCTACGAGTGCTGGGAATGATGCTTCAACATGCCATATAAATCAACAGTAAGTCACAATGTTCATGTTATGCACTGGAATGCTCAAGGCATAACGACTGAGTCAGCAGCTTCACAGCTGGAAAAATTTTTATACGACAAGGAAGTTGATATTCTCCTTGTCAATGAGACTTTTTTGAAACCCTACCATAAATTTAAACTTGGGGGCTACAAAATTTATAGAGAGGATAGACCAACACATGGCGGAGGTGTACTTATCGCGATAAAATATAATGTTGAACACGAAATATTACCAACTATAAATACGCGTGTGGCGGAAAATATTTCGGTACGAGTAATAATAAATAGGCGCCCTGTGATATTTACATCTGCGTACAATCCGGCTCACACTATACATTTTAAAACTGATATGGATGCCTTAACTAATCGTTCAAATGACTTCTTTTTATTCGGTGATTTAAACGCTCAACATACTCACTGGAATTGCTTTTCAAACAATATTGCTGGTAATGAGCTTTATAGCCATTGCCTTCAATCGAACTACTATATTTATTACCCGAATGCATTTACTCGTTTTGGACAAAATATAAATCCAGTACAGCCGTCTACAGTAGACATCCTTTTAACTAACTCTTGTCTTCCTTTTTCAACCTTGGAAACACATCCAAATATTCTGCAGTCGGACCATGTACCAATATCTTGCGTCATTTATGGAGAGGTACATAATAGCATTTTGTTGGTACCCCTATATAATCGAGCCGATTGGTTATCAATAAAAAACTGGGTGGAGAATGAAATACTATTACAAGATATAAATCAAAATATTACAAACACAGGTAATCTAGATGTATCATTAAGTAAACTAATATATATTGTAAAAGAAGCTACTAATAGAATACCAGTTGGTCATAGAAACCCCTGGCAACGGCAAATTTCAGAAATTAGCAAAATGCTAATTGCTCAGAGAAACAAATATAGACGTAAATTCCAAAGATGTAGGGATTTAAATTATAAAATGCATTTATATTGTGTCTTGAAACAGCTAAATAGGCTTATTCACTTTCACCTGAATAAAGACAGGAATGAGTCTTGGTCGAAATTCATTTCAAATCTGCCTACCGGTTCCAAAAAGTTTTGGAAATTAACTAAAACTTTAAAAGGCAAGAATCCTACATATTCTAAACTTCATGTAGATGGATCAATTCTGAATTCTGACGTCGAAAAGTCAAATGCAATAGCTGACGTATTTGCTAGTTCACATACTATTACTATTAACAATCCATCACCCATGGACTCGGTTGTATCAAGATGCATTAATGACCTTAATCAAACTCTTATCGACAATACAAGTATTAAACTAACAAATTTGGCTGAAGTCAAATCATTTGTCCATTTGCTGAAAAATAATAAAGCTCCTGGCTTAGATGGGATTAACAGTATAATACTTAAAAATATGCCCGACTCCTTTTTTGAAATTTTAAGTAAATTATTTAACTTCTGCCTGAGCAATGGGTACTTCCCACACGTTTTTAAAATGGCTAAGGTAATTCCAATCCACAAATCTGGAAAGGATCCTAAATTGCCCTCCAGCTATAGGCCAATAAGTATTCTTAGCCTATTGGATAAGGTGTTCGAGAAAATTATTCACTCCAGAATTTTAGATTTTTTAAATTGCAATAATATCATAAATAAAGAACAATTTGGTTTTCGAAAAGAGCACTCCACTGTACATCAACTTAAGAGAGTTGTTAACTTTCTTGAATGTAATAAAAGTAATCGAAAAAGCACTGGAGTCGTTTTTCTTGATATCGAAAAAGCTTTTGACTCAATCTGGCATGATGGACTAGTGTATAAATTAAATACGTTAAATTTTCCAATTTACCTTCAAAAACTTATCAAAAGCTTTTTAGATAAACGTACGTTTGTTGTATCTGTCAATAACAAATTTTCTAGTGAAATGCAAATACCTGCGGGCTTGCCGCAAGGATCAGTATTATCCCCTACACTATACTCGATATATACATCTGATGTTACTCTAAGAAGAGACCATGATGCAGCTTTTTACGCGGATGACAGCGCCTTTATTTCTTGCGGTAAAGTCTCGAATGCGATTATTAGAAGAATGGAAAATAATCTTAAATTAATTCGTAAATACTATGACAAATGGAAAATAAAAGTCAATGACGATAAAACTCAAGCAATTATATTTCCATTCAACAAATCGCGAAAACGCTTTCCTACTAGATATTTATCGTCTAGGGGAACAATTATCCCATTGAAGGACGAAATTAAATATCTAGGAGTAATCCTTGACAGAAAACTTTTATTCAAACAGCATGTTAATTACATTTGCGAGAAGGCAATTAAGTGTAGTCGTGCCTTATACCCCTTAATTGGCCGAAGATCTAATCTTAATATAAAGAACAAAGTTCTTATTTACAAAATGTGTATTCGACCGATTATGACCTATGGTTGTCAAATCTGGTCCCAAAAGGCTGCTAAAACGCATACAAAAAAATTGCAAATCATTCAAAATAAAAACTTGAAAATAATACACAATCTACCTTTTAGATATCCAACTTATCTTCTACACAGAAACTTTGACTTCAAAATGTTTAATTTATTGACAAGGGAACTGACGCTGTCATTTAATGAAAAATGCAGAAGGTCAAATTTTGAAATAATAAGAAATTTGCTGAACAACCACTGAGGGTCTTTTGTTTAAAAGACACATTTCAGTGATTGTTTTAAAATCTCTTATAACTTCTAAGTTGATGCGAGGTTTTTTATGAACAACTTTTCCTTAAATCTGTGATATTAGTAGTTTCTTTATTTTATTAATAAGATGTTAATTGTTGTAATACTATATGTAAATTCTCATAACTCTGTTAATGATATTGATAAAATGAATAAGTTTTTAATAAAGGATAATAATAATAAAAATAAAAAAAAAAAAAAAAAAAAAACTTTATTTCAATAATGCCATATTTTTTTATTCGATATTAAGAGAGTGATTAATAGTGTTAATTTTATTCGGAGTAGTAAAGACAACAACTATTTACACAATAAAAAGCTCCCTCTATATGTCAATGAGCAACAACTGATGTGATTGTGAATTATTGTGAAATATGTTAATAATGCACAATAACAATATTGTGACCAGAAATCTGTGCCGACGTTGCACTGTCATAAGCCGGTAAACCGCCGACATAAAGTTTTTAATCAGAAAATTTAATTTTTATACTCTAAAGCTGGATTCACCCATAAAATTTTAGTTCAGAACAAATTTTTTTTGTATTGAGTTTGATGTTTTACTTTTGAGAGAGAGATTATTTTGTTCAGAAAGATTTTTCTTGAATTGGTTTAATTTTAATTCTTGTTCAGAAGAAACTGAATTGGGATGCCACTATTTTTCAATATTTACATGAAAATTGAATTTGGTTGCCACATCACACAGTGTCAGTACATTTATTATACAAAAATTGTTTTTGCCGAAAATTATTTAATTGTTAATTTTCGGCAAAAACAATTTTTGTATGGAATTTAATGAAAATATTGCTCAAAAATTAATAGAAGAATTAAAAAACCAGGAAGAAAATGTTTGTATGACATGAGCAGTAGTGCATACAAAAATAATTATTTAAAACAGGGTTTATGGAATGAAATAGAAGCGACTCTTTTTATTTTCGATTTTTTTTTATAAATTTCTTTTGCAAACAAATTGACTTTATGCACTTCAATTAAAAATAATAATTTTAGTTTTCTTCTATCCGACATTTTCTTCACATATATTTTAATGAAATAATTTACGTTTGTATTTATTTACATAGTTTGCTAGCGGTGCTTCCACTTTGTACAACTGTTTGCATTTTATATTATATGGCAGCTTTGTTTTTTCGCACAAATTTTCTTAAATGGGTGAATCGTTCTGCAGAAAACTCTCAGTAAAAAATGTTATTCTCCGGAAAAAATTTTGTTCAGAACAAATGGGTGAATTCACCTTTACTTCCCATAAAGTAATTGCAAATTAAATAAAAATACAAACATACGTACATATATAAAAAATACATACAAACTATATTGTACAACCTGGTTCTGAACAAATTTTTTTAGTAGTTAATATTTTAATATATATTTTAATATTGTTGTTAATTCAAATAATTTTTTAATACTCGTGTCTGATATATAAACGCATAAATTTATTTCCTTACGACTTTTTAGTACAATATTATGTGTATTAGTCAAATAGCGCATATGTTTATATATTGGGCCAATTCAAAGTGGTTGCATAGCAGTCATAGTTTTACTATTTCATATTATTTTATGCATGCATAACATTTTTTATGGTAATTTCCATACAAAAAGAATAATATGACTTGTTTATGTCATATTTTTAACCATACTGTCTCTCAGAGAGGAATTTCTTCGCTTCTCACCTCTTAGAGAGAATATTTCCTATTTTCTTCTTTCCTGTATACATACAATTTTTAACAGCGTCATCTCTTTGTCTTCTTTCTTGTATTAAACTCAAAATTTGTTAACAAAATGTGTTCAAAATCTCTAGTCATATTAATATGAATTATATGACATAGTACAATATGAGAGTCTACATTGATTTGGCCCATTGTTTTTTTAAAGAATAAAGTATCATTTTCAAATCGTCGGTCGTAAATTATTGTGTTCTATATGTACAGGTTTTATATGTCCATAGAACGCAATAATTTACGAACGACGAATTATTGTATTAATCGAGGGACAAAATTTCCTCCCTACCATGTTTTATAAAAATCTTTGCAGCATTCTTGAGTCACTCATCGTTATCGTCACTCATGAGTCAATTCATCGTCGAATTTTACGACACATGCATATGTTGTATACTATTTTTTTTAAACACTATGTTTCTAATACCTCGGTTAATTCTCGGTAATTCTCGTTTTGTGAAACTGTTCAATAACAAGTTATTGTACTGTGAAAGTTATAGTGGCACAATATGGTATGACACACAAAATGCAAAATTTAACAGTTTTACAGAACGAGTATTGATTCTAAGAAGTCTTTACATGGTGCATAAAAACTTAATGTTTATTGCAGTATTACAGGGTGGGCCATTTAAAATTTTAATAAATAAAAATTAATACAAATAAATGAATATTAGACAGCTTAATATAACAAATTTATCGTCAATATAATAGAACAACATAAAAAACAAACACTTCTTTAAAATTACATCTCCACGATGTGAGACTCTCTTACGAAACAACATTTTTGCAAATGCTTTCAAATATGGACGATGAAGTTTTAGCAGAAAATCATTTGCGGCGATAAAAATTGACGGCGGCCTCACATACTCGGCGTTTGGCGTTCGACACTAGTCTCTGCATGTGTTATTTATAACCAAAACAAAAATACTGCAAAATTTCCTGGTTTTTTTCTGACTTTTAATAAAATGTTAATTAATTTCTATTAAATAAACTTTTAATCAAATAATATTTTTTTAACACACCATGTCTCGCTTTTCAACCGAAAATCTCGATGTGTTCATAAACGACTTTCTCAAAGAAGATCTCAAGCATTTGGAACACTACATCAACAATTACAATGAGGAAATCATGGAATTTGTTCAACTTAAAAACACCATCCAAACAATGCGGGACAATTTGGAGGATGGTTTTAAAACACAAATGAATATTGGCGGTAATATATTTATGGAGGCAAAAGTAACCGATATGAGTACAATTCTAGTAGACATTGGCAAAGGCATCTACATACCTTTCACGCTGGAGGAGGCTTTAAAATTTGTAGATTTTAAAATTAAAATACTTAACAACGAATGTGATGTTATAAGGGAGGAGAGCATAAAGAAGAGAACACAAATTAAGGTGGCCTTGATGTATATGGCTGAAAAGGAACAATTGGTGGAAAAAGAAAAGGACTAGTAGTAATAGATGGTTGTATAAAAATTTATATTTAAGGCGTAAAATAAGTATAATTAGGATTTCCTTAATTTATTTATAAATTATTACTATATATTAATTTATAAAATAAATTAATAATTTATTGAAAATTACCTGTTAACTTATAATGCCTAAAATAATTTCCTTTTTTTGATATTTTTTGGTAGGTAGAAATTAGCTTACAGAAGTTTTTCTTTGTGCTGGAATATTTTCATCCAGTAATTAGTATTTAAAATTATGTAAACAACTGTGGTCTATGATGATTTTAATAGGTATTAAAATTTTATCTACACCAAATTAATTATTTAAATTGTTTGTAAATATTTTTTTTCACATATATTGTAAAATCTTGTCTAAATTAAATTGTATACGAACAGAAAATGAAGATTTTTGATGTACATACCTAGAGGTTTAATGCCGTATTCATAAAAAACAGTTTAGGTTTATTAAAGGCTTATTTGAGAAATGTACAGAAATTTGTCATATAAGCATTCAATAAACCTAAAATATTTTTTATGAATACGGCAGTTAGAATTTAAAATTTTTAGAAATTGTGTTTAAGTTGTTTGTTTGCATAATATTTTTTTTTTTTAAATCTTCAAATCTCATGCGATTTTTAGATCACCACTGCTACATGTTCCACAGTTTAATTAATCAAAAATATTATGTTCAATATAAAATTATCATTTATTTTGTCTATACAATATATGGTGTCTTACAATTGCGATTTTAAGTCACAATTACCAATATCGTGCGAAATATCATGTAGAAGAAAATATATTTAATATGAACTTTATTCATATAAAGGATAAAACAACCTCTGAATATAATGAAAAAAATAAATAAATGTGAGTAACTTCTTTTAGTTAAAAAAATAAATAAATTTTTTGTATGACCTCAACGCCAGTATTCAGTTCTGCTTGAATTTTACCGAAAAATAATCGTGTAGAAAATTTTAAACTAAAAAAAAATAGGAAAAGTATACATATGTCACTGAATCCACAAGACGGTATAAATCGAAATATAAATTTTATTTTGTATTTCAGTTTTGTGTTACAAAACTTTCAATACCTTCATGTGAAACTTGAATTTTTTTGATCATGTAAAATTCAATCAGAAAATATTTAGTAGGTCCTAAAAGTATGCTAATGTAAAATTTAATATCAAGAATAAGAACAAGAAAAGGAATTAAACTTGTTTGTTTGATATAATACAAAAAAACATTGAGTAATTGTGGGGGGTGTAATTTTTGTTTTATGAAAAGAAAATAATTTTGTATTGTGAAATGTATTGTGGCCCAATATAATATGACACGTAAAAATATTTAATTTTACATTTCTACAGAACAAGACATTGACACCCTGGTCTTACCAACAAAAAACAAAAATTATGCATTTTTGAACGATTTAAATTGATTTATTTTTTAAATATATGATATCAAGTTTTTAATTAAAATTCTTCTACATACATATGTTTGTATGCAAGCATGTATGTAACATTAGTTTGAATTTTTAGACCAAGTCTTACTTAACTGATTCTTATTATATCGTCAACTATAAAATAGGTGTCCATCCCTTATTAACAACTTTAAAATTACAAAAAAAAAAAAACTAAACCAAGGTTGAATTTTAAATGCAATACTAATATGTAGTTTATTTTGAAAATATACAATTCAAATTAAAAATATTTTCAAAAACACACAAAGTAATGAAAAGAGAAAAAAATCAATGCATATCAATTAAAATCCATTATTCTTTTGTGATGTTAAGTCTATAGCTGTACTTATTAAAAGCCCAGTCTTTTGTATATATAAGACAGAATTTTTAAAAAAATGTCAACAGGTGTGTATACTTACATAACCCTGTTTTGCCTTTATTTGTTTTATTAATGACATAGTTTTTCATTAAAATATAAGATATAAAACAAATTGCAACAAAAATCTGAAAGAAATTTTGAAACGTTTTTTATACTTTAAAGTGAGTATTTTATTTATTTTCAAACATCAGCAGAAATGTAAAACACTCATTCCACCTATGCACTGGTATGGGATATAACTATTTTAACTCGTATGGTTTTCATTACCAAAAACTTTGTTTATAAAAAATGATGGCGGAACCTCGTACAAACGAAATACGTGTACAACTCCTTTGAGAGGAAAAACTTCCAAAGTAGTAAAGGAGTTCGCAACATAACAAAAGAAAAACTTTTCAATTGTTGCTACTTGTTGTTATTTGCATGTACTAGTTACTACCCGTTTTCAACATGCTGGCATGTTTCTAAACCACAACAACAATTTCAATGTTCTTCTAAATATTGTTGTTGGTTATGTGAAAAGATATGTTTAAACTTTTCTATGTACATATGAACATACATAGTTTTTAGTTATTAGTTTTACAAAATAAAAGAATAATCAACAACAATAACATTCGACCATAAAAAAGTGTTTGTTTTAAAGTTGTTTAGTTGTTTCCTTGTCATTTTCTTGTCTTATTGTTGGTTTGGTCTTTATTTGAAAGTGTATTCAAAAGGATAACGGTAATCTAACCGCAATCATTTGCACATCTACTATAAACACACAATTGTAAAATCATACGATGGCTGGTCGAAAAAGTTCTTTGAAGATATATAAAAAAAAATAATAAATGGAAAGTGAAGTGGACGTCTACAACTGTTGCCGAATCTGACCAAAATGCTTATAGTACATAATGAACACATTTTAGATTTAATGTTATACCACATTTAGTGTTAGTTTTGCCATTTTTGATTTAAAATTTTTTGTATTATGCTAATAAAGCTCATTCATTCAAAACTTAATTGATTGGGTTTAGAAAAATTATATAACTATAAATTATACACAATTTCGATTTTTGTTGCCATCTTGGATTTTACACTTTCATAGGTTACCATATTCTACTGTTCAAGCCGTTTCATTTGATGCCAATGTTTATATTTTATTTCGGACGCCATTTTGAATTTCAGCTTTTTCTTAGTTTACTGTATTCTATTCAAGTCTGGTAATTTTTTTTTAATACTAAATTTGACCCGTAATTAATTTATTACACTCAATGGTGGCAGTCATCATATTTTTAATTTTCTTTATAGTCAATTACTTCCATTCGATGCTCGTAGTGACTCTCTCCGTTGTCTAGAAGCTGCACATTTTTGATTTTCGTTTGCAAATTTTAGGAAAAACACCGAGCAGTTGTTTTAACAGCTCAGTTTCAAACCGATATGTTAGTTTTTTTAGAAATAATTTTTGAGGTTACGTCTTGCAATTTTGTTTTCACTAGCGTGTCCAAAAATTATTTAGTAGCTTAAGAAACTTGATAGATATATTTTTTAAAAATATGTATTTTCTCAAATAAATTTTGCCTGTAGCCTTGCAGATTACTGGCAGATTTGTAAAAAATATTGAAAAGCAACAGTCGTGTTTATTTGCTTATAACTCTGATAGTTTTGGGGCTTTTGTTTTGCATTTTAATAGCATTTTTGACACCACTCACAGGTCTGTGCAACATGTGTGGGCTTCGTAGAGTTAATTTCAACCAATACTCGGATAGACGAACGTTCTCTATTCATAAGCTTTTAAAAATTATATCTCGTGTCGGAAATTAATATTATAAAAGTTACAAACGGAATGTCAAAGCTATGAACATATACTCCTGCCACCACAGGTGAAGGGTATAAGTACTACAGTGTTTTGAATTGTAATATGTCGAATCCATATTTGAATCGAAATTTGTATTCCTGTTAGAACATAGAACCGCCATATCGAACTTTGTAATGCAAAATTTGTATTATTTTAAAATCAATTTCAACAGCAATTGGTTTGTATTATAACCCTGGCATAAATAAAAGCATAAATTGGATGAAAGAAAAAAGAAGATGGAATAAATAAATCCGAAATCATTGATAAAGAAAAATTTATTAGCAAGATTCGTTGTATCCACTCCTTATGGTCTATTTGGACTACAGATTCCGGCATGGGTCATTCGGATATCGTTTAATGCATAGCATAGGAAATAATGGACGTTTTCCTTTCAAATCTAAAAAGATAGTTAGCATGTCATGCTTCTAGCCTAGGCCAATATATCACCGTCGTAGCACATATTGGTTCATCTAAACTAAGCCAGTTTACAAAAATTTGCATTAATAGGTCTGTCTGCGTACTTTTCCAGTAGCAAATGCTCAGTAAATTTTTTTGGGAGAGTAAGACCAATTTTACTCTGGCGGCTAAAAATATATCAAAAAGTACGCAGACAGTATCCAGTAAAATTTTGCAAGAAAACAGCTGATCGGTGTGTAAACAATTGAAATTACAAAGCAAAAGAGTTTTTTCATATGTGTACGCGAAAGTGAATTCTCGCGGTAAATTAAAAAATGCTAATTTTATCGGTTCTGCCATCTCCAATCCACTTACATTACGGTAAAATGTTGTTTATTATAATATTTTATAAACGTTAAAAATCAGCACAATTCTAACTACTTTCCTCTGCCATTGTTAAATTTCAATTTTTATTTTCGTTTCACAAAAATTTTTTCATAATTAGTAAATAAAAACAGCTGTTCAAACTAGTTGCAAAATCTTGCAAGAAGAAATTTCTCCAACAACATTTTGCAAGTTCTCAACTTCCAACTGTCAAAAAATTTTCTTTTTTGCTCTCTCGCTGCAAGAGATTTTGAGTACGCAAACAACATTTTGCAAGATTTTGTAACATTTTGCATAAAATGATGCAAAATATGTGTACGCAGACAGACCTAATGTGATTTTTAAAAGCAAAGATGACTTGTGGTAAAGTCACTAAGCGATGAGTCTTGCTCGGCAAGATCATCGGCAATACAGTACATCATCATTAAATTGAAGAATGGTTGGCATTTGTAATAAAAATTTTGACATTGATTAAATATCAGTTAGGGATCAGATGAAGTCTTGGCTGTCGATGGAGTTTTTTATAGTATCGCAGCCATTTTAGATCCTAGATATTTCGACATGAATGTAAGTATATGCTTACTATTCACAAAGTATGCAATCATTAAATTAACAATATAAGACATCTTAATATTTTTTGTGATTACGGCAACAATTCCGTTCACATTTCTTTAATGATAGGGCCAAGTTGTATTCATAACCATAGGAAAAAAAGAACAACATCAGCTAATTGAATACAAGCACTTTATGACACTTTCATAAATATTCTGAAACACGATTTTTTTCAATAAATTTAAAAGTTGGAAAAACTAAACATTTTACATGACTTCTAAAACGGCCTCCGAGTTTATATTAAGTTTTAGTTGTAAACACAAAGAAACTTTTATATAGATAACTATTTAGATACAATTGCAAGCATATGTAAGTGAACTTAAACAAATTTTATAGAATAATACTCATCACAAAAGTAAACAGTGCACATCTATATGTTTCTTCATATAAAAAAAAAAACAAACAAACAATTGTACCTATAACTTTTTACAGGACTCTTAAGAAGTACAAACAAATAATACCAAAACAAATGTATATATTTGTATGTGGTTTTTAGTTAAAACAATATTTTTTTAAATAATAATATTTAAACAAAAAGATTTAGTAAAAAATTTTATTACATTTAAACACATATGTGAAATAAAATTCTTTGCAAAAATAGGAAACATTGTTTCAAATATGATTGGTAAAACTTTAAATCTGAAATTTTCAAGACTGGGATCATATGGGGCAAAAAAAAAAATAAAAAGCAGAAAAAAATACAAATTTGTATTTTAGCTTGCTAAATCAGGCACAACTTTTCGATTCACCTGAGGCGAAATTATGTCATTCGATATTTTTGGAACGTGTAAAATTTCTTTACTTTTAGTTTAGCAATTCTATTAGAGATACATATTTATATAATTTCGCACACAATTGAATGTCGTGATTTGACCACTGTGCTACATATTTTTTAACTCACTTTTAACTCTAGTCCAATTCTGTTAAATTAACTGAAACTGTAAAAATGTGTTATTTGGGTAAAAAATAATTGCAGCTTTTGAACTACTCAGCAAAATAACACATTACATAATAATGAAAATAGAAAACAGTTCTTCACTACTTACAATTTGGCATTAAGACCCATTATTTTGACACGGCGATGTAATAGGAAGCAAGTACTTACCCCGCTCGCTTATAAATAGGGACTTAAATAAGTACTTACTTTAATAGCAATAAAAAAGTACTTTTAACAACCTAAATAACCATTTAATATTATGGGCGGCTTAATTCGATTATTTTAAATACTAAAATTCGGTTTGATTATTTGAGTATTATTCTGGATTACGTTTTTTTTGGAAACAGGAAACATCCATCTTTAAGTCATCGCTTTGTTAATGAAATGCTTTGCCGCTGTTGTCAAAATCATTATTACTTATATCCTTAGCGCGTTAAACTAAATAAGAATTATAAAAAGTTATATATTTGAATGACTTATAACAAATTTCTCAATAAGGAATTGTATTGTGTGTGTAAGTACTTATGTATCACATTATTAATCAAGTCATTACTAAAATACTTCTTAGTAAGACAGACGATATGTAATAGTCATTGAAAAGTGTGTTGTTTAGTGAAAGCTGGGTATATATAAAAGCGAGGTCAGATCAAAATTTTATTAGAGAGCAGTGGTGTTAAATGGGGTGGTCTTAAGAACACAAATAGGGTTAAAAAGTTGCTACCTAAAAAATAGCCTCGTGAAAGGAAAAAAAGTGAAAAAATACAAAGAGTGATAGGGTAACAGAAACTTATACTAATAGAAACTGATTTCGTGTCGTACATAAACTATTAAATTCTTACCTGTGCAAAAGCTGAGCAATCCCTGTCTTCCCGGTATATCTTGCATTACTATTTTTTTCACTTCATCCACCACCTGTTTTATTTGTTTTATCCTTATCCGTGCCCTCTTATGGAATTTTAAAATTACTTCCGGTTTCATTTTTACAAATTATTTTATGAGTCTTTTTTTCACACCTTTTGCTGTGGTGCTTTGAAATACTTCGGGTTTACCAGCTATACTATCCCTAGCTTTTAGCTCCTATCCCTGTATTATTTACTCGTTTATAACAGATTACCCTGTTATAGCTTAATACTCAAGTAATACATACTAAACCATGTTTGGAGTAGTCGCCTTAACCACCATTTTGCATTTCATAACTTGCCGGTATGTGGCTTTTACAGATGCTATTGCTCTTGTTGATATTTCTCTTTCTGTCTCTCTCTGTGAGATGTTGGCCTTATAAAGGGTCCGCCATCTAACGTTTTTTTTTTTCAACAAGTGCTTATTTCGTGAATGGTAACACTTAGCTCATGTCTGATTTGACAGATAATTAATTTTATCCTTCCGCTGAACGAATATGGTTGTGTATACGCTTGAGCAACGCTGGGAAATATTCCGACATTACTTTGGCCGATTTTGCCAAAAAAAAATCATCTTTTCAGATGAAGCTCATTTTGATCTTGGCGGGTATGTAAACAAGCAAAATTGTAGCATTTGGGGCACAGAAAACCCAAAACGAGTCACTGTTTGCTGCGGATTTTGGTCCAGAGGAATAATTGGGCCATTTTTCTTCGAAAATGAGCAAGGAGTGGCCGTAGTCAATGGCGATCGTTATCGGGCCATGTTGAATGAATTTTTGTTTACAAAACTTTAAGAGGAGGATATTGGCAACATTTGGTTTCAACAGAACGGCGCTACGTGCCACACAGCCGAAGCTACACTTTTTTATAGCATTTTAAAAAAAAAAGTTATTTGGCGGACCCTTTAGTTAAGCTTTTAGTTATCGTTTTACTTTCGCCTGCAATACTGAGATGTGTTTTGCGAGAAAGAAATAATTTTCGGCATTTGTTTTCCCAACAAAGAGACCCAGTCTTATTATTTCATCTGCTATAGTGTCATCTGAGTAGCTGCACGTTCCCATTTGTTTTGCCTGTTTCAGAGTTCCACTCGTTTTTTATCTTAGGTATATAGATGGATGATTCCTACTTGTGTAGGGTATAAAAGGTTTTCCAATAACAATAATTTGTGGATTTTCTTCCCACCAAAATCGACAGTTTTGTGTATTGACTGCACCGCTCAGATGAAAGTGAGCCTAGATTTAGTGGAAAAAGCTCTCGAATATTGGGTTCATCGAAATCGCTCCTGCAGAAAAGTCGTGGAGGTCATTTGAATGACGTTTTATTTAGAACTTAATTGTATGGAGTTAACTTTACATTAAAAAAAATTTTTTTTGGATTTTTTTTTTGGTTTTGTTAAAGAAATCATATCACTCTTAGTGGAAAACATTTTATGTATATGGCTTAATACCTTCAGAATATATTGTTGACCCATCTATTATCTCTTGCTTAATTTGTATAATTTTGATAGCCCCCTTATTTCGATGCGACATCTACGTTGAACCTTTTGCAAAATCTTCTGGTAGCACTTCTTATCATTTGATGTCCACCATACCACCGAAGCGTATATACATATGTTAGTAATAATTTTGATTTCACTTCTGCCGCTGTATCATCCTTGGATTGAGCCTCCTTAAACATAAACTACCTGAGTTTTTCCTTAAAAAAAGAATTAGGCAAATTTCGTAATTTCTTTTTATTGGTTTAGCATTTCCTAGTCACTGATATTTTATGAATCGGCAGTAAAATTTAAACTCCTATAACTGAATGTTTAAGGAGCGTGTTAATAATTTTTTTTTTATTCTTAAATTAAGGCTACGAACTTATTTGATCCTAGTTTTTTGACATTGTGACAGATCATATTTGATTTTGGTTTTTTTATTTTTACCGTCCATTTTTATCTACTAATTAAATTTTTTTGGACGAATAACGGTGAATTATACGGTTATAACCTTTTTTTATTTATCCTATTTCACATGCCTTATTTTATGGGCGATTTTTTTTAGCCTCTTTTTTTTTAAATAAAAAACAAACAAGGTTTGAATAAACTTGTATCTGACAATAAGTGGTTTTGTATCTTTATCTTAATAATCATTATTGGGTATTTTCTTCATTCATGCTCGCTCATTTTCATTTGGATATTAGTTCAAATATTGTATTTACTATGTAGTACTCAAATGCAGATACGATGCGTGTACCAACCATACGTAGATACATTAACAACTTTAAAATACATACCAACAAGAACAAAATGCCACAACATTTCAATTTCATCTTCATTTGTCCGTTGTTGGTATGTGTTTTTTTATTATTGTTGGAATTGTCTGTCAGTAATTTTATTCCTACAATGTTAATTTTTTCTCTTTAGTTATGTTATTAATACCCTGCAGATTTGTAAATAAGCTTTGAAATACGAATCTCCAAGTAGAACATTAGTTTATCTGTCGAAATTGGTATCAGTTATTGCGGGAAATACTGCACAAATATATAAATTTGTGTATTTATTTCAGATTATAGTTTCAGGCAAATATCAACCTACAAATTTGCCGTTTCACATAGACGTTTGCCAAGAGACTTTGCAAATTTTTTAAGAGAACAAATTCATGTTAGTCTTTAAATTTTATATTTGCCATGCGAAGCTCATTTCAAAGATGGAATGTTTTTAGCACAGATATTTTCCGTAGAAAAGATGACCAAATCTCAATGCGTTGTAATGCCTTACTGTTTTAATTACCAATGATCGTTACTTGTAGACAACAGTTTAGCGAAAATGTTCACTACTTGACTAAAGTATACGTACACGCAGGCAACATAAAGAAAGGATAGTTTTCAAACCTTAACCGGGCAAGGAAAGCTAAACAAATTCTCAAGCATATAGATCCATATGCTTAACGTCATTCTCATTGAAAACCTTTAAGCTAATGGTCGAAACGATGGTGAAAAAGCAAACACTAAACATCTTAATGAAATTTGGTCAACACGACTACATTAAGGGAAGATCCTTTGAGACAGCTCCTTAGAAAGTAGTATATCATATAGAAACATCTTTTGACCTGGGTCTTTATACTCTGGCTGTCTTTATAAATATTGAAGGAGCATGTTACGACTTCGAGTCTAATTATTTCCTTAGAATATTTTGAGCTTATCCAGTTGTTAATTGCTTGGATTACTCAAAAGTTAGAGAACAGGTGGGCAAATTGCGATCAAAAAGTTATAATGTTAAGGAATAAAATATGACAGTAAAATCCGCAAGTAGGTATTTTCTCTTCTTTGCTTTGAGTTATCACCATAAATTGTCAACTAAGGCTACTATCTAAAGCTCGAAATTCCCATCTGTTACGCAGACGATTCATGTAATTTATCACTGAAATAAATACACAGACAGGAACAACATCTGAAAATTATCCAGCATATTGCGAAAATCAAGCAAAAGTGTGCAAAATGTTCTTCGACCCTTAAAGCCAACTATTGCCACTACCGTTTACAAATTTTGAACTATGCGTAATTGGATGATACTTAATAGTCTTCATCAAGCTTGTAGATGAGAGTGAGGTCGAAGACCGTTGTTATCAATTGATTCGACGCTGCACGCAGCTATTGGCCTCCCGAAGCAAACAATTTGAAAAGTTTATGTCAGAATCTTGGTTTGAAGTTTTACATCTGCCAACTCGTTCATGAGCTAAAGACACCAGACTTGAATTTACACTGTTATTTTAGTCAGTAGGCTCTGCAACAGCTCAATTAAGAGCAGTTGATTTTGCCCTTTGTCACGCAATATGATTCTGACTAAATAGATGCGTAAAAAAATACAACTGTCCAATGTGTCCTGATGAGCAACCCGAAAAGTTTCCCGATCTGCATTTTATTAATATTTATTCTTTAGTGTGATTTATGTGCTGGTCAATAAACGCTCTGTATGCCTTTAAAAATAAGGTCGGACTGAATATAACTAACAATGTCGTACAATTATGCAATAATGAACTTTTGCCTGGAGTTGAAGCCTGTCATGAGATTTGCAATAGGTAGGACGGTAATTTGGTGATCAGCTAAATTTTCTTTTCCGAACTGTCAAACAGCCTCCTGGATCATTTAATATCACACCTTTGAATTTGTTTCTTTAAATTAATTTAAAGCAAGCTATGATTGAACTTTACTTTCTTTCTTACCGCTTAAAAGAGTGATACGCATGCCGGATTCGAAAATCTTTGCCTATTGAGGCTGCAAAGGAATTAAACCTTTTGATTACTCCTTTACACGATGTTAAGTCTTGTTTAATGATTGATAGTGTGTTTTAGGAATATACGATTTAGCGTTCAACAATATTTGAATAAATTTACGAATTTTTGAAAATTTTTTTATATTGAACGGTTTGAGTTTTATTTAACTTAATACAAGTATAAGTTTTTTCTGGTTCACTCTTTAGAAAGTTCAAAATGCAAAACACGACAAAAAAGATTGATGTAAAGAACGCTTATTCGGCATTTTGCAATTTTAGCTATGACTTACAAGATGTTTTTGCTCCCATATACATATATGTCACAGACAAAAAATCATTAATTACATTGTTTAATTATTAAAATAAATGAATAGAAATTTAAATGATTTTTGATTTTATTTCTAGTGAAACTTACTAAATGAAAATAAAAAATTTAGATGGTTGACGCAGTACCGCCAATATTTAAAAGAAATTAATGAGAACTAAGCTTGACATGTTTAATAATAAAAATTATTCCATTTTTTATTTGGAAGTAAAAAAACTCAAAATTTTTTTTTTTTAAACTGCAGGGCTTAAATATGCGTACTTAATGTGGTACAACTGTAAAATTCGTAACTTTAGTCTGATTATTTCTTTAGGTTTTTTTGGAAATTGTTGGAACATGTTTCGTGTAGTGTAGAGTCTGATCGATTAAATAAGTTCTGACTGAATATTTAAAAAAAAACTTGATTTTATACAGTATTTAATTAAAATATTAAAGAAAATCTCTCTATACCAGTTACATTAAGCAGTTATGTTTAAGCATTCATGTAGACATGTGTTTTATTTAAAAACATTTTAAAAGCGTGTGATACTTAAGTAGTGAAATAAGAGGCAAATTATTGTAGCAAAATTACACATTAATATCGTCGTTGCTCTAACGAATTCAGTTATGTGTTTTTTACCAAGTTTTCAGGAGAGCCAAAAATGAATTTTATTTTGTACTAGCCAAACCCGGCGCGCGTTGCTACGCCCCTTAATGAATCGAAATGCATTCTGAATTTTAATTGAATATCAAGTGCAAAAATCTAAAAATTATAATTTTTTTATGGGCGTGGCATTGCCCATTTTTCTAGTCACGAAATTGTAAAGTCATAACAGCTCAATATGTGTGCAAAGTTTCAGAATAATCGGTCAAGTGCAAGTACCTCAAAATTACACCTTTTTTTTATAGGCGTGGCACTGCCCACTTTTCTAATCACAAAATTATTTGGTCATGACAGCTCAATATGTGTGCAAAGTTTCAGAAAAATCGGTCTGGTGCAAGTACCTCAAAATTGTACCCTTTTTTTAT
Organism: Phyto melanocephala; assembly: GCA_941918925.1. Taxonomy (NCBI): domain Eukaryota; kingdom Metazoa; phylum Arthropoda; class Insecta; order Diptera; family Rhinophoridae; genus Phyto; species Phyto melanocephala. The sequence continues at coordinate 16,140,358 of OW799233.1, read as the reverse complement.
GGGCGTGGCCCCGCCCACTTTTTTAAACACAAAATTATAAAGTCACGACAGCTTAATATGTGTGCAAAGTTTCAGAAAAATCGGTCCAGTGCAAGTACCTCAATATTAAAACTTTTTTAGGGGCGAGGCCCCGCCCACTTTTCTTATCACGAAGTTATTTAGTCATGACAGCTCGATATGTGTGCAAAGTTTCAGAAAAATCGGTCAAGTGCAAGTAGCTAAAACTGATAACTAATTTTTTATGGGCGTGGCCCCGCCCACTTTTTTTCATCCATAAACACTCCCCGGTATGTGTACAACAACTTACCAAAGTTTGAGCCCGATCGGTTTTGCAGTTTCAGAGTCTATAGCTAACACA